>JAYJMM010000015.1:0-608116 GCA_037349105.1 Limnomonas spitsbergensis
GATGCTTCGATTCCCCGATGCTCCTATGCCCCGCTGCCCTGATGCCCCGATGCCCTGATGCCCCAAAGACCATAGGCCCTGAAGCCTCGATGCCTCGATGCCTTGATGCATTGATGCCCCGATGCCCCGATGCCCCAATGCCCTGATGCCCTGATGCCCCGATGCCCCGATGCCCCGATGCCCCGATGCCCCGATGCCCCGATGCCCCGATGCCCTGATGCCCCGATGCCCCGATGCCCCGATGCCCCGATGCCCCGATGCCCCGATGCCCCGATGCCCCGATGCCCCGATGCTTCGATGCCCCGATGCCCTGATGCCCCGATGCCCCGATGCCCCGATGCCCCGATGCCCCGATGCCTTGATGCCGCAATGCCCCCATGCCCTGATGCCCCGACGCCCCGATGCCCCGATGCCACCATGCCACCATGCCCCGATGCCCTGATGCCCCGATGCTTCAATGCCCCGATGCCCTGATGCCTCAATGTCCGATGCTCGGACGCCCCGATACCACCATGCCTCCATGCCTTGATGCCTTGATGCCTTGAAGCCCCGATGCCCCGAAGCCCCGATGCCCCGATGGCCCGATGCCCCGATGCTTCGATGCCCCGATGCTCCGATGCCCCGCTGCCCTGATGCCCCGATGCCCTGATGCCCCAAAGACCATAGGCCCTGAAGCCTCGATGCCTCGATGCCTTGATGCATTGATGCCCCGATGCCCCAATGCCCTGATTCCTTGATGCCCCAAAGCCCTGATGCCCCGATGCCCCGATGCCCCGATGCCCCGATGCCCCGAGGCGCCAGGCATCGGGGCATCGGGGCATCGGGGCATCGGGGCATCGGGGCATCAGGGCATCGGGGCATCGGGGCATCGGGGCATCGGGGCATCGGGGAATCAGGGCATCGGGGCATCGGGGCATCGGGGCATCCGGGCATCGGGGCATCGGGGCATCGGAGCATTGGGGCATTGGGGCATTATGGGCATTATGTGCATTTGGGGCATCTGGGGCATCGGGGCATCGGGGCATCAGGGCATCTGGGCAACGGGGCATGGGGACATGTGGGCATCGGGGCATCAGGGCATCGGGGCATTGGGGCAACGGGGCATCGGGGCATCGGGGCATCGGGGCATCGGGGCATCGGTGCATTCAGGAATTGGGGCATCGGGCATCAGGTCATGGGGGCATCGGGGAATAGGGGCATCGGGGCATTTGGGGCTTCGGGGCATTTGGGACATTTGGGGCATTTGGGGCATTCGGGGCTTCAGGGCATCGGGGCATTTGGGGCATTTGGGACATCGGGGCACTGGGACATCGGGGCATCGGGACAACGGGGCATCGGGGCATCGGGCATCGGGGCATCGGGGCTTCAGGGCATCGGGGCTTCAGGGCATCACGGCATGGTGGCATGGTGGCATGGTGGTATTGGGGCGTCGGGGCATCGGGGCATCAAGGCATTGGGGCATCGGGGCATCGGGGCATCGGGGCATTAGGGCATCAGGGCATCGGAGCATCGGGGTATCGGGGCATCAATGCATCGGGGCATCAGGGCATCTAGGCGTCAGGGCATTGGGGCGTCGGGGCATTGGGGCATCAGGGCATCGGGGTATCGGGCATCAGGGTATTGGGGCATTGGGGCATCGGGGAATCGGGGCAACGGGGCATCGGGGTTCTGGGCATCTGGGGCATCGGGGCATCGGGGCATCGGGGCAATGGGGCATCGGGGCATCAGGGCAACAGGGCATCGGGACATCGGGGAATCATGGCATCAGAGCATCGGGGCATCGGGGCAAAGGGGCAAAGGAGCATTGGGACATCTGAACTTCGGGGCATCGGAGCATCGGGGCTTCAGGTCATCAGGGCAACGGGGCATCGGGTCATTGGGTCATTTGGGGCATCGGGTCATCGGGACATCGGGGTATCGGGGCATCGGGGCATCGGGGCATCTGGGCATCGGGGCTTCAGGGCATCAGGGCATGGTGGCATCGTGGCATGGTGGCGTCGGGGCATTGGGGCATCAGGGCATCGGGGCATTGGGGCATCGGGGCATTGTGGCATCGGGGCATTGTGGCATCGGGGCATTAGGGCATCAATGCATCGGGGCATCTAGGCTTCAAGGCATCGGGGCTTTGGGGCATTGGGGCATCGAGACATGTGGGTATCGAGGCATGGGGGCATCGAGGGATAAGGGCATCGGGGCATGGGGGCATCAGGGGATTAGGGCATCGGGGCATCAGGGCATCGGGGTGTCGGGCATCTGGGCATTGGGGCATCTGGGCATTGGGGGCATTGGGGCATTGGGGTATTGGGGCATCGGGGTGTTGGTGGCATCGGGGCATCAGGGCATCAGGGCAACGGGGCATCGCGGAAATGGGGCATCGGGGCACATAGAGGTACTGGGTTTTTGTAGCAAGTACGCCTTCATCCATCATTTGCACATTCATCAGCATTGGTATGTGGATAGCTTGGAGCATTGGTATCCGTATCATAGCCTGCAAGCTTCGAGTATGTTCAGAAGCGAAGGGGAAAAAATGTACCAATTTAAATCTGGTTGGAATGAGTCAATGATACAAAGCTTAAGAAAGCAGTCTACCGGTTATACCTACTTTATACTAGTAAGAATGGCGCGAAAACAGCGTATGGTACCGGAAACAATTTACGACACATATTGTGAAAGTGAGCAAGATGTCGAGTCTACTATTTCTGCATTTTAAGGACAAGGTTAATTTATTTACTGTCAAACAAGACCGATCAATACGATCAAAAGTAGGACCCATTGACGCGCATCTAATTGCCCCATAGCATGTAGGCAACCTACACAATGTGACGGGGGTCAATTGAGGACCTCACACTACAATCATTAAAGCCCTTACTTTTGTTTGGTAACACATGCTGAATTGAATAAGGTATGAAGTGTAGGGCAAGATAGTGAATGTAACACGGCTTTTCCTACATCATGAATACAATGTAAACGAACTATCAATACATGTTTCCCCGGAACAATATATCCATTAGTCAGAGGTTGACATATGGTAACAGTGCATGTGCACCTTTCCCGATGATCCGAGAAATTCGTATCAACAACTGCCCAACACCTTTGAGTCCATATGACTCTATGCGGTAGCAACTGAAATTCATAATGCGCCGGCTGCTGGGCGTAACGTGAGAGGGCGAAGGTGCGGTTTTCTAGGAGAAGACGATGTAAATGAAGACAGTGGGGACGCTGGCAAGAACAACTCTACATATTTGTGGACTGGCAAGGTGTGAATAGTGCAGTGCCCTCCCAATGGGCTGCTTGCTTGGCTCTTTGCTCCTCCAGAAATGGGTGGTAAGTGTATTGCCGGCGGGTCGCTAGTCGTGTCCATGCATATGATGTTGTTTTGAAGTGCTGCCATGGCCTGCTCAAAACTGCTGCAAGATGAGCTACGTCGGGGACGGTGGTGGCGTATTAACGACGATGACTGAGCCTTTGAGGTTGCGTTATTGCGAGTGACCTGATGCAAAGGGAGCGTAAAGGACAATTTAAATGTTTATCGGTACCCAAGAGACTGAAGAGAGGTGTGTCTGCATGGAGATGGATGCGCCTTAGCGAAGCAAGATTTCTCCCATACCTCCATCGAGCTGGAATTCCTAGCGCCTGAGCCGTAAACACGATGCTTGCTTTGCTCATGATGGGTGACCTTGCTAACCTCCACCTTTGAGGATTGCCTACAAGAAACAAGGACCAAGGATGATCAGTAGTATTCATTTCAAAGCAATTCAGGAGCATCATGTGCTAGGGAGTTCACCTGTGACCCTGGTAATGCCCCACTGTTGAGTAGGCTAAGGGGTCGTGGATAATAAGGCCCTGTGACGTGAACGAATTGCTGTTCATGACCCCTCTTCACTAAAAGGGTTGCCGCCCATCAGCCTCCTTGCTTGAAGCGGTATGATGCCTCCTACATATAATGCAAGTCCTGAAGTTATAAATCCATGATACGGAGCCCCTACATGAGCCCATCGAGACGTTGTGCCAAGATGGTAGTCTATACCGTCAAACAAGAAAGCACTTAACAAGAAAACAAGAAAACACTTAACAAGAAAGCTAACAGGCAAAAGGTGGTTGCATTGCGTTCCCCATTCCTAGCCCAATCATATTAAGTGCTAGCTGGATCAACCCATTGCCATCCACCCACATGCAAGCAGCCACCTACTTGGCAGTGATATCATCCAAAGCCAGGCCCACTGCCTGCAGCGGAGATTCCATCAGGTCCTTTGACAGCTGCCGGCTATTGGCTGCGAGAAGGGGGAATCTACCGCTGTACAAGGCCACCGGTGGTCTGGTGTGGTCCAGTGCCGCCGGGTTGATTTCACCGAGGGGAGAGCCAAGCAGAGAGCCTCTTGTGCGCTCAATGTCGTGCATGGCCATGAATGAGGCCCTCTGGACCCTGGGGGGCATCAATGCCTGGGAGGTACAGCAAGCAGGGGCCTGGCAGTGGGTCTCGGGCAACGGCTGCAGAAGTGATGCATCACCAGAGCTGCATGTCTGGCTGACAAGGGGAGCAGCAGAGGATATCCACACACCCTTACCTGAGGCGGAAGAGGTGACAACAGAGACCCGAGAGGAATGCGGCAGGAGGGGCGTCGGCTCAGTGAGTATGTCGCTGAAGAAGTCGCGTCTATGTCTGACAAAGTGGGCAACTCGCGCCAATCTCGCCCGGATGCATTGAATGGATTGTGCTTTGCTATCAAGAACACGTCAGTGCGCTCCGTGTGCCTGGGGCTGCGGCTTGGGCTGGTGATGCAAGCCTCGCTGGAACCTCCTAGGTCTTCAAGGTCTGCCAGCCGGTGAAGTCCCTCCACACATTTTCCCACGGCGTCAGGCCCCTGCAAGGTTAGCAGTGGGTAGGATGTACCTATCTAGGCGGCCACAAGAGTGGAGGTAGGCAGGTTGCCACACCGTGTGTGGCCTTCACATCAGCCAAGGACAATTGCACATCGTGGGACTAGGAAGGACGTCTATGAACACAAGGTCTAAATTCATGCAAGCTTGTAAAATGGGGTGAACACATGAGTTCCCTGCGGACCTTGGCCATGGATCGCTTTTCCCATTCCCCTGCTGAGAGCTGAGGCAACACCCTGCGGTGGTGGGCCATACCCAGGAGCGACTTGTGCACGGAGCTGCGTTGCTCCATCAGGTTCTGTGAAATCAAGGGCGGTGCAGGGTCGGTTAAAAAAACTAGGTGGGAGTAGGTGGAATGCTAGGATGAATCTCAAAGGCCGTCCCAGCCAGGTAGCGACAAGCGTAGCCATGCCGAGAGGTGGACTACACACTGGGTTCCAAGGACATACCTGAAAGGGTGGTGGGTAAGAGTCCAAGCTGAGCCTCGCCACAGCCATATCTGTCTCAACCTCGTCAACTTTAGGCGGCGGCCCCAAGCTTCTACTAGTCGGACGCGAGGTGCCAAAAAGCCCTTCATCATGGCCACCCGAGTCTGAGGTGCGGGGCACATCTTCCTCCACACATTTGCTGAGGGATGAGGCAAAGCTGACTCTTCCTCGAGGCTGTTTGTCGCCTGCAGGGGCATGATGCACCACAGGATCGCAATGGTTCAGGGATAAAGGCTTGCCCAACCCTCAAGGCTGAGCGCAAGGTTCAGGGAGTAAGGCTGAGTGCATGGCTGAGCCAAGCATTATGTACAATTTGGATTCAGCTGCAGATTGTATTTCAAATCAGCCCTCTCCACCTTTCTGTGCATCCACCCACCTGCACGGTCATCAGCAGATGGGAGGCTGTTCCACGGGACGGCATTATTTATTTTGTACCCCTGGTCCGCAGGGCTGGCAGGCATTGCAGGACTGGCTGCGTCTAGCAGCACCATGCGGTCACTATCCAAGGGAGAGGGATCCAATGTCATTTCCTCAAGATTTGACCTGGAAAAGCAGACGCAGTCGTAGAGCGATTAGACAAATAAACGACACAAGTCCATCAGGGGTATTGTCTGAAAATTAGGGGGGATTATGAAGACCATGCTGCCAAAGACAGGCATTCTGTTGGGATCAGTGTATGAGGAATTTATAAGTGTGGGGTTGGAGGGTGCGAGCAGCAGTTGTTCAGGGTTCACAGTTTACGGATTTACAGTGTCTGATACCAGGTTCACACGTAATTGAACAGGGCATGACCTTCTCTATCCCAAGGTTTGTGCAGCTCGGTGGTTTTCAGTGCAGATCCGACCATCTCTGGCAGGCTCTGCAGGCTCCTCATCCAATGGGCTCATTCGGACCAATACTGGACTGCTGTTCTCAGTAGCCCAAGCAACAGGCGGGTTGCATAATCCAGCCCCCCACTCCGTAGGTCATAATGCAGCTGAAGTGAAGCTTCAGCACCCAAAAGCCAACAAACCGCGCACAGTCCTATCACCTGGAGGGGTCCAACTCAGCAGCTTCGCAGTCAGAGAGGGCAGGGGCCTCTGATGCCGGGAGTACTGCCACTGTTGCTTCTTGGCCTTCGTCCACATCTTCCGTGACACACTGCAGCTCCTCATGGACCACTGCTGGTCCGAGAGGAGCCAGACCCGAGGGAAGGTCCAAGCAGCTGGGTGGTGTTGGGTGGGAAGGCGATGGCGACCCCAGTCCCTCAGATGCCTCCTGTCCAGAGAGCTCCTGTCCTTGAATGGCAGGGTTGAGCTGCTGGGAAATCTCTTCGTTGACTTTTGTACCGCGAGGTCCAGGGCCAGATTGCGCCCCTGAAAACAGCATCCCGGCCACAAAAGTGTCAGGTGCACGGCCTTGGGGGGCATGCTAATAAGAGTGGCAGGTGCAGGGCGCAGAAGGCATGCCGACAAGAGTGACAGGTGCATAACCTAGGGGAGTAGGGGACATGTTAAAATAAGTGGCCGGTGCATGGCTTATTTGGGCATGGTACAAAGAGTGTCCGGTGCATGGCCAAGGGGGACATGCTAAGACGAGTGACGGGTGAAGGGCCTGTGAGGACAGGTTCAACAGAGTGACTGGTACCGGGCCAAGGGGGGCATGCCAACAAGATTGTCAGGTACAGGACTTAAAGAGCCATGCCGATAAGGGTGACTGGTACAGAGCCAAGGGTGCCCACAAGTAAGCAACGCTTTCAACCTGAGCGGGTTTGTGAGCCCACCTGCGATAGCTGCGTCAAGGCTGATCTTGGAGGCCAGCAGCACAACCTTCATCTCTTCAAGCGAGGGTAGGGCAGCAGCCATAGCCTCTGTTTTCTGATTGGCACCTGCATGCAAGGGAAAGAAAAGTCATGGACGGATCAGTCAAGGGTGCACCTTCTCTGGGTCTGCGAAGAGGAGGAGCCGTGAGACAGATGATGATTAAGCAGGGGGCTGGGGGCAGGCAAGACAACCAGGGGAGCAGCACCTGCTTTGTAGTGCTGAGTGCAGGAAGGCCGGGCAGCAAGAAGATGCACGGAGGAGGTCATGGGCGTATTTGCAGTCATGGGAACGGTGATGTAGTGATGTGGATTCAAGGGATCGCTCGGCTACAAGTTTTCTCCTTTGCAACATAAGAAATGTCCTTAATATTCTTGGCTTGAGAGGCAGATGGTCATAGGGGCATAAAGGTGCATGGTGGCGCGGGGTGCATGAAGGAAAATGAACTTATGGTGGCACATGGTGGCTCATGGTGGCTCATGGAGGCTCTTGGTGGCACATGGTGGCACATGGTGGCACATGGTGGCACATGGTGGCACATGGTGGCTCATGGTGGCACATGGTGGCACATGGTGGCACATGGTGGCACATGGTGGCACATGGTGGCACATGGTGGCACATGGTGGCACATGGTGGCACATGGTGGCACATGGTGGCACATGGTGGCACATGGTGGCTCATGGAGGCTCTTGGTGGCACACAATGATGCATTCAGGCACATGGTGGTGCATGCAGACGCATGGCCTTGCAAGAAGGGACGTCCTTGCTCACTCGTTATCCTCGCTCTCACAGCATTGATGACATCGGGTGACGCCAGCAGCGCAGCCTTGATCTCCGCTCGTGAAAAAGAAACAGACATGCTGTTGACGAAATGCTGTTGGTGAAAACCCTGGTGGGCTGCTGAGACCGCCTTCTCCTGGTCCTCTGTAATCCAGGTGTTTGGTTCAGAGAGAGATGTCAGGGCATTGTGAATAGGAAGTGGAGTACAGGCTTCATGGGTACATCATCTAAGCAATGCCACTCCTGAGATGATGGGCTCATCCCCACAACATTCAACATATCAGTGAGGGGTCGAACACAGGGGGTCGGACACGTGTTTGCAAAGGCGTCCACTTTGGCCGAGGCTGTGCCACAGTTCGCCGCATACACGAGACAATGACCCCTCACCTAGTGTGATGCCTGACTGCGTTCTGGATACCCCCTGCCGAGCCAATCTGTCATCCCCTTGCGCCTCCACAGCTTGCACCCTGCACTCAAAGTTGGTATCCATTCTGTCATGCTAAAACTCTCAGCGCAGCTCCTTCAATACTGGACAAAGCAGCAGACTTGAAGGGGCACAGCTGGAATGGACAGCAAAAAGGCACATGGGAATTTTAAGGCACATGGGAATTTTGGTTGCTGTATAGCCACTACCGGGTTTCACCTCTTCCCAGTGGGTCGACGTAGGCCAGCTGACCCCAGCCTCATGTACCGCAGCTGGGCAAACAGAGCAACGTGGCCCCGCTCAAAGGATTCCGCCACTGGCATGACTATTTCCGGTTCTGGCTCGGGTTCTGGTTCAGGCTCAGGCTCAGGAGTGGGAGGACGAGTCTTGCTGGCTACCTACAAAACACGTTGGGATGCATATCACTCAATCAGTGGCAGTGACCAGCTGCATGCAGATTGGACATTTATCACACAGTAAGAGACTATGAGTCACATGGCACCTCCTAGACAACTTTGTAATGGCTGGTGGCTATCTTGAGACACCAAATGGCTGAATCAAGGATGTCTGCCGCCACCAGGGCCTTAAAGTCTCCCATGTGCTCCACTCAAGGGTGCAGCCCCTAGTGGTCACAAATGGCTACATGGCAACCCAACAGGAAAGCTTCTCTAGTTTGTCAGTCAGCCTGGTTTGTCAAGTATTCCAGCATGCAGCAACCTGACCCTACCGTCCACGACATCACTAATCTTGTTACACTCATGTGCTGCTGCCCCCAACTCTGGTAATTAGTCTCCATTTTGTAGATAGAGAACTTTGAATACAGCTTATAACATTTTTCACAAACACACACAAACCTGCTTTCCATGGATCATCTTCTTGATTAGCTCATGGATCGTGGTAGAGATGCATCTCCCCATGTGCCCTCCCCATCCCAGCCGGTCCCCATGCATGCTCATGCCCCACCTCCAGTTCAAGCTGATCAGCCAAGAGCTTGTCGTACTTGCTGTACGCCGCCTGCATCTCCTCCTTTGCTTGCTTGGAGATCTCACGCTCCTAGATACATGACGGAGGTCGCCAGGGGAGAGGGGGTAAGGCTCATGTGGGCCTGACCAAGAATCTGACAGGCCTGACCAAGCACCTGACATGGCCTGACCAAACATGAATCATGTATCGGTATAAGACAGCTTTGGCTGTCGTAGTTTCCAGCAGTGCCCAAGCCTGCCGCGAAGGCGCCAATGACCAGGTGTCAAGACGGATTGCCCGCTACAGGCCGGGTTACCGGCGTATCGCAGCTCCATTTTCCTACTACAACTCCGACATCGCCACTTTGGACGTACAACGCTCGCGGTCAGGCCTCACTTCCCGTTAACAGGCGCATCCTTGTTCGTCAGGAGGCCTAACGCATGACGGTGCCTTGGAACACGTGCACCACCGGCCGTCAACCCATCGGCCCCCTCCCCTCGGCTCACTATGGTGCTGCCCCCCATGGACAGATAGCCGTAAGAACGCCTGTTCACGAGTTCGATGTGCTCCAGCACACGAACCTGCGCTTCAATCTGACTGGCCATGTCCTGCAGCCTTAATTCGCAGGCCATGGCCTCTGTCTTTTGTCTGCAGGGGGGGAGGATGATGAGGCATCATCGAGGGAGGTATGATGACACTTTGACAGGGCTGTGACTCGACTCATTCTTCGACTGCGATCAACGCTTATGCATCAAGAGGTAAATCATACGAATCTCAAACGCCGAAGGCCATTCTCACACCTCATGGCTGCTAGCTGCTGGCTGGCCAACCCGTCCCCAAGAAGCGTTCACTGGCGCCAACAGCAGAGGCTGCACACGACAATTCGACGAGTAAGCATACGTGGCACAGGCGTCGGCAAGAGGTCGTGAATATAGTGTAAACTATTCGATGCCTGAGGGTTGCGGGGAATGTGGTAATTAGTGCGAATGTCGGGGCAAAAAGTAATACAGCTTTTAAGAAGAGTGGCCAAAATGGTAGACCGACAGGTGTAAAGCCTAAACGCCGGGTGTAAAGCGGGAAGCTGATGAGCAGGGGCTGATGAGGGTAATGTCTCGAAGGGGCCAAATACCCGGTCGCCGACGGATAAATTGTCCCTCGTTTATAGCATGGGCCACGTTCTGGTTTGAAGTGGCTTGGGTTTCTGGACTCTGGGTCCGTACCTAGCCATCGACATTTGTTTCAGCAGCAATGAGCAATCGGTGTCCCCTGATGATCTGTGTCATGACGTATGCCACATTGGTTCGTCTCGGCAAATGTCTGAGGCTGTGTCCATAAGTTTAACTCACTGTCGTCATGATGAAAATTAGCTCCACCCCGTGCACCTCGGAAGGTTCCACAGACTTTATTACTTGAGCAGTACATGTGCAGGCGTGGGTGGGATGCTGTAGCATTTTTTGAAGATGTGGTAGAGAGCATTGGGGCTCAGACATTTTTGAGGCTGGTTATTCCTGAGACTTTCCATATTTTCCAGCTTTTTTCTGTCTGTTCATTGCGTTTCCTCTTTTCTTCGTAGACGCCAGATTTCAGTAAGGAATCAAGAGTTGGGGTCCAAAGGTTGCCTTGGGGGCAGCATAAATTTTTAAAAATAAACCATTCGTTCACACCCAAGGGGGGGCAAATCAATTCTGCAGTTTCTAAAGAAAGAAATGTAGGCCCATATCATCATTCCTAAAGACAATTGTCAAATCTAGATGTCACATGGGATACGCTTGCTTTTGTGGACTTTTTTTTGGACAGGCTTTGTTCAGGGCTACTTTTTGGTGAAACTCAGGTGTCGGACTTGGTCTTCTTTGCCTTCCCAGCCTCTCCTTTTGTTCCTTTCCCCCTCTTCTTTTAAGTTTCTTCTTTTCTCCCTTCTAAACAGTTGGGAGCCCACGCGGCCGAGGTTTGAGCGGGCCCAGAGGTGTTACATTATTGACATCTGGAAACACCTTCAGTCGTTTGACTTCCTATTAAAGTATTAGTAACAAGCAATCTTCTGTCAAGCGAAGGCTCATTGACCTCACGCACAGCATGCACAAGCGAGCACAAATAGCATGACGCTAATTACGCTATGAGCGTTACTGATGGGTCACGTAATTACGTTCACAAATATAGATAGCCATTACATGCCATAGATTGGCATTTTGCCGAGGGGCCTGGCTTGTGCATCTGGCAAGCTACCGGTCTAGAAATGAAATCCAGTTGCCCTATTTCTCAAGCACCTGTCCAAACGTTTTCTCGTTTCCTAAGAGAAAGAGGACGAAATGTCGAATAGTGGCTTCTGGCACTGGGTTACGCTCCTCCTCTCTGGTGACCTCTAGTGTTAGCAGTTGCCGATCACGGTTGACGAAAAGCAGGAAATTCCTGAGCATGGCTTAAGATTTTCTTTTGCTTGGACTTAACTTAGTGGCAGGCCAGCTGTGGCCGCCCAGCCCTGAATAGACGCTATCATAAAAATGGCCGGCATGCATGTGGGCCGGACAGCAGCTGAGAAGATGTGAGGAGAAACAGGAGGAGGTCAAGGGCATCAGGCCAAAAACACTCACACAGCCACAATAACTCATGTTTGAATACTGGTAGTTAGATTGAAGTCATGAGGGAAACTGCCCCTGACTACACACCACTAGCTAGACCACCCTAAACCACCCCAAAGCCATCCCAGGAAAACAGCAGCAACACGTTATCAGAAGTAAGGGAAACTGCCATCCGAACTGCCAAGAGGAGAACTTGGCCCATTCTGATAAATACTGCCATGCGCCCATTCTGATGCATGCGCCCATGCCCCATTCTGATGCATGTCGCCATGCCCCATTTTGATGCATGCCGCCATGCCCCATTTTGATGCATGCCGCCATGCCCCATTTTGATGCATGCCGCCATGCCCCATTTTGATGCATGCCGCCATGCCCCATTTTGATGCATGCCGCCATGCCCCATTCTGATGCATGCCGCCATGCCCCATTTTGATGCATGCCGCCATGCCCCATTTTGATGCATGCCGCCATGCCCCATTTTGATGCATGCCGCCATGCCCCATTCTGATGCATGCCGCCATGCCCCATTTTGATGCATGCCGCCATGCCCCATTTGATGCATGCCGCCATGCCCCATTTTGATGCATGCCGCCATGCCCCATTTTGATGCATGCCGCCATGCCCCATTTTGATGCATGCCGCCATGCCCCATTTTGATGCATGCCGCCATGCCCCATTTTGATGCATGCCGCCATGCCCCATTCTGATGCATGCCGCCATGCCCCATTTTGATGCATGCCGCCATGCCCCATTCTGATGCATGCCGCCATGCCCCATTCTGATGCATGCCGCCATGCCCCATTTTGATGCATGCCACCATGCCCCATTTTGATGCATGCCGCCATGCCCCATTTTGATGCATGCCGCCATGCCCCATTTTAATGCATGCCGCCATGCCCCATTTTGATGCATGCCGCCATGCCCCATTTTGATGCATGCCGCCATGCCCCATTTTGATGCATGCCGCCATGCCCCATTCTGATGCATGCCGCCATGCCCCATTTTGATGCATGCCGCCATGCCCCATTCTGATGCATGCCGCCATGCCCCATTCTGATGCATGCCGCCATGCCCCATTTTGATGCATGCCACCATGCCCCATTTTGATGCATGCCGCCATGCCCCATTTTGATGCATGCCGCCATGCCCCATTTTAATGCATGCCGCCATGCCCCATTTTGATGCATGCCGCCATGCCCCATTTTGATGCATGCCGCCATGCCCCATTTTGATGCATGCCGCCATGCCCCATTTTGATGCATGCCGCCATGCCCCATTCTGATGCATGCCGCCATGCCCCATTTTGATGCATGCCGCCATGCCCCATTCTGATGCATGCCGCCATGCCCCATTCTGATGCATGCCGCCATGCCCCATTTTGATGCATGCCGCCATGCCCCATTCTGATGCATGCCGCCATGCCCCATTCTGATGCATGCCGCCATGCCCCATTCTGATGCATGCCGCCATGCCCCATTCTGATGCATGCCGCCATGCCCCATTTTGATGCATGCCGCCATGCCCCATTTTGATGCATGCCGCCATGCCCCATTTTGATGCATGCCGCCATGCCCCATTTTGATGCATGCCGCCATGCCCCATTCTGATGCATGCCGCCATGCCCCATTTTGATGCATGCCGCCATGCCCCATTTTGATGCATGCCGCCATGCCCCATTTTGATGCATGCCGCCATGCCCCATTCTGATGCATGCCGCCATGCCCCATTTTGATGCATGCCGCCATGCCCCATTTTGATGCATGCCGCCATGCCCCATTCTGATGCATGCCGCCATGCCCCATTCTGATGCATGCCGCCATGCCCCATTTTGATGCATGCCGCCATGCCCCATTTTGATGCATGCCGCCATGCCCCATTTTGATGCATGCCGCCATGCCCCATTTTGATGCATGCCGCCATGCCCCATTTTGATGCATGCCGCCATGCCCCATTCTGATGCATGCCGCCATGCCCCATTTTGATGCATGCCGCCATGCCCCATTCTGATGCATGCCGCCATGCCCCATTCTGATGCATGCCGCCATGCCCCATTTTGATGCATGCCGCCATGCCCCATTCTGATGCATGCCGCCATGCCCCATTCTGATGCATGCCGCCATGCCCCATTCTGATGCATGCCGCCATGCCCCATTCTGATGCATGCCGCCATGCCCCATTTTGATGCATGCCGCCATGCCCCATTTTGATGCATGCCGCCATGCCCCATTTTGATGCATGCCGCCATGCCCCATTTTGATGCATGCCGCCATGCCCCATTTTGATGCATGCCGCCATGCCCCATTTTGATGCATGCCGCCATGCCCCATTTTGATGCATGCCGCCATGCCCCATTTTGATGCATGCCGCCATGCCCCATTCTGATGCATGCCGCCATGCCCCATTTTGATGCATGCCGCCATGCCCCATTTTGATGCATGCCGCCATGCCCCATTCTGATGCATGCCGCCATGCCCCATTCTGATGCATGCCGCCATGCCCCATTTTGATGCATGCCGCCATGCCCCATTTTGATGCATGCCGCCATGCCCCATTTTGATGCATGCCGCCATGCCCCATTTTGATGCATGCCGCCATGCCCCATTTTGATGCATGCCGCCATGCCCCATTCTGATGCATGCCGCCATGCCCCATTTTGATGCATGCCGCCATGCCCCATTCTGATGCATGCCGCCATGCCCCATTTTGATGCATGCCGCCATGCCCCATTCTGATGCATGCCGCCATGCCCCATTTTGATGCATGCCGCCATGCCCCATTCTGATGCATGCCACCATGCCCCATTCTGATGTATGCCACCATGCCCCATTCTGATGTATGCCACCATGCCCCATTCTGATGTATGCCACCATGCCCCATTCTGATGTATGCCACCATGCCCCATTCTGATGCATGCCGCCCCAGTCAGTGGCGCACATGTGTCTTGAGCATACCCCAACACAAACTTCCACCTTCAAAGACACTGAACCCTAAGACACAGCTTAAGCACCAGGAAACCCTATGACCACATTGGGCAGATCCTTTCGACACCAGGCCGCTACCTGGAGCAAGCAATAATTAAGCTAGGGACTAAGTTGAAAAGGGGACAGAGGGGGAACAGAACAACCCGTAGGAAACAGGAAACGAGGTCCCCTCCTCTGGAGAAACGGGGCCTGGATATTGGGGCTGTAAAAAGAGGAAGCCCCCCTGAAGAACATGGGGGGAGGGAAACTAGAAAAACGGCGTCCTGTTTCTTCGAGAGAACTTATCAGGGCCCTTGAATATCATAATCTGTTTGGAGAACAAGGCATACGGGCAGGTGAAGGCGCAGTTGCGCAGAACATGGGGGTGGGCCGGGGCGGGTCATTAGGAATGCTGGGGGCGCCCAATCGCCCATCGACCCTGATGAAGGGGTTTGCGTGGTGAATGAATGCCTCCCTATGTGGCTGAAAGGTTTTGGAGGTCCACACTGTCTTGGAGGGGGCACTAGAACCAGGCTGTTGCAACCCGGGAAGCTATGAGAGAGCCTGCGGGCCTGGTAGGACACGAGTATAGGGGCCCCAGAGCTGCCGGAGCCGTTTATCCATAGCGAGGAGAACGATCATGCATATATAATCTCAGACGCCTGGGTGAATGATGCGGGCGGATGCGGGCCGGAGAAGCCAGACATCTGCCGTAGTGAGCGGTGGACCAGAAGGGAGGGCCGCCCCCTCCCGCTCCATCACCATGTCTTTGGCAACTGGGCAGCTCCAGAAGCAGTGGGCATGGATAGAGTAAACTCGGTGAAAGCTTGGAGGCTGCCGGGTCTAGGGGCTCAGGGGGCCAGGGGGAAACCGCAGTGGCACGGGTGGGTGAAAACGAGATCTATCATGGCCACCATGCTGCCTTCACCCCTTTTAGGGTCAGACACCAGAAGGTATTATTACGACGGAGATAATACTGGATGCCCCATCAGGGTTTGAGGGTAACACGAGGACGACGGGGATGTTCAGCCATGGCAGGAAGGGTGCTGGGGTGGTTGTGGTTCTGAGTGCCTGGTATGACCGAATCCACACCACGGTGATGCGGATTTGTACAGTTTACGACTTGATACACTAGTTTTATCACGTCCGCCCCCAGCCTTCTTCGTCGTTAGCATATGGCAAGAACGCCACACGCCGTGTGACTGATCTCAAGTGACGCCTTGTGTCTGCTAATAGCACCGCGATGGAGCCCACTGGTAGGAGGAGCTCTTAACCACTCAGGCAAAATAATATAATAGATTGAAAATCACAATGGCGATTTCTTGCGTATTGGCGCTCTCATGACTGGGCCGTAAGCCATGTAAATCTACCCGTGTGCAACCCCTGCAAAACAGATGCTCCAATGCAGCGTGTGAGTCCCTCGTGTCCCGATCACAGCGCACGCGATCTATCGTGACCCTCTCATACCCCATGTGTCTGTCGTGCGTTCGCCTCGCAGATTACAGTGTCTTCGTGGGGGATCTCGGTCCTGAGATCGAGGATAATTACTTATTCCAGTTCTTTCAGGCATACTATGGGAGCGTCAGATCAGCGAAGGTGATACTAGCACTTCACTGCCTGCACCCTAGGGCGGGTCATGCACCATGCTTGACCTGAGATGCTATGGGGGCTTGGCCAAGGTCCCCCAGTACGGTATAATGCCATCAACCTGTCCCAAGATGGAGCTGCCATCTGTCCACTACCATACTTGCTCTCCACTGGGGTCGTGACATCTTGGTCCCTACACCAGGGACCCCACGCACTGCCCACATATTGCGCTGCATGCTACTGGCACCAACCCTGGTTTGACACCTTTTTGTTGCCGATCCGACTGCATCAAATATCTGTCCATGTTGGCGCCATCCATCCTCCATGCCCAACCACCACCACCACTGCATCCCTGTCAATGGCCCACGTAAAAGGTCCTCCGTCGGCATGGGGTCCATCCCATGCATCATGCACGGGACGGCTTTACTAAGGCACTGGATACCCTCATGAATTTGAAAGCACTTATCCAGTTATTTGCCTTGGTATTACTGGTGGAGTGGGGTGTCAATGCAACTGTGCATTCATGAGTTAGTAACACGACCCTTTCACCCTGTGGGCTTGAGTGATTTGCGCCTCATCAGGGCCCCTCATACTTCATCCCTTCTGACCAACACGCTTTCACAGGTTATTGGTGACCCTGCAACTGGCCGCTCCAAGGGGTACGGCTTCGTGAGGTTCAGCCATGAGGGCGAACGCGACCGAGCTCTGAATGAGATGAATGGAGTGTTTGTTGGCTCAAGGGCAATCCGGGTCAGCTTGGCAACGCAAAAGAAGCCACCGGTAGGTCTAGGAGCAGGCTGGTATATTAGGTGTGAAGAAGAGGTGCAAGGGTGGAAGCCGGTTTGAAATAAATGGCCCATTCATGACAGCCAAACCAACCACCCTGGAGACCTGACAGGCTGAGGGGCCCGAGGTCAGGGCTGTGTGTAGAGGCCTGCAAGATTTGAATTTCAAATAACACCACAGGTAGGCTGTAGGGCGGCTAAGGAGCATGCAGCATCTAAACAGCATGGCTGCAACAGCTGGGGTTTAAAATAGCTAGAATAGCTTGGTGTCCAGCACATATCGTCCGCACGTGTCCAACTTCCCATGTTTAAACGACGCCTCATGATGAAGGCCATGCAGTAACCTGTTCACCGCCTCCGAGACTTAGTTCACCTCACATGTCACCTCCGTTTCCACGCCTAAACTCTGTTGGCGCCAAGAATTATACGGCCGTACATCTTGCATTCTCAACCTTCTCGTTGGCCACAATCCAATGCCTGGTTTTCTCTTGATCTCAGCCGCAAGGAGGCGGTGGGCCACCTGGGGCAGGGCCAGGGAGCGCTGGAGGGCCTGGCGGCGGTGGCGGCGGCGGCGGCGGTGGTGGTGGTGGAGGCGGAGGCGGAGGCGGCGGCTACGCTGGTCCTGCTTCCACCTCCATGAACCCTGATGACCCCAGCAACACCACTTTGTTCATTGGAGGCCTTTCTCCCCAGGTGGGGTCAACAGCAGGAAGCCTGGGCAAGAAGGGTGGGGCATCCGGTATCTCATCTTTGAGCTGTGTCACTAGGAAGCAATGAGCTGGTTGACCCCTAGTCACTAGCTAGTTGAGGAGGAGCAACTGGCCCCTGGTTAACAGTCAGGGCACAGTCAGGGCTCCTGCCCTGACGTCTAGCTAGGCTTTAATCTAAGCCTGTAGGCCCTAGCCTGAGCTCTAGCTCGGAAATACCTGCTGGGCGCCCATCACCTCCATTAAATTTGGGGGGGAAAAGGTATGATTGAGCCAGCTGCCACGGAACGTTTCCTACGCATGGATAGAATAGAGACTAAGCTACGATATAAAATTGCTTTGTCCATGCTCTGTCCAAACATGTGTGTCTTGTGCGTTTCTATATTACGTAAATGACACCTGGCCGTGTGTGTTGGCCTGTTGTACCAAGAGGTGTGAAACTCCTTCAATTCAGAAGCAGCAGGGCATGTCACCGGATGTTGGTTGAGCATGTGGCTTGGAAGCGTGAGCGGAATGTCCACTGGCATTGGAGAGGACCCTCACATCATCACGGAAGAGCAAATGCTGGTGACATTGTGCATCTTCAACACCAAATTGAATGTCTTCACATTAGCCGGTGTCCAGGAAGTGATGCCATTCATAGACTGTTGCTGCGCCATGCCTGCATCTGGCTGGATACCAAAACGCGCTCCACATGCTGGGTTTTCCATGCCATGTGGATCACTGACGTGATCCTTGCCCTCCATTGGGATTGGAGTGAAACGGTTTTCTTCTCCAGATAATTGTGCGGCGAAATGTTGTTTTCCCTGCACATGACTGAACCGCGGAATTGTTTTCCCTGCAGATGACAGAGGAAATTCTGCGACACGCATTTTCGAGGTTCGGTGAGATCTCCTACACCAAGATCCCTCAGGGCAAAGGTTGCGGGTTTGTGCAGTTCATGGAACGCAGGTAGGTGTGGATCTCGTCATACTCCAGCACATGGTTCTTATCGATATTCATTTATTTTACATGCACCTATCCCATGCATCGAATTTAGTAAATATCACTTTCAGAAGCTGGCAGTGCTTGGAGCTTTGGTCAGGTCTGATGAGTGTTGCACGCCGCACTGACCATGACCACCCCTGCTATTGGGTATGTGGTCAATCTGTTTTGGATGTTGGATGTAACGTTGAAGCTCCCTCTTGTTGTGATCGGCACTGTGTTGTTTGGTCGACAGGGGTGCTGAATACGCGCTGCATGAGATGAACGGCAACATGCTGTACGGCTCTGCAATACGAGTCTCTTGGGGCAGGTGGGTGCAACAGGACAAGTGGGAGGGCAGGAGGAGGACAGTTGGAGGAGGCTGGACATTTCAGGAGGACAGTTGGAGCTGGGAGGGCTCGCAGCAATTCTGTATTTGGCACACTTGACCCACCTGCACTGGCAAACTCATCCCCGCCTTTGGCTCCGGCCTGATACAGCAAACCCAATTTCCTAGAGCACCGCCCGTCACGGCACTAATCCCATTTAACCCTGGCGTATCCACCTGGCCCCACATATAGAGGGTGAAGTGTGAACGTGAGGAGCATTGCGTGGTGTGATGTCTTCAGGCTCGGTGTTGCAAGATGTTGCCCAAAGTGGTGTGCAGGGCCCTAAGAGCTGACCTACAACTGGTTTGATCCAAACTCAATGTTCTTGCGGGCAAAAGTCCTTTACGCCTGTACTACGCGCAATCGAGTGGAAAACCTGAAATGGAAAGCCAGGGTTTCAGCTTGCCCGTGCGTCAACCCTGTCTTGTTCTCTGGCTAGGTCAAGGTTCCTTCAGACCCCTTCAGGCAGCTCCTCTCTGTGGACCTGTGCACTAATACTCCCTTTTGACTCCAACCTGCTCCAGCCCCGCGCCTCCCGGTCAAACCCTCTGCCTCTTCAAGCAGGGTCTTCATAATTCACAAGTTTGCCAACCCACTGTAGGTCGAGCAAAGCGCCACATCCCGGGGGTGGTGGTGGTGGTGGAGGTTCAGGCTACCCGCCTGCTTATGGCTCAGGACCGCCCGCTGCATACGGGGCGGGTGGGAACTACGCATATGACCCCTACTCCGGCCAGTATGCTGCGGGAGGAGCGGGCGCAGGAATGTACGGCGCCGATCCGTATGGAGGCTATGGAACCTACAATTCAGACCCCTACGCTGCTGTGAGTCCAGGCAGTGGTGTCCGTCGTTTGCATTTGTTATTTTTTAATGCTGACGAGCCTGCTTCCCTTCCCGCCTTGATCCACGCCTTCATGGCCGGTGTGTCCTTTTCCACACACTCACCTGCGCCTGTCGCACCCTCCTACCTCGGCACTGCCGTGCTCCTCGGCTTACTAAATGTACTGGTCTCCCCTCCCCTCCCCTCCCTCCCCCCCCTCCCTTTTAGTACAATTATCCAGGGGGCTATGGCGGGGCATATCCAGGGGGCAGTGGAGGTGGCCATGCCCCTCCCCCGGCTCCCCCTCAAGGCGTGCCCACACTGTATGATCCCCTTGCGCCCGTCAGTGTGGATAAACTCAACTCCGCCTTCATGCAGCGGCACCTCGCATCACTCACTGGCTCATTTGCGAGGGGGCTGAAGACGTGAGGCCGGCAAGGCGGGAGAGGAGGGGAAGGGCTAGTGCTGTCATTCCTTAGGAAGGCAGAGATACGCCAAGGAAGGGTATCTGCAATGTTTTACCTTTGTTTTTAAAGAGTCAGCTGGGGAATGGGCATTCATTTCTTGTGCACCCATGGCAAGTTCATCGGCTGGGGCTGATCTACTGCATGATGGGGGTCATACCCGTGGAGGGTCATTTCCGAAGGGGGCGGCACACTGTCTGGGCTGAATGAAGCATCATTTCTGTTCCCACTGAAGCAGCACACACCAAGCCTACGCCACCGTGTGGTAGTGTCCGTGGGGTATCGGTCGTTCTGTGTTTGCTGTCCTGTTCATTTGGTTCAGAAAATGGTTGCTGGAACCTTTATCATGGATATGTGATGAATCCCTTAACCTCCAAATTTACCGAGGTCGCCCAGATTGCACACCATGCTTCACTTGCTGGTAAGAGAAGAGGAAGGTGGCACGAAACAGCAACCTGTCCTCCCCGCATGTTCCGGTATATCACCAGAGCCTCAGAAACTTGCTTTTAGGCCCTCAAGAAGGCCGGTAAAGGCTTCTGGCAGGATGAGTTATAAATTGTCTCGACTTGCATCAGACAGAGTGAGAAGGCCTGTCCTGCCCTTCTCTCTCCTGGAAACGGAGGAGCTTCATTTCTAGCTGTGCTGGCGTCCATACCCTAGTGGCGGCGAGACACTATTAGATAAACCTGCCTGAATCTGAACATCAGCAACTCAGCAGTCTGGATTGCTTCACTTGCACCCAGCTTACATTCCAGGCACATGCACCCCACCCTGGAACAAGATAAAAGACAGTCAATGACATTACACCTTTGGGCCCTGCCCGGCCTCGTGGGCGCCAACTGTCCCGTTGGAAGAAAAGAAACTGAAGGTAAGAGGGATGACAGACCGGGCGATGTGTGCCAGGTCCCCGCACTGGTCGGGGGCATGGCTGTCAACTCCCGGCGCTGAGATATGTCGCGAATAGTTTGGAGGGGTCCCTCGCTTTACAGACGCCTCATTCCTATGTACTAGATTCAGTAGTGATATTGAGCCTCGGAAACGAGCGGTCAATGTGGCCGGATGAAAGAAATTGATAACTCAGGTTGCTGACACAACCGAGCCCACGCATCAACATCAATCAACCACGGCGCGTCTTCCCAGCTAACTCCCTTTTTGTTTCTTGACAGGCCTCACAAACTTGCAGCACGTGAACACTGCACACCGTCAATAGGGAGCGACAGGAATGCGCATATAAATTTGCATCTGAAGCCTGGCTCGTGATTGCCCGCGAATCAAGCGGTTCTTGCAACTTCCGCTCGAAAACATGCTGTCGAGACATGAAAGTCTGCTGGATAGAGCCACGACATCAACTGGCAGCCGCGAGGTGGAGCGGCAGCGCTCCAGTGATCCGTCCTGGCAGCCGTCCAGACCTGCGAGGCGGGAATCCACTTGCCATTCGGTAGCCCGCCCTCCTGCCCCCATGCTCCCCATTAGAACGACGCTCCTGCCCCTGTCGCTCTTACTACTGCTGACCAGCAACATCACGCCGTCAGCAGCACGGGCTAGAAATCTAGCAGCACCAGATGTCACTCCCGCTGGCAACCAAACAGCACAGATCGCCAGTCCCGCTGCCAGTGTTCCTGCCCCTGCTGGCGGCCCAGTGGTTGTTCCTAGCGCTGGCCCTCCTGCTGCAGATGCAGGCAGTCGATGCTGTAAGCTCCTGGCTGCTGCAGGATTGAATACAGACCCGTCAAGTCCAGGCTTCCTGCCCCTCATCCTTGTGGACACATCCGGGAAGGCGATACCCGACCCTGAGCGTATCCCGGCCAGCCTCTGCACCTGCGGCAGTCCCGGTAAGGGGGTGCAGGAAGGCATGCTTTTAATCAACTGGTTTTAATTGCAAGGGGGCCCAGGGTCAGCGATGTAAGGTGCAGGGACAAAAAGGGCATTTCAGGGCACAATGGCACAAGACTATCACTAGGACTAGGATTACTAGGGCAGGCAGGGGTGCACTTGTGATTTTTATGATTGTAATAAGTGTGAGTTGCTTTCCCTTGATTACGATTTAATGTGTGCATTGCCTTCCCTGGGTCATAATTATCTTCGAAGTTGCCCTTGGGGCAACATAATGACCGGAACTCTCGGTTTTGGGGGTGATCTGGCGTTCAAGATGACTCGTTCGCAATGAAATACCCCACTCACCCTAAATCAACATTAATGGTGCGGGGAGGGAAAGCTCGTTAGCACTTTAACAGTAGGGTTCATAACCGGTATTGCAAAAAAATAATGATGGATCTTCTGCATCCTCCGGGTGAAGGACTGTCCCGCCTATTGGACCCCTTCATCATGTTCGTTCCCCGCCCTCAGCAATACCTGTGCTCACAATCCCGTTGACATATGTCAATGTGCCCATGGTAGCAGTTTCGTAAGTGATGTGCACGTTCCCACCATTGGGGGCTGCTGGGCGACTCCCCCAGGCACACCTTGAGCAACGTAGACCAAAATTTGACCCACATCAGGTCGGCGGCCCAAACCCCATCGGTCTCACCCGCAGCCAGTCCAGTTCAATGATTTTTCAAGGGCCTACTGCACTAGGACCATGGCTACAGATGATGTGTTGCTGCATTGCTGGCGCTGATGAAAACACTACACCACAGGCTCTGACTTTGACGGGACGGTGTGGGTGGAGGTCCGCGGCTCCAGCAGCGCACGCGAGGCGGCCAAGAAGAGCTTCAGCATAAAGATGGAGAAAAAGGAGAGCAGCAGCGACGAGGAGGATGGTGCAGGCCTCATGGGTAAGTGTAAATCTATCTATTCCAAATGTAGCTCTGCTAGATTAGATAACTGCCTTCCAAAGTCAGTTCCGCTAGATTAGGGAAGGATTCCTTCCAAATCCATTATCTAGACCTAGGTGTGTAAGATTTGATCCACAATGTAAGTTCACATACCTTACGGTCACTCGCATAACAGCACCGAGGAAGTTGATTAAAGTTGATTAGCTTTGCCTTCCCACGTAATTAACGTTGTTTGGGGTTGAGGGATCCATGAATACACGAGTTATCGATTGGCGACGCAACATTTCAGTCGGAAATTAAGATTTGTTGTCGACAGTTCGCCCTGAGGGCAGCAGTAAAAGGAATCGTCTTTCGATGCCCCAGGGAAAGCAAATCATATCTACGGTTTAAACATGGAATTATTTACCTGCAGACCAATTCATTTTTTTGAATTCCGAAGACCTTCTTAGCTTGAAAAAGGAGATATAAGCAACTTTATCTGCCTATTTCTAGTCAGTTCCCTGTCAAAAATGAGCCCCAATCAGTCATTGAAACAACAGTCAGCATCAGCCGTCACTACCGAGAGTTAGTTCTGTGTGCAAGACCGCCTGAGCGACGGGCATGCGCTCCAAGGGGCTCCATTGAAGCTTGTGGAAGAATGCGTTGCTTTGTCGGGATGATAACCGGTATTGCCTTTATATGGTACCTGTCACTGGTAGTATGGACAGGTTGTTGAACCACCCTGCTGCGCGCTAATGAACATTGTGTGTGTGTAAAATACGGCAGTATTATTACGATGATGGTTCATTTCCTCTGAAAAGCATCCTATCTTTCACGCATATCCTTTTTGGAAGCCCTTCGAAATGCTGGCATAACAGAAACGAGAGTGCGAGGATGGTGGGTATGACAACATGAAATACAGCATTGAGCAGAGGGATGACAACAGATTTGCCTCAGAAAATCTAGCTCAGAAAGATTATAAAAAAAATCTCCCAAACTAAGTTGGCTACATTGTGAAAGACAACGGTCCATTGAGGGCTCGAGGCAGTATTTCCTGTTTATGAGGAGTTTTCTCCTTCTGTTAACCTTTTGGTTCAGAAATAGTTGTATGCATCAATCTAGATTTCAGAGATGGACAAGACCGCCATTCTCACCCCACGGTCCGGCTGCCTCTCCCCTCCCCTCTCGCCTCTACCCGCAGGCTTCCCGCCCGGAGAGACCTTCAATCTGTATGGCCCAGAGAACGACCGCTCCATGGGCATGCGCAATGTCCTGGCCATGTGGGCTAGTACGGCCATGAATCGATATGCCTCGCGCACCAGATTCTGCGAGTTGGTGCTCGTGGAGGTGAGCCACCTGACTGGGTCTAGGGTTAAGGGTTCAGGTGTTGCTGTTGCAGGTGCGCAACCGGTACTGGATCCCAACAGCCTCTTGCATGTGCCTTGTGGTTCAGGGTTCAGGGTTCAGGGTTGAGGCCATGCGCTACTACATGAAGTCCATTGCCCTGCATGACCCTGCATGGCCACAGGGGTGTGCACACCGCATGGGACGCTGCGGCCGCTCTTCCTGATTCAGTGCTATGATGATCCAGGGTTGTGGATCCAGTGCCCAAGGAGGTGATGGAATTCGTGTGGCAGAACGTGGATCTGAGGCCTCCACCAGGTAGACATGGTAGACATGGTACCGGTGGTAGTGCCCATGCTGAAACGAGTGCCCCTGATCCAATGAACACAGGACGATAAACCGCTGTCCAAGGACCACTATTGGGGGCTTTACGTGGCCATGGAGAAGATTGAGCGCGGGATGGACCGAGTGGATGTCAAGGCGCTGAAACCGAACAAGGATCCTGCGGCCCTGGATGTCACGGGTAAGGATTGCAACACGGGTTAGGATTGCAACCCAGGTAAGGTTTGCAACACTAGTAAAGATTGCAACAGAAGGTCTGTGACAGAACAGTGGTGTTGCTTGCAGAGGGATGCCAGCCTGCTGGGCGGCTACCACTGGCCCATGGTGACGAAACCCGGAGTCAGACAGCCCTGTCTGGTGATCAAATTATGTCCTTTACAACGCCCCCAACCGCCCCCAACTGCTCCCTCTCTTCTGGCTACTTGTGGGGTGATGCCGCATTGGAGCATAGGGCGATGCCCCTGGTCTCTGTATTAAAACAAATGGAGACGATTCAGGGTGCTGCCTGATCGACTCGACCCTGTTGGGAGGTGCTGGTTGCTGGACATGCCCTGGTTCTACATGCATGTTCTGTGTGGGATGGTGGGGGCGCTGCTCGATAGATGCGCCCTAACCTGCACCTCCAACAAGCAGGGGGCTACCTCCTCCGGTACGAGCATGGCAAGACAAAGGACACCACCGTCGCCTTCACTTCCACCTCGGACAGCGGGAACGGGATCAATGCTGCCCGGCAGCTGCCGTACATTCTAAGCTACCCCAATCTCAAAAGTGGGCGTTGGAAGACTCAGAGCGAGCGTGCAGCTGTCTCTGCGGCGGGCGGTGCTCCAGATCCAGGGAAAGCAGAGGTGTCAGATGAGGCGCTGAAGAAGCAAAAGGACATGGTGCTCAACTACATCAGCAAGTGAGTCCATCGGGCAGTTATCAGCAGCACGGCATGTGGCAGTATACCAGAAAGGTACCTCCTAGGCAGTATTGTACATGGTGGGATGCCAGTATGGTACCTTCTAAGCAGTACAAACCTTTTGCTTGTGGACATTAATTGGGAGTAAAAAATCCGAAAGCACTTTCAATCCGTGTTACCGCTTTCATGTCATGTTCCTATCCCCGCCACTCCTGTCATGTTATTTCCTCAGCCCAGAGTTTCTTTTTTCGGGACTCAGCTACATCAGCTAAAACCCGGCTTGCCTCCAGAGGCCCCAGGTGTGGCCAGCTATGCTGCTTGGGTGGATGGCCATAGGCCGGTCCAGGTTAGGTCCCAATCAGGCCTCTGACAGCCCCGGGTCGGCCTGCTGACGTTGGCCTCATACCTGAAAAAGACGCTCTGCCTCCAGCACTCTTTGTCTGCATGGTGTTGGTGCAAGGTGGGTGATGTATAGCCCGGCAGTGCATGGTGATCTTGTAGTGCGCATAACAATTCAGGCACGTGCGTCTCGTAATCCAACAAACTCTAGCAGTAGCATGCATCCCGCTGTTTTGAAACCACTCCGTCCCCAACCCCTCCTCCGCCGCTGCAGCTTCATGGGCAACGTTGAGCTCTCCTTCACACGCGCTGCCAGTGGCCAGACCTCAGGGAATCCGGTAGGGAGTTCCGACTCTTCCGCCCCTGCCATGGCCGGCCAGTGGCGGTCTCTGGTGGATGAAGGCGCGTTTGTGGACTACTTTCTGGCCACGGAGTTTTCCAAGAACCCAGATGGGTACCGCGGCAGTGTTTATATGAATAAGGTAAACATGTCCCTGCGTAAGCCCTCTTGAGCAATCATGCCACACTTTGATACTAGCCTACACTTTGGGAAGTGAACCTGCACCTCTCTGCTTGGAACACAAATGATGAAGGTGGGCTGTCTTCAAGTATCTCCGGAGCTTTGCCTCCCTCTTTGACAAAGACCCTGCCATTCCAACCTTATGCTTGAGCCCCCAAACACAATCTGCCTGATATGTCCATGTCATCCCCTTGCAACTGAACCCTACCTACCTAGATCCCAACCATATCCACCCCCGCCCCCTGCACCTTCAAACTGAACCCAACCCGCCTAGATTCCCAACCATATCCACCCTCACCCCGCACCTCAACAGGATCGTGGTGGCAAGCTGGCAATGGGCCCTTTGTGGGACTACAATGAAGCCTTCGGGATATGCTGCGGATACCCCATCCAGGCAGGTGGTGGCATCACGAATGGGCAGGTGGTGGCACCACATTTAGTTCCCAATGGCAGTCCACGATGCCTGCACTGGGCATCATGGACTGTCACTGGGAAGTAAATGTCAGCATACATCCAGGATCTAGAATCAGGTGCCGTCGTGAGGAGAATGAGCAACCTGTGGTATCAGGATTAGAGGAACGTGCTCATCAGGGGAATCCGTTTAATGGAGACCATTAATTTGGATGGATCTGAAATGGCCCTTTCCTGCAATAATATGCAGCAACTGCAAGTGGAGGGCCTTGAGATCTGGATGGGAGAACGATATGAGCATTTCCTCGCATTTCTTTTGCAAGCAGGGTTATGACAAGGGAGGGGCCAGCAATGGGAGCAGCGGGGGGAGCGCTATTTCACCTGAGGGCTGGCGCTACAACATTTGCGATGAGCCCAAAAGGTGAGCCCTGGAACATAGGTTGGGGGGGGGGGGCTGGGGCATCCAGGTTACAGAATATGAGAGTCTGGACCCCCGGGGACCTTCGAAGTGGCTTTTCATTAAAAACCTGAATAACCTGAAGATTGGCAATTTGACCTAGGTCCACTCCCATCCAGTGGCAATGCAAAAGTATGTGCACGTCCTCCCCCTTCCTGTGTTCATGGCTATCCTGCCCAGGTGTGTGGCGGACCCGGTGGATGGCATCTCCTTCTGGTACCGCCTGACGATGAAGGTAAGCTGGGCCATAGGCGATAGGCTGATATACATAGGAAGGGCTGGCTGGGGCTGGGGAAATACAAAGTGCATGTGTATGACCAGGGTGTATGACTGTGTAATGTACTTATGTAGGGTATGAACGTCATGAGACCTCTTTCACCTTTCAGGGCAACTGCTTACATGGTTACAGCTGCAGGGCCCAAGCACCCACCCAGCAGCCTGCTCTGAAAGGCTGTTCGCATAGCCTGGACTAGCTGACGTCACCCGGGTTCGGGGTTCAGGGTCTAGGGTCCACCTGGCATTACTGGGACATCGCAATAACGAAATGAGCTCCGCATGCCAGTGTTCACTAAAACAAAACTAGTTGCAGATACGGTATGATCATTATACAAAAAACCAAAATGATCCGTGTCCCTCCTGATGCTCGTCGGTATGCCACTGCCTCCTTGTTCCATGCGGATGCGATTTATGGGTGCCAAGAGACCTGCGCAAATTCGGCGGGCATACTACTTTCAGCACCGCCGTCATCATGAGTCATGTCATCAGAACCAGCCCTCAGTTCCCTTTGGTCCTGAATTCCCCATGAACATGTGGGTGGTTGCCCCAATGGCCTCCCTAGGCCCTGTTCCCCCCCCTACCACCGACACTCACTTTGATACTTCAACGCAGGACCCCTCCTTCAAGGCCACTGTTGCCTCCCGCTGGTTGGCCCTCCGGTCCGGACCGTTGTCCGATGATTCCATCCGCACCCTCCTCGCCACTACCACGACCAAGATCCATGACGCAGCACTCCGGAACTACAAGTGGGAACTTATCAAATGTTTATTTGTAAACGGCAAGCATAATCATACAATAATTGTTGCATATACAGATGCCTGCTTACCTGTTTGTGCACTAAAGTCAGCTACGTAGGCAGTGGAGCACAGCAATGATTCCCTCCGCCCCCTGCACTCCCTGGACAGCCAACCAACTGAGCATTCTCATGGCAATGTCCTGTCATCCCTGCACTTCTGTACGATCCTGATGCATACCAGGCTTAGCACGGGTTGCATTTTGAACGTCGCAATCTCCCTTGTTATTTATGTTTGTATTGCCAGGCCCTGAAAGCAACACCTGTAGCTGTTGTTTAGGTTGTGCCAGCATCTCGCAGCATCCTGTCAAAGCCTCATTCCATCGGCAGTTGCTGTAGCAGGTAGCAAATGTACCACTAGCAAAGCCGTGCAATGCACAGCTACCGAAGCTGTACAATGTACCACTAGCAAAGCCGTGCAATGCACAGCTACCGAAGCTGTACAATGTACCACTAGCAAAGCCGTGCAATGCACAGCTACCGAAGCTGTACAATGTACCCCTAGCAAAGCCGTGCAATGCACAGCTACCGAAGCTGTACAATGTACCACTAGCAAAGCCGTGCAATGCACAGCTACCGAAGCTGTACAATGTACCACTAGCAAAGCCGTGCAATGCACAGCTACCGAAGCTGTACAATGTACCACTAGCAAAGCCGTGCAATGCACAGCTACCGAAGCTGTACAATGTACCACTAGCAAAGCCGTGCAATGCACAGCTACCGAAGCTGTACAATGTACCCCTAGCAAAGCCGTGCAATGCACAGCTACCGAAGCTGTACAATGTACCACTAGCAAAGCCGTGCAATGCACAGCTACCGAAGTGCTGTACATTGGTGGTGTCCGCCGATTATGGTAACGGCGCAGATGTGGCTACGGCCCCAAGCTGCGTTGCTTCTTTAACCTCCACGCCCCAATAGGGCGTAGCTTTCTTTCTTTCTTTCTTGTCCGCCACATCGTGTCTCGTGTCTGTTCCTGGAGATGGGGCCCTCACCTGCAAGAGAGGACCAGCAGAAAAAAAGTCCAATCCTAATCTTGTTTGCATGTGCCTGTTCTGTATGCGTCTGCAGGCGCTGGACCAATGTACTGGCATCGCCAGCCTTTGCTGATGACGAAACCCAGTTCCGCTGGAGTGTGGAGGAGCTGACTAAATGGACGATCGCACATGCAAACTGGATGGACTCTGCTTTACGCCAGTGATGTGTGGACAATGCCCAGCCATTCAGTATAACTAGTTACGCCATGAAGTGCAACCTGTTACACCGTATAAAGTGCACCTTGAAGAGTGGGCAGGTTCGAAAGGCTCACAAGGTCCCCCCTGGCACTGCCCAAACCCTCAACCCCATCTACTAGCAATGGCACTGCCAGTGCCAGTGCTTCTTTCTCATGAAGGTCGGTGCAACGGCACCCAGCGGCTGTTGCAAGGAGACGCATCCTCTTGTGCTATAAAGCGCGGTCAGGAATGCACTGTAATGCATGGATGGTGGATTCGTTGTAGTGCCAGGTTGGTGCCTTGTACATTTGTCTATATGCATAACCCCAGGCCTTGTATTCTGGTAGTACGGATACTGCATTTTGTACGATGTGCCAGGCTGCGTGCAGTGCACTTTTGTCTGTTCGTTCTATGTGCACCATTCTTTTACATCTTCGGAAGTTGAGTCCCATTTGAGGAGTTGCGTTGTGAGTGAGTTTGTTCCCTATCAATCACTGAGTATGACAGTTTAAGATCTGGTCTGTGTATGTTGTAAAAATACATCAGCTCAAGCACCTCCACATCCTGTCTGCTGGGACTCTCTGCTCAGGTCAGAGATGGAGACATGGCTGTCGTAGACAAGGGGGCACGTTTGTTTGCCACCGTGTTTTGTGCACCCGTGGGCCTGTGGGGGCCGTTTAGTGGCATGCCGTAATTGGTTTAGTGACCACTAAAAGAAACTCCGATGTCATCCACTACTGATGACATGGCTTTGCGACTGGTTCGCATACGGGTATGAAGCACCTGAGTTGCGGTCTGGAACATCATTGTGCCTTCTGCACCCACCCCGGGAGGTTTAGAACGGTGCATACCCGCTGGGCCCTGCTGAACGCTCGGCCACGTGGGGCTGGTAGGGAATGACTCTGTACAATTTTAGCTACCATGCACAGCCTGGGCCATGGTGAAGCCTCTGCCCCGGGAGGTGCAAGTCAATGACATTACACCTCTGGGCCATGCTGAAAAAGCAAGGCCGCATGGGCGCCCGACAGTCTGGTTGGGAGGAAAATAAAGCGAAGGTGAGGGGAGAGAGGAAAGGAACAGACGAAAAAATAGAGGAAGTCTGATGAAACTCCAGGCCGTCCAGATCCTAGCCCTCCACAAAGAGAAAGGAAACTAACATTCCGGTATTAAGGCAGAAAGCCAGGAAAATCCGGAAAGAGGAAAAAAGTTGACTACTTACAGGGCTGGGTAGGAAAAAAGAAGAAAGACAGGGAGCCCCAGCCTCTGAAACGACTGCGCCTCAACGAAAGCTACCACATTCTCCACAAAAGTCAGAGCATCCCACCCTAGCCTGCCCTGGTACCAAGTCAATAACGTTACACCTCTGGGCCCGCTCAAAGATCGGCTGCGTGGGCGCCCAACTGTTCAGAAGGGAGTAAAGAAGGAACTAAAAGGAAGAGAGGGGGAAAGGAACAAAAGGAGAGGCCGGGAAGGCAAAGAAGACCAAGTCCAACACCTGAGTTCCACTAGAGACTAGCCCTCAACAACAAAGAAAAGATAAGTCCAGAAAAGCAAGCGTATCCCACCCCTGCTTGGCCGCGAGGGCGCCCCACTGATCAGAAGGGAGAAGAGAAGAAACTTAAAAGGGGGCAAACAACAACAACAACAAAAAATGACCAAAAGAGAAGGCCGGAAAGGCCAACGACACCGGCCTCAGAAACCCTGGAGACTAACCCTCAATGATGCCCACAGCACAGTCCACAAAAGCAAGTGCGTCCCACCCATGCTCACTTGCTCAGCCTCGTACCAAGTGAGGAAGTCTCTAGCCCCGTCTGAGGGGCCTGCCCATCCCAGCTCCCTAAGGTTCTGTCTTAGCCTTGTAGGAAGCTTTGGCCTTAACCTTTAATGGAACAGTTGGGGGCTTGGGCCTGCAGGAATCCTTAAGCAAGGAACTGGTGATTCAGTAATACGCGCGGTGCGCTAAATCAGCATGACAGCTGCCTCTGGGTTCACCTTTTCTGGCCGCCAAGGCTATGCCATGCTTCTGGACTGTCCCTTCGGCAACAATGGGTAAGAGTGCCTGGGATCAACCTCGACCGATTTTGGAGGCCCCTAGAACCCGGCTTGCCTGGGAGTTCCTTTATCTCTGGCCCGTGGCTACAATTGGGAGGACGAATCGGGGATACATGTTGCCGTGCTTTACTTGGGCTGTGCCCATCGAACGTCAGACATGTCAATGGCATTACACCTTTGGGCCCTGCTTAAAAAGGTGTAACATCAGACATGTCAATGACGTGACACCTCTGGGCCCTGCTCGGACACGTGGGCGCCTACGGTAACTAAAAATAGTTGGGAGGAAAGATGGAAAGAACACAAGGGGGCTGGGCAGAAGAAAGGAGAAAATAGTGGGTAAGAGGGAAAGAAGGAAAAAAACACAAAGGAAAGAAATACCCCCCCCAAAAGGAAAAGGGAGCCCGAAGTACCCTTGCCCCTCTCAAGCCTATTCCCCAAGAAGGCAAAGAAAAGCAACACAACTAGGCATCAACAATGCGTACGACGTTCTCAACAAAAGTTAGAGCCTCCCATCCAAGCCTACCCCGGTACAACTGTTGAAAGTCTGTGGCACCCTCCAGGGGCCCTGCCCAACCTCTCTCCCAAAGCCTCTCCTTCACGCTAGGGCAATGGAAGCAGACATATAGCGCATCCACCACGTGCTCGCCATCTCCCCTAGCCCAACACCGTTGGCAGCACCGCCCGTCACGCTGCTGACCGCTGCGCCGTCCTCGAGTGTCATCCCTGCTGACGGCGCCGAGCCGTAGCCGTAAGTTCGTGCGCACGCAAGCACACTGCCTTCGACTGGTGCAGCCCCTGGCCCCCGCCGTAGGCTGGAAGAAGGCGCGTTAGGCCACCCTAGACTGTGTTCAGTGGCAGGATTTCTGGGGTCCCCTCTGCCAGCTGCATCCAGCTGCGCCCGCTCGCATGCTACATCCACTAGCGCTCGCACCTCTGGGACCGGTAGCGGCTGCAGGTCAGTCGCTGTCTGACGCAGTTTGGGGACGGCTGATCCCAGCTCCAGCTCCAGCACCTAGCAATTCCCTGCACCAATTGCGCCCTGTGGTGCCCTGTCTGACAGCGAGCTCCATGTCGGCCGCCATGGCTGCGGCCATGAGTGGGCTGTCTTGCTGTGCTGCTGGTGCGACCGCGGAGTTGTAGAAGCAAAGTACATGCTGCCACCAACTTCGCTGTAACGGCTGGATCTGCAGCTCCCTCATGACCCCCCAACTGGCAGCAGACGGAGGTAGCCCAGCAGCATGGCGCAGATGCTGGAGAAAACTGGACTGCATCTTGCTCTTGAGGCAATGCCGCGGCCTGAGGTGATCGGTGGCCCACACCACATCACCGTAGTTGGCCGCAGGCGCTGCATAGACAGACGCCAACCGGATGCGTGTAGGAAGAACGTCAGACATGTGCAAACGATAAATCACATCATGCACTGTTGCAGGGGGCAAGTGAAAGACTTCACACCTCCGGGCCCTGCGGAGGTCAGCCGTGCGGGTGCCCAACAGAGTTTTTGGAAGAAGGGTAGTTAAGTCAAGAGGGGAAAGGAAATAGAGAAACACAAAGGAGTATACTAAATTTACCTCTCCCTCCCCCCAAAGGAAAGGCAGTGCGAACGTTCCTCGCCCCTGTAGAGTCAAGGCCTGAGCATGGGGAAATTTAAGAGAGAAGAAAGTAAGAGAGGAACAAAAAGGGAAACACCCCTCCGCCCCCCAAAGGGAAATACCCCTCCGCCCCCCAAAGGGAAACACCCCTCCGCCCCCCAAAGGGAAATACCCCTCCGCCCCCCAAAGGGAAACACCCCTCCGCCCCCCAAAGGGAAACACCCCTCCGCCCCCCAAAGGGAAACACCCCTCCGCCCCCCAAAGGGAAATACCCCTCCGCCCCCCAAAGGGAAATACCCCTCCGCCCCCCAAAGGGAAATACCCCTCCGCCCCCCAAAGGGAAACACCCCTCCGCCCCCCAAAGGGAAATACCCCTCCGCCCCCCAAAGGGAAACACCCCTCCGCCCCCCAAAGGGAAACACCCCTCCGCCCCCCAAAGGGAAACACCCCTCCGCCCCCCAAAGGGAAATACCCCTCCGCCCCCCAAAGGGAAATACCCCTCCGTCCCCCAAAGGGAAATACCCCTACGCCCCCCAAAGGGAAATACCCCTCCGCCCCCCAAAGGGAAATACCCCTCCGCCCCCCAAAGGGAAACACCCCTCCGCCCCCCAAAGGGAAATACCCCTCCGCCCCCCAAAGGGAAATACCCCTCCGCCCCCCAAAGGGAAATACCCCTCCGCCCCCCAAAGGGAAATACCCCTCCGTCCCCCAAAGGGAAATACCCCTCCGCCCCCCAAAGGGAAACACCCCTCCGCCCCCCAAAGGGAAATACCCCTCCGCCCCCCAAAGGAAAGAAAACCACCCGCCGAAGCTCGTTCTGTTCCCACCAATATATGTCCTGGCCTGCGGTTTCAAACCTTCATTGCTCGTCGCCCACCTCTTGCGCCATCAGCAGATTGGAGGCGTTGCTTAGTGGCAGGGGTGAAAGATACGGTGCCAAGGGCTTGCTGCCTGCACTGCGGCCACCCAGCAATGGTGGCCCAACCTCCCACTGCTCAACCGCCCACCCATTATCACTCCTGGCGCTGCATCCCGACCACCAGCAACCGCTACTCCAGCCGCGCTCCACGTCGAGCGTCCAGCTGGCCCTACGTCTCTTTCCCCCCCGCCCATGCCCCAGCCATTCCCCCCGCCTACCCCTGGCCTCCTCCCTGCCCTTCTTCGAAGCCCTCAAGGGTAGCCAGCACGTCCTCCACATTGTAGTTGTTGGACAGCTTGGCGGGTACGTTGAAGGCAGGCCACAGGCTCCACCTGTCTCTTCACGCCGGGGGGTCTGCCCTTTCCGTTCTCCAAGGTGGAGGTCGCGAGGTCGGCGGCTGTACTGATCAGTGGGGCTGGAGGAGGGGCAGCAACAACGGCCACCCGTTCGCCAGGGTGGCCTGCCACCCAGGCTGATGTACAGAGTCTAACGTCCACACATGGGAGCATGGTGTGGAAGTGTGGAGGCGAAATGAACATGTGGTCATGGATCATGGATCAAGGAAAGAGGAGCGGCGGCGGGAGCTTTCAAAGTAAAAAGGGGGAGTGTGAACCGGTGTTCCCTGGGAATGTATGGGGGTCTCATTGGCCTCATAAATCATCTTGGTGGGGGCAAGTGATTGGCCTGGGTCTTATGTGCGCGCTGTCTCTTCTGTTAATGGGCCATGCTGAAAAGGCACGGCCGCATAGGCGCTCGACTGTCTGTTCGGGAGGAGAATAACCTAAGGAACTACCCTGTGTGGTGCCGGAATGGATGCTGACGGCTGGGAGAATGCCGTGTCAATCACTGGTGTCAATGACATGACACCTCTTGGCCCTGCTCGAAAACGGCTCAACCGCATGGGCCCTAAAAATGAAGTTAGATGGAAACTCAAGGCAAGTGTCTGTTTCGGTTTGGTTGGTGGCCTCCCTACGGTTTTCCCTGCCTCGCCCTTTCGCAAAAGTAGTTGCGGTGACTTTGTAACATCACCTCAAGGCAAAAGGGGAAGGAAAAGAGACATACCATGGGAAGATGCCAAATAATGAAATAAGGGGTGGCAGCTGCCAGGTGGCAATGACTTCCTAGCAGGCAACAGGGGTCAATAACATTACACGTCTGGACCTTGCTCAAACAGAGGCAACGCCCGTGTCGGCGTCCAACTGTTTCGTTCGAAACGAAAAGGAGAAGAAAAGGGGAAAGAGGGAACAAAAGAGAAAACAGATGGAAAAGCCCTGCCCCCCCAAAGAAAAGGCAAAAGGCTTCAGAGGCTAGGCTTCAGTAATTTCGACCACATCTACCCTCTACGAAAGCCAGGGCCTCCCACCCATGTCTGTCCTGGTGCAAGTGGCGAAATTAGTATACGATTAAGTAAGTGAATGAGTGTGGCAAGCTTTGTCAGTGGCATGTGCAAGCATGCATGACATGGACTTGGCCGCCGGGTGGACGCCAGAGGCGCAATGACTCCAGATGGTATGCGCTGGGCACAGGCTGGTAGGACGCAGGCTAGGAGGCATCACTGCAGGCTGAGTTGCAGCCAGGAAATGAGCTGTGCGGGGAGCGGGGTAAAGTAGTCAACACCAGACATGCTGCTTTTGGTGCCACTGACATCCTACCGGCCCCACGCACAGGACCGCATGCATGGAGACCTTGGCAGCTCATAGAGTGCCTTGTTCTCATGGCAAGCAAGCTGTCCGGTTCCCTTGCACCCCAAGACCCAAGCTGCTACCATCAACGCACGCGTATGCACCATCGTCTGGCCGCCTGGATGGTTGTAGTGTGCCCTAGGCCCATGCTGCCTGGGCAGCGGTCACATGGTCTCAAGCTGCTTCAGCGAAGACGCGGTATATCTTCGAGTCTGAAATGTGCCGCCGTGAACACGTGGCGCCTGCGCTTGTTTGCTTGTCTTCCTCTGTGCTCGACCGACAATGGTATTTCAGTTTTTCCCTGGCCGTGCCATGCATTCGTGGCTCCGGGCGAGCTCCGGGGAGTTGGGATTGGCAGATTGAATGCAAGATGGAGAATGAAGGGAATATCCAGAGAGGAAATAACCACTGTTCAGGTTAACGAGGGTGACAGTAACGCCGTGTTGTAAGAAAATCCGGTTCCCAATGATCGATCCAAAATTGGCTGGGGTCGATTCCAGGCACGGGGGGCGGTACCAGTCGAGGCACCAGCAGTAGCTTGAGGAGGTCCGACGAGTGGGCCTGCACGGTAGACGACCCCAAACTGTGCGTCCTGCCGAACCCCGCCCATTGACGTGACGTATGACGCATACGCATTTAGCTCCGAGACCAAAGGGTGTGGTGGGAATTCCGCCGCCGTGAGGCTATCTTATCGCATTGTTTTCAGCCCTGCCGCCCCCAGCCCTGCCGCGCCCCAAAATTGCGCGTCCTGCCAAACCCCGCGCCTTGACGTGACGTAAAGCGCATACGCATTTAGCTCCGAGACCAAAGGGGATGGTGGGATCCGATTTGCATGTTTTGAGTTATCGTGACGGTGGGATCCGATAAATCAAATGACGGTGTTCATCCTCCTTCCAGACTTGCTGGACAACATCCTCAACCATACATGCTAGTGGAAGGCAGATGTCACCATCCGTGCAGGCTGGAACGAGAGCAAGGGGTGGTGCGACTGCTTACGCGACAACCCATCTCGCCTATGCCTGTCGATCGAGATCTTCGGCGCCGAGGAGGCGCTCGTGCAGGATGCCTGTGTGTGCAACGGTCAAGCTGTGGACACATGAGCGCGTGCGAGTCTGCCTCTGGCCTTTGCGAGGACTGTGTGTTGGAGGGCATCGATGCCCACCTCCACTCCGCCCTCGCGAAGTGCAGGAGTTGACTATCAAGCGCGCATGTGTCCTCAGCCTGGCCGTTGTACCGGGTACCCTGCACTAGCAACTCCCTTGGCGCCGATGATATAGATCAAGAGGCACAGGCGGGACAGGCTGTCGCGTAAGCAGTCGCGCCACTCCTTGTCTTCGTTTCAGCCGAGGCGGATGAAACTGCACTCGTGCCGACCAGTCCCTCATGGGCCATCAGAGCGTGGATCACCTCGACCGCAAAAAGCCCCATTGTGACCAAACACGGACAGGCCAGCGATCAATGAATCCAAGCGGCACCGGTGAGCGGCACTGCATGTCTCAGACAAGGTCTCTGGGAGGGTGGTAGCTGAACTGCTTAAGCTCCACGTCTGTTGTTAAACGAGGAAGAACGACCGGTATGCACATCATGGACGACGTGTCCCTCGGGTGTGCAGCTCTTTACCTCCTTCTGCTGCCATCAACTGCTTCTCCCTGTCCCGTCACTTTTACGGCCATAAACATCAAAAGCGACTTCCTACGACCGTCATAACTAATGATTTTGTTTTGTATCTGTTGTATTTTCCTCATCCTCAGTATTTGTATGTGGTCAACCGAGTGATTAACTCGGGTTAACCCTCCACCTTCTGCTAGATCTGTCACAGCACGTACAGTCTGAAGCAAAGCTGTAAGGGCCCTGCCCGGGGCACCACATACAAAGGGTTTGGCATTAGATAAGGGGCCATGGTTGCCGTTAGGGACCTTGGCTATCTCGTTGGCCAAGGCCTTCCGAAGATCCAGAGGTCCCTTTGCTACTAAAATGGTGTCAACATCCCCTTGTCCACAGCAAGGAAGCAAACGTTTAGTGGCCTTGTAGGGTCACCCTCAGGTCGCAAACACCCGCTGCCCCTCTCCGTTCGCTCAGCGGCTATGCCCTAAACTGCACTGCAGGTTAATAAGTTATAACGGTGCATGCCCGCTGGGCCCTCCTGAACGCTGGGCCGGGTTGGGCTGGTAGGGATGACTAAGCTTAATTCCAGCTCCCATGTAAAGCCAGGACCATGATGCAGCCATGCCACCCTCCTATGTGAGGTGGCAGGAACATGGAACACGGTGATCTAGACAGGGGGAGTGAGCAGATTTAGACGGGTTCGATCTCTCAACTTTTGAGTATGGATGCCACCAGCGTCGTCCCACATGACCATTTCTCCTGCTGTATAGGTTAATGACGTTACACCTCTGGGCCCTGCTTAAAGAAAGTTCAGCCACGCCGGCAAACATGAAGTCAGCTGGGAAAATCAGGGGAGAAGGCACAATTTGAAAAAAGGAAAGTTCACCTTCCAAACAACGAGATCAACAACAAAAAGGTCAAGCAAACCGCATCCCCTGCCCATGAAAAGAGTAGCCTTCAAACAACTCAACTACGAGTTCGACAAAAGCCAGGGCCTCCCACTCCTCCCTACTTCCTGTCTCGTAGGGAGGAATAAAGGAAAGGAATTTTAGGCAAGAGGAAAGACAAAGAGGAGCATTAAGGACAAAGACCCCCACCAGAAAACGGAAAGGCGGACCGAAGGTTCCCGCCCCTGAAAGCAAGAGAGAGACCTAAAAGGAAAAGAGCCAGGCACACTGAAGGTGAAACCACTCCAAGCATACAGAACTACGCCTTATGGGGTGGAATCCGAATTGCACCTTATGGGGTGGAATCCACACCTCAGGGCATGACATCAAATATGGATAAAGAAATCAAGCAGCTCGGCCGCAACATTGTGTCAGGCTCTCAAAGACCTCGTGTAAAGGCACACACATCCGTCCATCCCCTATGAAGGTGGTCAAGTACCGGTGTCAGTGCTGTGCCATTGCGCCGTGATTCAGAATTGTGAAAGTAATTAAGGTCCTTGAAAGTAAAAGTAGCTGAATTTGTCTTGGAATTCTGGTGACTGAAACACAGCTTCGCAATTCAGCTACCATAAGGACCGTGATCGTCATAGCACTGGTGCGTATGTTGAAGAGGGTCCGTACAAGTATGCCTACACACCCTGAACGTCTCCTACGCGACCTCATTCATCGTGCTCTGCCAGTAGATGCTTGAGCTCCCAGGGCGGCACCCACGGCCTGTCCAACAGCCGCCACTGCTGCCGCCGCCGAACCCACAGCCGCACCCGCCACATCTGATGCGACCCCGGCAGCGTCGGCCAAGACACCGGCGGCTACGCCCAGGCCCGCCCCGACTAGCGCACAAAGGGGACCAATCGCTACCACCCAGAGCTGCTCCAGCCCTCGAGCCAGGAGTCCCGCACAGCCAGCTGCCACCCCGGCACACGCCACAAGCACCGAGCCGATTGTCCCGCCCAACGGGATCAACACCGACACCCACACCTGCTCCAGCAGGCCGCCTAGAAAGCCCACTGCGATCTTCCCATACTTCCAGAAAAACTTCGCGGCGAGCGTAATACCGATCAACACATACCTGTGCACACAGAGGGTTCACACCGGAAGGTTTACACCGGAGGGTTCACACCGGAGGATTCACACCAGAGGGTTCACACCGGAGGGTTCACACCAGAGGGTTTACACTAGAGGGTTCACACCAGAGTTCACACCGGAGGGATCACACCAGAGGGTTCACACCAGAGGTGGCTTTATTTGAGGGTGCAGTGCCAACAGGGCATCTAAACATATTTGTACCTTCTCGTGCTAGATATGGAACAATGGTACATTCCCTTTGTCTACTTAACTAATTATATTTTCCATTTACTAGCCATTTAAGCCATTGCCAGCCATCTAGTGAGCCATGTGCCAGCCATTGAAATGGTTATTGACCAACTATCTAAGTAGCCAGAACCAGCTATTCAAGAAGCCATTTATTAGCCATTAAAGAGGCCTTTTCCGGCCCGAATCGTTGGTTAACCTCTACATAACCAGCCATTCAAGAGGTCACCGCCAGCCATTTACCCTAACCCTGTACCGTATACATACATACCGGTAGTTACAAATTATATTACTAAATATGTATACGGTGCTAGGTACCGGTAACAGGTGCTGCCCATGCAAACGCAGGGGTTGGGCGAAGCCCGTTGAAACGCAGTCTCACCAGATGAGGAACAGCAATCCAAAGCCCACGTGACAGCGTCCGTCCGACGTCCATTTGGGTGTGAGACAGTAGCGACCGGGGGCGCCTGGTGCCGCACGGCCTGCGCTGGTGGGCAGCCCGAGCCTACCCGCGTCCATCACCTGGTACACCATGTCCGTGTGCCCCACCAGTGTGACCTGCAGCGGGTAGAAGAAAAGCGCATACAGCCCCGGCCCTGGCCTGGCGGCGTGGCACCGCTGGACGGGGTAGCAGCCAAACAACGCGTAGCACAGCCCGCGTGCGAGCAAGAGTAGCGCCGGCCGCAAGACGCTGTCCCTCAGCCAGAGGCTGCCTGCGAGCATGCCGCGGGCCGCGGGCTCGAGCACCTCCGACAACAGCCATCTGCCGGCGATCTCCGCCACCCGCTCGGCCCATGTCCAGGCCGTGCAGAGGCTGCGGCCGAGCGGGACCAGCAGGGTGCACCTGACCCAGCAGCCACCCGCGGCTGCGATGACATGGGCTCTGAGGAAAACGGCTCGAGCTGCCAGGCCGGTGGGCTGCAGAACCCGCCTGCAATAGGATGTGACCCCAAAGGACAAGATATCTGTACGTTTGATATCAGTTTTCTTTCCATTCGTGTGATTATTAGCCGTTGGTTTTTTCCATCCGTGTGTTCTTTTGGCCCATACCGTATTATGGACATGATGACCCTTGGCTTTTGAAATACAGTCAGGCGGTTCTATGACACCCTTAACCCCTAAACCCTGAAGCCGTAACCAAACCTCTCCATCCAACGAGCGTCGATGACACACCCCCGACCCTGGGGCATGCCATTGTGCTCAACTGCCAACTGCCAACCACCCAAACCACCGAGCCTTTCAGTCCGGGGATCCTCGTTCATTGATCCCTGCATTCAATCACGGAGGTCACAACACATCTACGCACCCGCCTGGCAGCCTTTTCGGAAAGGGCTTGGCAGTGGCCATAGGAAAGTGAGGGGGGGGGAATGGATTTTCCACAGTCCAACCTCGGAATACCGGTATCCATGTTTTTACTTCAAGGCTTACCTCCCCCCTGCCCCCCAATCCCCTCCCAGACAGTCAAACCTTGAACCCCCGAAATAGAGGTTTAAGCCTTAAGGAATAGGCAAAGGGTGACGCAATTAATAAACTCTTTATAATTAAACTCAGCCCCCTGCCCCCCCTGTTACCCCTACCTGCCCAGAGAGTATCGCACCTGAAGGAAAATAACAAAAACAACAAAAACAAAGATACTGTAATTGACAGACCAACCCTGGAATATCCATATCAGGTATTTATTCCAAGCTTCACTCTCCCCTCCACTCTTCCCTCCCAAACAGGATCACGGATTCACACCTGTAGCTCCATGTCCCCACACTTCCACTTGTCCGCATCAGCGGGACGACCCCGCAACGGTACGACCAGCGTGACGAGGCGACCACGGCGCGACCGACGGGCTTAAGAACCTGACGCTGTGTCCAAGCAGCGGCAGAGGCTGAGGCGCGGGCCGCGGGTTGCAGGAGGAGGTCATGCGCTGCTGACCACATGATCTAGATCAGGGACGGGAGGTGGGTGAGGGGGTCGGGATTTGAGTGGAATCTAGATTGCATTCTGGGATCCAGGTTACATGCTGGGATCAAGGTTGCATGCTGACATCTAGGGTTCATGCTGGGATCTAGGGTTCATGCTGAGATCTAGGGTTCATGCTGAGATCTAGGTGACATACTAGGATCTAGGTTGCATGATGGGATCCAGGATGCATGATGGGAGCTAGGATGCATGCTGGGATCTAGGGTGCGTGATGGGATCTAGGGTGCATGATGGGATATAGGGTGCGTGATGGGATCTAGAGTGCATGCTAGGATCTAGGATTTATGCTGGGATCTAGGTTGCGTGCTGAGATCCAGGGCTCTTGCTGGGATCTAGGGTGTATGCAGGGATCCAGGTAGGATACGCTGAGATCTAGGTTGCATGCTGATGGGATCTAACGAGCATGCAAGGATCTAGGGTGTATACTGGGAACCAGGTTTCATAAGTTGGGATCTAGGGAGCATGTAAGAATCTAGGATGCATTATGGGATATAAGTTGTATGCCAGGATATAGGTCGCACGTAAGGATCTAGGTGGCATGCAAGGGTCTAGGTGGCACGTAAGAGTCTAGGGTGCACGTAAGAGTCTAGGGTGCACGTAAGGGTCTAGGTGGCATGCAAGGGTCTAGGTGGCATGCAAGGGTCTAGGTGGCATGCAAGGGTCTAGGTGGCACGTAAGAGTCTAGGGTGCACGTAAGGGTCTAGGTGGCACGTAAGAGTCTAGGGTGCACGTAAGGGTCTAGGTGGCACGTAAGAGTCTAGGGTGCACGTAAGGGTCTAGGTGGCACGTAAGAGTCTAGGGTGCACGTAAGGGTCTAGGTGGCATGCAAGGGTCTAGGGTGCACGTAAGAGTCTAGGGTGCTCGTAAGGGTCTAGGTGGCATGCAAGGGTCTAGGGTGCATGTAAGAGTCTAGGGTGCACGTAAGAATCTAGGTGGCATCGCACACTGATTTGAATACCGCATCCCCACAGCCATAAAGAGGACATGATCCAGGCCCTTAACTTGAACCTTCTGGAGCCTCAGAAAGCCGTTAAGGCCATTTAAGTTAGCTGGAGTTGAGGATCACCTCCGCGAAAGATAGGACGTGGTCCAGGCCCACGACTGTGTACCCTGCCACGATCGGGACGCCCTTGAAGCACGCCCAGGCCAGCACACGCCCAGCCAGCATCACAAGCGCGAGAGGCGATACCAGCACCTTCAACCACAGGGGCACATCGGCGATCTCCGCAGCAGCGACGACCTGAGGGGGTTTAGGGTCCAGAGTTGAGGTTGTATGATTCTGTAGAGGGGTCAGGGTTAAGGCTAGCATCCCAACCGCGACAGGCGATACCAGCACCTTCAACCAAAGGGGACCGTGGCCAATCTCCACAGCAGCAACAACTTACAGGGCTTAGGTTTTGGGGTTCTTAATAGCGGCAACCTGCAGAGTCAATGTCTTCTTTTAGGATTCTATGCAGCGGCAACCAAAGATTTTTAGTGCTATGCAGCGGCAACAAACTGTCAGGGATGCTAGTCTCGGCTTCATTATGCAGCGGCTGCAGCCTGGAAGGTTCAGGGTGTTATGTAGCAGCAACAACCTGCACAGTTAATGGTGAAGGGTTATATGTAGCTGCAGCAACCTACTACTGCAGGACTGCAGGGTGCAACCTAGCGGTAACAAGGTGACAAGGTAAGGGTTTATGATTTAGGGTTTAGGATGTAGGGTTCTTCGAAGGGGTGTGAGGGCTCAGGGCATACAGCTCAGGGTTTCGGTAACAGGGTAACAAGGTAACAACCTAAAAAGCTGCAGATATGGTGGTTTTGGGTTCTCTGTAGCGGTAGCAAATTGAAGGGTTTAGGATGTAGGGGTCTGCGGAAAGGGTGTGAGGGCTCAGGGCTTACTGTTCGGGACTTCGGGGTTTAGGATGCGAAGTTCAGAATCAAGTCTTTTGGGGTCAAGGTTCCTCCACAGTCGTCCCGGCCTGTGCAATGCAGGATTCAGGATAAGTGGTTTATTTGGAAACGTCCAGCATTGAGGGATTGGTGGTTTAGGGTCCAGGGTCCTCTAGAGTGGCAATGCCCTGCTGGCAGGATGGGGACGAGGATGACAGTCAGGGGGGAAGAGGGGGGGAAGAGGGGCATGGGGGGACAGCGTGAACATGGCGGCAGAGAGCGTGGGAGAGACCTATTAGTCTATTGCAGGGCATCGGGTCAGCAGCTACAGCACGTGGAGTCACGAAAGGCAGCAGCACACACACGCATGGGTGATGAAGGTTCTAGGATTTGGTGCATGAGGTTAGGGTTTGGAATGAAATGTTTGAGCCGAGGTGATCCCCAAAGTGATACCCAAAGTTCAAAGCTGAGGTAATCCCCTGGGTTTGCGCTCCAGGTGCGCCGGCCCCTGCCCTCGCCCCGCTGGAGGCCCCGGGGGCCGGCGCACCTGGAGCGCAAAACCTCCTTGCTCTTCCTGTAATCTGCAAACAAAGTTCCTTGTACCAAAGGGGGGGGGCCTGGGGGGAGCCGGGGCATCTCCGAAACCTAGGGTTCGGCAAGGCACACCTACTTCTCCTGGATTCCGCCTCCCCCAGGCCGACCCCCCCCTTTGTGTACCCCTCCTCGTGCACGCTGTGCATGCCCAGCATGCGCTGGCAGCTGCCACCGTCACCTACTGTCGGTGCTCAGGTCCAGGCCAGCATGGCACAACCCCATTTAGCATAAAGGGTTGAGAGTTAGGGGTTGAAGTTAGGATCATGATCTCCCCAACGAGCCAGTATTACCTAACCCCATACAGGGTTAAGGGTTAAGACTTAGGGCCAGCACCTCCCCGCTAAAGCCAGCATCACCTGTACACTGAGTTGCTCCCCTGCACAATACACACTCGTAGGGTTTAGGGTTAAGGGTTTGGGTTTGAGAGCTTTTGCTAGTTTTACCTGAGCACTGAGTTGCTCCCCTTGCGCAATGCAGACGCGCAGCGTGGCGGGGCTGAACCGCAGCAGTGCTCCGCGAGCAACCAGGGCTGGAGGAGGCTCGGGCAATCGATCCAGCAGCAAAGCCAGATCCGCGTGTGGGCTGAACACACCGTCCTGCTTCCACCTGGTTTAGGATAAAAGGTTTAGGGTTAGGGGGTATAATTAAGGGTTTGGGGTTAAGGTGTAAGGTCAGGTGCTAAGGTAGGGGAGTTCAGGTGGGGGGTTAAAGGTTCGGGGTTTATTAAGGGCAAAAGTGGTTAACAGAGATTAAAACGTTTAGGGTGAGGGATTCAAAGGTTTCAAAGGTTAAGGGTTCAAAGATTAAGGACGTTAGGTGAAACATACTGCCTACCTCCATCTGCTGAGTCACCTTGCAGTAACCAGTACAGGGTTTCAGATCATCTGTAAAGTTTAGGGCAGAACCCAAACCCCTGAACCATTACAGGGAACAAGCGATTCCAGGTCAACAGCGCAAGTATAACAAAGTCGGAACCAAGCGACAACGAGTCACAGCTGCCCACATGCCTTGGGCCTCAACCTGACCTTGACGCAAGGCTTTTTGGTGGAGGCATAGACGCTGACAAAACAAATGAAGAGCGCCCTGTTGGACAGGGATGCTTTTATAAACTGGATATCCGTACGGAGGGTACACGGATTTCAGGCAGGTTTGAAATGTTGAGGGCCAGGAATTGAGGGCCAGGACCGGAGGGCCAGGAATTGAGGTGGCTGATTTAATGCTAGCCCCACACAAGTGTGAGTCCATTGCCCTCCTCCCACTCACGGCATCCAGGCGGCCTGCACACGCCGCCACTTGAGCGCGCGTACCGCTCCTGCCAGCACTACGCACTCCCACAGCGGCAGGCTGACCACCGCCTCCCCCTCCGCCTCGCCTTCTCGGTCCCAACCAGCCCGCGGTCGCCCCCGCGCCGCCCCGGCCGCCTCCCGAACCGAGTTGTCCATCGCATGGAACAACACGCGGACAGCCAAGGGCAGCGGCCCCTGTTGCTCCCTGGTAGAGACGGGGCCAGGCTGCAGCCCCACCCAATCCAAAGTCTCCCCGCCCACACCTCCGCACCGCTCCCCCTGCTTCCTGTCGCCGACGGAGCTTCTTACAGGAGAACCTGCAGGAGGCGCGGGATAACGTGTCTCTTCCGCCAGCCGGCTGGGGGCGGATGCGGGAGGGTGTGTGACATGCCCGCCCTCGCTCCAGTTATCAAGCGGGTGCCCTAGCGAGGACGGGGTGGCGGCCGTGGCGCACACGGCCGCCGCGCGGCAGCTGTGCAGCGCCTCGGCCACGCGGTGCAGTGCCACGATGGCCGCAGCTGCAGCAGGTACCGACAACGCTTCAGAATGCGCAAACCCAGCCAACACAGCATGGGGGGGAGCTCCAGGGGGAGCACCTCCTGGCTGACGGTCTATGCCCACCGCCGCAGACTCAGCAGCAGCCTCAGCTATAGCAGCAGCCTCAGCTACAGGAGCAGCCTCAGCTACAGCAGCAGCCTCAGCAGCGGTGCCACTACTACCACCAGAGGCTGGACTGGCCGTGGCGTGATGTTTCCACGGTGGCAGTGCGGGCAGCGGACCGTTGGAGATGATGGCGAGCAGCAGCGGGAGCAGCGGCCGCGCCTGCTGGATGCGTTCAGCGGTGTGAAGCCGGACTCCGGCTAGGGCTTGAAGCGCCGCCTCCAGCACGACGCCGTCGCCAACTGCCGCCGCGCTGCGCACCTGGGTTTAGGGTTAAGGTTCAGGGCTTAGGGTCTAAGCCGACAGCGACCGCGCTGCGCACATGGGTTAAGGGTTCAGGTTCAGGGCTTAGGGTGTAGGCCGACAGCGACCGCGCTACGCATTTAAGTGTAGGATTAAGGTAGAGGGTTTATGGCTTTGGGTCCAAGCCGACAGACTTGTGCAACGGGGAACTGCACCAGAGTATGTGTGTGTCGATAAGCGAGGCCTGCCTGCCCCGTCATCATACCCTTAACCCTAAACCCTCACGCATGAACCCTTAACCCCATCACGCTGTGTGCTAAACAGGGCCCGGGTACATGCTTGGCAGCAGCAGCCCGTCGACCCTGAACATTAAACCTTGGCATTCGGAAGAGTGGGTACCAAACTTTTACATGCGCACCTGTTGTGCCAGCCTGTCGATACCTCCTGCAGCGTCAAACGCACGTTCTGCCTGGATGGGGACCTGTGCGGGCAACAGGTCGTCAAGTGCACAAGAGCAGGGGGTGAGCAAGCTGCGTCAAACGCACGTTCTGCCTGGATGGGGACCTTAACGGACATCAGGCACATGAGAGCAGGGGTGGTGAATGCCATGCTAGGGGAACTTTGCAGGCAACTGGCACATAAGAGCAGGGGGGGAGAATGCAATACAAGGGGACCTTTGCCGGCAAGAGGCACACCGAACGCGACCCAAAGAATGCTATGAATGGGGACCTGCACAGATCACCACGTTAAGAGTTTGGGGGGGGGGTGAGAATGTCATGCGAGGGGACCTGCACCACACCCGGCACACAAAATCCCCTTCTGACCTAGGCACCCCACACCACCGAATTCCCCAGACAGATCAACCCCTCAAAACCCTCTTCCCCACACACCTCATTTGATCATTTCCATCTGTCCAGGTCGTTCCCTGCATCACCTAATTCCCCCCCCCACATAATTCCTAGACAAAGAACCCCCCACACCACCTATTGCCCTCCTCACCTCATTCCCGGCTGCCATTGATACGCGAACCGCCGCCGCCATGATCTTGAGCGTCCGGCGCACAATGACGGCATGTGATGCATGTGCCGCAAAGATGGCCTGCAGTGCCTCAAAGGCACCCTGCTCAGCTAGGCAGGCCACACGACGTGCCCCATCCTGTAACAGCAGAATTTGGGGGGCTCAGATTGGCAATAGTCTCCGAGATAGAATCAGTTTGAGATTACAGTATCATCACTGCCTCTTTATAAAGAGTTGGGTGAAAACGTCTGTCAGAAAAGTCGGCGCTTTAAACTGCGGTCATCCCACTCCTCAAGCTTGCACATGCAGTTCACAGTTCAGTAGAGGGTCCTCCCTTCAGAAAGTGTAACCAGTGTCGGGGGGGGGCAGTTTCGGAGCAAAACTAAATCTGCTAGCACTGAACCGCAGACGACTCGCTAGTTTTCAGAGGGGACAAACTGACGGTTTGGAGCGCAGTGAAAAGCCCAATAGCCGCTGGCCAAAGGGGTGCTCCAGGGTAACAGGAAGAATCAGAAGCTAAAGCGGAGGATAGGGTGGGTGGGTTCGAAAGTAAGAGGAACTTAAAGCTCAGACGTAGAGGAAAAACTTTTCCAACTGAAGGTCTTTCACGAGCTTAGCTCATCTACACCCCATATAGGGGTTTAGGGTTACGATCGAGTATTTCCACTCTTTTAGCCCCCCAAATCCTTCAGGTTTGTGCATTACTATGCTCTAACCTTGCTCTTTGTCGACGATGGGGCATTCAGGTTTTTGAGGGTTAGGGTTCAGCGTTCAGGGCATGCCTGTGCCAGCAGGATTTGCAGAGTGAACCATTTAGGAGGCTTAGGGTTCATGATTTACGGCAGGCCACGTGCGGTCCCATCATCAATAGCAGGGTTTGAGTTGAAGGCAGGCCCCATGATGGGTTCTTCCCGTAACATCAGAGCATATGGCTGGGGGAGGAATGGGGCCGCGCTGAGACGCAGCCACATAAGGAAAGGCAAGAAGCACGGCACTAAGTTTTGCTTCGACTGAGAGGCTTCATCCTCGGCATCGATGTCATCAGCGCACATTGAAACACTCTGAAATATATGGTCTTGGCGTATAGAGAGTTATGAGCAGGGGTGATAAGTGTGACAATCAGCCGAGAGGCCACATCGCTGTTATAAGCCTGCAGGGTTTAGGGTTAAGGGTTTAGGGTATACCGGTAGGGTATAGGGTTAAGGGTTTAGGTTAAGGGTAAGGGTTCAGGTTAAGGGTTTATGCTTATTTGCTTGTCTGTGCGGCTCCCCGGCTCTTACTCTGATTCGTTGGAAGATATTATTACACACCCCGCCCCACCCACCTGCTAATTTGCGTGGCTCAAGGGATCATCCGCAGGCACATCGACAGCCTCAAAGAAATCCTACACAGTCGCACACATTGCCAGCGGCGACACACATCATTTTGAGATAAGACCTGTCCACCTGTCCACCTGCCCACCTGCCGCACCCACCTGCTTGTCTGCACTGATCGTACATCCTGTGGGTTCATACGCAGGTCGCAGGCACATCAACAGCCCCGAAGAACTCGAACACGGCCTCGCACCGCGTCAGAGGCGGCATACCTAGGACAGGGTTGATACCTACCCACCTGTACATCCCCCCGCCCACCTGTACATCCCTCACCCACCTGTACGTCTGCCCCCCCCACCTATATATCCCCCCCTGTACATCCCCCCCCACCTGTACATCCCCCACCCACCTGTACATCTGCGCGGCTCCGGGGATCTTCCCCAGGCTGCGAGGCCGCCTCGAAGAATTCCAGGACCGTCTCACACAGCGCCAGCGGCGGCACGCCGGGTGCTGCCCCGTCACCGTCTGAAGCGCGGGCCGCAGCAGCACACCTGACGAAATCAACGAAATAAATACAGTAGTTTTGAATCGCCTTCCCTCATAATTAATGTTATATTTAAGGGTGAGGGATTCATCATGGTATAGATTTTCGCTAAATTATTTCCAGGCTCAGTGAGTCATCTAGAGTTGGTGTCCAGATTTTGCAAGAGGGGAGCATTTCATGACCAATTTCATTAAATAAATGCATGTTGGTACCCAAGTAAAGGAAATTCAAATGTACGGTACGCAAGCAAGTGCGTGAATTTCACGAAATAACGCCACGCCTTGTGACACGAGATGGATGAAAGAAACGCAGCTTGGTCCACGGCCACCTCAGGGCCATCAGTCCATCACCAAGGCATTAGGACCTTAATACTAGGGGAAGCGTAGCGCCACCCCACTTTGTGTGTAGCTACTGGATCAAAGCAGGAAAATCGTACGGTAAGGTAAATTGCCGCAGTCAGTATTACTGTAGATGCTTTGCTTTCCCTCATTATCAATGTTGTTTGGGGAATGATCCATGGATGGACTCTTTATTGATTGTGTAGGCCAGTTTTCAGTCGCAAATTAAGAGTTTTAGTCAACAGCTTTTGTCAACAGTTTGCCCAGAGGGTGGCAATAAACGAAATCATCAAGGAAGGCAAATCAAATGTACCGTATTTTCTTCAATTCCCAAATCTCCATCTGCTGCTTGCCTGCTTATGTCTTCATGTGACAATTAAAGAACGCCACGCCTCACAGGAGACTTGAAAGAGGATTATAAAATTGATGGCAGCGGCGCGGACTTGACCTTGGACCCTCTTTCCTAAACCCTACACCCTGAACCCCGAAGTGCACAGTCCCCCCCCTGTTTATTGTTTCTCAGCGTACCTCGCAAGCGCTTGTGCGACCGCAGCCCCAGCCCCGGAAGGTGCGGGAGGACCGTCCGTGCCCTGCTGGCCTACCACCACGCATATGGCATTCGTGCGTACCGCTGCGTGTCCCGAGATCAGCACAGTCAGCCCATGAACCGCCGCGGCAGTCCTTGCTGCGGATCCGCCCGAGTGCCTGACGGCCAGGATCGCGGTGGCGAGCTCCGGGCCGCCAACAACGCCGGCAGACCTGTGTACAAGGGGATAAGGTTATGGATGTAGAAAGAAAGAAAAAAGGAAAGAAAGAAAGAAAGAGAAAGACTGCGCATCCGAATTTCAGGTCGCGTGAAGGATGGAGGAGTCCATAGGCCATAGTGATAGACATCCTTATAAGGTTTTACACCACCGGTTGCCAGCGACACCAATAGACCTTGATGAAGCAGGCCTAGGCCCATGCCGCACTGTTTTCTCAACCCTCACGCACCTGCATGGCGAAGTTTTCTTTCTTTCTTTCTTCCTGGTGAAGCCGGCAGTTTCTGTGCTGGGGAGGAACACAGCTGGTAGTACACACAAACTGTGTTCCTCGGCAACCCTTTGCTGCAGCTTGGGGATTTGTACTAGATGGTGTGTGGCCTTAGGCCCGGTCCAGCCCACCCCTAACACACAGCCCCCGACCCTCAACCCTGAACCCTCAACCCAGGCCCACTCACCTGCGTGCCTCGGCGACCTTTTGCTGTAGCATTGGGATTTGCACCAGATGGCGCGTCGCCTTCGGCCCGGTCCAGCCAGTCCTCATCTTGGCCGCTCTTTCCGCCTTGCATCGCACGGCCCACTTGGCGTCGCTCTTGGGGCCGAGTGCAGACTCGCCAGAGCACACACGACAGCCGCCCTGCGACGAGCAAGGTTTGAGCATAGTAATGCACAAACCTGAAGGATTTGGGGGCTAAAAGATTTGAAATGCTCGATCGTAACCCTAAACCCCTATATGGGGCGTAAAGGAGCACACGCGACAGCCACCCTGCGACCATCAGCGATCGGTGCGGGGGAGGTCTGTTAAATCTTCATCGTACATCACGCATATCGTGGACTAGGAGGAAATCTCCTCAGAGCAAAACCCCTCATAGGAAGGCCTGAGGTGGAGAGAGTAGGGGTCAGGGTCTGCACGCCAACAGCAACTTAGCCAGGCATTAAATGATAGAAGGCAGTGCTTTCTGCACCGTTCATAAATTAGTCGGGGAATTTACCAATCTCACGGGTCCCGCAAACCCAGAGTGTTTCACCGTACAGGTTTGCGGGACTTCCAAATTTGAAATCTAAAAGTACAAAACAAATATGAATACCGGTAGCAGTGGAGCCCGCGACCCCAGGGGCCACATCAGAGGGGCAGGGGGCAGGGGCAGCGTTTTATTTTCCGGTCACGAGTCATACTTTGGCAGGCCGTCCCGCGGCCGCCAAAGGCCTAATTGGGACCAAACCTGGACCGGCCTACGGCTGAGGGCCAAGGCAGCATAGCTGGCCACAAATGTGGCCTCTGGCCAGAGGCGGGAGTGTAGCTGACATGTAGCTGAGTCACGAAAAAATAAATGCTGGCCAGGGGGCAGGAGTGGCAAGCGCTTCTCTAACCAAGTACAACCAGCTTCCTGATCACGTGAAATGGGAATCATGGGGATTCATGGCTGATGCGTGATGGGGTGTGGATCCTACCTACACACCTGATGCGTGATGGGGTGTGGATCCTACCTACACACCTGATGCGTGATGGGGTGTGGATCCTACCTACACACCTGATGCGTGATGGGGTGTGGATCCTACCTACACACCTGATGCGTGATGGGGTGTGGATCCTACCTACACACCTGATGCGTGATGGGGTGTGGATCCTACCTACACACCTGATGCGTGATGGGGTGTGGATCCTACCTACACACCTGATGCGTGATGGGGTGTGGATCCTACCTACACACCTGATGCGCCGCTTTCCCAATGCCGCACAGAATGCAAGCCATGATTCCATACATGCCGGTTGGCCAAAGGCAAGGTAGGCGCGCAGATGATGCGAGGTCCTAAACCCTTACTTGTGAACCCTGAACCTTAGCCAACCAAAACCCGTATGATACGCGGAGCTGGTACCCTACAACTGCATAAAAAGATTAGAACAGGGCCCCGCTCCCACCCTTCCTGAGCACAATCATTATACTTGTGTGCCTGAGCAGTTGGCGTGCGGAACAGGTACCGTACAACTGTTTGAAATAATCCTCAACCCTAAACTAGCGTTTGAAAGATAAAAGCAGGGCGCCCCTCCCACCCCTCCTGAGCACAATCCTCCTACTTGTGTTCCAGAGCAGTTGGCGCAGGGTTTCCCCCGGGCACAGTCGGGGCAGTCAGGGCAGTCGCAGGTCGGGTCGCAATAGCTGTTGCAGCCGTTTGCCTCTGCGTTGATACACGGCCAGGGGCCCAGGCACACGTAGCACCAGTGACGTGGCTTTGGAAAGCCGGCGTCCAAGCAGCCGGGGCAGCCGCGTCCAGTGCCGATGTGGTGACACCTGGGTAAAGGGTCGAGGGTTAAAGGTTCAAAGTTCAGCCAGGTTTAGGGTTAAGGGTTTAGGATTTAGGGCTAAAGACTCAGCTGGTTTAAGGATTAAGCCAGATTGAGCTGGGGTAGCCGCAACAGGAAGATATGCGGAGGCACCTGGGTTAATGGGCTCAGTGCTCAGCTGGGTTAAGGGTTGAGCCAGCTTAAGCGCGGCAGCCGCGCCCGGTGCCCATGTGGTGATACGTGGGTTAAGGATTTAGGCTTTAAAATGTCCAGAAAGGCTGAGGGTTTAGCCAGTCTGAGCCGGGGCAGTTGCGTCCGGTGCTAATGTGGTGACATATGAACTGTACGAACAGTTGAGCACACCAGAGATTGAGGGTTGGAATTCAGGGTTGAGGGTTAAGGGTTTGGACTTAAGGGATTAGGGTGCTGATGTGGTGGCACATAAAATTTGTGACAACAGAGCACACGAGGGATAGGATTTAGGCCAGCGACGACGCTTTCAAAAGCCATTGTCCAGGCTGTCATGGCAGCCCCGTACAGTGCCAGTCGTCACCTGGATTGAAAGTCAAGTTGGGCCTGACATTGTGGTGGCACCTATGTTCAGAGCTCAACGGTTTGCTGGGTTAGGCCGGCTGGAAGTTTTAGGGTGCAGCCGGGGCAACCGCATCCGGTGCCAATGTGGTTCAACCTAGGTTTAAGGCTTAGGCTATTGCCATATGAGTCCGGGTTAATTCGGGTTACCATGAAGGGATTCCCTGCGTCCAGCGTCGAAGTGGTGGCACCTGGTGCGTGTACACAGCACTCGCATGATAGGGTTCAGGCTTCTGTGTCAGATTGTCAGGGGAAAGACGACGTCCAGCCAGCCGAGGCAGTACTGCCCTGTTTTTGTATTTGTGTGTAAGGTTACACTCCTGATTACACCGTACCAGCAGCCAGGAGATGTGTGGGGACTGCACTGGCCCACATGAGGCCTAGTGTGGGGGCTCAGGTGACACACCCTGCCATCAAGAAGCAGTGTTTATTTTTTCTGCCTTGAATCCACCTTTGGCAGGCTGCCCCACAGCCGCCAAAGGCCCGATTGAGACCAAGCCTGGACCGGCATACGGCTGGCGGCCCAAGCAGCAGGGCTGGTCACAAATGGGGACTCCAGCCGGAGGCCAGATTGTAGCTGACATGTAGCTGAGTCACGAAAAATAAACAATGATCAAGCATCAGTGCTACATCGCTGATGTACTGGCCCCCAAGAGGCATAGTAGCCCACAAGACGTCTGGTTACTCACAGGAGGCCTAGTGTAGGGGCGCAGGTGACACACCCTGCTATCAAGCATCGGTGCTGTATTCTGCGCTCGAAGGGTTACAAAACCATACGATTTTGCATGGTCAATCTTATGGGCCGACCATGCATATTTCCCCCCAAGAACCCCCCCTATGGGGGTCCCAGAGTTTTTCGGCTACCAGTCCACCTTCTGCAGGCTGTCCTTTTCAGCCCCACCCCAGGTCGGACCTCCCTTGGCTTCCCCGCGGCCGCTTAAGGCTCAATTGGGACCAAACCTACACCGGCCTGCGACTTGTGGCCAAAGCAGCATAGCTGGCCACAAATGGGGCCGCCGGCCAGAGGCCAGAGTGTAGCTGACATATAGCTGAGACAAGAAAAAGAAACACTGGCTGCATCAGCCATGTCAAAGCCGAATGTGCCATTCACACGGGTGTGACTTGTTCACACATGTATGGCTCATTCACACAGGTATGACGCATTCACACAGGTATGACTCATTCACACAGGTATGACTCATTCACACAGATGTGACTGTCTAAGCCGTATGCTTACGAGTTGGGGACAGGTTTAAGACAAAGATTCCAGATATTTGAAGAACAAAAGAAACGATGATCACGATTAGGCAGTTGGACTCACGCATGCCCGCGGTAGTGCGTGACGCCAACTCCGCACTGCGCGCATTGCTTGACGGTACCCATCAGCCCGCCAATATTAGCCTCCGCACTACCCGCAGCTCCTGCAGAGACCACAGTTGACGGCCTAGCAGCTGCAGACCTTGTGGCGGCCTGCTGCTGCTGCTGCCTGGCCGTGCGGCGGGTGCTAACCAAGGAGCACGGCAACCCACTGTGACCAAATTCGAAGTCGTCCCATGCGGCGCAACAGACTGAGCATACCCGACCAGCGCAGCCGCTGCACAGAGCAACCCTGCCGCTGCCGGTCGCTGCGGCTGGCCAGCCGCTGCGTGACGAGGCGCTTCCTGTTGTCCCGACAGCGGTGGGAGGCGCCTCTCCGGTCAGGATCGCAGTGCAGGGCGGGAACGGACACGGGTGTATCTCAATCCCTGGCAGGGCCGCTCTGGTCGCCGCCAACTCGGCAGCAGCGCGGCGGCCCTCGGCGTGAGCCAGCGCGTCTGCCCCCAGCGGCCGCAGCTCCCGCTGCTCCGCCACGGCGCCGCGCGGCCGCCACGCGGCGGCCGCTTGCAGCGTCGTCCGGCTGACAGCCCGCGCACAGCCCGGCTCGGCGCATAGCACACGGGCGGGGCCTGGCTGCGCGAGCTCCAGCCGCAGATGCCTGACAGTGCAGCAGACGCACATGGTGTGGGAGCAGCCCGGTGCGTCGCTCCACGCCAGGAGCTGTGGGACATCGTCCGCGCAGCAGATCCGGCATTCAAAGGTTGGGGATGGTAAAGCGTCTCCGGCTGCGTCTGCGGGTGCCTGGGTTCCCAGCTCGCCTCCGCTGCTGCCCCTGCTTGGTGTTGCGCACTGTTGCTGGTTGATGGCCGGGGTCAATGCCCCTGATACTGCAGGTGGAGTCTGGGCAGGCGGGCGGCCTTCATGCGGACCAGCTGTCCTGCTCGGGTCACCTGCGGATCACGTGCGAAAAAGAATGACTCGGAAAATAAATAATAAAAAATAAGTACGCAAACTGGTGCGTGGATTAAGGAAGTCGACCATTTGGCCAAAGCATGGGAAATGGCTACCGACTCAAAAGTTACTCATGAGACAGTGCATGGGCCCCCTGGCTGATGCATGCCAAGGTTTCCTTCGGGGCTTCTTCGGCTACAATGCAGCTACAAAACATACAGCTGTGGGGGCCTGGAGCAGCAAGCCCTGCAGCTTGGGCCACCGGCCGAAGGTCAGACCAGGTTTTTGTCACCATCGGCCTGCCTAATGGTGGCTGCCCTTCAAGTGGAGTTTGAACCCCGTATGGACGTAGGGGGGTCCGGTGTGCACTACAATGAACACTGACGCATGCAGGCCCTCATGAGAGCGCGACCAGTGCTGGTGCATGCAGCACTCGTAAAGTCGCTAGTGGCCTTGCACAGAACCTACTGCAGGCATCTAGTGCTAGACGCGCCAGAGAGTGGTAGTGCACATGACCGGATCCTTGCAACACTCACCGACGCTGCTCGTTTTCGACTTGCTGCTCCTCTTCTCTGTAGGTCTGCGTGTGGCAGAGACAGAAAGGCAGGCTCTTGCCGTTTCGCTTACCGGAATCAGAATTGTGTGATTGGACTACGCAAGAGGGTACTGGGCTCATGGCACAAGGAATCCAACTTAAATGAACCAGCGTGTCAATGAGGCTACGCAAGATGTCAGATATGTGTGCGAGGAGAGATCGGCCCGTGTCAAGTCATGGATGCGGTATGAGCAAGCACTCTCGCACCTGAAGTATTTCTTGAACATGTTTAGAACCCTGGATATGCTGAATCGGTACTTGTCGTGGCACTCTGTCGAGCGGGACAGCAACGCAGCACGTCCCGTACTAATAGTCTAATACCGATCCTGCCATGCGGGCATGGATTCTTTGTGTGTCACGGTGAACGATGTGGGTACGCTGTCGATTAGAAACTTGGGTAGCTTTTTGATCATTTCAGTGCAGCACAGCGATCCGATACAAGACCTGCTTGCCTGCTCGGGAGTGGGGAGCTGTCAGGAAGGTATCGGAGGAAGAAGTTTCTCCTCGATGCCCACTCATCGGGTGCTCGATGCCGCACAGGGGTGACACCCTGCCTGGGCGACCCCCGAAACCCTAAGGAACGTGTACCAGCAAGCAGCAGGCTTTGGTACAGGGATTGGCTGACAGGTATGCAGCAGGTAACGTCAACAATACTCAGTTGCATGCACGATCAGTAGTGTTTTAGAACAATGCATACCCGCTGGGCCCTGCTGAAAGCTCGGCCACGTGGGGCTGGTAGGGAATGACTAGGCTCAATTCCAGCTACCATGCACAGCCTGGGCCATGGTGCAGCCATGACAGTGTGCAACTACACGTGCAGCGTGTAGAACATCATGATATTTACATCCTTATCATGACTATTTCCCCATCCTAAATCTAACATACCGTACGGTATACCGGCACATTATAATGCCATCCACGGAGGGTAGTAAACGGAACGGTACGCAACGTTCATATGTATGTAAAATGTACCAGGCGCCCACTCAGGCAGGCAGGTAGGCGGATTCACACTCTGGACTGGCCCGGTCATCCCAAAGTACATTTATTCTGAGGTGCCACCACCCTACCACCCATACATCCGCTCACTACTACTCGCTCCCAAGACTCACAGGGACAGCAGCCCAAAGCTGTTTATTAAAAACGGAAGGATTTACTTTTATAACGGTCCTGGATATTGATGTACTGAACACACAAGAGCCGCTGTCCCTCCTTGGCAACGGCGTCTGAGTCAGCTGCTGAGTCACAAATTGAACCTCCTGCTCATTAGACTCTGCCTACGCCTTTGGCTGCGTCACGTAAGCTGAATCGCGGAGTACTTCCCCAGTCTCCATCCCTTGTGTGGATTGGGCCAGGTCCTTCTCGGCCTTCACACTTGCCAGCATTTTGCCCCACACCCAGTGGGAAAAGAACAGCGCCTCTACCTCCTCCAGAGGGATGTTTTTGGTCTCGGGAACAAAGAAGAAGACAAACACGGTGAAGAACAGGATCCATCCAGCAAAGTACTGCAGCAGTGGGCGGAGGGATTTTATACACAATAAAAGGCTTTAGGTTTTGTTCCGCGAACAATTACAACTGAGACAAGTACAGCGGTAGGTGGGGAGACGATGCAGGAGGATGAGTGTAAGGTATTTTAGCTTCGCGTGGTTACAGCCTAGGTACATCTATCAACCCTGGGGATAGAAGTTTTGAATTATTGTGCAGACATCCTTGCTAGCTTCTTGTGACCCCATCCATGCTAGCTACTTCCAGTTTTTGTCCAAACCTGACCGCAGGGAAGCTGCAGGGAACTGCAGGAAAGTTGTGAGGAAGTTGCAGGGAAGTTGAAGGGAAATTTTAGAGAAGCTGCATGGAAGTTTTAGGGAAGCTGCAAGGAAGTTTTAGGGAAGCTGCAGGGAAGTTTAAGGAAGCTGAAGGGAAGTTTTAGGGAACCTGCAGGGAAGTTGCCTCAGGTGGTCTTACACTGTCTACAAATCATGCCGCTGGACCTTACTCTCATCAAGAAGACGCCATACTCCATGCCACACAACAAGGCCGTTATGTCACTGATTTGTAACTGAAGATAAGGAGACACCGACACCCATCAAGATGACTCCTGTGTCCATGCCACACAACATGGCCGTTATGTAGCTGAATTGTAGCTGAATTGTAGCTGAATTGTAGCTGAAGCACGTACAGGAAATATAGGCACTCACCAGGAAAACTCCAAACTCCATGCCACACAACATGGCCGGGAATGCCTGCCCGTTGAGGAAGGTGATGAGCAGGCTGACCGAGGTGGTGATGGCCATGCCAGCTGATCGGGTCTCCAGGGGCTGCACCTCTGCACAGAGGACCAGACACAGAGAGGAATGATATCATGAAGAGCACAGCCTCACCTAAGCTAGGGTTAGGGTGCGGAGGTGGCTTTGGCCCCAAGCTGCGTTGTTACCTCAACTCGCATGCCCCTAGAGTACATTAGGGTTTAGGGTTTAGGTGTTAAAACCTTTGACCCCTAAGTCCTTAACCTTAACCTGCATGTTCCTAGGGTGGTTTTCATTCTCTCTTACTAAAGCGAGCAAAAACATGTGTACATATGGTTGTTGTATTCGTTCAGGCCTCTATAGTGTTCTTGATCTTAAGCTGTTAGCGGAGCCTGCAGTTGTGTTAGACGTTAGATCAGAGGGTGTTGGTGGCCATGCCCAAAGAGCAGGTCTTGATGTGCTGAACCTCAGAGCACAGGAGGGCGGATAATTTTATTTCAAGGTGCCTCAGCTACACCCTACATCCTACATCCTACACCCTACACCCTACACTCTGCACTCTGCACCCTACACCCTACACCTTTCACCCTACACCTTTCACCCTACACCCTACACCCTACACCCTGCTCCCTACACCCTGCACCCTGCTCCCTACACCCTGCACCCTGCTCCTTACTTCCTGCACCCTGCTCCCTACACCATGCAGCACGCACACTGCATTATACGTGTTGCACGATGCATCGTTGCATGCTGCACCCTGCACCCAAAACCCTGCACCTAACACCCTGCACCTAAAACCCTGCACCTAAAACCCTGCACCTAAAACCCTGCACCTAAAACCCTACACCTAAAACCCTGCTCCTAAACCCTGCTCCTCAACCCTGCTCCTAAAACCCTGCTCCTAAACCCTGCTCCTAAAACCCTGCTCCTAAAACCCTGCTCCTAAACCCTGCTCCTAAACCCTGCTCCTAAAACCCTGCTCCTAAACCCTGCACCTAAAACCCTGCACCTAAAACCCTGCACCTGAAACCCTGCACCTAAAACCCTGCACCTAAAACCCTGCACCTAACACCCTGCACCTAAAACCCTGCACCTAAAACCCTGCACCTAAAACCCTGCACCTAAACCCTGCACCTAAAACCCTGCACCTAAACCCTGCACCTAAAACCCTGCACCTAAAACCCTGCACCTAAAACCCTGCACCTGAAACCCTGCACCTAAAACCCTGCACCTGAAACCCTGCACCTAAAACCCTGCACCTAAAACCCTGCACCTAAAACCCTGCACCTGAAACCCTGCACCTGAAACCCTGCACCTGGAAGCCGCTCAAAGCCCGAGCCCTGTCCCTTGTCCCCTGCACAATCCCCGCACCCTGGATCCCTGAAAGCCTGAACCCTACACCCTCAGTACTGCCAGCTCACCTGTGGGCACCAGCCAGCCGAGGGGTCCCCAAGACCATGCAAAGCCAGACACCATCAGACAGAGGAGGAAGAGGATCGCATTGGAGATGGCCATCCCCGTGGCGCCTGCTGTGCAAGCCAGCACGACTCCTATCGCCACCAGCGCTACTGCCATCTGCGTGCCGCCCTCTATCAGGAGGGGGCGGCGACCAAAGTGGTCCACGGTGGCCACAGCGACAAGCGTGCAGACCTGCAAGAATGACGGGATCAGGTTCCAATGTTTCAAGCTTATGAGTTTTCAAAGTTTAGGTTTTGGGGTCCACCTGACGATTATGAGTGTACCGACCAGCATGGGTGCCATGTTTGGGTTCAAGGTTTTAAACTGTTTTGATTCCCAGCTGACAGCGACAAGTGTGGAGACCTGCACGAGTTACGTGTCCAAGGTCAAGGTTTCAAGTGTGTTGGGTACTGCCCGACAGCAACGATTGTGCTGACAGTTTGCAAGAGTGCTGTGCTCAGTGTTCAAGGTGAAAGGTTTGTAGGACCTACTCTACGGAGAACAACATAAATCAAATTCGTGCATATAAATAATAGATAAAATAGGGTTAGAGATGCCACCTTGAGGGATACCTAATAAAGTAACGTGCACACCAGCATGGGACTGGGCTCTCACAACTATTGTGAGATCCAGGCATGGGCGTATGGCCGCATGGCACGTGTCCTCATGTACTGTTCCCTGCCCTGTGAGGAAACCAAAGCCTAATGGACCCAGAGATGACTGCCCAGTACCTAAAACTGATTGGCTTTTGTGTGCACTGACCTAAACCCTTTTCAGCTGTTTATATCCTTTGCCTTCGCTCGTAATTGATGTCGGTCAAGGGTGAGGCATGCATTTAAAAAGTAGTTTGGGATCCTCAGCCCTGCTTTTCATTTGGATATGGAGAGTTCAGGTGGATTGCTTGGCCTGAGGGCAGCCTTGAGAAGAATGGCTAATTTACCAGGAGGGAATGAAATTCAAGTGTATGGTAGCCCTAAGCTGTGCATTCCCTTGGGCGCCCCCTGAGCAGCTGCTACTGGGCCCATTGGGATCCACCCTTGACCGAACTTCAGGTCTACAGCCGATGGCCCAAGCAGCAGGGCTTGTGAAGCCGAGCCCATCTCGAGCGTAGGCCGTTGTGTAGCTGAAGTGTAGTTGAATCGCATTAAGATGTAAAGTGTAGCTGAATCACATCAAGACAGAGAGTGTTTCCCCCTGGATGCACCCACCCATTGGACGCCGCTGACAATGACTGCATAGAGAAGTGCTGTCTCGGCGATAAGACCAAGAGAGTGGAAGATCTGCAACAGGGCAACACAGCCACATGTTTGGGATGTGAGGGGCGTAGGTTTTTGCGTGGCTCGGCTGCAGTTCAGCTACGTTTCAGCTACCTCCTGACCTTCAGCCAGCCAGAGACCCCCTACATGGTCAGCGATGAGATGGAGGATCAGCAACAGGGCAACACCTTAAAATACCTATTATTCAGCTACAATTCAGGCCAATGACCGGCAGGGCTTATAACAGCAGAGCCCGAGAGAATGGAGGATCTGTAACAGGGCAACACAACCATGCATGACTTCATTCACTAGATCAAAACCCTCAGGCATTCGAGGGACACACGTTTTTTGCATGGCTCAACTGCCCTTCAGCTACATTTTAGCTACCAATTGGCCTCCACTTAGAGCCCCCTCTGCATTGTCTGCCATGCTGAATGGGCCACCTGCCGAGGTCCGTTTCAGGTTTGACCCTCGACTGGCCCTTTAGAAGCACCAGGGCGGCCTGACCAGGGTGGATCCATGGTCATACAGGAGGTGGGCGAGGAAAAGAGGCCTGCCACCCGGACTATATGGGCTCTGTTCTTTCTTTCTTTCTTACTTTCCGGGCAGGCGGCACAGGCAGGCGGCACAGGTAGGCGGCACAGGCAGGCGGCACAGGTAGGCGGCACAGGCAGGCGGCACAGGCAGGCGGCACAGGCAGGCGGCACAGGCAGGCGGCACAGGTAGGCGGCACAGGTAGGCAGCACAGGCAGGCGGCACAGGTAGGCGGCACAGGTAGGCGGCACAGGTAGGCGGCAAAGGTAGGCGGCACAGGTTGGCGGCAAAGGCAGGCGGCACAGGGAGGCGGCACATGTAGGCGGCACAGGTAGGCCGCACAGGCAGGCGGCACAGGCAGGCGGCACAGGCAGGCCGCACAGGCAGGCGGCACAGGTAGGCAGCACAGGTAGGCGGCACAGGTAGGCGGCACAGGTAGGCGGCAAAGGTAGGCGGCACAGGTAGGCGGCACAGGTAGGCCGCACAGGCAGGCGGCAAAGGCAGGCGGCACAGGGAGGCGGCACAGGTAGGCGGCACAGGTAGGCCGCACAGGCAGGCGGCACAGGCAGGCGGCACAGGTAGGCGGCACAGGCAGGCGGCACAGGTAGGCGGCACAGGCAGGCGGCACAGGTAGGCGGCACAGGTAGGCGGCACAGGTAGGCGGCACAGGTAGGCGGCACAGGTAGGCGGCACAGGTAGGCGGCACAGGTAGGCGGCACAGGTAGGCGGCACAAGTAGGCGGCACAGGTAGGCGGCACAGGTAGGCGGCACAGGTAGGCGGCACAGGTAGGCGGCACAGGTAGGCGGCACAGGTAGGCGGCACAGGTAGGCGGCACAGGTAGGCGGCACAAGTAGGCGGCACAGGTAGGCGGCACACAGGTTATGCCACCTCCTGAACTTCAGGGCATGCCGGACTGCCTGTTTGATTTCCCTTTGGAAGCTCCCTACCGCATATAAGCCACTCAACCTACTACACACCAGTGTTTCATCTGGGCGCTTCAGTTACATTTCAGCTTCAACCGGGCCTGCGCCCTGTAGGGCTCAGCGCAGCATGCTGTGCCGCTACGATAGCAGACTGAGGGTCGGTCAAGGCTTGGTGACAAAAGAGCCCAGTGCGGTACCCTGACCCCACTCATGCAATAAACAGCTTTCTTGCATGACTGGAGGCTGAGGATAAAGAGATATTAACAGGTGCTTATGAATGAAGGTGCGCATATTATGAATGAAGGTGTGAAAAGTGTATCGGGTGTACATGAGAGATGGTGTTGTGTGCAGTACCCTGTCGTGCAATGAGCCACTTTCTTGCAGCACTGTTTTATTCCAGGGTGCTTCTTCCACACTTTCTTGCAGCACTGTCTTATTCCAGGGTGCTTCTTCCACACTTTCTTGCAGCACTGTTTTATTCCAGGGTGCTTCTTCCACACTTTCTTGCAGCACTGTTTTATTCCAGGGTGCTTCTTCCACACTTTCTTGCAGCACTGTTTTATTCCAGGGTGCTTCTTCCACACTTTCTTGCAGCACTGTTTTATTCCAGGGTGCTTCTTCCACACTTTCTTGCAGCACTGTTTCATTCCAGGGTGCTTCTTCCACACCTGAGCTCTACAGCCCAGTACAACGACCAGCAGGGCTTGATGCAGGGCACACTTTGCCTGGGACGTCAGCCTTAGGCCGATCAAGGGCTGCTCCCAATTAGCCCAGGGGTGGGCCCCCGGCGGCCGCCCAAAGATGATCAGGATTGCATTCGCAAAAAAAACTGCATCAAATTTTAGGAGAAATTAAAACATGGCGGATTTCATGCCTGAGAGCAGCTGCCCCACCACTATATGACCCACTGGCAGACCATCACTGTCAGACCATCACTGACAGCCCACCGCTGACAGCCCACCACTGACAGCCCACCACTGAGGACCCACCCCATGTCACCCGTCCCCGTCAGCGCACCTAAGGCAAGTAAAACATGACATAGTCGATGCCCGGCAGCTGCTGCCCACCACTAACAACCCACCATTGACAGCCCACCACTGACAGCTCACCACAGACAGCTTACCACAAACCACCGACAGCCCACCAATGAAAGCTCACCACAACAGCCCACCATGATAGCCCACCATTTACCTGAGGCAAGTAGAACATAGAGGAGTCGATCCCCGGCAGCTGCTGCCCCACCACTAACAGCCCACCACTGACAGTCCACCACTAACAGCCCACCACTGCTAGCCCACCACTGACAGTCCACAACTCAGTTTGTTTACCTGAGGTGAGTAGAACATAACCGAGTCGATGCCGGGCAGCTGCTGGCCGAGGGGCATGAAGATGGCGATGACGAGCTGGGGCAGGAACGGCCTTGTTAAGATGGTCCTCCAAGGATTGGCCACCTTGTGACTGGCCTCCGCTGCCTCGGTGGTGTCTAGGAACTCTGCCTCAACCTCTGTGCAAGGAAGGGCAAGAAACGTTGGGCAAGAGGGGGGTGAAGTTAGTATTTCAAGAGGGGGTGAACTATGCATTTCAAGGATTGGCTGTGTACTCGTGGCCCCGCAGGATCGTGTGAGGCTATCATGTTGTCCAACAAATGAGCCTGTGGGCATACGGGCGACTGTGGCGGAGGGGAGGTGTGTTTTGATGTTGTCAGAAGCAGGCCAACATTTTTTGTGGCATGCCTGAATCAAATATCTGTAAAATATTGACCCTAAACCCTTATCGCAATATCTGTAAAATGTTAACCTTAAACCCTCATCATAATATCTGTCAATGTAAACCCTACACCCTTATCGTTATATCTGTAAATGTTAACCCTACACCCTTATCGTTATATCTGTAAATGTTAACCCTACACCCTTATCGTAATATCTGTCAATGTGAACCCTGAACCCTTATCGTAATATCTGTCAATGTGAACCCTACACCCTTATCGTTATATCTGTAAATGTTAACCCTACACCCTTATCGTTATATCTGTAAATTTTAACCCTAAACCCTTATCGTTATATCTGTAAATGTTAACCCTAAACCCTTATCGTTATATCTGTAAATATGAACCCTGAACCCTTATCGTTATATCTGTAAATGTTAACCCTAAACCCTTATCGTTATATCTGTAAATGTTAACCCTAAACCCTTATCGTTATATCTGTAAATGTCAACCCTAAACCCTTATCGTTATATCTGTCAATGTGAACCCTGAACCCTTATCGTTATATCTGTAAATGTGAACCCTGAACCCGTATCGTTATATCTGTAAATGTTAACCCTAAACCCTTATCGTTATATCTGTAAATGTTAACCCTACACCCTTATCGTTATATCTGTAAATGTTAACCCTACACCCTTATCGTTATATCTGTCAATGTGAACCCTAAACCCTTATCGTTATATCTGTAAATGTTGACCCTACACCCTTATCGTTATATCTGTAAATGTTAACCCTAAACCCTTATCGTTATATCTGTAAATGTGAACCCTAAACCCTTATCGTTATATCTGTAAATGTGAACCCTGAACCCTTATCGTAAGATCTGTCAATGTGAACCCTGAACCCTTATCGTAAGATCTGTCAATGTAAACCCTGACCCTTATCGTAAGATCTGTAAATGTAAACCCTGAACCCTTATCGTGAGATCTGTAGCGTGCTTAGTGTGACCGCTTGAAATCACAAAGTATCCCTGGCATGGAGGCATGTACCAGTCAAGCGTCCTCCTTTCAAACATCACAATAAGCCGCCACATCTGTGCCGGGAGGAAGCAGAGCGGTGAAGCAAAAGGGGAAAGAGATGCCGCGAAGGGTCCTCCAGATATTGACCACCCCCATGGCTGGCCTCCGCTGCCTCAGGGGAGGTCCAGAGCGCACTTTCTCTGTGTTGGAATTTGTGGGAAGCAGCACAGAGGAGAAAGAAAGTAGGAAAGTACGTCCCCCTAGGAGCGTGCAGGTGAAGGGAACAGCGCAGCTCGGGGCCGAAGCCACCACATCCGCACCGTTACCATCACAGGAGAGTAGTACTTCATGGTCCTCCAGAGATTGGACCCCCCCGGCGGCTGGCCTCCACTGACTCAGTGGCACTTGTGTTTAGTGGCATTTGGATTTTATTCACGAGAAGTGGCGAGTTCTTGGTGAAGAACGCGTTGCAGGCGCCGATTTTTCCTTATCCTAATCGATTTCGTCGTTTTTGTTACCGTTCGACTGGACCTAGGCTGCGCTGAATTATTTGTCTTTGATACCACTTTGGTTACAATACATAACCAGTAACCAACTAACCACTAAAAACATCCCTGCTCAGTGCTGGTCCAGGACGCCCTGCCTAAGGAAGTGTAAAACTCGTTTTTTCAACTTTAAAACAAGGGGGATCACTGGAGGCGTCAGAACTCATACCTTCCGTTCCTCGGATCTTGATCAGCACATCACGCCCCTCCTTCAGAAAGCCTCGCTCAATCAAGCCGCTTGGGGAATCGGTCAACATCGCCGTCCCCAACGTCATAATCAGGGCAGGAAGACCCGCCAGTGCTGCAAGGTGACGGGGAATGAAACATGATGGTTGGTATTATCGGGGTTATAAAGACCTGTTAGAGCGACAAGGAGGCAAGGAAAACACAAAGATATGTTATAATTAGGGCTAGAGCTGCGGGCGCTTGGGGAGCGAAAGAAAATGAATGTCGTGATTCGGAAAGGGAGACCTGCAAGAGTGGCAAGGAGACAAGGAATAAATAAATGTTATCGTCAGGGCTTTGAGACCTGCCAGAGCTGCAGGCACACGGGGAACAAAAGAAGATGAATGTCGTAATTCAGGCTAGGAGTCCTGTCAACAGTGCTTCGTTTGTCGGCTATGAGTCCACCTCCAGCAGGCCGCCCCGCGGCCACCGAAGGTCCAATTGGGACCAAATTGGACCAGCCTAAGCAGCATGGCTGGCTGCAAATGGGGTCTCCATCCAGAGGCCGGAGTGTAGCTGCCATGTGGCTGAGTAGCTGAGTCACGCAAAGATAAACGTTGCCTGGCCGCGTTACAAGCGCCGGGGAATGAAACATAGCAGGGGTCGAGCAGCAATACAGGGCAGAAGAGAATCGAGCAGGAGCGCAGTCCTCTGTTTCTTGATTGTGGCTAGACTGCCAGACAGTGGGCTGCAGGCAGTCGGGGAAAGTTGCATTCGAGGAGATTAGGCAATGCCCAATTTGGGCTGGGAGACCCGGGGCATAACAGCAACCACGAGGGTGAGCAGTTGTTCTGTCCGGCGGATTGGCTAAGGTTTGGCTACACTGCTGCAGTTCAGCTACAACTCAGCTACCTCCTGGCCTTTGCCCGGGGACTCCATGCACAACTGTCCACATAGCTAGGGCAGCCGGCTGTAGACTGGTCCAGGTTTTAACCCATTGAGGCCTGTGGCAGCCCGCGCCAAAGACGGACTCGCAGCTGATAAATATGGAATGGGTAGAAAGAGATAGAGAGGAGGAAGACACAAGGTGCAGATCAGGCCTGTATTAAGGGCCACTTTTCCGAACCCGCAGGCCCGCAGAATAAAAGTGAAAAAACGCTGGAGGATGCTTGGGGAAAACAAATATTTAGAGTACACTGAATGGCATGATAGCATGATATGGCATATAACGGCATGATGCGACACAAGCTTAGCCACCCAGATTGTTCTACCAAGATAGCACGGTATTCCATATACCGGTCACGGTATGATGCGACACAACTCCACAAATTTAGCCGGACTGTGCTATCAAGGTAGCACGATGCGGCACGATGCGGCGCGATACAACGCAGGGCGTGTTTCTATATTCAGGTACATGGCCACCTTATGCAGGCTACCCTGCGGCCCCCAAAGGCCCGATTGGGACCCAACCTGGACCGGCCTATGAGTGGCAGCCAAAGTGGCATGGCTGGCCACAAACGGGGCATCCGGCCAGAGGCTGGAGTGTAACTGACGAGTAGCGGTGAGTCTCAGACACATAAAATTGTACACAGGTTTTGCCAGATTGTGCTACCAAGGTAGGACGGTACTGCAGGATATGGCAGGATACAACACTGGCTTGTACTCCCATGTCAAACACTATGCACACATCAGAAACCCGCCGAAACGGATCTCAGGTGTGGACATGTCGCTGACAGATCTCAAGTATGGACATATCACTGACCCGGCCAAGTTCAAGTTTAGATGTCCAGTGTGGATGGATGTGTTAAAAGGACTCACCGAATGCCACGCGCCAGTTCCAGTCAAAGTCGTACTGCAGCAGCTGCCAGGTGGCGATCTGCCCCGTCCAGATGCCCAGGGTGGTGGCAGTCTGCACACACGAGTAACATGGTGCAAGCTGAAAGGGAGCAGATGCAGGATGCAGGGACGCCTGTGGCTACCGTAGAACGGGTTTGACTCTGCCATAGATTAATTTTTGTTGGGGGTGCGCGGAGTTGATGCGCGATCGAATAATAATTAACAACTACCGGTACTCTTGGGGGTGGCGGAGAACTGTCCCGTGTTGATGAGCACGGAAACATATTTTACAGGCAACCCTGGCCTCAGCTTCTGGTCTCTGAACCCCACTGTGAACACCACTACGAGCCCCACTCCGAGCCCTACTGTGAAACCCACTGTGAACCCCACCTTGAACCCCACCTTGAATCCAAATGTGAACCCCACTGCAAACCCCACTGCGAACGCCGCTGTGAACCCTGCTGTGGTCCCCACTGTGAACCCCCTTGTGAACCCCAAATTAGATGGTAGGCACTTATTACACATCATTGCAGCCAGGGACTAAAACAATCAGTGCTGTGCGATTGCGCCGTAAATTAATAAATTGTGCAAGTTATTACGGTCCCTCACTGCACAGCTTGGAATGAGACTTCCTTCTATTTCAGTGTGGGCCAAAACTCCTTTCAGGGTCGCCGGCACAGTGGCACAATCCAGCTTATCCTACGCCGTATCATGCCATGTCGTGTCAAATCCTACCTTGTTCGTAAAATCCAGCTTACATTTTTGCCGCATCATGCCGTATTGTGCCATACCCTATCTTGTTAGTACAATCTGTCTAAACCCTGTGCCGTATCGTTCCGTATCCTGCTTCCTAGGCTGCCGGGTGGCTATCCACTGCAAGGTCTGAGGGGCCCTGACCTTGACTTGCCTGCGGCTGATGGCCCGAGCAGCAGGGCTAAATCCCCCTCTCTTTCAGCTGTAGGCTGCAATTAAGTTTGATTGGACAGCTTTAGGAAGGCTGAAATGTAGAAAGAAATGATACTTCGCCCCGCACGGGTTTAAGGGTTACGGAAAGAGTGCGGCATGGGCCGAGGCTGCGTCCGCGCCGTTACTATACTAGCTAAAATGTTAACTAAGCTCCGACACACCTGAAACGTTCTAAATGTACAACATACCTTTTTAGTACTGATCAAAGATCTGTATCTGGTACGGATGGAGGGGTTCAAATAGAATTGGCCGCCGTGAGAACCCCATGATGGAAAACTGGCTTTGTCATTGCGCACGTGAGAAACTCAGATTATCACGGGTGGAATGAGGTGGACAATTTCAATTGTGTTGTAAACTAGGCCTCGTCAGTCGTTGTTCATGTCCCCATGTCACACCTTTCAAACCCGTTCCACACATGTCACACATCTGTCGCACACCAGGTTTTCGAATTAGTTGGGTTCCAAGTTTTCTCACCTGAAACATGTTGTTGACGACCCCCCTGCCACACCTGTCATAGCCGGTCCACACATGACACAAATCTGCAAGTCTGCCACACACCGGGATTCCGTTTTTTTAGGGTTTGAACTGTTCTCACTTGAAACATGTTGTTGATGGCCCCTCGGTGCTGATAGGGTGCCATCTCGGAAAGAAACATCGGCACCGCTTGGTTGGAGAAGCCCACACCCAGGCCCAGGATCACACGCCCAGCAATGAGCTGCCCCAACTCATACGATGAACTCTGCACATGGCACAAAGGTAGAGGCAAGGGTAACATGGACACCGCCTGATTGGAGAAGCCCACGCCCAGGCCCATGATAACTTGTCCGCCACAGCTTGTACAATGCACACTGCATATAACACCCGGGGGGGGTCAGTAGGTGCAGCAGGGGAGGTGCAGCATGGACACCGCCAGGTTGTATCCGCCATCACCCATGCCCAGGATGACGTGTCCTGCATCGGGCATCCCCTGTTCAATGGAGTAGCACTGCGCACAACATATGGGGAGCAGAAAGGAAACTCGGGCACAGCCGGGTTTAAGAAGCTCACAGCCAGGTTAGAAAAGCTCACAGCCAGGCCCAGGATCACGCGCCCAGCCATTTTCTGCACAGCCAGGTTAGAAAAGCTCACATCCAGGCCTTATGGATCATGCGGCTAGCAATGAGCTGCAACAGCTCCCTGGAGGGCCCCTTTCCTTTAAGCTTAAATAGAGCCTGGGTGCACCAGCCACGCCTGCCAAAGAAAGGAGAGGACTCCCAGCATGGTGGTCCTGACCTGATTGTGCCCTCTCTTCAATGGCCGTAAAAGAACGGTGTGTTGCTAAATTGGTGTGTCACAAATGATACAAATTTGGTGTGATACAAAAATTGTGTGCCACAAAATTGGTGTGTCACAAATGCAGCCTGCGCGTGCCCGTCGCACCTGCAAAATGATCCCGATGATGGAGAGGGCTCCTCCCAGCACGATGGTGAATCTGCGTCCCTTCCTGTCCGTCACCCAGCCAGCTACCAGGGACGACACGGTGCCAGCTAGGAACAGGGACGAGGTGAAGAGACCCAGCAGCTGATTGTCATACCTGCAACGGGGATGCCGGATGGGACAGGAACGTCGATTGAGTAACAAGGCCCAGGAGCTTGTTGTCATATGTGCGATGGTGGCTGGGACAAGAATAACAATTAGGTGAAGAGACCCAAGAGCTGGTTGCTACAGGGATGTGACAGCAGGACTGATGAAGTTTACAAGCCCAGGAGTTGGTTGTCGTCATGGCCACGGGAAATGGGACTGGCACATGTGAAGCGGCCCAAATGCTGTTAGCTGTACATGCTGTGGATTTAGGATGTTGAGAAAGAGGGGAGGAAAGGATGGGATGGAGGGTGTGAGGGTGAGAAAGAGGGGAGGAAAAAACGCAACCCCTAGGGGCGAGTGGGCTAAGGGACAAACGCAACTCAGGTCGTAAGCTGCATACGCAATAAGATGGTAAGTTAGCCAGCCCATGCCCCATCAAAAGTTTGGTGTGAGGGTTAAGGCTGAGGGTTCAGGGTTTAGGGCTCGTGATCAAGGGTATAGGGATAAGGGCTTTGGGGGGCTCACGGGCGGCAGCGAATGGGCAAGCAAATGGCGACCAAACCTTGACAGACCGGCCTACGGCTAGGGTCCAATGCAGCAGGAATTGCTGTACAAGGCCCGCGACAGCCATAAGCTGGGATGTAGCTAAATTGACGGCAATGACAGCAGCAGCAGCAACAGCAGTACAACCGTAACAACTGCAACAGCAACAGCACTGCAGCGTTATAGCGCTACAGCGCTAACACAGTAACAAAAGCAACAGCATGAGCACAACAGCATGACAGCCGTAACGACAGCCGTAACGCAGCAACAGCAACAGCAACAGCAACAGCAACAGCAACAGCAACAGCAACAGCAACAGCAACAGCAACAGCAACAGCAACAGCAACAGCAACAGCAACAGCAACAGCAACAGCAACAGCAACAGCAACAGCAACAGCAACAGCAACAGCAACAGCAACAGCAACAGCAACAGCAACAGCAACAGCAACAGCAACAGCAACAGCAACAGCAACAGCAACAGCAACAGCAACAGCAACAGCAACAGCAACAGCAACAGCAACAGCAACAGCAACAGCAACAGCAACAGCAACAGCAACAGCAACAGCAACAGCAACAGCAACAGCAACAGCAACAGCAACAGCAACAGCAACAGCAACAGCAACAGCAACAGCAACAGCAACAGCAACAGCAACAGCAACAGCAACAGCAACAGCAACAGCAACAGCAACAGCAACAGCAACAGCAACAGCAACAGCAACAGCAACAGCAACAGCAACAGCAACAGCAACAGCAACAGCAACAGCAACAGCAACAGCAACAGCAACAGCAACAGCAACAGCAACAGCAACAGCAACAGCAACAGCAACAGCAACAGCAACAGCAACAGCAACAGCAACAGCAACAGCAACAGCAACAGCAACAGCAACAGCAACAGCAACAGCAACAGCAACAGCAACAGCAACAGCAACAGCAACAGCAACAGCAACAGCAACAGCAACAGCAACAGCAACAGCAACAGCAACAGCAACAGCACTAGAGTACTACAGCACTATATCACTACCGCAACCGCAACAGCAACAGCAACAGTGGCAGCAGCAACAGCAGCAACAGCAACGTACAGCAGTCTATGAAGGAGCAGTCGTATCTGCACGGTCGTAGTTGCATGTGATAATGAATATGGCTTTGGCTAGGACGGCGGGGAGGACGCACAAGTGCAGTTGCTGGATTGGGCAATCGGTTTAGTGGCGCGGATGTGGCTCCCGCCTTGAGAGGTGCGCTGTTGGATTTTCCTCATCTGCACTACACCCCTGCATATCAGAGCGTTGCTTTCCTTATATGTGTTCAATGGTCACGGCACATGCCACGCTGTTTCCCTAACCCTCAGGCCCCTGCAGAACGTTGTTCTCTTTATTTCTTCCTTTACGTGGGCTGCACGAGTTCAAGGACAAGCACAAGCACAAGGGGCTAAAGGGGCCTGTCACTCAGGGGTCGGACAAATCCCCCCAAACACGGGGTTTCGGCCGGGACGGAGCCTTGCCACCCAAAAAGTTTGACAGAAAAAACGAACTTTCCTTGTATTAAAAAGGTTAAGTCCTGGACGCCAGTAAATCTTTTGGCGGGGACAGACCCCATCCCTGGGGTCGACTGCGGTTGTCGGGGGACTCGTCCGCCCCCATAAAGAAAGAAAAAAAGAAAACTACGCCCCCCTAGGGGCGTGCGGGTTAAGGGAACAGCCCAGCTTGGGGCCGAGGCCACATCCGCACCGTTACCATTGGGACATGCCTCTTGGCTGCTCTTACTTGCAGTAGACGGAGGTGTCTGATTCAATTGTGTTCAGGTCTTCATATATGGAGGGGAAGAAGCGCTTCTGCCAGGAGGGGAAGGTCTCTGCGCCTCCGGTGACGCCGATGTAGTATCCATAGATCTGAGGCAGGGATTGGGGAGAATGGGAAAGGTGGGAAATGGGACGCTAAGATCATTATCGTTATAACCCCTAGATCTAAGGTTGGAATGTGGGAGGGAGAAGGCAGGTAAGCAATGGGACATGTAAAAAAGGGTGCTGGCCGTGGTAGATCTGAGGCAAGGAGTGGGAAAGATGGGGGAGGACAGCGTAGACATGGCCGGGACATCAAGAAAACTCGGAAGCTAAGACTGGAGAAAGGCAGAATGCATGGGGCACTCAGATGTCTGGCCAGGCATACCTTTCTTGTTGGTCATACATCAGCATGCTACCACATGCACTGAGATAAAGATGACAGGCGTCAATAATTTTGATGTCGATGACTGGCATTATTCGCTGCCATCGATTCGATCTGATTCACTGTCCTCAATAAAATCGCACTCACGCACCCAACTACCAATTCCCTATCACTGAATGATTCCATCAATTCGATGTCAATTGATGTCTGACTTCGGGCACTGACTACCATCCATTTGGTGCAATGCACACGTCACCAAGCAACGCACTGGCTTACCAGCCCTGCATTCGCTGCCGCTACCGCGGCTATCATCACTCGCCAGGTGATGCCACCGCGGTAGTCGGCCTTCCGATTCACGGGATGGCTGATGAACACCGCGGCGGCCTCCGCGTTGGTCGATCCGGATTTGACAAGAGTCTTCGGGGCTGACACATCACATGTCACAAGGTTGTTATTAAAGGATGCAGAAGGGTCCAATGCCTGTTGTGGGGTTGAGTCTGCCATGTTTTGAGAACGTGTGCAGTCAGTAGTCTGCTGGGCTGTCTAGAGAGGGATATGTGGAAGATGGAGATAAAGGAGAGGGCTTCGAGCCTGCGATAAATCCGATACGGGTGCCGAGTTGACGATCGAAAAACACGACTCTGTATGACGAGATGGAGCGGAGTAAACCTGATAAGAAGCGGGTGGGAAATTTGACGTACCACTATCACGCTATTCACGCTTGGAGACACCTGGCTGATTCTGATGTCACAGCCAGAAGTTCCTTGGACGGCCGCCTTTGAAAAGTTAGTTGTCGTCAGTTGATGAATTTTGGACGACGCGTACGCGTGACGCGACGCCGTTCAATGTCTGTTATCACACACCCCTAGGGTATCCGAGAATGCAGGCCATTGCATCATTTTCGAATTTAACTAGCCGGCGAACGTAGGCTATGCTCGTTTTTGTGATCACGACCCTGTATTTGTGGTGTATGAGGCTGTTGGCCTGTGGGCTAACGCTCGCGCCCTTTCACATTACGGCCGTCAATCAACGGGCGTACCTTGGTCACCAGCGATTTTCATTTCGGCAAACCCTGCTTTCGCCAAACCCCCTGCGCCAGACCCCGAAAACCCCCTCCAACCAAACCCCGTGACCCCCCTCCATACGGCGAGGCAAAAGTTTTACAGACGACGTTCGTAAATATCCACCTCCACAGAAAATTTCAACCAAGTGTCAGCCTGGAGCCTTCCGATACGTTGCTGGCTGGCTAAATGAACAGCCCGGCCTAGTGACGTAGCCTCCGGGGCCTACCGAAATCCGCAGCTTCCGCATCACAGACTACACAGACGCGGTAATAATAAACCCCGACGCTCTGGTGTAAATATGCGTGGTGCAAATATTTGCTTCATGAGCTCTGGCTTTGATTTCCATTGAGGTGTCAATTGATTGCTGCCCAAGTGTCGGTACTCACATCAAATTTCGGTTTCTGGTTTTCAAGTTTCAGTTCTTCGCTGGAATTTGTTTTGCCACTCTGCTGCTTTCTCGCAATGCAGGTTTCAGACTGTGACAGCCAGGTCCCGAAATTTTGAAACGTTGCCATGTTCTTGGATTGTAGTTTACATCGACGGGGAAGCGTTTCTTTGCAGATTGGATGAAGTTTCAAGTTCATTTTGTCTTCCAGACTTCTGTTGCATCCCCCCCCCATTATTCCCCCAATGGCAGTCCCGTTCATGACCGCCGCACTTGTTTTACGCTGCTCCCAGAGTGCGGAGGCTGGTGTGAAATATCATGTGACGCATGAACACCATTTGCCGTAACACCACCAACAAATCAGTTGAAATTTGAAACAGCCACCCACTCGACCGAGCCTTTTCGAGCAGGGACAAGGGGTGCAACGGCACTGCGGCAGTGGTTCGAAGCAGCTGAGTAGTCAAGTGCAGCACTTCCAGGGATCTCAGGCCTTCACTGTCTCGTCGTAATTCGGACGCAACAGGTGAGCTGGATTCACATAGGTGTGTCTGAACATTTCTTCTGCCTGGGTTCACTGTGAAGACTTGAAGACATGACTCAGCCGCGTTGCTTTATATGAATGATATCTTGCATTAGCAGCTCTTGCTTGCATTGGCAAATGTATTGTGATACGAACAAATCTCGCGCTCTCGTGTTTAAACGGGAAATGTTTTACCGTGGAAAACAAACGGTAGCTGATTACTTGTTTGAAGCCCCTGCACAGTGGTCAGGCAAGCCACTCGTAATCTGCAAGCTCTCTTCTCTATAAAACTGAAGTGGGCTAGAACCCTCCCCTTGTGCATCTTATTCTGCCCCTCCCCCACAATCCCAGCTAGAATTCTGGTTTACATGGCACATATGATGGGGTTAGGCCGAACAGGCTCCACTTTTGGTAAACATTTGGCTAAAGCGTTTAAAACAATTGCCCCCCCACATGTTTTGCAAGTTTTGAATTTGCAGAACAAGCTTTCCTCTCCCTTCATTCGTGGCAGCCCAGTCTAGCTGTACCAGGAAAGGTCTGCCCCACTCCCTCCCAAGGAGGGCACTAGGAGGTCCACGCGGCTGAGCCTTTTCTTGATGGCCCTTGAAGGTGTAATGTCATTAACTACCTGTAGTTTATGACAGCCGGAGCGCAAATGCACTGGTAGGCTAGAAGGCTCTTTGCCTTCCCGGCCTTTCCTTTTGTTCCTCCCCCCCCCCCCCCCTCTTCCCTTTAGTTTCTTCTTTTCCCCCTTATGAACAGTTGGGCGCCAACGCAGCCGAGCTTTGAGCGGGTAACGTTATTGACCCGCCTGTCAACTTATACAACAAAGATCCGATCCCCTCTCTGATCACACTTTATCACTCTGTCACACAGGCACATCTCTGTTGCGGCTGGGAGAGCCTTTGTTCCATGTTCCTCCCAGCTGGCCAGTTGCCATACACAGTTGCCTGGAGCCTGCCGCTCGGATACCAACAAGCATGTGATGTAAACCGCAGACTCTTAGGAAGCAAAAGGCCTCCTTGGCAAGACCAAGCAACCGCCAATCAGGGACACAGGATACGGGCCGTTTTTTGAGGCCGTTTGGGCAAAACAAAAACGGCGTTTTTTATTTTTTTTTATCGTGTTACCATATTCCGTATCCTGTGTCCCTGCCGCCAACCCTAACCACGCACCCTATATGGCTGCCACCTACCCCTATTTAGGATATATCCCGCCATCCACCAACAGTCATATCACCAAAATACAACAAGGTTAAACAGCCACCTGGCCAGCTGTCCCTACCTACGTCATGCCGCCTTCTCCTCTCCGCCTGACATGCTTCAGGTCGGCATCACAAACAACCTCGCAGCGCTTATTTCCACCGTTTCATTCCCGTGCGCCGAAGCCTGTCCAAGAAGTTGCCAATCCCAGGTTCAGCAGCCTAATCATTGATCTCACCTTCAGCAACTGCCGCCACGGCGGCCGCATCCGCCGCCGCCGCCTGCTCACTATTGGCCTCCCTCATTGGCCTGTATTGCCCTTTCTCTTTCCCTCATCGCCAAGCCAAGACACGCCACAGGCAACCACCCTTCAGGCTGCCTGAGGCTTAACCCCCGCCTCCCAAATGCTAGCCATCTCATGGACCTCCAAGCCCAGCACAAGCGTGTCACCACCAACGGACACGACATCGATGCCGCACGGGGACAACGCGCCTTGGCCATCGACGACGGCAGCTGAAAGCTCTGTCAGTGGCTGCTGCCCGCGGTACACCCGTGTGCTGAGCACCTCGCCCGCCTCCGTATATACCTGGAGCAGATTATCAGTTTCAGACACACTTCTAAAAATCGTATATTTATGGCTAGGGTTACGGGTTAAGAAATATAGCACCTTGCCCGCCTCTGTGTACACATGGTGCAAGAGTTCAGTTTGTTTTACACCGTATTTGGGGGGGAATGTTTATTTGGAGCTAGGGGTTAAGGGCCACGGGAGTAGGAATATAGCACCTCACTAGCCTCCCTGGTTTAGGGTAAAGGGTTTAAGGCTTAATAAGCTTTCGTTCAGGGTTACATCTGAAGGGTGAAGGCCGGTGGCTGCTGCCTGTGGTACCCCCGCGTACTGAGCATCTCACCAGCCTTCGTGTACCAGGTTGCAGGATATCAGTTTGCTACAAATTTCGGAAACCGTTTATTTATAAACAGGGTTTAGGGTTGGAGGTTAAGAAATATAGCACCTCGCCCACCTCCGTGTACACCTGGTGTACGATTTCACTTTGTTTAAAACCGTATTTTCGGGTAATTCTTTATCTAAAGCTGGGGTTAAGGTTTTAAGGCTAAGGGTGTAGGGATATTGCACCTCCAGCTTCCTCACTCACCTGGTTAAGGGTTTAGTCTTCAGGGTAAAATCTAAAGGGTGGAAGGCTAAATTTTTTATTAGGGTTTAGGTTTCCTGAGGCACCTTGTCGGACTCCGTGCACACATATTAATGATCGTGCCCAATCTTCTCTTAAGATAATTGGCCATGCATGGGGCTGCCATGGATACCCTCTCTGCAATCTGCGTTGAGGCTTTAGCACCCCACCTCCAGCATCAAACCGTTTAAGAGGCCCCTGAAGCCCAGCGGCTGCACAAGTTCAGGGCTCAGATTCAAGGTTTAGGGTTTAAGTTCCAGAGTTCAGGGCAGATTCAGGGTTAAGGTTTCGGGGTTCAGGGTTAAGGGCATCAGGTTGAGCCGCACCACCTTCAGGATCCAGCCCTTCAAGAGACCCCTGAAGCCCAGCGGCTGCATGAGCTTGCGGCTTATATACAGGGTTTAGGGTTTGGGTTTCAGGGCAATGAGCCTGGTTTAGAGTTAAGGGCTTTGGGTTTAGAGTTAGGGTTTCAGGGCATCAGGTTGAGCCGCCCAACCTCGAGCATGGAGCCGTCCAGCAGGGCCCTCAGACGCAGCGGCTGTCCCGGCGCAGGCTGGCGCAGGAGCGGGCCCCCAACGTGCCGCACCCCGGGGGCTCCCAGGCTGAATTCATGAGTCAGGGGGTCAATGGCCTCAAAGACGACCTGAAGCTTGCCGCTGCTCCAGCTGACGGCGGCCAGTGGGGGGGGAAAGGGGCAGCGAGGGTGGTGTCAGTGGAGAAGAAGGGGGGGGGGCAGGGATGCAGGGGTGTGTCGGCTCAGGTACTGGTGAGAAGAGGGGTAGGTGGTGCAAGGGTGAAAAGAGGGGTAGGTGGTGCAAGGGTGAAAAAAGGGATAGGTGGTGCAAGGGTGAAAAGAGCTTGGGTGACAGGAGCAATGGTCTTGAACACAACCTGGAATTGTCCTTGGGAGTTATTTTCAGCGTTCAAACCGGTGGAGTTCTAGGCCTCCAAGCTCCACCATGATGGCACCCCTGCTCACCAATACAAAAGCGCAGCGGACCCGTCCGGCCCAGCTAGCCACGACTTGATCAGCAGCCCGCTCATCAGCCCGCTTGGTGAGCCCCGCTGCCACCCTCCTCCCGCCGCCCCCGCCGCCACCCTGCCTTCTGCTGCGTCCGCTCCTTCCGCCGCCCCCGCGCCTTCCGCCCCCTTCGACCCGGTCGTATGGATCCGAAGCCTGCGTTCCATCTCTGTCTCGTCGTCGCTCTCTGCAGCCTCGGCGGGCAGCAGGCAGATTTCGAGGTCCAGGAACTGACCACAGACCTTGGGGACGGGGAACGCACTGCCTGCAGGCACTCGCAGCGGCCGCGTCACCAGCTGGTTCACAGAGGGGGACCCAAGTTGTGTGCATTGGGGTAACCCCCCCTGGGACCGATGCTGCCCTACCACCGCGGAAGTAGAAGAGGTAGTAGCAGCAGCAGCAGCAGCAGCAGTAGTAGCAGCAGTAGTAGCCGTAGCAGCAGCAGTAGTAGTAGCAGTAGTAGCAGCAGTAGTAGCAGCAGTAGTAGCAGTAGTAGTAGCAGTAGTAGCAGCAGTAGTAGTAGCAGTAGTAGCAGCAGTAGTGGCAGCAGCAGCCGTAGCAGTACGGGCAGTAACAGCAGGCGCCTCATCTAGCGAGCCTGCCTTGTCCAGCACTCCTGCTTGATGCTGCAGCTGCTGACTACCATCCACAGGATCCTGAGGGATCAGGGTGCAGAGTATAGGGTTCAGGGATCAGGATCTAGGGTTGAAGGTTTCGGGGATTGGGCAGGTTGCTGTGAGGAGGCTTCAGGATTTGAAGGAACAACGGCGAAAGGTTTCATACCCCCCCCACAGCACGCATACAAGGTGAGCGCCCCCCCCTCACGACAGATAGATCCAACAGATGGATCCGACAGATGGATCCGACAGGTGGATACGTCAGGTGGATCTGACAGGTGGATCAGACTGGTGGATCCAGCAGATGGATCCGGCAGATGAATCCGACAGATGGATCCAACCTATGGACCCTGAAGCACAAGGGTCCTGACTGTGGACGACACATATATTGTTTATGCATTTCGAAACCCTGAACTCCATTTAACGATCCCAACCGACTCATTTACCGGGTGATGTAGCGTCCAGGACCTCCCAGGCCTCCTCAGTAGCTGCAGCTCCGGAGCCGGCTCCTGGACCATCCACGCGGCAGCCGCACCCAGGGAGGGGTCGCCGTGCTCCACCCACAGCAGCCGCGGGAGGGACAGGCAGCCGGCGTAGTTGAAGGTCCCGCCCTCCTGAGTGGTAAACAAGGACAGGCAGCTTAAGATCCCTAAACCCACCTGCGCAGACTTTTAAGACCTCCTCGCCTTTCTCCCTCCTAGCCCTTGCAAAGCTGCACAGGCTTCCAATACATCATCCCCCCCTTCTCCCTCCCAGCCCCTGCAAAGTTTCACAGACATTCAATACCTCCCCCCATCCTTCCCCTTGTCCCTCCCAGCCCTATATCAGAGGTCCCTCAAAGGACCTCACACTACAATCTAGTCTACATAGCCTGACCGGTGCATCATGGTAACGGCGCGGATGTGGCTACGGCCCCAAGCTGCGTTGTTTCCTGAACCTCCTCGCCCCAACAGGGCGTAGCTTTCTGTCTTTCTTTAGTGCCAGCCCTACAGATCAGGCCTGCACTACCTCTCTGCCCTAAAGCCTGTCCCTGCACTCACGTGCACCGTACGCCTCTCTTGCAGCCACGCCATGAGCAAGATGCGACCCTGCATGTGCGGCAAGAGGTGAGGACAGAGGGGGGCCGTGGGGCAGAGACTCCTGAGAGACCTTTGGGTGGATGCCTCAATATGTGACAAGAAAGGGTTCACTTGTTCAGTCATTCGTTCTCCTCCGGTTCGCCCTGCCGGGATAGGATGGATGAAAGGCTATATGGGCTGGTGCGTAGACTACATAATACACTTGCCTTCAATCGGCTAGGAGCAGACACCGTGGAGGGTGTAGCTGTCCGTCATCTGCTGCAGATGCCAGTAATTGGCATACAGATGAAATCCTGCCACAAGAGGAGCAAGGGCTTCAAGCCGCACCAGACCGAGACCTTAAAAACTGTCAGACCCGGTGGAGCCGTCCCTCACCTGCTGCTGCAGATGCTGTAGATTTGGTTTGTCTTCCCTCGGGTAAGAAAACACAATTTCTTTTTATGCTGCCCTCAGGGCAAATTATCGACCCAAACTCTTAATTTCTGACTGGAAACTGGCATCGGCAATCGGTAATTAGCATATTCATGGATCCGTTAATTATGAGGAAAGGCAAAGCAAATCTACGGTTCCGGGAAGTAGGGGAAATCCTGCCACAAGAGGAGCAAGGGCTTCAAGCCGCACCAGGCATGCGCTTGCCGAGACCTTAAAAACAGTCAGACCTGGGCTATTCAAACAGGGTGAAGGGTTTAGGGTTTATGTTGCATCACAAACCAGGTTACTTAAACAGGGTTTAGGGTTTAGGGTTTAGGTTGCACCACATGTCTGGATTTCTACCACAGTTGCTGCTATTGGCATGCTGACATTCTCGATTGTCCCACTCTGCATCTTCACCACTGATCACTACTCGATGCCAGCAAACCTGTGCGCAAGGCAGACAGGGTGCAGCAGCGACGACGCAACAAATGATGCGTCTTGCCGCTCGTCTCCCACTCGTGCCACTGACTGCCCCACCTTCCAGAATCCATCAGGGCAGCGCGTGGCACTGAGGAATCAAGGGAATTGGGCTGTACTGCACTCCAGGGGACTGTACTGCACCCCTTGGTCTGTATTGCACCCCAGGGGGCTATACTGCACCCCTTGGTCTGTACTGCACCCCATAGCTGTGTTGCACCCCTTGGTCGGTACTGCACCCCAGGAGACTGTACTGTACCCCTTGGTCTGCACTGCTCCCCAGGGGACTGTCCTGCACCCGAGGAGACTGTACTGCACACTTTGGTCTGCACTGCTCCCCAGGGGACTGTACTGCACCCCAGGAATGTACTGCACCCCATGGGTCTGTACTGCACCCCTTAGTCTGTACTGCACCCCGGGGACTGTACTGCACACTTTGGTCTGTACTGCACCTCCGGGGACTGTACTGAACACTTTGGTCTGTACTGCACCCCAGGGGACTGTACTGCACCCCAGGGGTCTGTACTGCACTCCTTGGTCTGCACTGCACCTCCGGGGACTGTACTGAACACTTTGGTCTGCACTGCTCCCCAGGGGACTGTACTGCACCCCGGGACTGTACTGCACCCCTTAGCCTGTACTGCACCCCTTGGTCTGTACTGCTCCCCAGGGGAATGTACTGCACCCCAGGACTGTACTGCATCCCTTCTGCACCCCTTGGTCACCTGCGGATCCCTCATGAGCTTTATTGAGTACGAGGTTCTTTTGGTATCGTCAAGACATCTCCCAGCTAACTCAGTGGCAGTTTTTACCTACTGAGACACATCGCCCAGATCTAGCCGGATCGGTGCGTCCAGGAGGTCCAGCCGGATTGGCCCAACAGCTCCTTCCCGAGGCAACAAGCAGGAAAAAGAAGCACTGACCTGTGGGTCCTCAACGACGTTGGGTGCCTAAAGCACATTGCACAGGACCAGCCGGAGTGGGTCATATTGTCATGAAGCACATCGCCCAGATCTAGTGCCACGCCTGCCTGTCCATCGACCAGCCGGACTGGTGCGCCACAGAATGTCCAGCCGGAAAGGCCCCAGAGCACCTTTCGAGTCCATCAGGCAGGATGAAACAGGATGCCGGCACACTGACCTGAGGATCCTTGACAACGTTGGGTGCATAAAGCACATCGCCCAGGTCCAGACGGAAAGGCCCAACGGCGCCCGCCAGGTCGAACAGGCAAGCGTGGCCGTCCGGTGCTTGGGCTGCACCCAATGCTGACGCCTTGCCTGCAGGCTGCGCTGACGCTGTGTTTGCTCCCGGCTTTGAAAGCGAGGCAGTGGCCGGCGCTGATAGCGTACTAGATGCAGGCGACGTTGACGCAATATCTGCAGCCAGAGCTGAAACCGTGTTCGCTGCCGGCTTAAAAAGCGAGGCAGTGGCCAACTCCGCCTCCGCGCCCGCAGTCACTCCAGCCGCTGCGGACGCGGATGGTTCCTTCCCTTTCATCTCCGCTCCGCTGAGCGACGCATCGGCAGACGGCCGCATCGATCCGATCCAGTACAAGGTCGAATTCGGAGCGCAATCGGGCGAGAGCGGGGATACGCAGAACAGGGTCGACAGGGCCGACGATGGGGGGCGCGACGACGAGTCTGTCATCGATGAGGGGCGCGACAACGAGTTCGCCGCCGACGATGGGGGGCGCGACGACGAGTCTGTCGTTGTCGCCGGGGCGTGCTGTGACAATGAAAGGTCTTGCAGACGCGGATGCTGGTCCGCAGGCAGGAGGAAGGAGCCGCCGCTCCTGCTGCGGTGTGGCGGTCGGTGGGGCGGTCGGAAACAGCTCATCGGCGATGACGGGGCGGCACTCCTCCCCAACGATGCCATTGCTGCTGGCTGCAGCGTCAAGTGGGCTGAGGCGCCAGTCCATGGGACCAAAAGCACAGGGGGGAAAGCAGCCGGAGATGCGTGGCAAGCAGCGGGCAAGGTGGGGCAGGCAGCAGGAAATGCGCCCATTGTGGAGCTGCCGGACGCGCCCATGTTTTCCTGCTGCTGCTGCTCCTGCTGCTGCTGCTGCTTCCTTCCAGCAGCCGGAGATGTGTGACAAGCAGCATGGTAAGCAGCGGGAGACGCAGGGCAAACAGCGGGGCAAGCAGCCGGAGATGTGGGGCAAACAACGGGCAACGCGTCCGCTGGGGAGCTTCCAAGCGCGCCCACGTCCTCATGCTGCTGCTGCTTCATGCCTGCCGAGGTAGGGCGGGGCTGCAACGGGACCAGCAGTGGGCACTCCCAGACGCTACCGGAGCTGAGCGGGTCACCAGCTTGCCCTGTGCAGAGCGGGCCCTGGAATTCCCAGCCTGAGGGCAAGAGGGCAGGCGGCGGGCAGGCATCAGCGATTGTGTGAGTTTTCTTTTTATTTAGAAGGGCCTCCCTCCCACCACACACACACACTCCAAGCCTGCAGGCAATCGGCAGGCGGGCACACATATGTGGTGTAGGGGGGGTGAAGGGGGGAAACGCGCCACCCCACACCACCCCTCTAAGCCTGGTGCAGGAGGCAAGTAGAGGGAGGCGTACATCCTCAACCCTTATCCCTGAAACTACCAGCCTGCGGGCAGACGGACAGGCAGGCAGGCACAAGTGTGTGAGAGGGGTGGATTTGAAGGAGGGGAATGCCCCCCCCCCACGCCCCCGAAGCAAGGTGTTGACAGGCGGGCGGGTGCCGGCAGGTAGTGGATGAGTGCGTTTATGCAATACAATCCAATACCCTTAACCCAGGCACTCCTTGCCTGGTGCAGAAAGGTAGACAGGCAGGCAGGATGGGTTCAGTTTTCTGTTTAATGGTACTCACAGAGTGGGCCCTGAAGTTCTCAACCTGGTGCAGGCAGGTAAGCAGTTGAGCAGAAGTGACTGCACAAGGCAAATATTGCAAGCAATCTAACTGATCAAACCTGCTGAAATAGTACGAAAGCACCAAGTACGAAAGCACCAAGTACGAAAGTACAAACTTGCCGCCTTTCCACAGTCTCAGAACGAAGCTTTCTGTACCGATATCCCATATATGCATAACCCCACGATCCTCAAACCTCAACTCAGGCTTTCATTTTAAAAATGTAATCAGGGTGATTAGTCAGGGTGATTCCCCTACAATTCCGCAGCATCAACGCCTGCGACCGGGAAGGGGAAAGAATCGCCCAGCCCAGCCTTGGCAGTAAACGCCCAGCCCAACCTTGGCAGTAAACGCCCAGCCCAGCCTTGGCAGTAAACGCCCAGCCCAGTCTTGGCAGTAAACGCCCAGCCCAGCCTTGGCAGTAAACGCCCAGCCCAGTCTTGGCAGTAAACGCCCAGCCTAGCCTTGGCAGTAAATGCCCAGCCCAGTCTTGGCAGTAAACGCCCAGCCCAGTCTTGGCAGTAAACGCCCAGCCCAGCCTTGGCAGTAAACGCCCAGCCCAGCCTTGGCAGTAAACGCCCAGCCCAGTCTTGGCAGTAAACGCCCAGCCCAGTCTTGGCAGTAAACGCCCAGCCCAGTCTTGGCAGGAAATGCCCAGCCCAGCCTTGGGAGGAAATGCCCAGCCCAGCCTTGGCAGTAAACGCCCAGCCCAGTCTTGGCAGTAAACGCCCAGCCCAGTCTTGGCAGTAAACGCCCAGCCCAGCCTTGGCAGTAAACGCCCAGCCCAGCCCAGTCTTGGCAGTAAACGCCCAGCCCAGTCTTGGCAGTAAACGCCCAGCCCAGCCTTGGCAGTAAACGCCCAGCCCAGTCTTGGCAGTAAACGCCCAGCCCAGTCTTGGCAGTAAACGCCCAGCCCAGTCTTGGCAGTAAACGCCCAGCCCAGCCTTGGGAGGAAACGCCCAGCCCAGCCTTGGCAGTAAACGCCCAGCCCAGCCTTGGGAGGAAACGCCCAGCCCAGTCTTGGCAGTAAACGCCCAGCCCAGTCTTGGCAGTAAACGCCCAGCCCAGTCTTGGCAGTAAACGCCCAGCCCAGTCTTGGCAGTAAACGCCCAGCCCAGTCTTGGCAGTAAACGCCCAGCCCAGCCTTGGCAGTAAACGCCCAGCCCAGTCTTGGCAGTAAACGCCCAGCCCAGCCTTGGCAGTAAACGCCCAGCCCAGTCTTGGCAGTAAACGCCCAGCCCAGTCTTGGCAGTAAACGCCCAGCCCAGCCTTGGCAGTAAACGCCCAGCCCAGTCTTGGCAGTAAACGCCCAGCCCAGCCTTGGCAGTAAACGCCCAGCCCAGCCTTGGCAGTAAACGCCCAGCCCAGTCTTGGGAGGAAACGCCCAGCCCAGCCTTGGCAGTAAACGCCCAGCCCAGCCTTGGCAGTAAACGCCCAGCCCAGTCTTGGCAGTAAACGCCCAGCCCAGCCTTGGCAGGAAACGCCCAGCCCAGTCTTGGCAGTAAACGCCCAGCCCAGCCTTGGCAGTAAACGCCCAGCCCAGTCTTGGCAGTAAACGCCCAGCCCAGCCTTGGCAGTAAACGCCCAGCCCAGCATTGGCAGTAAACGCCCAGCCCAGCCTTGGCAGTAAACGCCCAGCCCAGCCTTGGCAGTAAACGCCCAGCCCAGACTTGGCAGTAAACGCCCAGCCCAGTCTTGGCAGTAAACGCCCAGCCCAGTCTTGGCAGTAAACGCCCAGCCCAGTCTTGGCAGTAAACGCCCAGCCCAGTCTTGGCAGTAAACGCCCAGCCCAGTCTTGGCAGTAAACGCCCAGCCCAGTCTTGGCAGTAAACGCCCAGCCCAGTCTTGGCAGTAAACGCCCAGCCCAGTCTTGGCAGTAAACGCCCAGCCCAGTCTGGGCAGTAAACGCCCAGCCCAGCCTTGGCAGGAAGCGCCCAGCCCAGCCTTGGCAGTAAACGCCCAGCCCAGCCTTGGCAGTAAACGCCCAGCCCAGCCTTGGCAGTAAACGCCCAGCCCAGTCTTGGCAGTAAACGCCCAGCCCAGCCTTGGCAGTAAACGCCCAGCCCAGTCTTGGCAGTAAACGCCCAGCCCAGTCTTGGCAGTAAACGCCCAGCCCAGTCTTGGGAGGAAACGCCCAGCCCAGTCTTGGCAGTAAACGCCCAGCCCAGTCTTGGCAGTAAACGCCCAGCCCAGTCTTGGCAGTAAACACCCAGCCCAGCCTTGGCAGTAAACGCCCAGCCCAGCCTTGGCAGTAAACGCCCAGCCCAGTCTTGGCAGTAAACGCCCAGCCCAGTCTTGGCAGTAAACGCCCAGCCCAGCCTTGGCAGTAAACGCCCAGCCCAGTCTTGGCAGTAAACGCCCAGCCCAGTCTTGGCAGTAAACGCCCAGCCCAGCCTTGGCAGTAAACGCCCAGCCCAGCATTGGCAGTAAACGCCCAGCCCAGCCTTGGCAGTAAACGCCCAGCCCAGCCTTGGCAGTAAACGCCCAGCCCAGACTTGGCAGTAAACGCCCAGCCCAGTCTTGGCAGTAAACGCCCAGCCCAGTCTTGGCAGTAAACGCCCAGCCCAGTCTTGGCAGTAAACGCCCAGCCCAGTCTTGGCAGTAAACGCCCAGCCCAGTCTTGGCAGTAAACGCCCAGCCCAGTCTTGGCAGTAAACGCCCAGCCCAGTCTTGGCAGTAAACGCCCAGCCCAGTCTTGGCAGTAAACGCCCAGCCCAGTCTGGGCAGTAAACGCCCAGCCCAGCCTTGGCAGGAAGCGCCCAGCCCAGCCTTGGCAGTAAACGCCCAGCCCAGCCTTGGCAGTAAACGCCCAGCCCAGCCTTGGCAGTAAACGCCCAGCCCAGTCTTGGCAGTAAACGCCCAGCCCAGCCTTGGCAGTAAACGCCCAGCCCAGTCTTGGCAGTAAACGCCCAGCCCAGTCTTGGCAGTAAACGCCCAGCCCAGTCTTGGGAGGAAACGCCCAGCCCAGTCTTGGCAGTAAACGCCCAGCCCAGTCTTGGCAGTAAACGCCCAGCCCAGTCTTGGCAGTAAACACCCAGCCCAGCCTTGGCAGTAAACGCCCAGCCCAGCCTTGGCAGTAAACGCCCAGCCCAGTCTTGGCAGTAAACGCCCAGCCCAGTCTTGGCAGTAAACGCCCAGCCCAGCCTTGGCAGTAAACGCCCAGCCCAGTCTTGGCAGTAAACGCCCAGCCCAGTCTTGGCAGTAAACGCCCAGCCCAGCCTTGGCAGTAAACGCCCAGCCCAGTCTTGGCAGTAAACGCCCAGCCCAGTCTTGGCAGTAAACGCCCAGCCCAGTCTTGGCAGTAAACGCCCAGCCCAGTCTTGGCAGTAAACGCCCAGCCCAACCTTGGCAGTAAACGCCCAGCCCAGCCTTGGCAGTAAACGCCCAGCCCAGCCTTGGCAGTAAACGCCCAGCCCAGTCTTGGCAGTAAACGCCCAGCCCAGCCTTGGCAGTAAACGCCCAGCCCAGCCTTGGCAGTAAACGCCCAGCCCAGTCTTGGCAGTAAACGCCCAGCCCAGCCTTGGCAGTAAACGCCCAGCCCAGTCTTGGCAGTAAACGCCCAGCCCAGCCTTGGCAGTAAACGCCCAGCCCAGCCTTGGCAGTAAACGCCCAGCCCAGCCTTGGCAGTAAACGCCCAGCCCAGTCTTGGCAGTAAACGCCCAGCCCAGCCTTGGCAGTAAACGCCCAGCCCAGTCTTGGCAGTAAACGCCCAGCCCAGCCTTGGCAGTAAACGCCCAGCCCAGTCTTGGCAGTAAACGCCCAGCCCAGCCTTGGCAGTAAACGCCCAGCCCAGCCTTGGCAGTAAACGCCCAGCCCAGCCTTGGCAGTAAACGCCCAGCCCAGTCTTGGCAGTAAACGCCCAGCCCAGTCTTGGCAGTAAACGCCCAGCCCAGCCTTGGCAGTAAACGCCCAGCCCAGTCTTGGCAGTAAACGCCCAGCCCAGCCTTGGCAGTAAACGCCCAGCCCAGCCTTGGCAGTAAACGCAGCCCAGTCTTGGCAGTAAACGCCCAGCCCAGCCTTGGCAGTAAACGCCCAGCCCAGCCTTGGCAGTAAACGCCCAGCCCAGTCTTGGCAGTAAACGCCCAGCCCAGCCTTGGCAGTAAACGCCCAGCCCAGTCTTGGCAGTAAACGCCCAGCCCAGTCTTGGCAGTAAACGCCCAGCCCAGTCTTGGGAGGAAACGCCCAGCCCAGTCTTGGCAGTAAACGCCCAGCCCAGTCTTGGCAGTAAACGCCCAGCCCAGTCTTGGCAGTAAACGCCCAGCCCAGTCTTGGCAGTAAACGCCCAGCCCAGTCTTGGCAGTAAACGCCCAGCCCAGTCTGGGCAGTAAACGCCCAGCCCAGCCTTGGCAGGAAGCGCCCAGCCCAGCCTTGGCAGTAAACGCCCAGCCCAGCCTTGGCAGTAAACGCCCAGCCCAGCCTTGGCAGTAAACGCCCAGCCCAGTCTTGGCAGTAAACGCCCAGCCCAGCCTTGGCAGGAAACGCCCAGCCCAGTCTTGGCAGTAAACGCCCAGCCCAGTCTTGGCAGTAAACGCCCAGCCCAGTCTTGGGAGGAAACGCCCAGCCCAGTCTTGGCAGTAAACGCCCAGCCCAGTCTTGGCAGTAAACGCCCAGCCCAGTCTGGGCAGTAAACGCCCAGCCCAGCCTTGGCAGTAAACGCCCAGCCCAGCCTTGGCAGTAAACGCCCAGCCCAGCCTTGGCAGTAAACGCCCAGCCCAGCCTTGGCAGTAAACGCCCAGCCCAGTCTTGGCAGTAAACGCCCAGCCCAGCCTTGGCAGTAAACGCCCAGCCCAGTCTTGGCAGTAAACGCCCAGCCCAGTCTTGGCAGTAAACGCCCAGCCCAGTCTTGGGAGGAAACGCCCAGCCCAGTCTTGGCAGTAAACGCCCAGCCCAGTCTTGGCAGTAAACGCCCAGCCCAGTCTTGGCAGTAAACACCCAGCCCAGCCTTGGCAGTAAACGCCCAGCCCAGCCTTGGCAGTAAACGCCCAGCCCAGTCTTGGCAGTAAACGCCCAGCCCAGTCTTGGCAGTAAACGCCCAGCCCAGCCTTGGCAGTAAACGCCCAGCCCAGTCTTGGCAGTAAACGCCCAGCCCAGTCTTGGCAGTAAACGCCCAGCCCAGCCTTGGCAGTAAACGCCCAGCCCAGTCTTGGCAGTAAACGCCCAGCCCAGTCTTGGCAGTAAACGCCCAGCCCAGTCTTGGCAGTAAACGCCCAGCCCAGTCTTGGCAGTAAACGCCCAGCCTAACCTTGGCAGTAAACGCCCAGCCCAGCCTTGGCAGTAAACGCCCAGCCCAGCCTTGGCAGTAAACGCCCAGCCCAGTCTTGGCAGTAAACGCCCAGCCCAGCCTTGGCAGTAAACGCCCAGCCCAGCCTTGGCAGTAAACGCCCAGCCCAGTCTTGGCAGTAAACGCCCAGCCCAGCCTTGGCAGTAAACGCCCAGCCCAGTCTTGGCAGTAAACGCCCAGCCCAGCCTTGGCAGTAAACGCCCAGCCCAGCCTTGGCAGTAAACGCCCAGCCCAGCCTTGGCAGTAAACGCCCAGCCCAGTCTTGGCAGTAAACGCCCAGCCCAGCCTTGGCAGTAAACGCCCAGCCCAGTCTTGGCAGTAAACGCCCAGCCCAGCCTTGGCAGTAAACGCCCAGCCCAGTCTTGGCAGTAAACGCCCAGCCCAGCCTTGGCAGTAAACGCCCAGCCCAGCCTTGGCAGTAAACGCCCAGCCCAGCCTTGGCAGTAAACGCCCAGCCCAGTCTTGGCAGTAAACGCCCAGCCCAGTCTTGGCAGTAAACGCCCAGCCCAGCCTTGGCAGTAAACGCCCAGCCCAGTCTTGGCAGTAAACGCCCAGCCCAGCCTTGGCAGTAAACGCCCAGCCCAGCCTTGGCAGTAAACGCAGCCCAGTCTTGGCAGTAAACGCCCAGCCCAGCCTTGGCAGTAAACGCCCAGCCCAGCCTTGGCAGTAAACGCCCAGCCCAGTCTTGGCAGTAAACGCCCAGCCCAGCCTTGGCAGTAAACGCCCAGCCCAGTCTTGGCAGTAAACGCCCAGCCCAGTCTTGGCAGTAAACGCCCAGCCCAGTCTTGGGAGGAAACGCCCAGCCCAGTCTTGGCAGTAAACGCCCAGCCCAGTCTTGGCAGTAAACGCCCAGCCCAGTCTTGGCAGTAAACGCCCAGCCCAGTCTTGGCAGTAAACGCCCAGCCCAGTCTTGGCAGTAAACGCCCAGCCCAGTCTGGGCAGTAAACGCCCAGCCCAGCCTTGGCAGGAAGCGCCCAGCCCAGCCTTGGCAGTAAACGCCCAGCCCAGCCTTGGCAGTAAACGCCCAGCCCAGCCTTGGCAGTAAACGCCCAGCCCAGTCTTGGCAGTAAACGCCCAGCCCAGCCTTGGCAGGAAACGCCCAGCCCAGTCTTGGCAGTAAACGCCCAGCCCAGTCTTGGCAGTAAACGCCCAGCCCAGTCTTGGGAGGAAACGCCCAGCCCAGTCTTGGCAGTAAACGCCCAGCCCAGTCTTGGCAGTAAACGCCCAGCCCAGTCTTGGCAGTAAACACCCAGCCCAGCCTTGGCAGTAAACGCCCAGCCCAGCCTTGGCAGTAAACGCCCAGCCCAGTCTTGGCAGTAAACGCCCAGCCCAGTCTTGGCAGTAAACGCCCAGCCCAGCCTTGGCAGTAAACGCCCAGCCCAGTCTTGGCAGTAAACGCCCAGCCCAGTCTTGGCAGTAAACGCCCAGCCCAGCCTTGGCAGTAAACGCCCAGCCCAGTCTTGGCAGTAAACGCCCAGCCCAGTCTTGGCAGTAAACGCCCAGCCCAGCCTTGGCAGTAAACGCCCAGCCCAGTCTTGGCAGTAAACGCCCAGCCCAGCCTTGGCAGTAAACGCCCAGCCCAGTCTTGGCAGTAAACGCCCAGCCCAGCCTTGGCAGTAAACGCCCAGCCCAGCCTTGGCAGTAAACGCCCAGCCCAGCCTTGGCAGTAAACGCCCAGCCCAGTCTTGGCAGTAAACGCCCAGCCCAGTCTTGGCAGTAAACGCCCAGCCCAGCCTTGGCAGTAAACGCCCAGCCCAGTCTTGGCAGTAAACGCCCAGCCCAGCCTTGGCAGTAAACGCCCAGCCCAGCCTTGGCAGTAAACGCAGCCCAGTCTTGGCAGTAAACGCCCAGCCCAGCCTTGGCAGTAAACGCCCAGCCCAGCCTTGGCAGTAAACGCCCAGCCCAGTCTTGGCAGTAAACGCCCAGCCCAGCCTTGGCAGTAAACGCCCAGCCCAGTCTTGGCAGTAAACGCCCAGCCCAGTCTTGGCAGTAAACGCCCAGCCCAGTCTTGGGAGGAAACGCCCAGCCCAGTCTTGGCAGTAAACGCCCAGCCCAGTCTTGGCAGTAAACGCCCAGCCCAGTCTTGGCAGTAAACGCCCAGCCCAGTCTTGGCAGTAAACGCCCAGCCCAGTCTTGGCAGTAAACGCCCAGCCCAGTCTGGGCAGTAAACGCCCAGCCCAGCCTTGGCAGGAAGCGCCCAGCCCAGCCTTGGCAGTAAACGCCCAGCCCAGCCTTGGCAGTAAACGCCCAGCCCAGCCTTGGCAGTAAACGCCCAGCCCAGTCTTGGCAGTAAACGCCCAGCCCAGCCTTGGCAGGAAACGCCCAGCCCAGTCTTGGCAGTAAACGCCCAGCCCAGTCTTGGCAGTAAACGCCCAGCCCAGTCTTGGGAGGAAACGCCCAGCCCAGTCTTGGCAGTAAACGCCCAGCCCAGTCTTGGCAGTAAACGCCCAGCCCAGTCTTGGCAGTAAACACCCAGCCCAGCCTTGGCAGTAAACGCCCAGCCCAGCCTTGGCAGTAAACGCCCAGCCCAGTCTTGGCAGTAAACGCCCAGCCCAGTCTTGGCAGTAAACGCCCAGCCCAGCCTTGGCAGTAAACGCCCAGCCCAGTCTTGGCAGTAAACGCCCAGCCCAGTCTTGGCAGTAAACGCCCAGCCCAGCCTTGGCAGTAAACGCCCAGCCCAGTCTTGGCAGTAAACGCCCAGCCCAGTCTTGGCAGTAAACGCCCAGCCCAGTCTTGGCAGTAAACGCCCAGCCCAGTCTTGGCAGTAAACGCCCAGCCCAACCTTGGCAGTAAACGCCCAGCCCAGCCTTGGCAGTAAACGCCCAGCCCAGCCTTGGCAGTAAACGCCCAGCCCAGTCTTGGCAGTAAACGCCCAGCCCAGCCTTGGCAGTAAACGCCCAGCCCAGCCTTGGCAGTAAACGCCCAGCCCAGTCTTGGCAGTAAACGCCCAGCCCAGCCTTGGCAGTAAACGCCCAGCCCAGTCTTGGCAGTAAACGCCCAGCCCAGCCTTGGCAGTAAACGCCCAGCCCAGTCTTGGCAGTAAACGCCCAGCCCAGCCTTGGCAGTAAACGCCCAGCCCAGTCTTGGCAGTAAACGCCCAGCCCAGCCTTGGCAGTAAACGCCCAGCCCAGTCTTGGCAGTAAACGCCCAGCCCAGCCTTGGCAGTAAACGCCCAGCCCAGTCTTGGCAGTAAACGCCCAGCCCAGCCTTGGCAGTAAACGCCCAGCCCAGCCTTGGCAGTAAACGCCCAGCCCAGCCTTGGCAGTAAACGCCCAGCCCAGTCTTGGCAGTAAACGCCCAGCCCAGTCTTGGCAGTAAACGCCCAGCCCAGCCTTGGCAGTAAACGCCCAGCCCAGTCTTGGCAGTAAACGCCCAGCCCAGCCTTGGCAGTAAACGCCCAGCCCAGCCTTGGCAGTAAACGCAGCCCAGTCTTGGCAGTAAACGCCCAGCCCAGCCTTGGCAGTAAACGCCCAGCCCAGCCTTGGCAGTAAACGCCCAGCCCAGTCTTGGCAGTAAATGCCCAGCCCAGCCTTGGCAGTAAACGCCCAGCCCAGTCTTGGCAGGAAACGCCCAGCCCAGCCTTGGCAGTAAATGCCCAGCCCAGCCTTGGCAGTAAACGCCCAGCCCAGCCTTGGCAGTAAACGCCCAGCCCAGCCTTGGCAGGAAACGCCCAGCCCAGCCTTGGCAGTAAACGCCCAGCCCAGCCTTGGCAGTAAACGCCCAGCCCAGCCTTGGCAGGAAACGCCCAGCCCAGCCTTGGCAGTAAACGCCCAGCCCAGTCTTGGCAGTAAACGCCCAGCCCAGCCTTGGCAGTAAACGCCCAGCCCAGCCTTGGCAGTAAACGCCCAGCCCAGTCTTGGCAGTAAACGCCCAGCCCAGCCTTGGCAGTAAACGCCCAGCCCAGTCTTGGCAGTAAACGCCCAGCCCAGCCTTGGCAGTAAATGCCCAGCCCAGCCTTGGCAGTAAACGCCCAGCCCAGCCTTGGCAGTAAACGCCCAGCCCAGTCTTGGCAGTAAACACCCAGCCCAGCCTTGGCAGTAAACGCCCAGCCCAGCCTTGGCAGTAAACGCCCAGCCCAGTCTTGGCAGTAAACGCCCAGCCCAGCCTTGGCAGTAAACGCCCAGCCCAGCCTTGGCAGTAAACGCCCAGCCCAGTCTTGGCAGTAAACGCCCAGCCCAGTCTTGGCAGTAAACGCCCAGCCCAGCCTTGGCAGTAAACGCCCAGCCCAGTCTTGGCAGTAAACGCCCAGCCCAGTCTTGGCAGTAAACGCCCAGCCCAGTCTTGGCAGTAAACGCCCAGCCCAGTCTTGGCAGTAAACGCCCAGCCCAACCTTGGCAGTAAACGCCCAGCCCAGCCTTGGCAGTAAACGCCCAGCCCAGCCTTGGCAGTAAACGCCCAGCCCAGTCTTGGCAGTAAACGCCCAGCCCAGCCTTGGCAGTAAACGCCCAGCCCAGCCTTGGCAGTAAACGCCCAGCCCAGTCTTGGCAGTAAACGCCCAGCCCAGCCTTGGCAGTAAACGCCCAGCCCAGTCTTGGCAGTAAACGCCCAGCCCAGCCTTGGCAGTAAACGCCCAGCCCAGTCTTGGCAGTAAACGCCCAGCCCAGTCTTGGCAGTAAACGCCCAGCCCAGTCTTGGCAGTAAACGCCCAGCCCAGCCTTGGCAGTAAACGCCCAGCCCAGTCTTGGCAGTAAACGCCCAGCCCAGCCTTGGCAGGAAACGCCCAGCCCAGCCTTGGCAGTAAACGCCCAGCCCAGTCTTGGCAGTAAACGCCCAGCCCAGCCTTGGCAGTAAACGCCCAGCCCAGCCTTGGCAGTAAACGCCCAGCCCAGTCTTGGCAGTAAATGCCCAGCCCAGCCTTGGCAGTAAACGCCCAGCCCAGTCTTGGCAGGAAACGCCCAGCCCAGCCTTGGCAGTAAATGCCCAGCCCAGCCTTGGCAGTAAACGCCCAGCCCAGCCTTGGCAGTAAACGCCCAGCCCAGCCTTGGCAGGAAACGCCCAGCCCAGCCTTGGCAGTAAACGCCCAGCCCAGCCTTGGCAGGAAACGCCCAGCCCAGTCTTGGCAGGAAACGCCCAGCCCAGCCTTGGCAGTAAACGCCCAGCCCAGTCTTGGCAGTAAACGCCCAGCCCAGCCTTGGCAGTAAACGCCCAGCCCAGCCTTGGCAGTAAACGCCCAGCCCAGTCTTGGCAGTAAACGCCCAGCCCAGCCTTGGCAGTAAACGCCCAGCCCAGTCTTGGCAGTAAACGCCCAGCCCAGCCTTGGCAGTAAACGCCCAGCCCAGCCTTGGCAGTAAACGCCCAGCCCAGCCTTGGCAGTAAACGCCCAGCCCAGTCTTGGCAGTAAACACCCAGCCCAGCCTTGGCAGTAAACGCCCAGCCCAGCCTTGGCAGTAAACGCCCAGCCCAGTCTTGGCAGTAAACGCCCAGCCCAGTCTTGGCAGTAAACGCCCAGCCCAGCCTTGGCAGTAAACGCCCAGCCCAGTCTTGGCAGTAAACGCCCAGCCCAGTCTTGGCAGTAAACGCCCAGCCCAGCCTTGGCAGTAAACGCCCAGCCCAGTCTTGGCAGTAAACGCCCAGCCCAGTCTTGGCAGTAAACGCCCAGCCCAGTCTTGGCAGTAAACGCCCAGCCCAGTCTTGGCAGTAAACGCCCAGCCCAACCTTGGCAGTAAACGCCCAGCCCAGCCTTGGCAGTAAACGCCCAGCCCAGCCTTGGCAGTAAACGCCCAGCCCAGTCTTGGCAGTAAACGCCCAGCCCAGCCTTGGCAGTAAACGCCCAGCCCAGCCTTGGCAGTAAACGCCCAGCCCAGTCTTGGCAGTAAACGCCCAGCCCAGCCTTGGCAGTAAACGCCCAGCCCAGTCTTGGCAGTAAACGCCCAGCCCAGCCTTGGCAGTAAACGCCCAGCCCAGTCTTGGCAGTAAACGCCCAGCCCAGCCTTGGCAGTAAACGCCCAGCCCAGTCTTGGCAGTAAACGCCCAGCCCAACCTTGGCAGTAAACGCCCAGCCCAGTCTTGGCAGTAAACGCCCAGCCCAGCCTTGGCAGTAAATGCCCAGCCCAGCCTTGGCAGTAAACGCCCAGCCCAGCCTTGGCAGTAAACGCCCAGCCCAGCCTTGGCAGGAAACGCCCAGCCCAGCCTTGGCAGTAAACGCCCAGCCCAGCCTTGGCAGTAAACGCCCAGCCCAGTCTTGGCAGGAAACGCCCAGCCCAGCCTTGGCAGTAAACGCCCAGCCCAGTCTTGGCAGTAAACGCCCAGCCCAGCCTTGGCAGTAAACGCCCAGCCCAGCCTTGGCAGTAAACGCCCAGCCCAGTCTTGGCAGTAAACGCCCAGCCCAGCCTTGGCAGTAAACGCCCAGCCCAGTCTTGGCAGTAAACGCCCAGCCCAGCCTTGGCAGTAAATGCCCAGCCCAGCCTTGGCAGTAAACGCCCAGCCCAGCCTTGGCAGTAAACGCCCAGCCCAGCCTTGGCAGTAAACGCCCAGCCCAGCCTTGGCAGTAAACGCCCAGCCCAGCCTTGGCAGTAAACGCCCAGCCCAGTCTTGGCAGTAAACGCCCAGCCCAGCCTTGGCAGTAAACGCCCAGCCCAGCCTTGGCAGTAAACGCCCAGCCCAGTCTTGGGAGGAAACGCCCAGCCCAGCCTTGGCAGTAAACGCCCAGCCCAGCCTTGGCAGTAAACGCCCAGCCCAGTCTTGGCAGTAAACGCCCAGCCCAGCCTTGGCAGTAAACGCCCAGCCCAGTCTTGGCAGTAAACGCCCAGCCCAGCCTTGGCAGTAAACGCCCAGCCCAGTCTTGGCAGTAAACGCCCAGCCCAGCCTTGGCAGTAAACGCCCAGCCCAGTCTTGGCAGTAAACGCCCAGCCCAGCCTTGGCAGTAAACGCCCAGCCCAGCCTTGGCAGTGAACGCCCAGCCCAGCCTTGGCAGTAAACGCCCAGCCCAGTCTTGGCAGTAAACGCCCAGCCCAGCCTTGGCAGTAAACGCCCAGCCCAGTCTTGGCAGTAAACGCCCAGCCCAGTCTTGGCAGTAAACGCCCAGCCCAGCCTTGGCAGTAAACGCCCAGCCCAGTCTTGGCAGTAAACGCCCAGCCCAGTCTTGGCAGTAAACGCCCAGCCCAGTCTTGGCAGTAAACGCCCAGCCCAGTCTTGGCAGTAAACGCCCAGCCCAGTCTGGGCAGTAAACGCCCAGCCCAGCCTTGGCAGTAAACGCCCAGCCCAGCCTTGGCAGTAAACGCCCAGCCCAGCCTTGGCAGTAAACGCCCAGCCCAGCCTTGGCAGTAAACGCCCAGCCCAGTCTTGGCAGTAAACGCCCAGCCCAGTCTTGGCAGTAAACGCCCAGCCCAGCCTTGGCAGTAAACGCCCAGCCCAGTCTTGGCAGTAAACGCCCAGCCCAGTCTTGGCAGTAAACGCCCAGCCCAGTCTTGGCAGTAAACGCCCAGCCCAGTCTTGGCAGTAAACGCCCAGCCCAGTCTGGGCAGTAAACGCCCAGCCCAGCCTTGGCAGTAAACGCCCAGCCCAGTCTTGGCAGTAAACGCCCAGCCCAGCCTTGGCAGTAAACGCCCAGCCCAGCCTTGGCAGTAAACGCCCAGCCCAGCCTTGGCAGTAAACGCCCAGCCCAGCCTTGGCAGTAAACGCCCAGCCCAGCCTTGGCAGTAAACGCCCAGCCCAGTCTTGGCAGTAAACGCCCAGCCCAGTCTTGGCAGTAAACGCCCAGCCCAGTCTTGGCAGTAAACGCCCAGCCCAGCCTTGGCAGGAAACGCCCAGCCCAGTCTTGGCAGTAAACGCCCAGCCCAGTCTTGGCAGTAAACGCCCAGCCCAGCCTTGGCAGTAAACGCCCAGCCCAGCCTTGGCAGTAAACGCCCAGCCCAGCCTTGGCAGTAAACGCCCAGCCCAGTCTTGGCAGTAAACGCCCAGCCCAGCCTTGGCAGTAAACGCCCAGCCCAGTCTTGGCAGTAAACGCCCAGCCCAGTCTTGGCAGTAAACGCCCAGCCCAGCCTTGGCAGTAAACGCCCAGCCCAGTCTTGGCAGTAAACGCCCAGCCCAGCCTTGGCAGGAAACGCCCAGCCCAGTCTTGGCAGTAGTCGCCCAGCCCAGTCTTGGCAGTAAACGCCCAGCCCAGCCTTGGCAGTAAACGCCCAGCCCAGCCTTGGCAGTAAACGCCCAGCCCAGCCTTGGCAGTAAACGCCCAGCCCAGCCTTGGCAGTAAACGCCCAGCCCAGTCTTGGCAGTAAACGCCCAGCCCAGCCTTGGCAGTAAACGCCCAGCCCAGTCTTGGCAGTAAACGCCCAGCCCAGTCTTGGCAGTAAACGCCCAGCCCAGTCTTGGCAGTAAACGCCCAGCCCAGCCTTGGCAGGAAACGCCCAGCCCAGTCTTGGCAGTAAACGCCCAGCCCAGCCTTGGCAGTAAACGCCCAGCCCAGTCTTGGCAGTAAACGCCCAGCCCAGCCTTGGCAGTAAACGCCCAGCCCAGCCTTGGCAGTAAACGCCCAGCCCAGCCTTGGCAGTAAACGCCCAGCCCAGTCTTGGCAGTAAACGCCCAGCCCAGTCTTGGCAGTAAACGCCCAGCCCAGTCTTGGCAGTAAACGCCCAGCCCAGTCTTGGCAGTAAACGCCCAGCCCAGCCTTGGCAGTAAACGCCCAGCCCAGCCTTGGCAGTAAACGCCCAGCCCAGTCTTGGCAGTAAACGCCCAGCCCAGTCTTGGCAGTAAACGCCCAGCCCAGCCTTGGCAGTAAACGCCCAGCCCAGCCTTGGCAGTAAACGCCCAGCCCAGTCTTGGCAGTAAACGCCCAGCCCAGCCTTGGCAGTAAACGCCCAGCCCAGTCTTGGCAGTAAACGCCCAGCCCAGTCTTGGCAGTAAACGCCCAGCCCAGTCTTGGCAGTAAACGCCCAGCCCAGTCTTGGCAGGAAACGCCCAGCCCAACCTTGGCAGTAAACGCCCAGCCCAGCCTTGGCAGTAAACGCCCAGCCCAGCCTTGGCAGTAAACGCCCAGCCCAGTCTTGGCAGTAAACGCCCAGCCCAGCCTTGGCAGTAAACGCCCAGCCCAGCCTTGGCAGTAAACGCCCAGCCCAGCCTTGGCAGTAAACGCCCAGCCCAGCCTTGGCAGTAAACGCCCAGCCCAGTCTTGGCAGTAAACGCCCAGCCCAGCCTTGGCAGTAAACGCCCAGCCCAGTCTTGGCAGTAAACGCCCAGCCCAGCCTTGGCAGTAAACGCCCAGCCCAGTCTTGGCAGTAAACGCCCAGCCCAGCCTTGGCAGGAAACGCCCAGCCCAGTCTTGGCAGTAAACGCCCAGCCCAGTCTTGGCAGTAAACGCCCAGCCCAGCCTTGGCAGTAAACGCCCAGCCCAGTCTTGGCAGTAAACGCCCAGCCCAGCCTTGGCAGTAAACGCCCAGCCCAGTCTTGGCAGGAAACGCCCAGCCCAGCCTTGGGAGGAAACGCCCAGCCCAGTCTTGGGAGGAAACGCCCAGCCCAGTCTTGGCAGTAAACGCCCAGCCCAGTCTTGGCAGTAAACGCCCAGCCCAGTCTTGGCAGTAAACGCCCAGCCCAGTCTTGGCAGTAAACGCCAAGCCCAGTCTTGGCAGTAAACGCCCAGCCCAGTCTTGGCAGTAAACGCCCAGCCCAGTCTTGGGAGGTAACGCCCAGCCCAGTCTTGGGAGGAAACGCCCAGCCCAGTCTTGGCAGGAAATGCAAAGCCCAGTCTTGGCAGTAAACGCCCAGCCCAGCCTTGGCAGTAAACGCCCAGCCCAGTCTTGGCAGTAAACGCCCAGCCCAGTCTTGGCAGTAAACGCCCAGCCCAGTCTTGGCAGTAAACGCCAAGCCCAGTCTTGGCAGTAAACGCCCAGCCCAGTCTTGGCAGTAAACGCCCAGCCCAGTCTTGGCAGTAAACGCCCAGCCCAGTCTTGGGAGGAAACGCCCAGCCCAGTCTTGGGAGGAAACGCCCAGCCCAGTCTTGGCAGGAAACGCCCAGCCCAGTCTTGGGAGGAAACGCCCAGCCCAGCCTTGGCAGTAAACACCCAGCCCAGTCTTGGCAGGAAACGCCCAGCCCAGCCTTGGGAGGAAACGCCAAGCCCAGTCTTGGCAGTAAACGCCCAGCCCAGTCTTGGCAGTAAACGCCCAGCCCAGTCTTGGGAGGAAACGCCCAGACCAGTCTTGGCAGTAAACGCCCAGCCCAGCCTTGGCAGTAAACGCCCAGCCCAGTCTTGGCAGTAAACGCCCAGCCCAGCCTTGGGAGGAAACGCCCAGCCCAGCCTTGGCAGTAAACACCCAGCCCAGCCTTGGCAGTAAACGCCCAGCCCAGCCTTGGCAGTAAACACCCAGCCCAGCCTTGGCAGTAAACGCCCAGCCCAGTCTTGGCAGTAAACGCCCAGCCCAGCCTTGGCAGTAAACGCCCAGCCCAGTCTTGGCAGTAAACGCCCAGCCCAGCCTTGGCAGTAAACGCCCAGCCCAGCCTTGGCAGTAAACGCCCAGCCCAGTCTTGGCAGTAAACGCCCAGCCCAGCCTTGGCAGTAAACGCCCAGCCCAGTCTTGGCAGTAAACGCCCAGCCCAGCCTTGGCAGTAAACACCCAGCCCAGCCTTGGCAGTAAACGCCCAGCCCAGTCTTGGCAGTAAACGCCCAGCCCAGTCTTGGCAGTAAACGCCAAGCCCAGTCTTGGCAGTAAACGCCCAGCCCAGTCTTGGCAGTAAACGCCCAGCCCAGTCTTGGCAGTAAACGCCCAGCCCAGTCTTGGGAGGAAACGCCCAGCCCAGTCTTGGGAGGAAACGCCCAGCCCAGTCTTGGGAGGAAACGCCCAGCCCAGTCTTGGGAGGAAACGCCCAGCCCAGCCTTGGCAGTAAACACCCAGCCCAGTCTTGGCAGGAAACGCCCAGCCCAGCCTTGGGAGGAAACGCCAAGCCCAGTCTTGGCAGTAAACGCCCAGCCCAGTCTTGGCAGTAAACGCCCAGCCCAGTCTTGGGAGGAAACGCCCAGCCCAGTCTTGGCAGTAAACGCCCAGCCCAGCCTTGGCAGTAAACGCCCAGCCCAGTCTTGGCAGTAAACGCCCAGCCCAGCCTTGGGAGGAAACGCCCAGCCCAGCCTTGGCAGTAAACACCCAGCCCAGCCTTGGCAGTAAACGCCCAGCCCAGCCTTGGCAGTAAACACCCAGCCCAGCCTTGGCAGTAAACGCCCAGCCCATTCTTGGCAGTAAACGCCCAGCCCAGCCTTGGCAGTAAAAGCCCAGCCCAGTCTTGGCAGTAAACGCCCAGCCCAGCCTTGGCAGTAAACGCCCAGCCCAGCCTTGGCAGTAAACGCCCAGCCCAGTCTTGGCAGTAAACGCCCAGCCCAGCCTTGGCAGTAAACGCCCAGCCCAGTCTTGGCAGTAAACGCCCAGCCCAGCCTTGGCAGTAAACACCCAGCCCAGCCTTGGCAGTAAACACCCAGCCCAGCCTTGGCAGTAAACGCCCAGCCCAGTCTTGGCAGTAAACGCCCAGCCCAGTCTTGGCAGTAAATGCCCAGCCCAGCCTTGGCAGTAAACGCCCAGCCCAGTCTTGGGAGGAAACGCCCAGCCCAGCCTTGGCAGTAAACGCCCAGCCCAGCCTTGGCAGGAAACGCCCAGCCCAGCCTTGGCAGTAAACGCCCAGCCCAGCCTTGGCAGGAAACGCCCAGCCCAGTCTTGGGAGGTAACGCCCAGCCCAGTCTTGGGAGGAAACGCCCAGCCCAGTCTTGGCAGGAAATGCAAAGCCCAGTCTTGGCAGTAAACGCCCAGCCCAGCCTTGGCAGTAAACGCCCAGCCCAGTCTTGGCAGTAAACGCCCAGCCCAGTCTTGGCAGTAAACGCCCAGCCCAGTCTTGGCAGTAAACGCCAAGCCCAGTCTTGGCAGTAAACGCCCAGCCCAGTCTTGGCAGTAAACGCCCAGCCCAGTCTTGGCAGTAAACGCCCAGCCCAGTCTTGGGAGGAAACGCCCAGCCCAGTCTTGGGAGGAAACGCCCAGCCCAGTCTTGGCAGGAAACGCCCAGCCCAGTCTTGGGAGGAAACGCCCAGCCCAGCCTTGGCAGTAAACACCCAGCCCAGTCTTGGCAGGAAACGCCCAGCCCAGCCTTGGGAGGAAACGCCAAGCCCAGTCTTGGCAGTAAACGCCCAGCCCAGTCTTGGCAGTAAACGCCCAGCCCAGTCTTGGGAGGAAACGCCCAGACCAGTCTTGGCAGTAAACGCCCAGCCCAGCCTTGGCAGTAAACGCCCAGCCCAGTCTTGGCAGTAAACGCCCAGCCCAGCCTTGGGAGGAAACGCCCAGCCCAGCCTTGGCAGTAAACACCCAGCCCAGCCTTGGCAGTAAACGCCCAGCCCAGCCTTGGCAGTAAACACCCAGCCCAGCCTTGGCAGTAAACGCCCAGCCCAGTCTTGGCAGTAAACGCCCAGCCCAGCCTTGGCAGTAAACGCCCAGCCCAGTCTTGGCAGTAAACGCCCAGCCCAGCCTTGGCAGTAAACGCCCAGCCCAGCCTTGGCAGTAAACGCCCAGCCCAGTCTTGGCAGTAAACGCCCAGCCCAGCCTTGGCAGTAAACGCCCAGCCCAGTCTTGGCAGTAAACGCCCAGCCCAGCCTTGGCAGTAAACACCCAGCCCAGCCTTGGCAGTAAACGCCCAGCCCAGTCTTGGCAGTAAACGCCCAGCCCAGTCTTGGCAGTAAACGCCAAGCCCAGTCTTGGCAGTAAACGCCCAGCCCAGTCTTGGCAGTAAACGCCCAGCCCAGTCTTGGCAGTAAACGCCCAGCCCAGTCTTGGGAGGAAACGCCCAGCCCAGTCTTGGGAGGAAACGCCCAGCCCAGTCTTGGGAGGAAACGCCCAGCCCAGTCTTGGGAGGAAACGCCCAGCCCAGCCTTGGCAGTAAACACCCAGCCCAGTCTTGGCAGGAAACGCCCAGCCCAGCCTTGGGAGGAAACGCCAAGCCCAGTCTTGGCAGTAAACGCCCAGCCCAGTCTTGGCAGTAAACGCCCAGCCCAGTCTTGGGAGGAAACGCCCAGCCCAGTCTTGGCAGTAAACGCCCAGCCCAGCCTTGGCAGTAAACGCCCAGCCCAGTCTTGGCAGTAAACGCCCAGCCCAGCCTTGGGAGGAAACGCCCAGCCCAGCCTTGGCAGTAAACACCCAGCCCAGCCTTGGCAGTAAACGCCCAGCCCAGCCTTGGCAGTAAACACCCAGCCCAGCCTTGGCAGTAAACGCCCAGCCCATTCTTGGCAGTAAACGCCCAGCCCAGCCTTGGCAGTAAAAGCCCAGCCCAGTCTTGGCAGTAAACGCCCAGCCCAGCCTTGGCAGTAAACGCCCAGCCCAGCCTTGGCAGTAAACGCCCAGCCCAGTCTTGGCAGTAAACGCCCAGCCCAGCCTTGGCAGTAAACGCCCAGCCCAGTCTTGGCAGTAAACGCCCAGCCCAGCCTTGGCAGTAAACACCCAGCCCAGCCTTGGCAGTAAACACCCAGCCCAGCCTTGGCAGTAAACGCCCAGCCCAGTCTTGGCAGTAAACGCCCAGCCCAGTCTTGGCAGTAAATGCCCAGCCCAGCCTTGGCAGTAAACGCCCAGCCCAGTCTTGGGAGGAAACGCCCAGCCCAGCCTTGGCAGTAAACGCCCAGCCCAGCCTTGGCAGGAAACGCCCAGCCCAGCCTTGGCAGTAAACGCCCAGCCCAGCCTTGGCAGGAAACGCCCAGCCCAGTCTTGGCAGTAAACGCCCAGCCCAGTCTTGGCAGGAAACGCCCAGCCCAGTCTTGGCAGGAAACGCCCAGCCCAGCCTTGGCAGTAAACGCCCAGCCCAGTCTTGGCAGGAAACGCCCAGCCCAGTCTTGGCAGTAAACGCCCAGCCCAGTCTTGGCAGTAAACGCCCAGCCCAGTCTTGGCAGTAAACGCCCAGCCCAGCCTTGGCAGGAAACGCCCAGCCCAGTCTTGGCAGTAAACGCCCAGCCCAGCCTTGGCAGTAAACGCCCAGCCCAGTCTTGGCAGTAAACGCCCAGCCCAGCCTTGGGAGGAAACGCCCAGCCCAGTCTTGGGAGGAAACGCCCAGCCCAGTCTTGGCAGTAAACGCCCAGCCCAGTCTTGGCAGTAAACGCCCAGCCCAGTCTTGGCAGTAAACGCCCAGCCCAGCCTTGGGAGGAAACGCCCAGCCCAGTCTTGGGAGGAAACGCCCAGCCCAGTCTAGGGAGGAAACGCCCAGCCCAGTCTTGGCAGTAAACGCCCAGCCCAGTCTTGGCAGTAAACGCCCAGCCCAGTCTTGGCAGTAAATGCCCAGCCCAGTCTTGGCAGGAAATGCCCAGCCCAGTCTTGGCAGTAAACGCCCAGCCCAGCCTTGGGAGGAAACGCCCAGCCCAGTCTTGGCAGTAAATGCCCAGCCCAGTCTTGGCAGTAAACGCCAAGCCCAGTCTTGGCAGTAAACGCCCAGCCCAGTCTTGGCAGTAAACGCCCAGCCCAGTCTTGGCAGTAAACGCCCAGCCCAGTCTTGGGAGGAAACGCCCAGCCCAGTCTTGGGAGGAAACGCCCAGCCCAGTCTTGGGAGGAAACGCCCAGCCCAGTCTTGGGAGGAAACGCCCAGCCCAGCCTTGGCAGTAAACACCCAGCCCAGTCTTGGCAGGAAACGCCCAGCCCAGCCTTGGGAGGTAACGCCAAGCCCAGTCTTGGCAGTAAACGCCCAGCCCAGTCTTGGCAGTAAACGCCCAGCCCAGTCTTGGGAGGAAACGCCCAGCCCAGTCTTGGCAGTAAACGCCCAGCCCAGCCTTGGCAGTAAACGCCCAGCCCAGTCTTGGCAGTAAACGCCCAGCCCAGCCTTGGGAGGAAACGCCCAGCCCAGCCTTGGCAGTAAACACCCAGCCCAGCCTTGGCAGTAAACGCCCAGCCCAGCCTTGGCAGTAAACACCCAGCCCAGCCTTGGCAGTAAACGCCCAGCCCATTCTTGGCAGTAAACGCCCAGCCCAGCCTTGGCAGTAAAAGCCCAGCCCAGTCTTGGCAGTAAACGCCCAGCCCAGCCTTGGCAGTAAACGCCCAGCCCAGCCTTGGCAGTAAACGCCCAGCCCAGTCTTGGCAGTAAACGCCCAGCCCAGCCTTGGCAGTAAACGCCCAGCCCAGTCTTGGCAGTAAACGCCCAGCCCAGCCTTGGCAGTAAACACCCAGCCCAGCCTTGGCAGTAAACACCCAGCCCAGCCTTGGCAGTAAACGCCCAGCCCAGTCTTGGCAGTTTACGCCCAGCCCAGTCTTGGCAGTAAATGCCCAGCCCAGCCTTGGCAGTAAACGCCCAGCCCAGTCTTGGGAGGAAACGCCCAGCCCAGCCTTGGCAGTAAACGCCCAGCCCAGCCTTGGCAGGAAACGCCCAGCCCAGCCTTGGCAGTAAACGCCCAGCCCAGCCTTGGCAGGAAACGCCCAGCCCAGTCTTGGCAGTAAACGCCCAGCCCAGTCTTGGCAGGAAACGCCCAGCCCAGTCTTGGCAGGAAACGCCCAGCCCAGCCTTGGCAGTAAACGCCCAGCCCAGTCTTGGCAGTAAACGCCCAGCCCAGTCTTGGCAGTAAACGCCCAGCCCAGTCTTGGCAGTAAACGCCCAGCCCAGTCTTGGCAGTAAACGCCCAGCCCAGCCTTGGCAGGAAACGCCCAGCCCAGTCTTGGCAGTAAACGCCCAGCCCAGCCTTGGCAGTAAACGCCCAGCCCAGTCTTGGCAGTAAACGCCCAGCCCAGCCTTGGGAGGAAACGCCCAGCCCAGTCTTGGGAGGAAACGCCCAGCCCAGTCTTGGCAGTAAACGCCCAGCCCAGTCTTGGCAGTAAACGCCCAGCCCAGTCTTGGCAGTAAACGCCCAGCCCAGCCTTGGGAGGAAACGCCCAGCCCAGTCTTGGGAGGAAACGCCCAGCCCAGTCTTGGGAGGAAACGCCCAGCCCAGTCTTGGCAGTAAACGCCCAGCCCAGTCTTGGCAGTAAACGCCCAGCCCAGTCTTGGCAGTAAATGCCCAGCCCAGTCTTGGCAGGAAATGCCCAGCCCAGTCTTGGCAGTAAACGCCCAGCCCAGCCTTGGGAGGAAACGCCCAGCCCAGTCTTGGCAGTAAATGCCCAGCCCAGTCTTGGCAGTAAACGCCCAGCCCAGTCTTGGCAGTAAACGCCCAGCCCAGTCTTGGCAGTAAACGCCCAGCCCAGTCTTGGGTGGAAACGCCCAGCCCAGTCTTGGGAGGAAACGCCCAGCCCAGTCTTGGCTGTAAACGCCCAGCCCAGCCCAGCCCAGCCCTGGCAGCATGACGCAGCCTTCGCCTCCCAGCCCAGCCTTGGCAGGAAAGGATCCCTGATCCTGCGAACACTGCCGTCTGCTCTAAAATAGCTAGCCAAAGGTTCGGCCCAAAAGAAAGAAAGAAAGCTACGCCCTATTAGGGCGTGGAGGTTAAGGGAACAATGCAGCTTGGGGCCGTAGTCATATCCGCGCCGTCACCATGAGGCAAAAAGAAAGAAGCAACTTACTCACGGTGGTTTTCTCTTATGGGTGTGCTTTTTTGGCCCAGTGACAGGCTCGGCCCAGGTCCTAGCATGCGCACAGAAGTGGAAAATACAATACTGGAAAATGTGTGGCTTTGGGGCCCCTCTCACGCCTGCTCTTAACCCTCAGCCCTCTCCTGGCTGCCGTAGCCTAGCCAGCCAAAACTTTGGTCCAGCTCCCAGCCAGCCGAGGAAAATGAATGAACTGCTGGAAAGTGTGAACTACCGGTGAGTGATGCCTTCCAGGAAGCTCGCTCCTCTCACGTGCTACTGTGCCCTTGCTCGCCTGTTGCAGACTAGCCAACCAAAGCTTTGGACGGACTTATGTATACCGGTAAAGATCAAGAAAGGAAATTATGAACTGGACTACACTACCCGAGGCTGTCACTTTCAAAGCAGCTAACACAGCTGCTCTTGTGCCCTTGCTCGCCTGGTGTAGCCTAGCCTACCAAAGCTTTGACTTGGCACCTGGCTACCGCAAGGAAGGAACTAATGAACTCGAGGCTGTCACTTTCGAAGCAGCTAACTCAGCTGCCAGCTGCTGTAGCCTAGCCAGACAAATCTTTGGCCCAGCCCCCAGTTCACCTGACTCAAAGATAGAGACAAAACACCTACAGCTCTCCAGGCAGGAGCCTACCCCCTGTCAGGTTACATCCTTTGCCCTTGCTGCAGTTTAATGATTTCATTGTCTCTCTTCAATGGTTTCCTCCTGCTTCGCTCTGCCTGGCCCTTTCAAAAAAGGCTTTGTGTGGTTGAATACACGCTTAGCAAGAGCCACTGAAAAACATAGCAGTAGAAAAGAATAAACTAGATGTGAGGCACTTGAGGATGTGAACCAAACTTGTCTGCCAGCCTACGCATGTGCCTCGCTTGTTCCAGCCGGACTTCGCAAACGGTCCCGTCTCCAAGAGCTTGCATGTTTGTATGGTATTAGTAATCGCCGTACCAAAGTCTCGCTACAGGAACTAGCGTTAAGATCTGCCAGTGTGTTACATGCAGCTGCTCACCCCCATCAAGCCGCAGACTGGTGTAGACCAGCACCGCTCCGTAACCAGGGTTAACAGACACGCCCGAATGTGTGAACCCGCTCCCGAGGATCATTGTGTACCTGACAGGATAGGGAGGGGGGAGGGGGGGTAAATTTTTGAAGTAGCAGGTAGCTTCAAGTGTTCCTCCTCGTCAGAGATGACCTGTTCATGTCATATGATCCACACTTTCCCAACTTGTCAGGGATCACCTTCTGATGTCACTTCATCCACACTTTTCCTAGTTGGCAGGGGTCATCGTGTGCCCCGTCCACCCTGTCACTTACGGCTTCGGAGCATAATGTAATTGTGTAACCACACACACTTCCCATTGGGGCTAGAGATGTCATACAATCCACACATACGGTTTCAGAGCGTGATGTGCTTGTGTGACCACGCACCTCCCGTTAGGACTTGTGGATGGTGTCGCTACGATGAAGGGATCCCTCCAACCCGTTAGGCCCATGTTGGGCGGGGGCAACGGCAGTATGGGCTTGGAGATTTTGCACCACACGACTAGCAGGGGATCCCCTGCAAAGGAAAGGATAGAGGTTAGTGTGATGGATCCCTACAAGGATCCGGATCCAAGGATCCAGGATCCATCCAACAAGTTAGGCCCGTGTTAGGCTTAGGATGGTGCTTAACCTCTGGGCCCTCCTGTACGCGCGGCCGTGTGATGCTGGTAGAGGAGCTACCCCATATGTAGCTACCAGGCACACTGCACAGCCAGGACCACGATGCGGCACAGCCAGGACCAAGATACAGCCATGCCCCTCTCCATTCCTTTTCACCAATACACTCCCATTTACGTGGGAAGGCCGACGTTGATACGTTCACAGGTGTGGTTGTTGATAGATTCAAGATCCTTCCGCTATGTGAGGGGGGCAGGAACATGGAACCCGGGGATCTAGACAGGGGGGGAGAGAGAGTCGTTTGGCGGGTGGGGTCCATGTTAGGCAAGGGAAGCTGCAGCGCAGCACAATCTGGGTTCACAGAGAGAAGTGGCTGGGAGACCTTGCGCCAGATGGCCAGCAGGGGGGCATCTGCAAATTTGAATGCAATGAAGGTATTGAAGGGCAAGCCAGTCTGTGAGGCACATGTAAAGTGGTGGCAAATGCTGTTTCTGAGTGGCAGTGACAGAATTTGCCTGGAGATCTTGCATGAGACGACAAGCAGGGGGGTGTCTGCACAGGGGTAAAGGGGCTCCCTTATTGAGGGCATTGAAGCAGAAGCCAGAGGGTATTTAGGGTTTAGGGTTTAGGGTTAAAAGAGTTGAAGGGGTTGTTGGCAAGATGAATGTGGAGAGTGTAAAGGGCGAATAAATATATAAATAGATACACAAGCAAGTGTGTGGATTAAGGAAGCCACCCATATTGGCCTATGCATGGGACATGGCTACCATACATCTAGCAAGGGGTACATCTGCCTTCGCAGCATAGGAGCAGAAACGAGATGGGATGACCTAGCTGCGACAAAGAGGTCCACGCTAGGCAGAACACCATTTTAGTGTGAGAAAAGGGACATTACAGGTTCAAAAAAGAACCGGGACTCAGTCCTCAGCTATTCAAAGGTTGGCTACACAAAGCCAGGCTGCGCTGTTTCCTTAACTCTCACGCCCCGCACGGGGCGTAGCTTTCTTTCTTTCTTGGCGACACGAATTCGTAGCCTCCGCTCAAACTCTGCACACCTGGCCTTTCATTTCCACCTGGATCTGCATGTACTGCCATGTACTGCTCATACAATACGTTTAGTAAGGACTGTCCACAAAATATGCACTACACTCCACATCCCACCTGGATCTGCAGGTACCGTCGTGTACTGCTGAGGCTGTACATTTAGTATGAACTGTCCACACAACATGCACTGCCCTCCATACCCTACCTGGATCTGCCGGTATTGCCATGAGTTGGGATTCGATCATCGGCAAGTAAAGGTCACACTCGGGAGGTGGCAAGGGGCCTGCGAGCAACGGGCGACATCCAATAAATAAATGTTTATTAAATACGTCCAATGACGTGGACGGAGGATTATCTCCAGGGGACAAGCAGCAGCATTTGAAGGAGCTGATGAGGCGGCAGGGGGATACCACGGAGGTGTCTGACACAGGACGTAAGTGCAACAACGCAAGTCCAACAACGAAAGTCCAATGACGTGGACTGAGGAAGCCGTCCATTGGATTGATAGCGGGGGGGGTTCAGGGCTTGCTTTAATATGTGTTTGGCAGTTAGCACCTAGCGGTGGGTAGGCATAGGCGCCGCTCGTTTAGGGGGGTAAGATTTGGGTCAATAGTTTCGAACCTGGCCACCCTACATTTGATGGGAAGCCTGTTTGGGCATCGCTCGTTAGATGGTGAGGATGTGATTTGTTTTTGCCAATATGCTTTTCGATCAGAAAGGTCTGATACCTCAGGAGGCATGTAATGGCCGACAGGCATGCACTGAATGGACGAACTTCTAGAAAGGGGGGTGAAACCCCACTCTTGCCAGCATCACGGAATGCTGGCCCCACTCTTGCCTCACTCTTGCCTCACTCTTGCCCCACTCTTGCCCCACTCTTGCCTCACTCTTGCCCCACTCTTGCCTCACTCTTGCCCCACTCTTGCCCCACTCTTGCCTCACTCTTGCCCCACTCTTGCCCCACTCTTGCCCCACTCTTGCCTCACTCTTGCCCCACTCTTGCCTCACTCTGCCCCACTCTTGCCTCACTCTTGCCCCACTCTTGCCTCACTCTTGCCCCACTCTTGCCCCACTCTTGCCAGCATCACGGAATGCTGGCCCATGTTGCCCCATTGCCACATCGAAAGTCAAAACGCTGCATAACAAGTATACAGGAAAACGAGATAACAGCAAAAAAAGACTATTTACAGACTTGTCTACAGCAAAACAGGACTACAGAAAAACAAGACTACAGCCTCACTGCAACATTGCCTACATACAGGCCCACCACCATTCCCATGTCCACTGCAAGTGTGGGGTTCAGAGTTTATGACTTGTACCGCAGGTCTCCGTGCATCAATTGTGAGTCGTACCGCAGGTTGCAGAGGACCTGAGTCTGACGCCAGTGTAGAGCAGCACCGGCACGCCAGTGGCCTCGTCCACACAAGCGCACCTGTATAAGGTTCAAACATAAACCAAGTCAGGGATAAAACAGACAAAAAACGCTAGAAAATAAACCATATAACGTGGATGGCCATTCACCTGCAACACCCTACCCATGTCACACCCATGGATCCACACCACCATTCACCCGACCATAGCCATCCACACAATTCACCCATCCCCGGCCAATATCCAACTCTACACCCTTCCACCCACCCCGACCATTCACATGCCCCCCCATCATTCACTACACAGACACCCTACATCTGCCCAGACCAGCAACGTGTTCCACGGCATCCACCCGCCCCAGACCATTCACCCGCCCCACACCATTCACCCCCCCCCCCCATTCACCCGCCCCCCATTCACCCGCTCCACACCATTCACCCGCTCCAGACCATGCACCCGCCCCACACCATTCACATGCCCCTCATTCACCCCCCCCCCCATTCACCCGCCCCACACCATTCACCCGCTCCAGACCCCATCCTGGTCAGCGCCTCCTGGCGTTGGCAGCAGGGCGGGCGGAAGGTGGCGCCAGTGCACCTGGGAGGGGCAAGCCATCATCACTACATTATCCACACATCCAACCAACAGGTTCTTTCAAGAGAGCTAGACAGGGAAACCAAGGACATCAGGCACAGCTATACATGAGGGGCACCAAAGACAGGGGAACCAAGGATATCAGGCACAGCTATACATGGGGGGCACCATAGACAGGGAAACCAAGGATATCAGGCACAGCTATACATGAGGGGCACCATAGACAGGGAAACCAAGGACATCAGGCACAGCTATACATGAGGGGGCGCCATAGACAGGGGAACAAAGGATATCAGGCACAGCTATACATGAGGCACCATAGACAGGGAAACCAAGGACATCAGGCACAGCTATACATGAGGGGGCGCCATAGACAGGGGAACAAAGGATATCAGGCACAGCTATACATGAGGGGCACCATAGACAGGGAAACCAAGGACATCAGGTACAGCTATACATGAGGGGGCGCCATAGACAGGGGAACAAAGGACATCAGGCACAGCTATACATGAGGGGCACCATAGACAGGGGAACCAAGGATATCAGGCACAGCTATACATGGGGGGCACCATAGACAGGGAAACCAAGGATATCAGGCACAGCTATACATGGGGGGCACCATAGACAGGGAAACCAAGGATATCAGGCACAGCTATACATGAGGGGCACCATAGACAGGGAAACCAAGGACATCAGGCACAGCTATACATGAGGGGGCGCCATAGACAGGGGAACAAAGGATATCAGGCACAGCTATACATGAGGGGGCACCATAGACAGGGGAACAAAGGATATCAGGCACAGCTATACATGAGGGGGCGCCATATACAGGGGAACAAAGGATATCAGGCACAGCTATACATGAGGGGGCGCCATAGACAGGGGAACAAAGGATATCAGGCACAGCTATACATGAGGGGGCGCCGTAGACAGGGGAACAAAGGATATCAGGCACAGCTATACATGAGGGGGCACCATAGACAGGGGAACAAAGGATATCAGGCACAGCTATACATGAGGGGGCACCATAGACAGGGAAACCAAGGACATCAGGCACAGCTATACATGAGGGGGCGCCATAGACAGGGGAACCAAGGATATCAGGCACAGCTATACATGAGGGGGCACCATAGACAGGGAAACCAAGGATATCAGGCACAGCTATACATGAGGGGGCACCATAGACAGGGGAACCAAGGACATCAGGCACAGCTATACATGAGGGGGCACCATAGACAGGGGAACCAAGGACATCAGGTACAGCTATACATGAGGGGGCACCATAGACAGGGAAACCAAGGACATCAGGCACAGCTATACATGAGGGGGCACCATAGACAGGGAAACCAAGGATATCAGGCACAACTATACATGGGGGGCACCATAGACAGGGAAACCAAGGACATCAGGCACAGCTATACATGAGGGGGCACCATAGACAGGGGAACCAAGGATATCAGGCACAGCTATACATGAGGGGGCACCATAGACAGGGAAACCAAGGACATCAGGCACAGCTATACATGAGGGGCACCATAGACAGGGAAACCAAGGATATCAGGCACAGCTATACATGAGGGGGCGCCATAGACAGGGGAACAAAGGACATCAGGCACAGCTATACATGAGGGGGCGCCATAGACAGGGGAACAAAGGATATCAGGCACAGCTATACATGAGGGGGCACCATAGACAGGGAAACCAAGGATATCAGGCACAGCTATACATGAGGGGCACCATAGACAGGGAAACCAAGGACATCAGGTACAGCTATACATGAGGGGGCACCAGCGCACCTGAGACGGGCACGGCATCGTTCAAAGACCATCTTCACATCCAACAAATGGGCTCTTTCCAAAGAGCCAGCCAAGAAAAACCCGACAGCCAGACACAGGTATACATGAGGTGGGTCCATCGCACCTGGGATATGTGTGTTGTTTCAGTTATGTTGACGTTTCAGGAGCGCTGCCCATGCATCAGACTTATTTTTGCACTTTAATGAGCCAGCTCACCTTATCCTCCGAGACCACAAACCCCCACCAGGCCCCTCCCCTACACTTTAATGAGCCAGCTCACCTTATCCTCCAAGACCACAAGCCCCCCCCAGGCCTCCCCCACACTTCGATGAGCCAGCTCACCTCATCGTCCGAGACCACAAGCCCTCCCACCCCCACACTTCGATGAGCCAGCTCACCTTATCCTCCGAGACCACAAGCCCCCCCCCAGGCCACCCCCACACGTCGATGAGCCAGCTCACCTTATTCTCCGAGACCACAAGCCCCCCCCAGGCCACCCCCACACTTCGATGAGCCAGCTCACCTTATTCTCCGAGACCACAAGCCCCCCCACCCCCACACTTCGATGAGCCAGCTCACCTTATTCTCCGACACCGCATGTCCCCACATCAGCCCCCACTTCCACTTTGATGACCCCGGCATGTGCTGGAAGAACTGATGCCACAGGCCACGGTAAAAGATGGGGCCATTGGGGTCTGCAACCACACAGACACACAGCAGTGCTTAGTGCTTACTGAAGGGTGCTTCAACTACACATGTCAGCTACACATTGCTGCCACACATTTCAGCTACACATCGCTGCCACACATTTCAACTACACATTGCAGCCACACATTTCAGCTACACATTTCCGGTGCAACCTGGCCTAAGGCTGGCAGGGAGAGGTGCAGCCAGCCCTGTTGCTTGGGACATTGACCATCAGCCGGTCAACACCCCCCCCACACACACACACACTGCAATGTTTATCGATGGGTGCTCAGCTACTCTTCAGCTAAATTTCAGCTACACATCAGCTGCCTTCTGGCCTATGGCTGGTAGGATTGTAAATGCAGCAAGCTCTGTTGCTTGGGCCATCAGCCGGTCAACACAAACACACACACAGCAATGTTAATCGATGGGTGCTCAGCTACACATCAGATACATTTCAGCTACACATCAGCTGCAACCTGGCCTGTGGCTGGTAGGGTTGAATGCAGCAAGCTCTATTGCTTAGGCCATCAGCCGGTCAACACACACACACACAGCAATGTTTATCGATGGGTGCTCAGCTACACATCAGCTACATTTCAGCTACACATCAGCTGCAACCTGGCCTGTGGCTGGTAGGGTTGGATGCAGCAAGCTCTGTTGCTTGGGCCATCAGCCGGTCAACACACATACACAGCAATGTTTATCGATGGGTGCTCAGCTACACATCAGATACATTCCAGCTACACATCAGCTGCAACCTGGCCTGTGGCTGGTAGGGTTGGATGCAGCAAGCTCTGTTGCTTGGGCCATTGGCCATCAGCCCGTCCAAGTTAAGCCCGTATTGGTCCAGCTACCAGCCAGAAGTGGTAGGGTGCATAATGGCCAACGCAAACTGGCGTATCGGAGGGGGTGCTATGGGCGTGAGAGGATGAGGCGCTGAGTTGGGATGAGGTTTGTACCGCCAAGCGAGGGACTGCTGACAAGGCACGGTGGGGCGTCAGTGTATGAACCTTGAGGTCACTCGGTCCTACCCTTTGTGGCTGGTGTTGACAACATGCCAGTCCCACTCCGCTCCACCTCACTGGCATGGTGTTGATGCTAGATATCCAGACAATGTTTTCTTAACAAGAAACGGACAACGGGTCAGTAAAAGAAGAGGAAGCAGTCACTGGGAAGGAGCGCAGAATCTGTGACAAGTCTGCCAATTACTTTATCGGCCCTGCTAGCTGACCTCCACCCACATGAGCGTACATCACAGATTCAGTACATAAAGACATGCGTGTGCTGATTGCTGCTGCTGACGGCTATTTGAGTGTGCGTTGAAAGATGCAGCCTGGGGTGCTGACAGGCAAAGGTGATGCGGCTATCATGCCTTGGTGACATGGCGCTGCATGGCTGTCATGCCTTGGTGACATGGCGCTGCTTGGCTGTCATGCTTTGGTGACATGGCGCTGCATGGCTGTGAGTTATACAGTGCCCATGCATTGAAACATGCAGGCTGATTATATGGGCTAGCTGGCATGGGTGACGTGGCTGTCTTGCGGTGGTGCAGATCAATATTTTATCGCAGGTCGCTTCCGCTACAATTCAGCTACCTCATGGCCTGTAGCCGAGGGACCCTGGGGTAGCAACTCAGCAAGCCCTGCTCCTCGAGCCACCGGCCATAGGCCAGTACAGGTTTGGTTATAATAGGTCCAGTGATGGCCACCTGGCAGACCCCCAAATGGTCAGGCACGCACGAAAACAGACGTTTTGCCGCATGGCTGGTTGTGTGTCAATGGAATGGTGACCATGCATGTGTTTATCTTGGCAGCGATATGAAATCCACCCAAAAGGTGAGCTTTGGTACAGAGGGGAGTATGCAAGGGTGCTGCGGCTCCCATGTGTTGGTGCTGCATGGCTGTGATGGACAGATGTTCACCATGCATGTCCGAATGTGGGAAATAAACCCTAGTTGTGATCAGTAGGACGGGATGGCGCAAGGGTGCTCGCACAGCAGGATCGCTCGATGCATGTATGGCCAAGAGGCCGTATGGCTCACCGTTTATCCAGCCGTCTGCCGGAGCGACGTGGAATTGAGGGCGAGGCGAAGTCATCGCTATCAGGATCGGTATGGAATATGGATGTCGCTGTCGAAAAATACTCCTCAGGGTCGACTGCTACTTCGTCCACAGAGCATTGATAGTTTGAACCTATATATGGAGTTCAATAGACAGTGCACTAGATGGCCTTTTCTTTTGCGGGGATTTACAAAGTGTGATGAAGGCAGTTGATGGACTAACAGCCCGTTTCCGATTGACCCCGGAATGATAGCTACTACCCGTATTAAAAAAATCCGAAACTTTTCACACTTCCGCGGTAATTACTGGTACCTAGTTGCACTTTTTACGCACGAGTTATTGCGGCCGCGTGTAGCGCTTTCTCGTGTGCCTTTCCTGTTTCCCGCTCACCTTTTCTCGGCTGACGACGTGGGCCACAGGCGCACCCGGGCTGTTTTTTGTGTTCGCATCTCAGGGTTTTAGGGTTGGGCGCTCGGTCTCACACCGTGTAACTTGTAAGGTCCTAGCAAAATAAAGGATGCAGGGTTGATTTTATTTTGAACGTACCAGTAACTAGCTGGCGAACGTAGGCTACGCCCGTTTTTTTGTTGAGGACCCCAAATTTGCGGTGTGTCAGCTGGCCTGTGGGCTAACGCTCGCACCCTTTCATATAAGGCCGGACGCGATGCCCTTTAGGCATCAATCAACGGGCGTATTGGCCACCCGCGATTTTCAATGCGGTCGACCCTGCTTTCGCCAAACCCCCTGCGCCAGACCCCGTAAACCCCCTCCAACCAAACCCCGAAAACCCCCTCCATACGGCGGTGCAAAAGCTTTACTGACGATGTTCGTAATTATAATCACCATGTAAACCGATAGTGAATGAATGAACTGGGATGCTTACTTTGCACAGGCGCACACCGTGGCGTATTATGCGATATCACCGAAATCACTGATTCGGCAGAGATGAATGACGTCCACACTTCACTGAGACAAGCGTTTGTATGTAGAGACGCAGTTTGGGCCTTATGGCTGCTAGTCTTCGAGTTGTGTCTTTGCGGGTGGGGAGCTCTGCCTTCGGGTATCACATTGCCCTTTTCCCTCTTAGTGTTATGTTCACGCTTCTCTTTTTTCTGGCTTCTTGTCAGCTCTTGTCTCCTTCTGATTGGTTGGGTGCCGTTTTCCGATTTTAGGTGGCGACATTCGCTAAGACGCTAACGCTTTGGGGTGGATTTCTGGTGGTAGTGTGTTCTCAGCTAGTGGGGTGCCGAAGCTGAGGTGCCAGTTCTTTCCCCAGTGGGGTTTCCCGCATGTCTTACATAAAAGCCATGTCCCTACTGAGCCCTTCTCTCTTTCCTTCCCGGCGCACATAAAAATGTAGCCCTCTACATTACTTCCCTTTATTCAGACCTTAATCTAACTTTTTACGCATGAGTTCATGCGGTCGTGGGAGTGCTTGTTGGTCGTGTGCCTTTCCTGTTCCTGCTCGCCTTTTCTTGCTCGGCTGTCGACGAGGGCCCCTTGCGCACCCGCCGGGCTGTTTTTTGCGTGTCAGCGTCTCAGGTTTTCTAGGGTTGGGCCGTTGGGCGGTCGGCCTCACACCTTGTAAAGGCCAAAGAAAAAATAGACTCACACAATGTTCCCGTAAGCTGTGGGTGCATTACTTATTAGCTGGGCTTGGCGGCCCAGTTCCACCGGGCCAGGCTGGTGGAGTGGTAGTAGTCACCATCATGGTGATGAAGATGTAGTTCAACATCTGTCCATAGCCAACAGCTGCTTCCCAGGAGACATCCCTATCGGTATATGGTTGCTTTTAATTCTGACTTGGGATTTTTGGGTCCCGCATGGCCGCGACGACTGGCAAAGAATGATCCACTGCACATATCAGTATCTGGCTGCATGCATGCGGGATATACATGCAACCAGTCCAATATTTCACCGATTAAACCATATTGGGTGCTGGGTGTAATACAGTCATTCCTATTGAGATAGTGGATCCGTGGAGGGAATCCCACATGGGGGACAGAAGTTCAAACAAAATTAACTGGCATACCGTACCCTGTTTTGTTCATTTGTTCTAGTTGGACCAGAGGAGTTGGACTGATGAATTGTCCTCTACTACGTCACCACGGCGCTTAAGTCCTGCGTGCGCCCACTGCAAGCACAAGCAACTTCTAGCACGTTAAGGAGACGTAAAGCTGAAGAAATGAAATGTACCGGACTACCGGCCATGATAACCAGGGGCAGGGGATGATGACGAGACACGGAAAAGTGTGACAATCCATGACCAGGTTTAACTTACTCTTTTCCAAGGAGAAATCGAGTTTGGAGGATCGCGATGTTAGAGATAGCACAACAGTTCCATTGCACCACCAAACAGACATCAAGATCCGCTCGATGTTGAAGCGCTGTCAAGAGTTTCAAATGTTTGACCGGATACTTGGATTTGACTAGCGTCGCCAGGAAAGGCAGATTACATCAAAGATACGCGACACGGCAGAATGGGTCATTTATCCCCTGAGGTCCTGGACCCTGCGATCCTCGAGCTTCGGAGGAAGAAAAACGTCCGGCTCCAGCAGCTGCGAGGGCATGAGCGTTCGAATTCCATCGCTCGGGCTCGAAACTACAGGCGCGAGGTGGACCAAGCAAACAAAGCCATGCAGGAAGGCTTGGACCAGGCAGCAGACCAAGATCGAGAGGAGGTACTGTCCAAGGACTGCACCTGATAGACCTGCACAGCAACCATGCTGACACATGATACCCATGCGTGCCTCCTGCACCACCATCCCTCACGCACTGCATGTAACCCATGCATGCCATCCATGCATGCCACAGATTGCACAAGCCAGCCTTCCATGCATGCCCTCCACATTTTACTTGGACTTATCAAACTGTGAGGTTAGCCGCCCAACCCTAGAAAACCTGAGGCGGTAACACGAATCAGCCCGGATGCGCATTTGCCCCCGTCGGTAGCTGAGAAAAGAAAAGCAAGAACTGGAAGGCCAGACGACCAACAAGCGCACACACGGCCATCCATGCGTGTCACCCAGTCAACCCATGCATGCTACCCTTACCTGCCACTCATGCCTGCCACCCATGCCTATCATTTATACATGCTCCCCTAAAACGACGCATGATCTACATCCACACAGCGTGTGTCACTCGCATAGGCTTCAATGTGTTACTCGGAACCCCGCCATTCGGTTCGTTTCAGAACGATTTTGGTCGTGTGCCATAGCGTGTTTGGCAGGCAAGTGGCAGAGGTCGTGTGGTCTGGCGTATGTGGTGGGCTGAGCGAAGTCAGTGGCATCACCACAGCGTGTGCCTCTCTCACAGGAGCTGCGGCAGGTGCAGGACCAGATCCAGGTCCAGCTGCGTGGCCTCGGCCAGGCACAGCTGGACGCCGCCAAATTTGAGGCTGCGAGAGAGCTGCAGCAGCGCCAGGCGGAGCACCGTCGGGTGGAGCTCGAGGCCTCACAGCAGCGCCGCTCGCGGGCCGCGCTGCAGCGTGCCCGGGACGAGGCCCGCGCCGGCGCCGGCCTCGCCGACGCGCGGCGCGCGCAGCGCGACGCAACGCTGGCTGCCGAGCGCGACAAGGCGCATGCAATGGGCGAGGCGCTCGCCGAGCGGGCCGCGGGCGACATTGAGGAGCGCGATCGCCTCGCCGCGCTGGAGCTGCAGCGCCGCCGTGCCGGCACGGCTCCAGGGGTCGATTTCCGCTTCAGCCGCTTGCACGAGGGCTGCGCACATTTGCACATGGTGCAGAGCGCCCATGTCTTGGACGCGGAGGGGCAGGCGCAGGTGCCTGACGACCCTATCGAGACAGCCCGACGCACCGCTGTCAGGTGGGAGCCTAAACCCTGAACCCTGACTCCTAAACCCCGGCTCCTAAAACCTGCACCCTGACGCACCATGGCAGGGGGGACAGGAAACCAACCCCTAAAATTTCACCCAAAAATCCACTCCTTCACTGTGAAACAATGAGGTTGGCTTAAGGATCGCCCGGACGGCAGCTGGAGCATCTGCATCTACTGTCTGGCTGGTCGGCTGCCAACCCTCCTGCATGCTGCAAGAGATGGAGCAACTGAGGCACTGCTTTGCTCGCTTGCTGTTAACGCCCTTGCTGCTTGCGTGGCATGAAGCAAAGGCAGGCAGTGCAGGCAAAGGCATGTCTGGACAAAGGCAGGCAGTGCAGGCAAAGGCATGTCTGGACAAAGGCAGGCAGTGCAGGCAAAGGCATGTCTGGACAAAGGCAGGCAGGGCAGGCAAAGGCATGTCTGGACAAAGGCAGGCAGTGCAGGCAAAGGCATGTCTGGACAAAGGCAGGCAGGGCAGGCAAAGGCATGTCTGGACAAAGGCAGGCAGGGCAGGCAAAGGCATGTCTGGACAAAGGCAGGCAGTGCAGGCAAAGGCATGTCTGGACAAAGGCATGCAGTGCAGGCAAAGGCATGTCTGGACAAAGGCAGGCAGGGCAGGCAAAGGCATGTCTGGACAAAGGCAGGCAGGGCAGGCAAAGGCACATTTATTTTGTGCTGGAAACGTGTAACCCTCCATCCTATTAATCTCACTTTGCAGGTTCCGTGAAATGGAGCAGAAGAAGGCAGAGCAGGCAGCTGAAGCGCAGTCAAGAGCAGAAGAGAGGTTCCGAGCTGCGCATGCCAAGGTAATGTTAAGTGTTAAATAGTGTGGGGGTGAGTGACAGGCAGCTGAAGCGCAGTTAAAAGTGGGTGAGAGGTTTAAAGCTGCGCATGCCAAGGTAATGTTAAGTGTTGAACAGAGTGAGTGGGGGGCATTCTCTGTGGAAGCTGTGTCAAAGTGTCACTGGGGAGCTTTCACTGTGGGGGGCTCTGACAGTGAGAGGTGTACTCAGTTTGGGCCTGTGTTAGTGGGGAGCTTTCACTGTAGGGGGCTCTGACAGAGAGACGTGATCTCAGGTTGAGCCTGTGTTAGTGGGCTGCGGTAGTGGGGGGCTCTGACAGTGGGGACTTTCTCAGTGGGGCTGTGGTAGTGGGGGGCTCTGACAGTGGGGGCATTCTCAGTGGGGCTGTGGCAGTGGGGGGCTCTGACAGTGGGGGCATTTTCAGTGGGGCTGTGGTAGTGGGGGGTATACTCAGTGGGGCTCTGACAGTGGGGGCATTCTCAATGGGGCTGTGGTAGTGGGGGGTATGCTCAGTGGGGCTATGGCAGTGGGGGCATTCTCAGTGGGGCTGTGGTAGTGGGGGGTATACTGAGTGGGGCTCTGGCAGTGGGGGCATTCTCAGTGGGGCTGTGGTAGTGTGGGGTATGCTCAGTGGGGCTATGACAGTGGGGGCAGTGGCTGACACCAGTGGGGGCGGAATGCCATCCTCAATTTGTACTGTTGGGGGCATTCGCATCCTGCTATTATCTTTTTGCCTCACACTACTTACAAACTGTATCCTGATGATGAATATGCCCGCACCCTTACATACTGCGTCTTCCTGCAATCAGCATGCACCTGTAAACCCTGGATCCTAATACCCTTAACCCTGCGATTATCGTGTGTCACAGAACCCCTCACCCTGAACCGTGAACCTTTCACCCTGAACCCTGAACCCTAATCCCCAAACCCTGAACCCTAAATCCAGCAATCACTACGTATCTCCAAGATCAGCCAGCATTGTTCACAAGTTGAATCAATGCTTACTCGTCATGATTATCAGAACGTGCCACCCCTCTCCACCCTGCTCCTTTTTCCGGCTGACGGGTCCGGGCTGATCACGATCTTAACCCTGAACTCCTGGTCGCCGTCAGGCAGGTTTGGGCTGGGGAAAATCCCGGCCATATATTCAGTAGGTTTGAATCGCCATTATGGTGTGCATTCTTTCTTTATTAATTGCTTGCCTCAGGGCAAACTTAAGACCAACATATTCTCAATATCCGACTCAAACGGGTATTGACACTCGAGAATCAGGATTTTCAACGATTCCCTCACCCCTGAACAACTTAAATTCAGAGGGAAGGCAATTTGAATATTTTGAACTCTGAACGGCCATATTGCCGTCTGTCGGGTCCGGGCTGAATACTAGCTTAACCCTCAACCCTGAACCCCACTCATTGCCGTCTTCCACGGTGTCGCGTCTGGTCTGAGCGCCAGCTGAATCCTGAACCCTACACCCCCTCATTTCCGTCTGACAGGTTTTGGCTGAGCACGATCTAAACCCTTCATACCCTTCATACCCTTCATACCCTTCACACCCTTCATACCTTTTTTGCCGGATGTCAGGTCCCGGCTGAGCACGAGCTTAACCCTAAACCCTCAACCTTCAACCCTCTTGCTGCCACCTGGCAGGTATTGGCTGAGCAAGATGTTGACCCTTTACATTCTTAACGCCCTGGTTCCTTTTTTTGCCGGATGCAGGTCCGGGCTGAACAGGAAAGGAAGCAGCTGGAAGCTGACCTGGAGGCGGCATCGATGGAGGAGCTGGAGCGAAGGAAGAAGGCCATCCCAGATAATCGAGGGTGAGGGCAATCGCTTTTTCTGCTTGGGTACGGTAGCATAGATTTGATTTGCCTTCCTTCGGGTACGAAAAACGGTCTCTTTCAATGGCTCAGGGCAAATTATCAGCCAAAACTCTTTATTTCTGACAGAAAACCGGCGTCGACCAACGATAGATGGTATATTCATGGATCCCTCAACCGCAAACAACGTTAATTATGAAGGGAGGCAAAGCACATATATGGTACCTTGAACGCAATGAATACAAATATATATATAATCATGAGAGAGGAGCTGGAGAGCTGGGAGAAGGCCATCCCCGATCACCGAGATACCGGGCATGTGTTTCTCCTTTAGCCTTCATCGTTATGGGTGGCAGACGGTGCAGGAAGATGAGGCCATCTCTGCCAATCGCGATTGTGACTATTTGATGGAGGTGTGGGGGGGAGGGGTCAGGAATTAGGGGCCTTCGCTGCCAAGTGTTGCTGTGACCAGGTTTACATGATATAAACTGATTTTCCTCGCCTCTTCATCCGTGATACTGAAAAATACAAGCCCTCGGCATGGATTTTGACAGCCTAGTGGTCAAGTGTAAGCTTTGTCCCTTCACAGGGAGCGGGAATGGAGCGGGCCTTGTTTCAGGTAAGAAAAAGAATTAAACACGTCATGTTCCAGGCTCACAATTCCCGCCGGCTCTCCCTCCTGCCTACTACCCTGTACAGGCAGCTGCCGGATCGGAGGAAGCAGGCTGAGCTGGAACGCATTTACGAAGACAACTTCCTCCGACCATCCGCGCTGGCCAGCCGGGGCGCAGGCGCGGGCGGCGCCCGCGCCGCCGGAGCCGCTGCCGCCGCCGCCGCCGAATCCGATCGTCGGCATCTCCCTGAGGCTGCGGGCATGCCACCCAGGGTGCAGCAGGGCGTTTTTCTGCCTTTCCCTCCGGCCGCCTCGGCGACAGCTCACCCCCCGGGGGCGGGCACTGACAAACAAGAAACGGGAGCGGCGGCGCCGCCGCCGCCCGCTGCCGGGCCCGAGGAGCGCCCGGAGCGTCCAAGGCGTGTCCCCGTGTTCCAGCCGGTTCCGCGCTCGAGGGGGAGGCCGGACGTGCAGGTTGCAGCATCGGCCCAACCACTGGCAGCTTCTGCAGCGGGACCTGCGTGGACCATCTCGGGCGGGTCTGCAACAGCAGCAGCAAGAGCAGCAACATGTGCTCCCGACACAACATCTTCCACAATAGCTGTGCCAGAAACAGCTCTGGCTGCAGCCCCCATGCCATCGGGGCCACTGGGCCCCCAGGCGGCAGCCTTGTCTTTCTGGCCGCAGCCCTTGCAGCCGGCGGCACCCTGGCGGCACCCGCAAGCGCAGCCCTTGCAAGGCACATCCAAAGGGAAGCAAACCGGGGCGCCGCATGTCCCGGGGAACCTACCGCCTGCCACTGTCGCGCCAGAGCAGGCGCTGGTGGGTGGTCAAGTGGAGCGAATGGCATCCACAGAGGACCCAGCATCTGCTCCTGCTCCCGCCTCTGCTCCTGCCCCTGCCCCTGCTCCCGCTCCTGCCCCTGCCCCTGCCCCTGCTCCCGCCCCTGCCCCAGCCCCAGCCTCTACCCCAGCTCCTGCTCCTGCCCTGCCAGCTTCACCGTGGATCACTCCAGCCACAGCTCCGGCTAACCGAGCTCCTCCTGCCCATGCTGCACCTGACCGAGCGGCAGCTCCGGCCCTCCAGGTCCCCCAGTGGACCCGCGGCCGCAACGCACGGCTGGGCAGGCGGGAGATCGATGCGGCGGGGGAGACGGCGGCATCCAAGCTGCGCGGGCGCGCTGCCGCCACTGTTGGCGTCAGGGGATTGCCCGCTGCTGCGACCGCCGCACCTCTCGCGGGGTCCCTCGAGGGCCGGCCGGAACGTGGCGGGATCCCTGCCTCAGGCATCCCGCTGCCCCGCGACGCCCGGGAGGGCGCCGGGCATCAACAGCCATCACCTTCCCAGCAGCAGCAGCAGCAGGTCCAGAACCTTGACCCCGGGAGGCTGGCTCCCCCTGGCCTCCGGCCTGGCCGTGGTGCTGACGCTGCGGCCAGGGCGGTGGCGGATGCGGCGGCGTACTTTATGCAGAGGGCGCAGCAGGTGTGGGGATGGTGGGGCAGTGCGGGGCGAGGTAGGTTGTGAGACATGCCGGGGGGAAATGCTAGAGCTCGGGGCTAAGCTGGCGTAGGGTTTGGGAATAAGCTGGCGTAGGGTTTGGGGATAAGCTGGCGTAGGGTTTGGGGTTCAGCTGGTGCTCAGGGTTAAGCTGCAGGCTGCAATCATGCGCGTCCCTTTTAAAAACAGGAATGTGACAGCTGATCCGCCATGATTCCTGTGGGGTCTGAGGAAATGTGGATTGTGGCCAGGGAGGCAGAAGGAATCCCGGTAGTGGAGACCTGTTGAAGCTCCGGCAGCTGGACCAGTAACAGAGGGTCAGGAAATAACTCAAGGGCGTAGTATTGGAGAGATTTCCTGCGCAGATTGAGGTGTGAGATGCTAAAATAGAATGGAACCACCCAGAAATATCGAGGAACCCGGAGATATGAAGGAACCCGGACATATCAAGGAACCCGGAGATATCAAGGAAGTCGGAGATATCAAGGAACCCGGAGATATCAAGGAACCCGGAGATATCAAGGAACCCGGAAATATCAAGGAACCCGGAAATATCAAGGAACCCGGAAATATCAAGGAACCCGGAGATATCAAGGAACCCGGAAATATCAAGGAACCCGGAGATATCAAGGAAGTCGGAGATATCAAGGAAGTCGGAGATATCAAGGAACCCGGAGATATCAAGGAACCCGGAGATATCAAGGAACCCGGAGATATCAAGGAACCCGGAAATATCAAGGAACCCGGAGATATCAAGGAACCCGGAAATATCAAGGAACCCGGAAATATCAAGGAACCCGGAGATATCAAGGAACCCGGAGATATCAAGGAACCCGGAAATATCAAGGAACCCGGAAATATCAAGGAACCCGGAGATATCAAGGAACCCGGAAATATCAAGGAACCCGGAAATATCAAGGAACCCGGAAATATCAAGGCACCCAGAGATATCAAGGAACCCGGAAATATCAAGGAACCCGGAGATATCAAGGAACCCGGAGATATCAAGGAACCCGGAGATATCAAGGAACCCGGAAATATCAAGGAACCCGGAAATATCAAGGAACCCGGAGATATCAAGGAACCCGGAGATATCAAGGAACCCGGAGATATCAAGGAACCCGGAGATATCAAGGAACCCGGAGATATCAAGGAACCCGGAAATATCAAGGAACCCGGAAACATGAAGGAAGCGGGAGATATCAAGGAACCTGGAAATGAAAAGGAAGGCTGGAAAAGGCTTGCCACTGAGACGGAGCAGCCCCTGCGATCGCCTCCCTTACAACGCTCACACTTGCGCGCTGTGACACACATCCACCCATGTTCAGCGCCCACGCGGCCGAGCCTTTTTGATCAGGGCCCAGAGGTGTAAAGCCATTGACTTGCCCCCCTCCCCCGCCCCCCCCCGCAGCACTTGCTAGGAGCCGTCTCCGGAGCGCCCGGCAGCGCAGCTGGCCGACCGCTGGCCACGTCGTCCGCACCGCCCATCTCGCCCGCGGCTGTAGAGGATGCAGGCACCAGCATCCTGGACCCAGCGACAGGCGGTCAGCCACCACCTGGTGACGATGGCAGGAGTGGCCAGGGGCCCGTGAGCGCGGCCGCTCTTTCCTTTGCTGCTGCTGCTGCGTCACCGCCTGTTGTGCATGCCTCTGGATCCGGCGTGGTCCTGCCGCACCCCTCGAGCATTGAGGCCCCTGCTGCTGGGCGGTTTGACCCTGGGGCGTCCGGCGCTCAGGAGCCCATGCTCCTCGATCCGGCCAGTGACGCCTTTGAGCGGGAGCTGGACAGGCAGCTGGGGTCTATGATGCGACAGCTGGGCTTGAAGGTGACTGGACCCTAAACCCTCAATTTTAAAACCCTAAAACCTTAAATCCTTAAACCCTCAACCCTTAAACCCTAAACCCCCAATCATAAAACCCTAAACCTTAAAGATCTGGACATGCAGCTGGGGTCCATGATGCGGTAGCTGGGCTTAAAGGTGACTGGACCCCAACCTCTTAACCCTGAACCCTTCAGATCTGGACAGGCAGCTGGGGTCCATGATTGGACAGCTGGGTTTGAAGGTGGCTCAACCCTTAACCCTTAAACTTAACAACTACAGGAGGGTTAGGGGGGCAGGGGAGATGACGACTGAAATGGACGAATGCCAGTGACTTGACCTGGACCTTCCTGGACGCTGATCGCTGTTTATTGTTAAGGTGCTTCGTCCACAACTCAGCTACACAGTTCAGCTCGGCATAGCCGACTAAAATGCCTGTCAAGAAGCAGTCTCCAATTCGAATGCTAGTGGCTGCCCAACGGCCCGCCTACGGTGGCCTGATGCTTAATGATATGTGAACACAATTTTTGCCCCCTGCATGTTCGTTCAAATTGGCATTTCAGATTGTCGTCCGTACACAATCCGCCACTACTGGCGGTTCAAAAACAATGACTACCGAAGAACACTGGTGCTGACTCCCTCACAGTGCCGCGATACAGGGCTATCTACCGGGCACATGTCTCATGCATCAAATGTGATGCTCTGTTTGACTGTAAAATTCCCACAAAAACCTCTCCGCTACTTGCCTTGCTGTTTACAAATATCAATAATATACGGTACCTGTACTCAGTATACCGGTACTGGTAAGCGTTAATTACCGGTATATTTTTTGTGTATAAATAAATCGACCAGCAATACGCCTTGGGGGATGCAAGGGGGAGCCACCTGTTTGGCCATGGCTCTGTGTCGCCCACCCGTCCCCCTAGTTGACCCGTCGTTTTCCCCATCTCTCATCCCTCCCCTTTGCCTCTGCAGCCAGACACAGCAGCAGCTACATCCGGCTCAGTGCCGGCGGCTGCCATTGCAGCCGACAGCCCCTCCTCTGAGAGCTTGTCTAGCGGCGGTTTCGGGCTGAGAGACCTGCCTCCGGAGCTGGAGGCCATGCTGCGGCGGGCGGCGGCGGCGGCAGGCCCGGCTGGCCAGGGCATTGCAGAGGCGCTGGGCGGCAGTTCTGGCCAATTCCCGGGAGCCGTGCAGCAGGAGTACGGTGCGCAGAGGGCATCCCTCAGGACGTGAAACCCTGAACCTTGAACCCCCGGCACTGAAATTCAAACCCTGAACCTCAGACGCTGAGTCCCTGAGGAGAAACTGAACCTTGAACTCCTTATTCTTAACCCCAGATGATGAGTCCCTGAACCCCAGATGATGAATCCCTAATCCCCAGATGATGAGTCCCTTAACCCCAGATGATGAGTCCCTGAACCCCAAATGATGAGTCCTTAAATCCCAGATGATTAGTCCCTAAACCCCAGATGACTCCCTGAACCCCAGATGATGCGCCCCTAAGCCCCAGATGCTGAATCCCTGGACCCCAAACCCCTGAACCCCAAACGATGAGTCCCTGAATCCCAGATTCAGAAGTCCAATCCCTACATAGTCCGGACACTGACAACCCGGTCCTGCTTTTGTTACTGGGTATGCAGGTGCGGGTGGCACACCGCGGTCTGCCGACTCCTCCCTCAGCGTTTCGTCGCTGTCTTCCGGGCGCTCGATCGGCGAGCTTGACGGGCTTCGCATGGCTGCTATTGGAACAGGCTACCACGGAGACATTGGTGAGGAGATTTCATGCTAGGGGACATTTCGAAGCCTCCTAAGTTTCCTTCGTTTTGCTGCGATGCTGGGTCGGGATTTAAAAGTACTGCATACTGTACTGGTATAAACGCTTTGTCTGTCCTTGTAATTAATTTTTTTTTCGATCGACGTTGGGATGAGGAAAACATTCTAATAATCATTATATCATAATAATCATAAGATCGGCGTTTCTACACTGTAGTCTGGGATTGAGAGTTTCATCGCTTTGGGGGTCAGGAGGGCAGAGCGATACAAGAAATATATACTTAATACCCAAGGAGATGCAAGGCCAAAATACGGTACCTCGAACCAGATCTGATAGAAATATCATTGTTTGCCTGCCACTTTGCGGTGCCTCGGCGGGGGCAAAGATTGTCTCGCTGGCATGGATCGCCGGATCACACAGGTTGCTGTGTGTTGGAATTAGGGCTAGGTAGGCAAGTTTCGGTCTGACGGCCAGCCTCTTTACAGTGTCACGAAAGTTTTACGCATTTGGCAGTCACCATGTGACATGATGACTGTTTTACTGCGTATCAGACCGTCTTGCGATACATCCGAGTCCCATTTATGGTGTCAGGGCCCAGCACTGGCTGGATTGCACACTATCACTACGGTATGGAGAGAGGAATGTATTTATTCTGGGTACAAAGTCAGCAAGTTCCGTCCCCACCGACATTCCTGGAGGCAGGCAGGGCCTGCAAGCCGGGCACGCATGATTCCTGCTGAGCTCTGCATATTTCCTGGAGAGCTCTGCATATTTCCTGGAGAGATCTGCATATTTCCTGGAGAGATCTGCATATTCCCTGGAGAGCGCTGCATATTCCCTGGAGAGCGCTGCATATTTCCTGGAGAGCGCTGCATATTTCCTGGAGAGCGCTGCATATTTCCTGGAGAGATCTGCATATTTCCTGGAGAGCGCTGCATCTTTCCTGGAGAGCGCTGCATATTTCCTGGAGAGCGCTGCATATTTCCTGGAGAGCGCTGCATATTCCCTGGAGAGATCTGCATATTTCCTGGAGAGCGCTGCATATTTCCTGGAGAGCGCTGCATATTTCCTGGAGAGCGCTGCATATTTCCTGGAGAGCGCTGCATATTTCCTGGAGAGCGCTGCATATTTCCTGGAGAGCGCTGCATATTTCCTGGAGAGATCTGCATATTTCCTGGAGAGCGCTGCATATTTCCTGGAGAGATCTGCATATTTCCTGGAGAGCGCTGCATATTTCCTGGAGAGCGCTGCACATTTCCTGGAGAGATCTGCATATTCCCTGGAGAGCGCTGCATATTTCCTGGAGAGATCTGCATATTTCCTGGAGAGATCTGCATATTCCCTGGAGAGATCTGCATATTTCCTGGAGAGCGCTGCATATTTCCTGGAGAGATCTGCATATTTCCTGGAGAGATCTGCATATTCCCTGGAGAGATCTGCATATTTCCTGGAGAGCGCTGCATATTTCCTGGAGAGATCTGCATATTTCCTGGAGAGATCTGCATATTTCCTGGAGAGCGCTGCATATTTCCTGGAGAGTGCTGCATATTTCCTGGAGAGCGCTGCATATTTCCTGATGAGCGCTGCATATTTCCTGGAGAGATCTGCATATTTCCTGGAGAGCGCCGCATATTTCCTGGAGAGCGCTGCATATTCCCTGGAGAGCGCTGCATATTTCCTGGAGAGCGCTGCATATTCCCTGGAGAGATCTGCATATTTCCTGGAGAGCGCTGCATATTTCCTGGAGAGATCTGCATATTTCCTGGAGAGCGCTGCATATTTCCTGGAGAGATCTGCATATTTCCTGGAGAGCGCTGCATATTTCCTGGAGAGCGCTGCATATTTCCTGGAGAGATCTGCATATTCCCTGGAGAGCGCTGCATATTTCCTGGAGAGATCTGCATATTTCCTGGAGAGATCTGCATATTCCCTGGAGAGATCTGCATATTTCCTGGAGAGCGCTGCATATTTCCTGGAGAGATCTGCATATTTCCTGGAGAGCGCTGCATATTTCCTGGAGAGATCTGCATATTTCCTGGAGAGCGCTGCATATTTCCTGGAGAGCGCTGCACATTTCCTGGAGAGATCTGCATATTCCCTGGAGAGCGCTGCATATTTCCTGGAGAGATCTGCATATTTCCTGGAGAGATCTGCATATTCCCTGGAGAGATCTGCATATTTCCTGGAGAGCGCTGCATATTTCCTGGAGAGATCTGCATATTTCCTGGAGAGATCTGCATATTCCCTGGAGAGATCTACATATTTCCTGGAGAGCGCTGCATATTTCCTGGAGAGATCTGCATATTTCCTGGAGAGATCTGCATATTTCCTGGAGAGCGCTGCATATTTCCTGGAGAGTGCTGCATATTTCCTGGAGAGCGCTGCATATTTCCTGGAGAGCGCTGCATATTTCCTGGAGAGATCTGCATATTTCCTGGAGAGCGCTGCATATTTCCTGGAGAGCGCTACATATTCCCTGGAGAGCGCTGCATATTTCCTGGAGAGCGCTGCATATTCCCTGGAGAGATCTGCATATTTCCTGGAGAGCGCTGCATATTTCCTGGAGAGATCTGCATATTTCCTGGAGAGCGCTGCATATTTCCTGGAGAGATCTGCATATTTCCTGGAGAGCGCTGCATATTTCCTGGAGAGCGCTGCATATTTCCTGGAGAGATCTGCATATTTCCTGGAGAGCGCTGCATATTTCCTGGAGAGATCTGCATATTTCCTGGAGAGATCTGCATATTCCCTGGAGAGATCTGCATATTTCCTGGAGAGCGCTGCATATTTCCTCGAGAGATCTGCATATTTCCTGGAGAGCGCTGCATATTCCCTGGAGAGATCTGCATATTTCCTGGAGAGATCTGCATATTTCCTGGAGAGCGCTGCATATTTCCTGGAGAGCGCTGCATATTTCCTGGAGAGCGCTGCATATTTCCTGGAGAGCGCTGCATATTTCCTGGAGAGCGCTGCATATTCCCTGGAGAGATCTGCATATTTCCTGGAGAGCGCTGCATATTTCCTGGAGAGCGCTGCATATTTCCTGGAGAGATCTGCATATTTCATGGAGAGATCTGTATATTTCCTGGAGAGCGCTGCATATTTCCTGGAGAGCGCTGCATATTTCCTGGAGAGCGCTGCATATTTCCTGGAGAGCGCTGCATATTTCCTGGAGAGATCTGCATATTTCCTGGAGAGATCTGCATATTTCCTGGAGAGCGCTGCATATTTCCTGGAGAGCGCTGCATATTTCCTGGAGAGCGCTGCATATTTCCTGGAGAGATCTGCATATTTCCTGGAGAGCGCTGCATATTTCCTGGAGAGCGCTGCATATTCTCTGGAGAGATCTGCATATTTCCTGGAGAGCGCTGCATATTTCCTGGAGAGATCTGCATATTTCCTGGAGAGCGCTGCATATTTCTCCTCGTCTTTGCATCGGCATCTCCACGATCCTCATTTACATGTCCACAACCTCACGGCACCTTTATGATTATTGTTCAAGTCTTGTAAAGGAGACGACAATCAGCTTGATGGCCCCCTCTAGCTGACTGGCTTCTCCCCGCTGGCTGGCTAGATCCAGGCTTGCCCGGTACAAAAATGCGGTGCGGTTCAGCCGTAAAGTGGTAGATACAAGGACGGTGTTTTAAAAATATGTTTGGGCCCACTGCACCTCATATTGTGAAATGATGTGGTGGGCCCAAACGGCCGTACTGGGTGGCCCTGATCAGCTCCTGTTGGACCCTCTCCATCCCAGCTTCTGTCCCTTGCCTAAGTTGCTAGACCTACCAATCACCTACCCCCATCCGCTCTGTTGTTGTTGCTACAAAGTTCATGCAACGACCCGCAGCCTTTTTCCAAAGGGCCAGGCAGAGCAAAAGCGGGGCGAGACCACCAACCCAAACGTGAGCGCTCTGTCCCCGCCCCCCCCCCCCTGACACACAATCCCACACACTGCCATCCCTGTCATCTTTTTGCTCAGACTTTGCCGCGCTCCTGTCCCCGCTCCCCTTCGTCGACGCAACCGGAGAAGCCAGTCCCCTCGGGGGCTCCCCGCAGCCGCCGCCCGCTGTCCTCAGCAGCATCAGCAGCCTCCCCGGAGTCAGAAACGACACCAACCGATCCGCGGCGGCAGCAGCAGGCGCCTCCCAGCAAGCCTCCGCCGCTGCCGCCATCGTCTCGCCGCTCCCCGCCTGGACCGCCTCAGCCAGCAGCGACCCTACCGCAGCAGCAGCAGCTGCAACATCCCTTCCCGCCTGGGCTGTCTCCGCCGGCCTGACGGGCCTTTTCGACGACGTGCTGTCGCTGTCCCTTGGCGGCGACGGCTCCGTCAGCAGCAGCGTCGATCGGCTGCTGTACGGTGGTTTGATGCATCCCAGGGGCAGCAGCAGCGACAGCGGCGGCGACGACGATGATGGAGGATACATTGGGGGATTGAGCAGCAGAGGGGCGGCCGCAGGCCCGCGGCGGACGGCGTCCAGGGCCGGGGCGGCGGCGGGTCGAGCGTTGGGCGGTCACGCGTTGGAAGACGGCAGCTCGTTGAGCTCGGTGGGGAGTCTCAGCGTGGGCAGCCTGTCGGAGCTGATTGCCAGGGGTGAGGACAGGGGAACTCTTCTTGCTTGTGGGTTGGGGTGCTTGGGGCCTGTGAGCCTGTCAGGGGCCTGCTTGTGGACTAGGGTGCTTGGGGCCTGTGAGCCTGTCAGGGGCCTGCTTGTGGACTAGGGTGCTTGGGGCCTGTGAGCCTGTCAGGGGCCTGCTTGTGGACTAGGGTGCTTGGGGCCTGTGAGCCTGTCAGGGGCATGCTTGTGGACTAGGGTGCTTGGGGCCTGTGAGCCTGTCAGGGGCCTGCTTGTGGACTAGGGTGCTTGGGGCCTGTGAGCCTGTCAGGGGTCTGCTTGTGGACCAGGGTTCTTGGGGCCTGTGAGCCTGTCAGGGGCCTGCTTGTGGACTAGGGTGCTTGGGGCCTGTGAGCCTGTCAGGGGCCTGCTTGTGGACTAGGGTGCTTGGGGCCTGTGAGCCTGTCAGGAGCATGCTTGTGGACTAGGGTGCTTGGGGCCTGTGAGCCTGTCAGGGGCCTGCTTGTGGACTAGGGTACTTGGGGCCTGTGAGCCTGTCAGGGGCCTGCTTGTGGACTGGGGTGCTTGGGGCGCATTGCAGGAAGTGGGGGAGGCACTGGAGCCGCTGTTGCAGCACCGCACCAGTGATGGCATGGTAGCGTGTGTTCAACACGTCCTAACATGCGTGTGTGTGTTTGTGTGCATGCTCCAGCCCCCAATATGAATATGTGTGTGTGCACATTTGTCGTTTTCAGGCGTGTTGCAGCAGCGCACCGGTGACGGCATGGACTGCGGCAGCGGTAGCCTGTGTTTAACTAGTCCTAACATTTGTGTGTGTGTGTGTGTGCACCTTTTTCGTTTTCAGGCGTGTTGCAGCAGCGCACCGGCGTGGATGGCGGCAGCAGCATTGTGTCGGAGCTGTCTCAGCTGGCCAAGGAGGGCGAGCAGCTGGCCGCGCGCATCACCTCAGCCATGTCGGCACCGTCCAGGCAGCCGCTGTGGGCACCGTATGTGGAGGTAGAGAAACATAGGTGTCTGACTGTATACAGCTACCGTACCGTAGATTTGCTTTGCTTCCCCTCATAACTTTTATAAGTTAAGTTGTTTGGGGTTTAAAGATCCATGAATATACTACTTGTCGATTGTTGACACCAGTTTTCAGTTAGAATTAAGAGTTTTGGCCAATAGGTTGCCCTGAGGACAGCATTAAAATGAGGGAGGCAAATCAAATATACGTTACTGGCACAAGAATGACGGTGTTTGGGTACGGGTGTGTAGGTATAGCAGGCGGGTTTCACTTCAGGATCAAGATTTCAGCCCAGGGAGGGCTAATGCATATAATAATGTACATAGAACGTTATGAGCATTAGCCCTCCCTGATAAGATGATTTCATACTTATTCAGCGTCGGTGGATCCATGCAAGTATGACCTGGAGATTGTAGTATGAGCCGGGAGAATAATATGGGGCTCATGAGTATGAAATATAAAACAGATGGGGCGCGGCTGAGCCTCTGGGGGCCTGTTGTCAAGCCTGGCAATTGGCGAATTCAAGCGGAAATCCAGGATGAGCTCCGGTGGGGGATCCAGGCTAGGATCCAGATCTGAGGGATATGCTCAGATCTGTTTGATCACGCTACCCCTCCAACTCTTAAAAGACGTAGAGCAATCCTGCCCCTCTGCTAATACAGATCACCAAGGACCTTTACAGATGTGAGTGTACTGAATGTGCCTCCTACCTCTTCTGCACGCAGCCTGCTGAAGGAGCTCAGGCGGAGGAGCTGCGTCGCGCAGAGCAGCGTGCTTGGATGGACAGTCTCTGGCAGCTACCCCCCCTGCAGCCTGGCGTGGCTTCCCGTCCGCACGGCACCCAGCCGACGCAAACGGCTGCATTGGCTGCAACAGCAGTAAACGCCAGCCGCCAGCCTTATGACTACCGTCCCGATGACGTCAGGCGCAGCCAGCAGCGGCCGCGGGCAGCGGCGGCGCCTCTGTCTTTTGCTGCTGCCGGGGCTGGGTTTGGAGGCTTCGACGCCGGGTATGAGCTGCCGGCGCGTCCGGCTGTGGCAGCAGCGCCCGCCCCTGGATTCTCATACGGCGGAACGCACACAGCATATCCTGTTGGCGGGGAGGCTGTCCCCTCCAACTTGGCGGGCTTGGATGAGATGCTGCGGCAGGCAATGCAGAGGGTCAGCACTGGCACCTCGCCTGCTGCTGATGCTGATGCTGATGGGACCCACCACGGGCCGTTGCAGACTGCGGCTGTTGGGGCTGATGCAGGTGATGGCGTTGTGCTCAGTGAGAGCAGCAGCAGCGGCATAGGAATCAACAGGGGCAGTGTCGTGCTTAGCACGAGCAGTGGCAGCGGCATGGGCAGCAGCAGTGTCGTGCTAAGCACGAGCAAAAGCAGTGACACGGGAAGCAGCAGCGTTGGCCTCGGCTTGAGCAGTGGGACCGGCACAAGCGGCAGTAGTGTTGAAATCAGCACCAGCAGCGGGCGTGGCATGGGGGGCGGCAGTAGCAGTGCTGTCCTTAGTGGGAGCCGTGGGAGTCTGCGGCCCAGCAGCGACAGCGTGGCTAATAACGCTTGGCCATATCCCGGCGCCCCTGGCCCGCCTGCTGCCCTGCAACAGCAGTTACATCAGCAACACCAGCAGTTGTATCTGCAACCGCAGTTTGAACAGCAACAGCAACACCAGCAGGTGTTGTATCAGCAGCAACAGTTGCAACAACAGCGTCAGCTGGTGCCGCTGTTCCCTCCGGCTGACACAAGCAGCCAGGCCATGTCGGACATCTTGGACATGTCGCTGCTTGATGATGACGATGACGGGGACCTCCTTTCTCCAATACTTGAGGGGTGGGAGGAGGAGGGGGAGGAGGAGGAGGAGGAGGGGGGTCGCAGCGGCGGCAGCAGGCAGGATGGCAGGGGCGGTTCTGCTTCTCCGCCGGCCGTGTGGGCCAGCCTTTCCGGCCCGAGCCTGATCACAGCTCTGAACCACTCCATGCAGCACAGCAGGCGACAGCGGGAGGAGGCGCAGAATCAAGTGGACAGTGCAGCGGCGGCGGGAGGCGGAGACGGCGGCGGCGGGCTGGTTGTGCAGCCCAGAAGCACATCCAGCACCCAGCTCCCCGCTGCAACAGCAACGGGACCGACGGCGGCGTCGGCGGCCCACATCAGCAGACGGCAGCCGGAGGGAAGCCATCCTGCCGGAGGCCCTGACGCGCAGCATCACGTTGAGGTTCCCTACCCGGACAGCGACGATGACGGCGAGTGGGTCGAGGAGGTGGACTGGCGAGACCGCGGTGATGACGTGCATGAAGAACAGTCTGGGGAGGAGGAGGACCATTATGGTGGTGGGGTATCGCAGCCTGGCGGTGGCAAGCAACCTGCCCCTGCCGCTGCCCCCAGCAGCAGCATGCCTGGCATCCCTGCGCGTCAGCTGTGGCAAATGCAACAGACAGAAACTTCGGCCACGCAGGCTTCACCAGCCAGCAGAGAAGCCGCCTCAACCCTATCTCAAGCGGCTGCGGCTGCGGCTTCTGGTAGAGGCTCAGAATCTGGAGGCACCTCACTGGACTCTGATGGCTTTGCTGATGTCATGTCGGGTCTGCTACGTGACATCAATCTGGGCTTGGCAGCCATGGAGCAGCCACCGCAGCAGCAGCGGCAACAGCAGCAGCAACAGCAGCGGCAGCAGCAGCAGCAGCTACCACAGCAGCAGCAGCAGCCTGCCTGGATCCAGGGCCCCCCTGACCAACAGGCATCCACTGACTGGGATTCGGGGCAGGCGGAGGGGCTGCAGGGCGAGCCCTCCTTTGGAGACACCGCTTGACAGGGGGAGGGGAGAATGTATTTTTGGGATCTGTGATGATTGCTTTGGATGATTGGCGGCAGCTTGGTGAGGGGGGCCATGGGGGATAGATAGATTACCAGGGCAGGGTTGTTTCTCCTCGGCTGCTTCTGTCAGGTGTCTAGGTAGTCCTTGAATTTGAATTTTCAGGTACGAGTCCCTCTCAGTTGTGCAGCAGGCTGGATGCATCAGCCTGAGGAGGATCCAAATGCGGTTTTGGAGGCTCGGAAACTGCACCATGCTCTGAACCTCTGGTGCCCTTTACGGCTGAACACCTGGGTGACATTTTATAATTTTTAATTCATGGGGCGTGTGCTTCTCTTCCTAGACCTGTGGATAGAGAGGAACCAGGTGCCTGTGAGGTGGACTGGGCGCACTTACACAGCGGACTGAAGCACCTTGGTGACATACGGTATGTAAGGACTCGTTTATCTGAGCAGATCGAACAAAAGCAGTGAATGCAGAAGCTAACCCGTCAGACACAGATGTTTTTGAACCTTTGTTCCAGATCTGGGATGCCTACCACTAATTAAGTGCGAGCTACGATATTACACCAAAACCTGTCGTGTGATAGCTCGGAAACTTGACGAAAGGATACATTCCCTAAAAGTGGGTGCATTCGTGACTTCGTATGTATACCAGAAGTGTTAGATGGACTGCTCATGTCCAAATGGTTAATGCGGTCACTCCTCTGGGCACTACCGAAAGAGACTGGACAGCGTCACCAGAAAGAAGCGAAAGTTCTGAACAGATTCTTCCAGGAGTGATCCAGGGAAATCTTCTTCCCCAGCCCGGCAGCCCCTGTAGGGCTATGTGTTTCATTCTCATGCCACGGGTTTGTGGCTGTGTGTTGCCTGCTTGCCCAGGGGGTCACCCTTTCTCGCTAGCCCCCCCCTCCATTACTCCATGTGTGATGTATCATTGCGGCGTGCGGGGTGTACACCTTGGACATCATCTTCAGCTGCCGGCATGCATGCCCAGTTGGTGGGGGTCCCCGGTCAGCTGCTAAAAGCTTCGCAGTTCAGATTGAGCATGCCAGCTGAGTAACCGTACTGAGGTGATGAGGCCAAGCCTTGGCCACTCTGCGATGACATCCCTCTGCAGATGGAGGAATTTCAGGCGCATCAGGGACCATACACAGCTGGGGATGCGCTAACAGTGGGCCAGGTGCATAGCCATTTGATATTCGTGAACCAGCTACATTGTAGAAACCTCACAAATTTCTGACTGAGAAATAAAGGTTTGACCACCGGTTTGACTGGGTTCCGGTGGTTGCCTGGGTTCAGGAGGTTGTGCATTAGAGCAGTACACAGATTGTGTTTTTTTCTTGTTGAGGGCTAGGATCTGGACGGACTGGGCTTTTTTCTAACTTCCTTTATTTTTGGGGTGGTCTTTTTCCTTCCCCTTCTTCCGTCTGTTCCTTTATTTTCTCATCTATCCTTAAGGTTCTTTTCCTCCCAACCAGCAATCTGGCGCCCATGCGGCCCAGCCTTTCCAGCATGGCCCAGAGGTATGACGTCATTTACGTAGAGAACTGGGTTGTTACAGATGGCTGCACGAGTGGGTGAAGCCTCCTGTGTGCAACTCGAGGGCGCCACTGTGACATGGCCTGCCCGGTTGATTTGAACATGAAGAAAAGACGTCAGGGACAGACAGTTATCCAACTGCTTCTCCTGAGTTTGTACAGTCGCCGAGATATCATGTGGCACCACGGTGGGGTTTGATTGATATCATATTGGACTGGTAGCATATCTTGCATGAAGCAGATAGATTTAGGAGGGTGCATACCCGCTGGGCTCTGCTGAGCGCTGGGTCGCGGAGGGCTGCCATGGGGTGGGCAAGCTCAATTCCAGCTACTAAACACAGCTAGGACCATGGTGCAGATGTACCACCCTCCTACGAAGCAGATGGGAGTGGTAGATCATTCTCTACCAGCTCCAGTATCGCAGCCAGAGTGGCCGATTCACTGTCGAGACAACGTTACACCAGGGTCCATGGGCATTATCAATCCCTATTATCCCTGCATTGTCAAAAGTATATTAATATTACAATTTCGGATACCGTACTGAACATCAGGGGGCTGAACATCATCATCATGCACTATTTGTCCTGTTCACAATTGCAATCAAGGCTGGGCCACTTGGACTGCCTTCCGGATGGCGTTGGGCATGGTCTGCATGATGGTCTGCACATCAACCAGCCCCTTGAGTATTGAATCCAGCCGCTCGTCAGGGTCCGTGGATGCAGGCGTCCTACCATGGCAAGCAAGGGTTAAGAGTTAAGGGTCCGTGGATGCAGGCGTCCTGCCATGCAAGCAAAACGGTCATATCAGTGGTCCGTAACGGAATAGTAGGCAGGGATAAACAATGATACTGGTAGCAAGATGTCGAGAAAATCTGATTCTCACTCGAATTTACCAGCTGCTCCCAGGTCCTACCAGGTCTTCCCTGGCCTCACATCTCTAAAAGCGGCCACATCGATCCAAGGAGGAAAGTCTTCCTTGGTCTCACATCTCTCGAAGCGGATCTAGATCTATCCAAGGAGGCCAACAGGCTTGATAATAATCGACATGCACGTGTCAAGCGGTAGGTCGGGCTCAAATTATATTATTTTTCAGTGTGCCCCACACCGCACCTGCGGTCAACCAGAGACGCAGGACCTTCATAAAACCTGCAGGCAATCAGACACATGGGATTAAGGCCTCTGGTTTAAGGCAGTTCACCTCTGGGCCTTGCTGAAAAGGCTCAGCCGCAAGGGCGCCCAACCAATCGGTTGGGAAGAAAGACAAATAGACCGGGCAGTTGGTGAGGAAGAACAAGGGAAACGGGGAAATAAGGACATTGGACACGCAAGGCTGGGGAAAAGGTCCGACACGTGGGTGGGACACTCAGGGGGGGGACTTGGATATGAGAGATGCATTGTTTTGCTTGCTTGGACTTAACAAAGTGTGAGGCTGGCCGGAAGCGGCTGCAAGCCTGCACACTTCAGCTGAAGCTCTCTTATGTACCGTGCCTTGCCTGCCAATGTGTTCTGGCTCGTACAAGCATTCCGTGCATGAGAACTTCTTGTGAAGCAAACGACAGGAATCATCACGTCACCCAACACTTCTAAAGACACACTTCTATGCATCACGCACTCGTCATACATGCCCGGCAGTTCATTAACTTTCTACAGGCTGCACACTGCTATGCCTTTCTCGAGCTAGAGCCAAGCTCTGAATACTACCCGGCTCATCAAAAGCCCCTGTCTGGCATCGTCAAGCCACATCTGTGTTATATATTATGTAAGCATCCAAGTATTCCAGTGAGTCACCCTAATGAGCACAATGCTGAATACAAAACTCAGGCCCTTCCTGATGGAAGAAAGGCTGTGAGCCCCCATACCCTAAACCGCCATTCACACTTTATTAACATAATGCTCTGGAGCCCTCCTCCAATGAACAGTCCTCCTCCTCTGATGAACAAACCTCATTTACTAACTGTGGGACAAACTCAACCGTGCCCTGGCTGTCGCCTACCGGTAACGAAGACCCAGCATTCAGCAACCGATGCAGCCATCCTCACCTGAAGAAGAAAACAAGATTTACCTTCTAAGGGACAATGTCCACCGTGCCCTGAATGTCGCCCGACGATCTCCCTCATCGCCTAACGAAGACAAGGCTACTATTCCCTGTACCCTAGCAGCCATTCTCACCTGAAAAAGAAAACATTATTTCCTCTCTGAGGTACCATCTCCACCGTGCCCTATATGTCGCGTGATGATGAAGAGGCTCCTATCCCAGCAACCTAAATGGCCATCCTGACCTGATGAACAAAACGTGATTTCTCCCTTTCCCCCTCCCGTGTGACCATGTCTCGGGATGTCGCATACTGATGATGAAGAAAAGGCTCCCATGGACAGACCCAGCAACCTAGCCATGTGCACCTGATGAAGAAAACGTCTGTTCCCTTCTGTGATACCATCACGACTATAACCGGGTAGTCGTCTACTGAGGAAAAGGCTCCTACCCCAGTAGCCTAGATGACTATCCCCACTTGATGCAGAACATATTATTGGGTTTAGCCTTTACCCTTAACCCTCCCCACCTGATGAAGAACACATTCTTGCCCTTCTGAGGGACCATCTCGACGGTGCCCTGGATGTCGCCCGCACTGCCAAAGCCGCCAGTTGCACTAATGCGCTTGAGGAGCGAGATCTGAGAGCGCAGTGTAGGCATGTCAAGTCAGCAATGTCCTGTCTCAGACCCCAGATGTAGACTTGCGACTCGAGAACGAGATCCGAGAGGGCAGAGTGTGCAAGTCCTGTTGTGCGTCACATCTATGACCACCGAGGTCAGCCTGCTACTTGGTAGGCAAGGCTGGGATGCGCACCTATACAAATCATGCTGTCACTTTTATTTCCCCGTCTTTTAACGTCTACCTATCAAAACCTACGTTTGGTTTCACACATTTGTTTTTCAGGCGAGCCATTTTAATATTTAACCTTCTATCATGCCAAGCATGTGGACAAAGTTTTGTTACACAGTAAGGATTGACTGCTTTGAGCAACCCTCCCTCTCCTCTTGTGGATCTCCTTGTTTCACCCTAAAAACCATGCCCAGCTAGCTGCCTACCACTACTCCGAGCCTGCTTGTCGCAAAACACATGTACCGCCTACATATGTACTGCGCACACCAAGACAGTGCACAAGGTAACATGTACCGCATTCACCTGGAAGCCGTTATCGAGCTTGTCCACTTTCAGAGGTAGTGCAGTCGGGTAGTTGGCGCCAGATTGTGACATGGTGGACGCCCTGCCAGTCAGGAGGGGGGAGGTAAGAGCAGCGGTCCAGTCAGGAGGGGGGAGGCAGGATAAGCGGTCCAGTCAGGAGGGGGGAGGCAGGAGCAGCGGTCCAGTCAGCAGACAGCCTCCTTGGCAACAGTCCCCCCCCCCGGCTGATAATCCACATTTGGCAGGCAGCCCCGCAGACGCAAAAAGCCCGATTTGGACCAAACCAGGACCGGCCTACCGCTGGCGGCCAAAGCAGCAGGATTGGCCACAAATTGGGTATCCAGCAGGAGGCTGGAGTGTAGCTGACATGTAGAGAAGGAGTGTAGCTGACATGTAGCGAAAAAGAAGCACTGGAGAGCCTTCTGAGGAGCTTGCATTGTAGGGCCTCCCTTGAACAGGCGCTAACAAAGAAAACCGCAATCAAGGTGACTCACTCCAAGGGACGTGCGGGTGAAGGGAACAGAGGAGCTCAGGGCCGTTACCAGGACGGGGACAGATCTCTCCTGTTTCCCAGCCTGGCCCCAACAACACGAGGTGCCATCCAGGGCCTAGGCATTACTGGAAACAAGTCTCACCACCACCTTTGCTCACCACTGATATATACTCTCCACGAAGGTCGTGGTTTGGACCGTGCTGCGGATGGGCATGCGGGTATGGAGAGGGTCAGGACTCGGGACTTCAGGAGTGGGCGGAGGTCCTTGCATGACGAGACCACTTGATCTAGAATGGCCTGCTCATTGACCTGCCTGTTTCGAAACATGACACTCACGTGGGAAGGTCAGCTGTCCCTAATTGAACATGCGGTTCGCTGAGATCCTTTGATGCCACCCGCACAGCGACGGTTGGGCGGAGTTGATGGCAAAGCCTGGCCGCAGGGATGCTCCTGGACATGCACCTGGACCGAGGAGTTCGTAAGGCATGGATGTTGGATCGCGAGGAAAGCAACATGTTGGAATATTTTTTGAGACCACGCATCCGGTGCCGGGCCTTTAGGAGCGCAGAATCACGGCATGCCCATTTTAATGGTGTGACAATGTTAGTTGCATTTGAGGGTACGATTCTGAGATTGGCGCGGATCCGCCCCTCCCTTCCCATATCTAACTTGAGCTGGCCACACCATTCTCTGGGAATTGGAGACTCTACTACTGAACCTGTCCGAAACGGATCTTTAGATCAGGGGCGAAACTCGGCCGCTCATGGCAGATTCGAGCAACGCCAGGGCTCGCTGGGAGCTGGAGAACAACGTCCAAAACGTTGAGGACATCGATGCTCTCTTCAAGTACAACGCTGCGGAGGACCGAGGTGGATTTTCCGATGCAGCTGCAGTGTAGCAGCTCTCCGAAAGCGCAGCTGCAGTGCCTATCCGCGTAATTTGCTGCTTGAATTAGTGCTTGCATGAGATTATGCATCCCCATGTGCTTCTGTCCTTGCAGCTGTTCATCAGCAGAAGCCATGGAGCAAGGACCCTCATTTCTTCAAACAGTGAGTGTGCCTCCCAGCGGCCATTCGCATTGTCACCGCACCTGTTTCTTGGCCCTGCCGCACTTGCCTCCATGCATGCACCTGCATAGAATGTTTGCATGCACCTCACTTGCCATGCCGCCATGGCCTCCAAGGACTAGGTGTAGCGCTGGCCCATGCTTTCTCTTTCCCATATCATCCCATCCCGATTTTAACCTCCCAGTATTTTGACTGACACACGCTGAGACCCCCTATGCTTACAAGGGATAGGGTACCTGGAATTTGCGTAGCCTATTGGGGGATGTGCCCAGCTGGCCGCAGGCTACGCTGATTGTTTTTCACAAGTGTCCTGCTGCCTCGGCATTGCCTAAGCTTCATATGCTGATACCTGGCATATCTCTGCACACTTTCTCTGCTCCACACGCGCTCCCCCTTCGCCCGGCCTGCACCCGCAGCGTCCGCATGTCGGCGCTGGCCCTGCTCAAGATGGCCATGCACGCACGGTCGGGGGGCAGCCTCGAGGTAATTAAAATGTGTGAGGGCAATTGTCATGTAGTCATCAATTCAAGACAAGTTGGGGGCCTCGGGTGGCTGATAGAGGGAGCTCATGGAGCCGCAGGACTGCAGGGATGGCCTCTCAAGTTGAGGATTGGTCGCTCATTATAATAGCAATTTCGTTGCACTTGCGGTATTTCTGATAGTTTCAACAAAGCCATTGACATCTGCTTTGTTTACGGCATCACCGTCCCTAGTTATTCAGCAGGCTCTCTCATCCGGTCTGACGAATAACGTGTTCTTGAAACGGAAGGGCCGGATGAATATTTCCTTTCAAAAGGTCGACTGGATTGTTCCTTGAAATGAAGTGAGGCAGCCAGCGCGGCAGGACAGATCATGCAGTACTGCAGTCAGCACCAAAAGAGACCCTGCGCTACACAACTACTTGCTTCAAATGCTGAACATGCAGCCTGCACCCTGGGCTGAACAAGCAGTCAGCACCAGTGGATACCTTGAGCTAGACAACCGCCTGCACCCTGATGTGAAAATGCAGCCTGCACTTGGGACTAAAGTAATCAAACGACAAGGGTGATGGTGCGGATACAGCTTCGGCCCAGAGAGTCTGCGCTGTTCCCTCGACCCGCATTCCCTAGTGAAGCGTAGATTTATCGCTTTCTAGTTAAACGGCGCAAATCTTCGGGCTCCATCGCTGTCAGCCTCGAGTCCGAGTCTCTTTCTCATAACATGCTTCCAAGGATTTCCATATGCAGGGCACCCTTGCCCACTTGATGCCACACAAGTCCTAGGTACCAACAGGGTTGGAGAAAAGAATGGGGCCTGCCAGCCCCCCACACCTCCCAGAGGGCGTTGACCTGTGTGCGTTGACTTGTGTGCATCCGCCAAGTGTGCACCTGCCCTGTGGCCCAGGATGCCAGTTGATAGGCAATGCTCCAGGGCAAGGCAGTGTAGGACACGCCTGACGCGATGGATGTGTGAACACCTTGCCCAGCTTGTTCACCTGAGTGCACTTGCTCTATGTCAGGTGATGGGCATGCTCCAGGGCAAGACGGTGCAGGATACGTTTGTGGTGATCGACGTGTTCGCGTTGCCTGTGGAGGGTACGGAGACCCGTGTGAATGCGCAGGCAGAGGCGTATGAGTACATGGTGGACTTCATCGACACCAACAAGGTGAGGACTGGAGGGAGGAGGAGGGGGGTGGAGGGAGGAGGGGGAGGGATGAGGAGAGGAGGAGAGGAGTGGATGGATGAGGAGAGGAGTGGATGGGGGAGGAGAGGAGGGGAGGGAGGAGGAGGGGATGGACGAGGAGAGGAGGGGAGGGAGGAGGAGAGGAGGAGAGGGAGGAGGAGGGGAGGGAGGAGGAGAGGAGGGGAGGGAGGAGGAGAGGAGGAGGGGAGGGAGGAGGAGAGGAGGGGAGGGAGGAGGAGAGCAGGAGGGGAGGGAGGAGGGGAGGAGGGGAGGGAGGAGGAGAGGAGGAGGGGAGGGAGTAGGAGAGGAGGAGGGGAGGGAGGAGGAGAGGAGGAGGGGAGGGAGGAGGAGAGGAGGAGAGGAGGAGGGGAGGGAGGAGGAGAGGAGGAGGGGAGGGAGGAGGAGAGGAGGAGGGGAGGGAAGAGGAGAGGAGGATGGGAGGGAGGAGGAGAGGAGGAGGGGAAGGAGGAGGAGAGGAGGAGGGGAGGGAGGAGGAGAGGAGGGGGGAAGGGGGGAGGAGAGGAGAGGGGGAGGGAGGAGGAGAGGAGGGGGGGAGGGAGGAGGAGAGGAGGGGGGGGGGGGGGAGGAGGAGAGGAGGGGGGGAGGGAGGAGGAGAGGAGGGGGGGAGGGAGGAGGAGAGGAGGGGGGGAGGGAGGAGGAGAGGAGGGGGGGGGAGGAGTAGAGGAGGGGGGGGAGGAGGAGAGGAGGGGGGGGAGGAGGAGAGGAGGGGAGGGAGGAGGAGAGGAGGGGAGGGAGGAGGAGAGGAGGGGAGGGAGGAGGAAAGGAGGGGAGGGAGGAAGAGAGGAGGGGAGGGAGGAGGAGAGGAGGAGAGGGAGGAGGAGAGGAGGGAGGGAGGAGGAGAGGAGGGGAGGGAGGAAGAGAGGAGGGGAGGGAGGAGGAGAGGGGAGGGGAGGGAGGAGGAGTGTGGAGGGGACAGAGGAGGAGTGGGGAGGGGAGGGAGGAGGAGTGGGGAGGGGAGGGAGGAGGAGTGGGAAGGGGGGGGAGGAGGAGTGGGGAGGGGAGGGAGGAGGAGTGGGGAGGGGACGGAGGAGGAGTGGGGAGGGGAGGGAGGAGGAGTGGGGAGGGGAGGGAGGAGGAGTGGGGAGGGGAGGGAGGAGGAGTGGGGAGGGGAGGGAGGAGGAGTGGGGAGGAGGAGTGGGGAGGGGAGGGAGGAGGGGTGGAGTGGGGAGGGGGTGGAGTGGAGGGAGGGGGTGGAGTGGAGGGAGGAGGGGGTGGGGGGTACTTAACCCTAGACTCTATACCATTAACCCTGTACCCTGGGGTGTATGCGTTCATGGTGGACTTTGTAGACACATGCAGTGTAAGGAGTGTGTGTGTGTGTGGGGGGGGGGTACTTAACCTTGTATACCCTGTACCCACATTCCTGAAACCCTGAGAGGAATTGGTTCATGGTGGACTTCATCTACACGAACAAGGTGAGGAGTGGAGGTGCTGCGTCACAAATGTTTAGTTATATCACATACATAGTAGCAGTGATGGGAATGGACTAGGGGGGCAAGTGTTGGGGGAACGGCACTACTGACAGTGCAGCCTGCGGCATTTTTTTGTTCCATAGGCCCAAGAGCAGCACTGTTCAGTTTTCAGGCTGGAGATCAGTGCTGTGCAAGTATGCCGTAATTCAGAAATTGTGTCAGTAATAACAGCCATTACTGGTAAAAGTAGGTGAATTTGCCTTGGAATTCCGGTGACGAAAACTCAGCTACGTAATTAAGCCACCGTAAAGACTGAAGTCGGCACGGAAGTGCCGGAGATCTCCTTCAACCAGCCTCTACCGGAGCAGGCGAATCAGGCAATTGCAGGCTTGCTGCTCATCCCCAGCATTTGGACATGTAAATGGGATGATGTGGAAAAGCGCTGTCCCTGCTTGTGAAGCGGCCTTCAATCCGTCTCACCCTGTCTGACTGTTTTGTGCACCTAACCCTGACTGACTTTGATGCACTTTTAAACCCTGACTGACTTTGATGCACTCCTAAACCCTGACTGACTTTGATGCACTCCTAAACCCTGACTGACTTTGATGCACTCCTACTCCTAAACCCTGACTGACTTTGATGCACTCCTAAACCCTGGCTGACTTTGATGCACTCCTAAACCCTGACTGACTTTGATGCACTCCTAAACCCTGACTGACTTTGATGCACTCCTAAACCCTGTCTGACTACACAATGTGCTCCTAAACCCTGTCTGACTTCACGACGTGCTCCTTAACCCTGTCTGACTACACGACGTGCTCCTAAACCCTGTCTGACTACACGATGTGCTCCTAAACCCTGTCTGACTACACGACGTGCTCCTAAACCCTGTCTGACTACACGACGTGCTCCTAAACCCTGTCTGACTACACGATGTGCTCCTAAACCCTGTCTGACTACACGACGTGCTCCTAAACCCTGTCTGACTACACGACGTGCTCTCAAACCCTGTCTGACTACACGATGTGCTCCTAAACCCTGTCTGACTACACGACGTGCTCCTAAACCCTGTCTGACTACACGACGTGCTCCTAAACCCTGTCTGACTACACGACGTGCTCCTAAACCCTGTCTGACTACACGACGTGCTCCTAAACCCTGTCTGACTACACAATGTGCTCCTAAACCCTGTCTGACTACACGACGTGCTCCTAAACCCTGTCTGACTACACGACGTGCTCCTAAACCCTGTCTGACTACACGACGTGCTCCTAAACCCTGTCTGACTACACGATGTGCTCCTTAACCCCGTCTTAACTATGATGTTCTCCTAATACCTGAATGGCTCCGATATCCTGATGCACTCTGAAACTTTGGCCGAACATGATGCCCACCGAAACCCTTCACCCCTGCCTGTACAGAGCATCCATCGTTTGGAGAACGTGGTCGGGTGGTATCACAGCCACCCTGGCTACGGCTGCTGGCTGTCGGGGATCGACTGCACTACTCAAATGACCAATCAGCAGTACCAGGCAAGCCTCAATGCTGTACTTGTGCACGTAAACTGCCTTTCATGTACGAACCGGCCTGCAGCCCGGAGGGTGTGATGCAGCAGGCCCTGTTGCTTGTGCCACCGGCCGTAGGTTGGTCGTGGGTTCGTTCCCAGGGGTGGCCGCCTGGCAGAGCCCCTGAATTCTGGTGTCCTGGTCTGCAAAAACAAATGACGGGCAAGCCTTTCCTGGGCTTGCCAGACAGCCAGGCTTGCCAGCCTTTTATTCATACCTCCAATATTTAGTCCATGATGCTTTTCTACATTTCTGGTGCGGAAAATTCATTTGATGTTGATTTGAACATTCAGCCAGCATCTGTCAGAGTGCACTCCCGTTTATGGGGTGCATGTAAAGACGCTCGTTTTCCTTCATGCTCTTACTGCAACAGGCTGCCATCAGGCCTGGCAGCCCAGTGCAGCAAGAGCATGTTTTCCTTCATGCTCTTACTGCAACAGGCTGCCATCAGGCCTGGCAGCCCAGTGCGCCAAGAGCATGTTTTCCTTCATGCTCTTACTGCAACAGGCTGCCATCAGGCCTGGCAGCCCAGTGCAGCAAGAGCATGTTTTCCTTCATGCTATTACTGCAACATGCTGCCATCAGGCCTGGCAGCCCAGTGCAGCAAGAGTATGTTTTCCTTCATGCTCTTGCTGCAACAGGCTGCCATTAGGCCTGGCAGCCCAGTGCAGCAAGAGTATGTTTTCCTTCGTGTTCTTACTGCAACAGGCTGCCATCAGGCCTGGCAGCCCAGTGCAGCAAGAGCATGTTTTTCTTCATGCTCTTACTGCAACAGGCTGCCATCAGGCCTGGCAGCCCAGTGCAGCAAGAGTATGTTTTCCTTCATGCTCTTGCTGCAACAGGCTGCCATCAGGCCTGGCAGCCCAGTGCGCCAAGAGCATGTTTACCATCATGCACTTACTGCAACAGGCTGCCATAAGGCCTGGCAGCCCAGTGCAGCAAGAGTATGTTTTCCTTCATGCTCTTGCTGCAACAGGCTGCCATCAGGCCTGGCTGCCCAGTGCAGCAAGAGTATGTTTTCCTTCATGCTCTTGCTGCAACAGGCTGCCATCAGGCCTGGCAGCCCAGTGCAGCAAGAGTATGTTTTCCTTCATGCTCTTGCTGCAACAGGCTGCCATCAGGCCTGGCAGCCCAGTGCAGCAAGAGCATGTTTTCCTTCATGCTCTTGCTGCAACAGGCTGCCATCAGGCCTGGCAGCCCAGTGCAGCAAGAGTATATTTTCCTTCATGTTCTTACTGCAACAGGCTGCCATCAGGCCTGGCAGCCCAGTGCGCCAAGAGCATGTTTTCCTTCATGCTCTTACTGCAACATGCTGCCATCAGGCCTGGCAGCCCAGTGCAGCAAGAGTATGTTTTCCTTCATGCTCTTACTGCAACAGGCTGCCATCAGGCCTGGCAGCCCAGTGCGCCAAGAGCATGTTTTCCTTCATGCTCTTACTGCAACAGGCTGCCATAAGGCCTGGCAGCCCAGTGCAGCAAGAGTATGTTTTCCTTCATGCTCTTGCTGCAACAGGCTGCCATCAGGCCTGGCTGCCCAGTGCAGCAAGAGTATGTTTTCCTTCATGCTCTTACTGCAACAGGCTGCCATCAGGCCTGGCAGCCCAGTGCAGCAAGAGTATATTTTCCTTCATGCTCTTACTCCAACAGGCTGCCATTAGGCCTGGCAGCCCAGTGCAGCAAGAGTATGTTTTCCCTCATGCTCTTACTCCAACAGGCTGCCATCAGGCCTGGCAGCTCAGTGCAGCAAGAGCATGTTTTCCTTCATGCTCTTGCTGCAACAGGCTGCCATCAGACCTGGCAGCCCAGTGCAGCAAGAGTATGTTTTCCTTCATGCTCTTGCTGCAACAGGCTGCCATCAGGCCTGGCAGCCCAGTGCAGCAAGAGTATGTTTTCCTTCATGCTCTTACTGCAACAGGCTGCCATCAGGCCTGGCAGCCCAGTGCAGCAAGAGTATGTTTTCCTTCATGCTCTTGCTGCAACAGGCTGCCATCAGGCCTGGCAGCCCAGTGCAGCAAGAGTATGTTTTCCTTCATGCTCTTGCTGCAACAGGCTGCCATCAGGCCTGGCAGCCCAGTGCAGCAAGAGTATGTTTTCCTTCATGCTCTTGCTGCAACAGGCTGCCATCAGGCCTGGCAGCCCAGTGCAGCAAGAGTATGTTTTCCTTCATGCTCTTACTCCAACAGGCTGCCATCAGGCCTGGCAGCCCAGTGCAGCAAGAGCATGTTTTCCTTCATGCTCTTACTGCAACAGGCTGCCATCAGGCCTGGCAGCCCAGTGCAGCAAGAGCATGTTTTCCTTCATGCTCTTACTCCAACAGGCTGCCATTAGGCCTGGCAGCCCAGTGCAGCAAGAGCATGTTTTCCTTCATATACTTGCTGCAACAGGCTGCCATCAGGCCTGGCAGCCCAGTGCAGCAAGAGCATGTTTTCCTTCATGCTCTTTACTCCAACAGGCTGCCATTAGGCCTGGCAGCCCAGTGCAGCAAGAGCATGTTTTCCTTCATGCTCTTACTCCAACAGGATGCCACCAGGCCTGGCAGCCCAGTGCGCCAAGAGCATGTTTTCCTTCATGCTCTTGCTGCAACAGGCTGCCATCATGCTTGGCATCCTAGTGCAGCAAGAGCATGTTTTCCTTCATGCTCTTGCTGCAACAGGCTGCCCTTAGGCCTGGCAGCCCACTGCAGCAAGAGCATGAGGGAAAATATGCTCTTGCTGCAGCGGGATGTCAGGCCTGGTTTTGACGGTGACGGGTTTGGCTGCCAGGCATGGTGGTGGTGGCACAACTCATGTGTGTTGCCGTCTGTTTTATCATGGCCTGCCGTCCCAGGGTTTGTGACTTTCTGTGACCGCGTGCCTGTGACCGTATGTGTCTGTGTGGCCGTGTCCTGCACATCTGCTTCGCCTTCCCTCATAATAAACATTGTTTGGGGTTGAGGGATCCATGAAAATACTCATGATCGATTGTCGACGCCTGTTTCAGTCAGGCTAGAGTTTTGGTCGGTATCATGCTTCAAGGGCAGCATGAAAAGAAGTCGTTTTCTCACAGCCGAGGGGAGGCAAATCAAATCTATGGCATGTCTGTTTGGCTATGCATGGCTGTGCTGGACTGTGCATGGCTGCATGTGATTGTTTGTGCCCGCGGATGATATGTCTGCAGGAGCCTTCCCTGGCCATCGGTGTGGACGGTGTTCTCGAGATCTGTTTGGACCTTAACTCTAAACCCTGAACCGCGTGTGCAGGAGCCTTTCCTGGCCATCGTTGTGGAAGGTGTTCGAAACTGAATCCTGAAGCCCTAAGTGTACGTGTCGGAGCCTTTCCTGGCCATTGTTGTGATTGGTGTTCTCAAGATCTGTTTGGACCTGAACCCTAAAACCCTGAACCGCGTGTGCAGGAGCCTTTCTTGGCCATTGTTGTGGACCCTGTTCGCACGATGGCCTCAGGCAAGGTGGAGATTGGAGCCTTCAGGACCTACCCCGAGGGCTACAGGTGTGTGTGCAGCTATTGATACTCATTCACAGGCCATCCATTATTTTCTTGAAGAGCCTGTTTATGAACAGGCCACCCAGCCTTTGCTTGAATGGCCTATCCATGCACAGGTCATCCAGTCTATTCATGAGTAGCCCATTCACGAATAGACCAACCAGTATATTCTTGAAACCGGTAGCCTATCATCGAGCATGTGGCGCTGCTAAACATGTACAGGATAATGGTCGTGCGCTGCTTCCATAGTTGAAAACAAAGAGACGTGTTGACCTGTACCTACCTGTTTGGAGGGTTGCCTTCTGTCCCTGCTCCCTCTCCCTTTTCCTCTCCCTTCTCAACCCCTGCCCTTCCCCTCAATGCATCAACAGTACAGGACATCCCCCTTCCTCCCCTTCTCCCCCCCTGCCCCTCCCCCTTTGAATTAACAGTACCGCACATCCCCTTTCCTCTTCCCCCGACAGGCCCCCTGACGAGGGCCCCTCCGAGTACCAGACCATTCCCCTGAGCAAGATTGAGGACTTTGGGGTGCATGCGGGGCAGTACTATCCGCTCGACATCACCTTCTTCAAGAGCAACCTGGACTCGCACATGCTGGACCTGCTTTGGAACAAGTGAGGAACTTTCTCTTTGTCGCTGTCCTGTGGGGATGGGTTGCATTGGTTTTGCTGAGAAGTGCGAACCTCTCGCTCTACGCCGCACGTGGCCATCCTGGGGTGTGGGGTGATGTGCGCGGTTTTAGAATGTACTGGTTCCGCCTTCAAAAAAAGGGGGGGGCGGTCTCCGTCGCGTCCGGGAGAGGTCGATCACTCCCCCGGGCACGCTGACGGAGACTGGCAGCCCCTGTTGATGTTGCTAAGTTCATGGCTGATCGCAGACCGGAAAGTGAGCCAGTGCTCCTGAAGTCCATCCTCTCCTTTGTGCAGGTACTGGGTGAACACGCTGTCTGCTAGCCCCCTGATCAGCAACCGCGAGTTTGCAACAGGTTGCATCAAGGACATCGCGGACAAGTTGGACCATGCAGAGGGACAGCTGGGAACGGCGCTCAAGCTGGGGAGGTGCGTCTAGTTTCGTTTTGTACCGGGGAGTTCCTGGCCGGGGATGTGGCTGGCCATGGTTGTTGTGCACAATATCGGAGGGTGGGGGGCAGAGGATCTGCATGGTCTTACGGGGGGGGGTCATGCATGCATGTGTGACGTTTTGGGTTTTACTCTGATATCTGGCCGTGCTGCACCCAGGTGATAAAGCGGCATGGGCATTGCTTTGCTGGTCTCTGATGGCCTGCTTTGCCTCCTCCCTTCGCCTCATGCAGGGGCTACCTGCCGCCGACAGGGGACAAGAAGAAAGATGATGGTCCGCTGGTCAAGATCTGCCGCGACACCTCCAAGCTGGCAACGGAGCAGGTCAAGGGCCTGTCCAGCCAGGTCATCAAGAGCTTGCTGTTCAACTCGCGTTTGGGTGTCAGCGGTGGGACTGCTAAAGATATGGTGTCCGGAAGTCATGCAATGGAGCTTTAGAAGCACCCTCTGTGCCGGTATAAGTATCTGCTTAATCATGAAGTTCAGTTGTTGATTCATTCAGTTTGTTAGTGAAGTGCGTTGAGTAGATGCACTGGGACCCTTGCTGGGACCCATCCTGAGAAGGCTGGATTATTCCCCCGACGGCCCACCAACTTCCAACCACCAAGCGGCTGGTCATGACGATGTTGTGTTAGTGGGACAGCGATCGACATGCTTGTCTTTATATTCGTTTCGTAACGTGTGTAAATTGTTTGATACGAATTTGTGCATGTTATGCATTAAGCCCCCGGGGAATGGACGGTTGGACGGACTAGTTGGTGCGCTTACACAGCTCTGAGCTCGCGGGAATTATATACATAAATGGACGAGGATCAGCGCAAGGGAGCCTGGTCAACAGAGGTGCTTTCTGCATTTAAGTTCGACACATGACCGCCCAAACCCATGGCGAAATTTCACAAAATTCGCCTCTGCAGAACTTAAATCCCTGCATTATAGATCAAGAAGCATGAAAATGATACAACTGCAATGTGTCAACTACCTGTGATTGCAGGAGGACAGGCTATTGACAAAACTGATTCGACAATACGGAACTAGGAACTGGTCTATTATAGCAGCTGGTGTTAAGGGGCGCTCTGGGAAATCATGCCGCCTAAGGTATGCCTCGCCGCGTGTGGACTCAAATTGACCTACCCACATCTCATGCGATTTTGAAATGTCTCGCAGATGGCACAACCAGCTCAACCCCGACGTCAGAAAAGATCCCTTTTCGGAATGGGAGGATGCCGTGATCATACAGGCAAGGGGGCGGACGTTTCTTGCATGTTGTCTGCCGCTACATCAGCAGCAGCCCAGCATGCTTGCGTGCATTGGCCGAAACTGACCTGAACAATGTTGGAATCGCAGGGGCACCAGGTACACGGCAACAAATGGGCAGGTAGGTTGTTGGGCTAACTGTCGCGCTGGACCTGTATGTCAGTCTGACGAACATTCTCGGAACTCACCCTCGACCGCCTCCTACCTTGCGCAGCGATTGCAAAGCTCCTGCCGGGTCGAACTGACAATGCCGTCAAAAATCACTGGTGAGTTCCCGGCCACAGTCCTCCCGAAACGCCCCCTGTGGCGGCCCTCGCCCCTGCACCCTGACTGGCCGTCCATGTTGCCAGAAGTGTATGCACCCTCTGTGTGGCAAGGTACTGCAAAGCAGCTCTGGGCAAAACCTCTTGCCCCGGCCATGCGCCTCTTGCGCCATGCAGCCCCTGCAGAGCTCCCATGTGTCAACCCGACCAACCTGTTTTGCCCATGCGCACTACATGCATGCAGAACTTGTTTTTACCACCTCCTGCCTATTTGTGCGATGTGTTACCGTAGGAATGCGACTCTCAAAAGGAAGTGCCAGACGAGCACGATACGCAACAGGTACGAGGCTGACACAGTTTGCGAAACATACTCATGAGCTTGAGGCCGTACCCTTCGCGCAGGGGAGGGAAGGAGGTCTTGCCTCCCCCAAAGGGAGGGGGGGGCAAGAAAACAAATAGTACGCGCTGCACCCTAAGAGATGCTTTCCTCGTCCCCGAAGCCTGCCTAGATCTGCTCCCCGTGGCCTCCCACCCCGGGTCAGACATGCAAGTGCCGCAACAGGTCACAAGCATACCAAGTATCCCCATTTCTCGTATAACACACTGCCTGGGTCTTTCTGTAGAGGATATGAATGGACCTGTTCTGCTAAGCTGTCACAGCAGCTACAATGACAGCTGTGCTCGAGTGGTAGTATGAGGGCCCAGGGGAATTGTTGTTGTTAGTAAGGTAACCTAACTACCGTCACCCACAGACTTTTACGAAATGGCCTGGCTGAGTGAACCGGGGGGGAAACCAGCGAGACGAACCAGAACATCGCGTAAAACCCGCAGCAAGGAGACAGGCAGCGAATCGAAGGACTGTCTCGTCCGCTCCCAACCATGAATCCTGATGATTTTGATTGGGACCCCCATCATAAATCCTTAGAAGGTGTGAATAAAACTACCTTAAATAATTTGAGCAGCCAGTGACCCTCCTGGTGCCTCTGGCCTGAAGCCTAAAGTCCGCGACCCTAAACCCACCACAAATATTGTGCTTAGGGTTTAGGGTTTAGGGTCTAAACCCTCAACCCTGAACCCACCACAAATATTGTGCGGGACAACATGACCCGGCAAACGCTACTGGACATAAGCCCTGAACCTCCCTCTGGATTTTGGTGGACACGTTGACCTTGCTGGCCCTAAGAGGCTAAGACCCAATACTTAACCCATCCCCAGGTATGTGCGGGACAATGTTAATCTCCAAGCCTTGCTGGAATTGACTGAGGAGATGGTGCCGGCTGAGGTGCTCGCCAGCATCCGAGCTGGCGGGGGCGGCGGCACGGGCGCGGGTGCGTCAACGGGCGGCATAGAGCAGGAGGAGGAGGACGACGTTGGGGCCGGCGGAGGCGACGAGGAGGACGAGGACGACGAAGAGCTGAGAGTGCTGAACAAGATGAAGTCTTCAAAGGTGAGATCGGAATGGAAGGGGGAGGCGGGAGGGGAGATTTCGTGGAGCTAATGTGGTGCAGAGGCGGAGGGGGCTGGGATGATGATGAAGACGAAGAGCTGAGAGTACTGAACAAGATGAAGTCTTTCAAGGTGAGACTAGCAGGGGGTGGGAGGAAGGGGGGGGGGGGACTTAGTGGGAACTAATGTAGTACAGAGGCAGAGGGCTGGAATGAGGAGGAGGACGAGGAGCTTAGAGTGCTGAACGAGATATAATCTCAGAAGGTGAGATCGGTAGGTGGGGAGGACTGGTTGGGAATTGGTGGGAGGTAGTGTGGTGCGATGGGCATTGGGGGTGGGAATTGGTGGGAGGTAGTGTGGTGCGATGGGCATTGGGGGTGGGAATTGGTGGGGGGGATTGGTGGGAGGTAGTGTGGTGCGGTTGAGGGCTGGAGCGATGAAGAACTGATGGTTCTAAGCATGAATGCTTTTCTATCATTGTTGTTGTTGATTTGCCTCCTACGTTGCGATTTTGATGCGCCTCCTCCACCTTGAGGACCCCATGTCACCCCCTCCCTGTTGTGGTTGTTGGCCACCCCTCGCCGCCCCCTAATCGGTGCTGTGCTTGTGTGCAGAGGGCGAGGAGCGGTGGAGTCAAGAGCCCTGCCCCCTCTACAGGCTCCCAGGTAGGTGCCAGTGCCCAGGGTACAGGGTTTAAATACAAAACGGTTTAAACCTTGACCGCACGTCCATGTTCCCTGGGAAGATGCCTGCTGGTTTTAAAAGCTAAGGGTTTTAAAATCCTAGGGTTTTAAAAACCTGACCGGCCTCTACCAGTCCCCATGTAGGCGCTAGTACCCAGGGTACACGGTTTTGAAAGCTGTCAGGGTTGAAACCCTGATTGCACTCTACTGGCTCTCGGGTAGGTGCCAGTGGCCTAGGAGCTTAGAACAGAGCTTACAAAGCCAGATGGCGGAGCGTTACACAGCACTTGTAACCACATTCCACAGGGACTTTTTCAGGTAAAGGGTTTAGGGTTCAGGTTTTCTAGTGCAGAAGGCTTCAACCCTGACTGCACTCTCCTGGCTCTCGGGTAGGTGCCAGTGGTCCAGGTTCAGGGTTTTCATACAAAGGGTGTTTAAACCCTGACTGCACTCTACTGGCTCTCGGGGAGGTGCCAGTGGCCCAGGTTCAGGGTTTTAATACAGAGGGTGTTTTAACCCTGACTGCACTCTACTGGCTCTCAGGTAGGTGCCTGTGGCCCAGGTTCAGGGTTTTCATACAAAGGGTGTTTAAACCCTGACTGCACTCTACTGGCTCTCGGGGAGGTGCCAGCGACCAGGTAAACGGTATGTAATGCAAAGGCTTGAAACCCTGACTGCACTCTATAGGCTCCCAGGTAGGTGCCAGTGACCCGGTTTAACGGGGTTTTAGTGTGAAGGGTGTTTAAACGTTGACCGCACTCTAATGGTCCCTGAGTAGGTTCAGATGGGTTTGAAAAGCCAAGATTTAAAATCGTGAAAGCACACTACTAGTGCCCAGATAGGTGCCAGCGAGCAGGGTGTAGGGTTAAAGAGCTTGTGGTGTGAACCCGGACCGCACTCTAATGATCCCTGGGGTTGGTGACAGCATGCAGGGTTTTAAAATCTCAAAGTTGAAACCCTGATCGCACTCTACTGGTCCCTGGGGTTGGTGACAGCATGCAGGGTATTGGGTTTTAAAAGCTTAGGGTGAAAACCATTGTTCAACTCTACTGGCTCCTGGGTAGGCGGCTGTGCAGACCTCTGGTGCTCTGCACCTGTGGGGCCAAAGATTTTAAGCAAATTCCTTGATGGGGTTCAGGCAGCTTAATATGTGCCTTTGAATGCTTCTCCTGGTTTGAGATGCACTACACCTCACGTTGGCCACCTCATCGGGTGGCAGGGCTTCGGTTGGTTGGAGATGTACTACAGCTTACTTTGGCCGCCTCGTTGGTTGGAGATGTACTGCAGTCCACTTTTGCCGCCTCGTTGGTTGGAGAGCTACTGCAGCTCACTTTGGCCGCGTCGTTGAGCGGCAGGGCTCCCATGGGCTGGGAATGTACTCCAGCCCAACTCCTGCTTTGGTCAGCTGGGACTGATTGATTAGATCACGTCATCTCCCTCGGTACCAGCAGGGGGAACCACAGCCAGTGACTCAGGTCCCACAGGTTCACCCCTCATCTCCCCTCGTCCTTGGATGGTTGATGTTCTTCAGCTCATCCTCCCTTGCCATCGGTTGGTTTATGTACTTCAGCTCACCTCCAGCTTCGCTCAGCTGAGGCGTCGTCCCAATTTGTTTTGTTCACACTTCCCCCCCCCTCTCCCATGCCTTCTCTTTCAGTTGTCTTGTCTGCGGCCTCGTTGTTCTGGGTTTTGCGGTGTGTGATTGCTTAAATGTCCTCCTGCTTTCTCTGTCTAGGTACCTTCGGTTGGCCGTGTGACTCTCTGTTGTGGGTCTTAGTCCCGTTTTGGTGATTGTCGCTGTTTCCCCCTCCCGGTTCGCTCTGTCTGGCTCATTCGAAAAAGTGCTCGGGTGGTTGTGTCAACTTTGTAACGACAGCTTATTGATCTGATGCTATCAGTATCACCCTTGGAAGCCGCAGGGGGAAGCACTGACCCTTGGAAGCCGCAGGGGGAAGCACTGACCCTTGCCCCATGGGCTCAGGTGCTTACCCTTGGAAGCCGCAGGGGGAAGCACTGACCCTTGCCCCATGGGCTCAGGTGCTTACCCTTGGAAGCCGCAGGGGGAAGCACTTACCCTTGCCCCATGGGCTCAGGTGCTTACCCTTGGAAGCCGCAGGGGGAAGCACTGACCCTTGCCCCATGGGCTCAGGTGCTTACCCTTTGTTGCCCATGCAAGCACTCTCACACACACCTCACGTCATCCCCCTTTGTACCTGCAGGGCGGACCACTGACCCACGGGCCCTTTGGCTCACCCTCCCTCGCCGTTGTTCATACAAACACACTAACACACTGGCCCCCGGCCCTCCCCATAATTTACTCTCACTCTCCCCTTCTGCTGCTGTTGAGGCTGGAAGGACTGGAGGCTCAGGGCAACTGGCGGTGGGCGTTTCCACCTCTCACCTTTTATATCACAGGCCTCCCGGTCTCTCTTCTCACTCTTTCCTCCCACCCTCTCACGCTTTATCCCCACCCTCTCACTCTTTCCTCACACCCTCTCACTCTCCCTGCTGCTGCTCCAGGACCTTGAGGGCCCAGAGGCACAGCGTAACTGGCGGCAGGGCACAGGCACGACCGGCGGCACACACCAGTTCATGCACTCGCAGTCGCAGCAGCAGGCCATGCAGAACTACCAGATGCAGCATTACAGCGGCGGCGGTAACTCTCGGCCGGGCGGCGGTAGCGGCGGCGGGTTACCCGGCGTTTACGGGCAGGATATGCAAGCCTGGGGAGGCGGCTTGTTCTTGCCGCCTCCGCAGGCGGGGCAGGGCGGTAACGCGGTATTTTCGTCAAGCGGCCAAGGGGCGTTCCAGGCCGCCACGCAGCGCGACGCGCCGTACCCGCTAGCGGGTGGAGGAGGCGGAGGGGGGTACGGGGGCAAGGAGTGCGACGACGGAAACAGCGACGGGTACGGAGCGCCCGGGGGGGGTGGAGGAGGTGCGCAGATGGACGCGCTCCGGAACCTTCCCGACCCGGCACGTGGTTGCCTCGTGGAACTGGCGCGACTGTGCTGCTCGCTCCCCGCTCAGCAGCAGCAGCAGCACCACCACCCCTCGGGCTCGCCAAGCAGGCCCGCCGCGTCGCCCTCGACGGCCTCGCAGCTGGCCTCGAGACCGCGCCCGCCGCCCCCGCCCACGTTCCATGGCCATGGCGGCGGCGGCAGCGGCAACGGTGGGATGCAGTACGGACAGGTCTACCCTGGGGGCCCCGGCGGTTATGGTTCCGCGCACGGGGGCGGGGGAGGCGGCGGGCCGGGTGGTGGGCTGTCGCCGACTGTGACGCTCAGCGCGGCGCAGCTGATGGCACTGATGCAGCCCCACCAGTCCATGTCTGAGTCGGCCCTGTTGGAGCTGCTGGGCGGCGGGCTGACGCCCACTGCGGGGCAGGGGCAGGCGCAGGCCGCGACCAGCCCCTCGGCGGCAGCGGCAGCCGGCGCCGGTGGTGGCGGCGGGCCGTACGATAGCTCGGCGGCGGGCGCGGCCGGCCAGCAGCAGCAGCAGCAGCAGCAGGGCCTGGGTCTGGAGCAGCTGCAGGCGCTGGCTGGCCCCGGTGGCCTGTCACCCCGCCAGTTCAGTAATTTCATGATGCTGAACCCCCAGGGTATGCAGGGCATGCTGAGCCAGATCGGGGCGGCGGGCGGCCCGCAACAGCATGGCGGCGCCGGCGCCGGGAACCCGCAGCAGCAGCAGCACGGCGGTGGGGGCCTGCAGGGAGGGCAGTACGCCGGGGCGGCGCTGCGGCTGCAGCAGGAGGTCCTGCGGTACGGCTCCTCGGTGCGCAACCCCGGCGGCCTAGACCGGGCACTCTCCCAAGAGCTGCAGCACCTGTTGAAGGGCATCAGGAACGGCGGCCTGGGAGGGGGGGGCGGGTAGCCACGTGGCTTTGGGCTCATGCTGCTGTGCTGGCTGGCTGGGTGTTTGGAGGCAGTGGGCCCCACCATGGGCTTGTTTGTGGTATGTGGCGCTGGATGGTGCTTTCCCTCAGGTGCTGGACACGGGGCACTGAAGCCCTCCATGCACTGAGGCCATGGTTCATGGGGTTCTGCCACTGGTGCATGGTGCATGGGGCACTGCCACTAGTGCATGGCGCAAGGGGCACTGCTCCCAGTGCATGGCGCATGAGGCACTGCTCGCTATACACGCATGGCACAGGGGCACTGCCCCCCAGTGCATGGGGGCACATTAATTGGTATGCATCATGGCATTGTGCAGGCTGAATCTCCCGCCCGCCTGCTTGGGAGAAGGGCTGGTTTTGCAGCAGAGTAGCGGTTCGTGCTGATATGCACATACACACACAAAAACACCAGCGCTCTTTGGTGCACCTACACACATAAGCACACACACGCGCGCACGTACGTCTTTCTTTTAGATATCGTTCGGTTAGCGTTGGCTCAACCGCTGCTAGTGAAGATGTTTCGAACTATCGATTCCCCAAATTTGCCAACCCGGTGTTGTCATGTACTGGCATGGTGTGCTGTACAACAAGTCGCAAGGTTGCAGTACAGGTTCGGGTTGCAAGCACTTTTGTGCTGTTTGGTTTTTTTGTGCATTGGCCGAAGACGGCTGTTCGACATCTCTTGGCAATTATTCATAGCTCATTGATTATTTGAGGCAAGTATGTGTCTCTGGAGATTCCCTGGGGTCAGCCCCTGGTCTTTTCCTTGTTTGATGTCCCATAGCTATTTAGTGCTCAAACCGGTTTTCAGGCACCCCTAGTCCCCCTGCATTACCTGTGGTGCCTGGCCGGGCTAAAAAAACATAACAATTCACCCCCACGGTATGAATAAAGGGTCTGTCAGTTTACTTCCAGCGTTTGAAATCACGACAGGGGTGCCTTGGTGGTGTGTCCTTATCTGGATTATGTTGTTGAGTCATCACAGCCGAGCGGTCAGCTCCCGTCGACACTTCTCTTGAGGGGATGCGGCTGCCTCCCTTGGATTCTATTTTTTTCTTCATGCCTCATGCGACCCCTCCTGAAGTTGCATCCTTCATGTAAACTTTATGTGGTCACAGCGGCATCACTTACACTTTTATTATGGAAATGGAGGGTTCATGACGTTACACTTCTGGGCCCTGCTCAAAGATTAAGCTCGGCCATGGTAAGAGGACAAGCGCTGTTGTTTTGGCTTCCAGCCGCAAACAACAGGCTGGTCAAGGTTTGGATGGGCCCAGTCGTGGCCGCCCCTGGAAGAGGTCTGGTGTGCACTTGAGTCAACGACGTTACACTTCTGGGCCATGCTGAAAAGGCTTGATGCAAACTTGAATTAATGACGTTACACCTCTGGTCCCTGCTCAAAAGAGGCTCAGCCGCATGGGCGCCCAACTTCAGGGTTGGGAGGAAAGAACGAAACGAACACACGGGGAAGGAGGAAATAAAGGTGAGGGGCAGATAAAAGGCTGTAAAAGTGCCACTTGGTATGCAGATGACCCCTTGCAGTCTCTTGCCTGTGATTCAGGCTTTCTTACCACACCAAAGTCTTGCAACGAGCCTCTGGCAAGGGTCTCAACCTAGCCAAAAATCGCTCCTCATCGTTGGTAGTGCTTCCGTTGTCAATCCCATATATAAACACCTTTGGGCTCTGCTCAAAAGCTCGGCCGTGTGGGTGCCCAACAAAGTTGGGAGAAGAAATTAAAAGCAACAGGGGAAAGGAAGGAGGAGAGCACAAGGGAAAAATAAAAACCATCTGCCCCGCAGAAAGGCAAGTCAATCGCCGCAGCCAAACCGCTGCCCAAACATGTTCATGACGTTACACCTCTGGGCCATGGCTAGTCTCTTCATGGGCAGGGGATACGGTTTGCCTGCCCTTTTGTCGTTGTTCTTGTTGTTTGAAAGGTGAGCTTGCTTGCTTATTTTCCTTTTGAGCCTTCTCCCTTGACTATCCTAGCTGACTGTGTATGCCGACGTGGCCGAGCTTTATTTAAGCAGGGCCCAGAGGTGTAAACGTCATTCACCTCTGGGCCATGCACAAGAAGGTCGGCCGCGAGGGCGCTCAACTGTTCAGATGGGAGAAAAGAAGAAACTTTAAAGGAAGAGGGGAGGGAGAGGAAAGGCCGGAAAGGCAGACAAGTCCGACACCTCAGCTCCTCTAGAAACTAGCCTAAAATCTGTGATATCCAGATAGTACTGCGGGCCGCATCGCTTGGGATTCTTTCCAGCTACGATCCAGAATCTTTGGGGCTAGCGGCATAGCGGCAAATGGTTGCACGGCTGACTGCCTCCTATCAGTGCATCTCCTGGCCGCTCCATCTTTGTTCGCGCTCAGGCGGCCGCTTCCTACAGAGTCAGCCGCATCTTTTGAACCATCTGGAGCATCTCAGCTTGCCAGGAGCGGTGCATGAGCAAGTTCATCAGTCACCACCTCACCGCAGATACTGCAGCGATACCGGTACTATGTAGCGCATGCATGGACTGAAATGGAACATTCTTTCATCCACCTCGCCCCTTAACCCTAAACTTCATGCCCTTATCCTCACCCCTCTTATCCAGAAAACACTGTTATAAGGCTGAGTGGCAGCAGTTCACGTCAGTGCCAAGACAACCACTGATAAAGGAACAGCAAACAGTATCAAACATGTCAGCCTCATTGCGCAAGGAGGCGCATTCACATGCAACAACATCCGCCGAGAGCAGAGGGACTGGAAGACTGGACCGACGGATGAGTGAAACCTTCAACACAGGTGGGCGAGATGTCCCTTTTGTCCGCTGAGTCTGGCTCGACATGCCCATCAGGCTCATGATCTCCCAACTCCTCATCAGCTGCAACATGCCCATCAGGCTCATGATCTCCCAACTCCTCATCAGCTGCATCAGGGCCATTATGAGGGGCTGGCTGACAGGCTTCTGCACCGCGCATGGTCCGCGATCTTCTGGCCCTCTTGCAACCTGGCTGCTCCTCAACAAGACTATCCTGAGGCTGCCAAGGAGAAGGAGAAGCTGTTGGGGGTAATAGAGAACTTGCACGATCCTTGCGAGGTCTACCCCTCTTTGTAGGGGCTGCTGAAGTAGCTGCCACCGCTGCCGCCATAGCAATAGCAGCAGTTGTAGTATCAGCAGCCAGAGCTGCATCAGCATCATCAGCAGCAACAGCAACAGCAGCAGCAGCAGCTGCAGCAGCAAGAACAGCGACAGCTGTAGGAGCTGGAGCAAGAGCAGCAGGAGCCGCCGCCGCGGCAGTAGCGGGAGAAATATGAGGCGTTGCCCCAGAAGCAGCAGGGGCGTAAGCAACTGCAGCAGTTCGAGCCGTAGCAGGAGCTCGGGTAGAAGCTGGATATGATGTCCCTTGGCTGGGGTATGCGCTCCCTCCTGACAGGTCCCAGGTCCGCCCAGCGGGCCATTTGGCTGACCAGGGCAGGCCCTCAATGAGGCATCATGCCTGCAAGGCCATGTGGACAGGGATCAAATCAAAATAATGACAGTGTTTGCCTAAGAACGTCTCTGTCATAGCCAGGAACCGAGAGGTGTCGTCGTGGTGTTGCAGGAACTAAGGGACAAGTGATCAGCATGTACAGTGTTTGCCGAAGGTCTCTGTCAGGATGAAATAACAAAGGGTGACATAATGGGGCGGCTGTTCTAGACCAGAGATGATATAACATTATCAAAAGCATGTTAAAATGAAAAAGGCACAGGTAGAGTAGATATTAGACTGATTATTGTGATTCATAACGACTGAGTATTGTACAATATACATACCGTAGTTTCCAAACAAATCACACAAACCTCGCTCATTTCCTACCTTGCTCTTCCTCTCTCTATCTTGCCCTAGGTCTGCTCGTCCATCGTGATTGTGCCATCTGCATCCTGGTAGTTGGAGAGAGGGAAGTTGAGCTTGGCACTCGGTCCTCTGAGAACGATAGCGGCCTTGTCATGCGCTATCGCTGCTGCTCTCTAGCATGTGAAGGTGCCTACTTAGGCGTACACAGAGCCAGTTCACAATAATTTTGGAAATCCACTTGCCCTGGGTACCCTGGGCCTTGTGGTCAGTGGTAATACACGCCACAGAAAGCAGACGCAGGCTGTGTGCAAGGTAGTACGGCCCCCACAGGCAGGCTGCTGGCTCCTGCAACCGAGGAGCTGGGTCCAGCTGGCTCCCCCCGCATGACACCCATGCCTGAAAAGCTGCCTGGGGCATGGTCCATCCGCCGGCCTGTCCCGGCTGCAACCACAGGCTGCACCTCATGAACAGGATTCCTTAGATTTCGGAGCATGGCAGCCGTCAGCAGACCCCAAGAGTGGAAAGGTCCTGATCCAAAAGGCTGGTGCTGCTCGGCTTTCTCTGGGTCCGCTTGAAGGCTGGCGTCTTTTGGCTTGAGCTCCAGCACCAAGACTGACAGGGGGCCAGAGGACTCATCCAAGCTCCAAAAACTCATCTCGTGGTCCTCAATGATGGACTGCCAGGGCTCATAACCCTTCAGTCTGATGTCAGAAGTCCAACTCGTCTGAGTGCAGTGTGACCTAGGCATACAAAAATGGAAAGAATCGCATAATATTCAGTAGGGCACCATCAGTCTATTTTAGGTACTAGGTCAGTATCAGGTGCTCTACGGAGTGCAGATCAAAGCAGTCGTTGATGTTTATATGCAGTTGTCCAACCGAAAGGGGCATTGGAAAAGGCATTGTCTGAGGCATTGGCAGAAGCATTGGCGAAGGCATTCGACAAGGCATTGTCAAAGGCATTGTCAAAGCATTGGAAAAGGCATTGGCAGAAATAATGGCAAATGCATTGGCAATGGCATTGGCATTGTCAGAGGTATTGACAGAGGTATTAGCAGAGGTATTGGATGCATTGGCATTGGAGGCATTGGCATTGGAGACATTGGCATTGGAGGCATTGGCATTGGAGACATTGGCATTAGAGGCATTGACATTGGAGGCATTGGCATTGGAGGCATTGGCATTGGAGGCATTGGCATTGGAGGCATTGGCATTAGAGGCATTGGCATTGGAGGCATTGGCATTGGAGGCATTGGCATTGGAGGCATTGGCATTGGAGACATTGGCATTGGAGACATTGGCATTGGAGGCATTGGCATTGGAGGCATTGGCATTGGAGACATTGGCATTGGAGACATTGGCATTGGAGACATTGGCATTGGAGGCATTGGCATTGGAGGCATTGGCATTGGAGACATTGGCATTGGAGACATTGGCATTGGAGGCATTGGCATTGGAGGCATTGGCATTGGAGGCATTGGCATTGGAGGCATTGGCATTGGAGACATTGGCATTGGAGACATTGGCATTGGAGGCATTGGCATTGGAGGCATTGGCATTGGAGGCATTGGCATTGGAGGCATTGGCATTGGAGGCATTGGCATTGGAGACATTGGCATTGGATGCATTGGCATTGGAGACATTGGCATTGGAGACATTGGCATTGGAGGCATTGACATTGGAGGCATTGGCATTGGAGACATTGGCATTGGAGGCATTGGCATTGGAGGCATTGGCATTGGAGGCATTGGCATTGGAGACATTGGCATTGGAGACATTGGCATTGGAGGCATTGGCATTGGAGACATTGGCATTGGAGGCATTGGCATTGGAGGCATTGGCATTGGAGGCATTGGCATTGGAGGCATTGGCATTGGAGGCATTGGCATTGGAGACATTGGCATTGGAGGCATTGGCATTGGAGGCATTGGCATTGGAGGCATTGGCATTGGAGGCATTGGCATTGGAGACATTGGCATTGGAGGCATTGGCATTGGAGGCATTGTCATTGGAGGCATTGGCATTGGAGGCATTGGCATTGGAGACATTGGCATTGGAGACATTGGCATTGGAGGCATTGGCATTGGAGGCATTGTCATTGGAGGCATTGGCATTGGAGGCATTGGCATTGGAGACATTGGCATTGGTGACATTGGCATTGGAGACATTGGCATCAGTGTATTTTTTAGTGAGTGGTATAGAAACCACTATCAGCTACAGTTCAGGTACACTGTGGCCCCCGGCCACAAGCCCCATAAGCCACCCGCCGGAGGCCGGTCCAGGTTTGGTGGGAATGGGCCCAGGGGTGGCCGCGGGGCGGCCCAGCAAAGGAACCGGTACCCACTAAAATAAACACTGATTGGCATTGGAGGCATTAGCATTGGCATTGGAGGCCTTGGCCTTGGCCTTGGCCTTGGCCTTGGCCTCGGCCTCGGCCTTGGCAGCTGCAGATGCAGTGGCATTGTCCATCTATGTTGGCCATTTGGAGCCGCTCTGATCCCTCGAATACATTACATTGGCCCAAAGGTGTAACGTCATTAACCCTCTGCTTGCGGAAGTCTTCACAGCCATGGGTCATTTAGGAGCCATTCCTGAGGAGCTGCTGTCAGGAATTGGGAGGAAAACGAAAGGAACTATAGGCAATGACTGCATCCTCCATTGTTGGGCACCGTCTGTTTCTTTCCTTCCTGCTGTAGACCTAAGTTAATTTTCCTCCCGGTCAGACTGATGGGTGCCCACTGCCCACGTGACCGAGCCTTTTTGAGCAGGGCCCAGAGGTGCATTGTCACTGACCGGGATGCTGGTGCATGGAAGCCCTTTATTGGGGGAACCCTCCGCTCTGGAGCAGTGCCAGCTGCCCCAATCGGGCCTATTCAGTATCATGGGTCTCTGTGAGGCACTAAATGATGCATTGGCAAGCTGCCTTTTTATGTACGAGTTTTCAGAGCTAGCACTTGGGATAACGGCCTAAATCTCTTAAATTTACTTTCCTCCTCCAAACTGCAGTGTTGGGGCCCACGGGGCCAAGCCCTTTCAGCAGGGCCCAGAGGTGTAATGTAATTGACCGGCGAGAACGGCTTCTCCGCGGCCAGCCTGCAGGTTGTAACGAGGGTTGTCAAGCAAAAAAACAAATGAAAATGCATCTATTTATTCTCTAGGCTCTCCAAGAACAAACACCCAATACCTCGCGGTATAAATGGCAGGCAGACACAGATGGTGCATCCCTAATCCAACCTTTGCAAATCTGTCAAAGTTGTGAATTGTTTGAATTTCTGCATATGCTACATGCTTCCATAGCACAGGGTTCAAGGAGGAAGCTGCCGCCACGACCCCCCCGCATGGAAATTGTGCTTGTCATGACACACATGAAAAACTCAGGTCGTGCTACTGGGCACCTTTGGATGAGCAGAGCATCCAAATTTATTTCATGGGACAGGTGTCCGTAGATTCCAACACCCAACAAACTGGTGCGTAGGACACGAAAATGCACGGGACCCCAATGGGCTCCAAATTCAAAAGTTGTTAAGTGTTCGTGAAGTTTTTACAGTCCATCAGAGCATCACATTTGATGCATAGGACATGTGCCCGTAAACCGGTACAGGCACTTGATACACTAGGACAGAAAGCGAAAACCAGTGACCCCCCTAGGCAAGCAAGTAGCACACAACCACGACAGTGGCGTGGGAATGAATCCCATAGTGCAGAAGATAAGCCCCAGCCATGAAACATGACGTGGCAAAAGCAGCAAGCAAACAATCCCATGATGCAGTACTTGAAGCCCCGACTAAAGAGCTCGACAGTGGGCACACTAGAATCGTGGCACCCACTGCCAACAAAGTAGGTGTGACGGCTTGGAGCAAAAGAAAGCTTGAAACAAAAGCAGTATCATTAAATTCTGGATGGTCATATTCACATTATTTCATTATTTGTTTTTTTCTGGCCGTGTTTGGGCAGGCGTGAAAATGCATGCTGCAGGAATCAGCACGTTGGTCAATCCTGCCCTGCCCTGCCATGCTAGGGCAGGCGTCGGAGGGCAGGCTGCAGGAACCCGCACGTGGCACCAGCGAAAAAACTAGGTGTCGGCTTGGTGCATAAAATAAGTAGAACAACAGCCCATATCATTATATCCTTGAGTTCATCTTGGCCATGCTAGGGCAGGCGTCAGAATGCAGGCTGCAGGAACCAGCACGTGGCACCCACGGGAAAATGGTGAGGGTGCTGTGGAAGCTGCAACTGCAGCTGCAGGAGCAGTAGAACTACCAGCAGCAGCAGCAGCAGCAGCAGCAGCAGCAACAGCAGCAGCAGCAACAGCAGCAGCAGCAACAGCAGCAGCAGCAGCAGCAGCAGCAGCAGCAGCAGCAGCAGCAGCAGCAGCAGCAGCAGCAGCAACAGCAGCAGCAGCAACAGCAGCAGCAGCAGCAACAGCAGCAGCAGCAGCAGCAGCAGCAGCAGCAGCAGCAGCAGCAGCAGCAGCAGCAGCAGCAGCAGCAGCAGCAGCAGCAGCAGCAGCAGCAGCAGCAGCAGCAGCAGCAGCAGCAGCAGCAGCAGCAGCAGCAGCAGCAGCAGCAGCAGCAGCAGCAGCAGCAGCAGCAGCAGCAGCAGCAGCAGCAGCAGCAGCAGCAGCAGCAGCAGCAGCAGCAGCAGCAGCAGCAACAGCAGCAGTAGAACTACCAGCAGCAGCAGCAGCAGCAGCAGCAACAGCAGCAGCAGCAGCAGCAACAGCAGCAGCAGCAGCAACAGCAGCAGCAGCAGCAGCAGCAGCAGCAGCAGCAGCAGCAGCAACAGCAGCAGTAGAACTACCAGCAGCAGCAGCAGCAGCAGCAGCAGCAGCAGCAGCAGCAGCAGCAGCAGCAGCAGCAGCAGCAGCAGCAGCAACAGCAGCAACAGCAGCAGCAGCAGCAACAGCAGCAGCAGCAGCAGCAGCAGCAGCAGCAGCAACAGCAGTAGAACTACCAGCAGCAAGCAGCAGCAGCAGCAGCAGCAGCAGCAGCAGCAGCAACAGCAGCAGCAGCAGCAACAGCAGCAGCAGCAGCAGCAGCAGCAACAGTAGTAGAACTACCAGCAGCAAGCAGCAGCAGCAGCAGCAGCAGCAGCAGCAGCAGCAACAGCAGCAGCAGTTGTAGAAGCAGATGCAGTAGCAGATGTAGCAGCAGCAGCAGCAGCACCATCAGTGACAGCAGTGGTAACTGTAGCATTGATAGCAGCTGCAATCCTTGTGAACCTGCAGTCCGTGACAGTCTAAATCAGAGAGGACCCAAGCTCCACCAGAGAGGGGTATCCCTACTGAGCACTGAGACGTGACAGTGTGAAGCCCGGCAAAGATTTGTATGTGTCAGCGGTGTGCTGATTTGTGTGTCTGTGTGGCAGCTGCTCGGACACCCAGCGTTTCAGCCGCATTTGGGCAATGTAAGGGAATACAATACAATACGACATTCAAGTATTCAATGGATCCTGGTCCCTTGCACCAGCGGCCTTGCACCTTCACCAGCGCTCCAAGGACCAATAAACTGAGATATGAAACGGCATGGGCCATGGGGTGCGCCTCCTCTCTCTCCTAAGCCAGGCAGGCTGCCACCTCTGCATGATGGACTCACTCCACACGCAACGCAAAAATCGACTCCCCCTTTGCACAAGGGAAATGTCTTTCCTAGGCAGGCTCTGACACCAGCAGCAGTGGCGGCTGCAAGGCAGCTGTGGCAGCAGCAGTGGCGGCAGCAAGGCAGCTGTGGCAGCAACAGGGGCGGCAGCAACGCAGCTGTGGCAGCAGCAGTGGCGGCAGCAAGGCAGCTGTGGCAGCAGCAGTGGCGGCTGCAAGGCAGCTGTGGCAGCAACAGGGGCGGCAGCAACGCAGCTGTGGCAGCAGCAGTGGCGGCAGCAAGGCAGCTGTGGCAGCAAGGCAGCGGCGGCGTCTGCAAGGCTGTGGTGGTAGCAAAGCAGTGGTCGTGACAGCGGATGGCATGGTGGCTGCAAGGCCTGCAATGAATCACCAGCATTCCAAACCAGGGGGACGCTTTCAACAGAGCTGCAGCAGCAGCAGCAGAAGGAGCAGCAGCGGTAGGGCAGCGTCCGTGGCAGGATCAGCAACAGGATCAGGAGCAGCAAGTCACCCCCGCAGCACACGCACGTGCAGCTCCCTTTCGGTGCGCTCCAGGGAGTCCTAGTGCAAACAGCCGGGGGACAGCTGCCAGGGAGTCCCAGTGCAAACAGCCGGGGGGACAGCTGCCAGGGGCAGCGGGGAGACAGCCCCCCCCTCCCCCCCTCAGCTGCTACGTGGGGAGGGCCCCCAGCAACTCTGCGGCGACTGACGGTCGGCTGCTCAAGTCGCTCGATGCCACAACCCAAGGATCAGGGCCATAGCCGGGGCCGGTGGGGGACGCCTCCATAAAAGAGGAAAACCTTGTCGGGTGCTTTACCAATTCGCCGGTCGGCAGCCGGCTCCTCGAGCGGTCGCTCAGCCCGCTCCTCCGGTGGAAACTTGCATCTTTTTCACACACCTGGGGTCCAAGAGGGTCCAAGAAGGAAGTAAGGGAGCTGACATTAAGAGGTCCAACATCAGGTTTAATATCATTGCACGTTGCTTTTCCAGAAGATTTCTACATAGCCCTTAATATAAGGGGAGGGGAAAGGAGCTGACGTTAAGGGCTAAGACGTCCTTTCTTCAAATCTTTTTCGCACACCTGGGGCCCAACGGGAGGTGAAAGAGTCAGAGAGTCCAAGAGGGGAGGAAGGGAGCTGACATCAAGAGGTCCAACTATATACTATGTGCACGTGTACATGTAAGCAGGCACATGCGCATGCAGGCACGTGCCCATACATGAAGATGCACACTTACGTGATCCATGCAAGCAAGCTCACACTCATGCAGGCAAACACACACACACACACACACACACCTGATCCATCGTTCGCATGCAGGTGCTCATGCAGGTGCTCATGCATGCACTCATGCAGGTGCTCATGCATGCACTCATGCAGGTGCTCATGCATGCACTTATGCATGTGCTCATGCATGCACTCATGCAGGTGCTCATGCAGATGCTCATGCAGGTGCTCATGCATGCACTTATGCAGGTGCTCATGCAGGTGCTCATGCATGCACTTATGCAGGTGCTCATGCATGCACTCATGCAGGTGCTCATGCATGCACTCATGCAGGTGCTCATGCATGCACTCATGCAGGTGCTCATGCAGGTGCTCATGCATGCACTCATGCAGGAGCTCATGCATGCACTCATGCATGCACTCATGCAGGTGCTCATGCATGCACTCATGCAGGTGCTCATGCAGGTGCTCATGCATGCACTTGTGCAGGTGCTCATGCATGCACTCATGCATTCACTCATGCAGGTGCTCATGCATGCACTCATGCATGCACTCATGCAGGTGCTCATGCATGCACTTATGCAGGTGCTCATGCATGCACTCATGCAGGTGCTCATGCATGCACTTATGCAGGTGCTCATGCATGCACTCATGCATGCACTCATCATGCAGATGCTCATGCATGCACTCATGCAAGTGTTCAAGCACGCAGGTCCAGTCTCACCTGATCCATCGTTCGCATGCAGGTGCAAAACTCGGAGTAGTTTATCTGCCCGTCCTTATCATGGTCTATTTCACGCAGGATCTTCTGAACGTCGACCTGAGTACGGTACAGCAGTTGTAGTTTTCTCATAAGCGGATGACACTGGTGTGATCCCTTAAAGTGATCTGCCCTTCAAGGGATCTGCCTTTTCAGGGATCTGCCCTTTAAGTGATCTGCCCTTCTTGGTTGGAGCCCTTCAAGTGATCCGCCCTTCCTGGTCAGTGGTCCTGGTCGCAGAATGTTCTGAAGGTCCACCTCAGAACGGTACAGCAGTTTCATTTGTTTACTAAGGACATGCCAAAATTGTATATGATCGAGGGGTCATTGTTTAGGGTCTATAAAAGTATTACAGTTTTGAGGCTTCATAGTTTACAACCTGTCTCACCCCCTTGAGGGTTTAGGGCTCAGGGTTTTAGGGTTTAATTGATCCCGTGCAGCACCGGCACCTCATGCAGCCCCCCCGTGAAGGTGAGGCTTAGTTTACGATTAAGGGTTCATGGTTTATGGTTGATATAATTGCGGATTCATGGTGGATAGCTTGTCTCAACCCCTTGATCCCGTGCTGCACAAGCTCCTCATGCAGCCCCCCAGTGAAGGGGGGGGCTAGTGTTAGGTTTAAGGGTTTAATTGATCCCGCGCAGCACCGGCACCTCATGCAGCCCCCCAGTGAAGGAGGGGGTTAGTTTATGATTGAGGTTTCATAATTCGTGGTTGAACGCATGTGTACAGCATGTCTACAGCATGTGCATAGCATGTCTGCAGCATGTGTAAAGCATATCTATGGCATGTGTATACCATGTCTTGTCTATAGCATGTCTCACCCCTTGGATCCCGTTAAGTGACAGAGCTTTATGCAGCTCCTCCGTGGAGATGTTTCCGCTGCGGTCCTCATCGAAATGCCGGAATGCTTTGAACATGAGCTCCTCCTTGATGAGCCGTTGGTGGTGCACCTGCAGGGATGGCAAATAAATAAATAAATAAATAGATACGCCAACATGTGCGTGGATTAAGGAAGCCACACATTTTGGCCGAAGCATTTTGCTTGGACATAACAAGGTGTGAGGCCAGCCGCCCAACATAGAAGACATGAGACTGAGGCTGAGATGGAGGCTGGATGTCAGTGGATGGAGGTGTGGATGGAGGTGTGGATGGAGGTGTGGATGTATGTGTGGATGGATGTGTGGATGGAGGTGCGTATGGAGGTATGGATGGAGGTGTGGATGGAGGTGTGGATGGAGGTGTGGATGGGCCTTGAAAACAAGCTCCTTAAGAAGACATGGATGGTGCACCTGGAGGGGTAGGATGTGTGAAGAGTTGTTTGGGAAGTGTGTGAAGGTGTGTGTTGAAATGTATGGTGGCTGGGTGTCATGGGATAGTGTGGTGGGGCCTGGAACTTGAGCACCCCCTAGAGGAGACGTTGGTGATGCACCTGTAGGGAAGGTGTGTGTGGAGAGCGTGTGTGGAGGTGTGTTTGGAGTTGTGTTTGGAGGTGTGTAAACTTCGAGTGGATTTATGTTGCGTGTATGGAGGGTGTGAGTGTGTGTGGATGTTGTGTGGATGTATGTGGCGGGTGTGAGGGGGGAGTGTGGCGTGTTAAGGTGTGTGTGGAGCATGAGTGGAGGGTGTGAATGGGGTGTGGTTGGGATGTGGATGGGGCTTCAGCACGAAGCTCCTATTACTGAGTTGCTGGCCGAGCCCCTGCATGGGCAGAGGTGTTGGTACAGCTTCCATGCTTCCACCCTTAACCCTATACCCTACACCTATGTATTAAAACTGAACCCTAACTTGTAGGGGTCTCTTGACAACATCAACATGTCCACCCTAAACCATATACACATAATCTCCATACCCTAAACTCTAAACCCTGCAGGGACTGGGTTGTTGTGATAGCATCAACGTGTCTAACCTTAACCCTCAGGCCAAAAACTTAAACCCTGCAGGGGTAGAGTAGTTGAACGAGCATCAACGCGTCCACACTTCAGGCTTAACCGTGAGTCATAGAGAAGAAGAGTAGTTGAGACAGGACAAACGCGACCACCCTTCACCTTCATCCTGAACCAAAAGACATAAAACCTAGATGCCTACATGGGTAGCGTCGCTATGACTCCATGAATACGTCAACCCTCGACCTGATACCCTAAGCCTAAACCCAAAGCCATCAACCCTACAGGGGTGGCGTCGTTGTGATTGCATCAACACGCCCACCCTCGGCCGTAAACCCTAAGCCCTAAACCCTACACCCTTTACCCTAAACCATAAGCAGTAGAGGAGAACAGTAACCCTAACCTCTTAACAGCAGCCTAGACCCTAGACCCCGACCCCCCACAGCACAACGCAGCACCACCGCCTCACCGTTGCCCCCAGGAACTCCTCGTAGTCGATCACGCCGTCGTTGTTGAGGTCTGCACATCTCAGTAGCTCCTGCGCCACCAGGTTTAAGGGTTTAGGGTTTAGGGTCAGGGTGTAAGGGGTTAAGGGTTTAACGGTTGCAGATTCAGCGTTAAGGATTTAGGGTATGCACATCTCAGTAGCTCCTGCGCCACCAGGGTTCAGGGCTTAGGGTTAGGGGTCTACTCACCTCAATATCTCCTGTGCCACCAGGGTTCAGGGCTTAGATTTAAGGGTTTAGGGTCTACACACCTCAATAGCTCCTGCGCCACCAGGGTTAAGGGCTTAGGGTTATAGAGTAGGTTTAAGGTTGGTGTTAATGATCTGCACACCACAGTAGCTCCTGCACCACCAGGGGGGAAGGGGGGAGGATGGCCAATAGGTTCTGGGGTTATCAGCAGCATCCCTGGACCCTAGGACCGCCAAAGGGGCAGGAGTGAGGAAGAGGAAGAGGGTTCAGGGTTTCGTTTGCCCTAAGGTAACCCAGTGTATGCAGCAGTCCTGCACATGATTGGAGATGCTGTCAGCCGGCGACATCCTGGTTTGGGGTTTAGGGTTAAGGGCCTAGGGCTTATGTTTGGGTTGAGGGCTTACGGTTTGGGTTTGGGTTTAGGGTTATAAACTTTTCGAAACTTTGAGGAAACCTATGTAAGCCCTTGGACTAGCAGGAGCTCAGGGTTTAGAGTTTAGGGTTGATGCCCCCTTAACCCTTAACCTAACAGGAAACCATTATGCGGCATTTTTCTGCCTGCCCGACACACTCTCCAGGCGCACCAGATAGGCCAGACGCTCGATAGCGGCTCTGGTCACAAAACCTTCACACATTTACACCAGGTCTCACACTTGCCTTTACCGGACACTAAGACAGGCCCTGCCTTTGTCTGTCCGCCAGGCAAGCCCTACTTGCCTCTGCCCGCCCCTAATGCCACCGCCGATGCGGAGAACAAATCGACTCCGGAAGCGAGATTTCGTCCATTCCCTCTGAAATGGCCTTTCTTGCCTCTGCCTGTCTGTCGGGCAGGCCCTGCCCACCTTTGCTTGCCCCTCAGGCAGACCCTTTGAGTTGAGGGCCGCATTAAGCTCGAGGATGGACACGACGCCGTTGCGGTCGGTGTCCATTTCGCGGAACATATTGCGCAGGCCCAGCACCTAGGGGGGGATCAAGGTTACAGGTTCAGGGTGCATGGTTAGGCTTAGGGTCATGGTAAAGGGTTCTTGTCTAGGGTTCAATGTTTAGGGTTAGGGTTAGGGTTGAGGCCTAAGCAAGCAGATGGAAGTGAGCATGGAAGCATGCATGCAATCATACAGTATGGTTGACGAGTCTGTTTCGCAAAACATGCTGTGCAGGTCAAGCACATGGGGATGGTGAAGGGTTTATGATTACTGATAAGAGTTGATGCTTCAGGATTCAGGGTTCAGGCCAGTCCATTTTGCAGAACATGTTGTGCAGATAACATGTTCTGCAACAAATGACACGTACAGAGGGTTTGGGGCTAAGGGCTTACAATTCAGGGTTCACGGTTCAGGCCAAAGGAGGCAGATAGACTCCGAGTAGAGAAGCACATGTGCGATTGTACATACTAGTTCCATATTCCATTTTTCGGAACATGTTGATCATGCCAGGGGCACCTCGCCAGCAACGCAATCGGAGTGTGAACATATCAGGCCTCGAGCCAGAGCTGCAGCTTTCAGGGTCCCTCTCTTCTCAGATTTCAACCCCCTCAAGTTCCACCTCCTCATATTTCATACACGAAACAGTCTTATGGGCACCAAGAGGGCGCCTGATGGGGGTAGGAAGTCAGGGTTCAGGTCTTGTTCTCTCACGTCCTCTTCCGGCAGGAAGCTTGCCTGTGCGCTACCTTATTGGATATATTCATGGCCGCAAAGTGGATCGTACTTACCGGTAAGGTACATATCAGCTGCAATTCAGCTGCACTTTAGCTACACATCAGCTACACTTCAGCTACACTTCAGCTATTGTCCATATACACATCAGCTACAAATCAGAAACACTCCAACTAAATATCAGCTACAGTTCCGCCACACATCAATTACACCAGACACACCTCTTCTTCAGGTAGGAAGTTTGCCAGCACTCTTCGCGCTTCCTTCTTGAACACGTTCATGGCCGCAAAGTGCCTCAGCCGCGACACAACCTCATTGGGAATCGGAGGGTGTGCCGCAATGGCGGCCGTGTCCACCGCAGCGATTAGCCATGGGTGATTGAGCAGGTCGGGGACCTTTCCCCGCTGGTGCTGCTCCTTGGTCAACATGCTGCAAGGAAATGGTTCAGGGTTTGAGGGTTGAGGGATGAGGGTTTGATGGTTTAGGGCTGATATTTGAGTGTTTGGGGGGTTGAGGGTATGAGCGTTTCAGGATATATGGTTCAGGTTTTATGGGTTCAGAGATTGGGGTTTGAGGGCTCAGAGTTTCAGACTTCAGGGTGTGAGGTTTGAGGGTTAAAGGTTAAGGTCTGAGGGTTCAGGGTAAAGAGCATAGGGCTCAGGTCCAGGGATTGGAGGTCGGAATTAGCCTGGTGCCACAGCGGGCTTGGGTTAACAATTTATAGTTTGGGGTTTAATGTTTAGGGTTCGGGATAAACGTGTCGCAGATGATAATCGGGTTCAGGTTCATCATGCTGCAGGAAGTAACCATGCGCATACACAAGCATGTGCACGACAGGAAAAAGCTAAAAGCTTGGACATGCTGGCATAGGTGAGAAAACCGTTTCTAACAGAAGTTGCGCCAGGTCACGACTTTGGGTTAATAGTCTAAACCCTTGGCAACTGGTCATATGTTCAGGTTTGAGGGTTTTAACCCATGGCATCAGGTCAAGACTTCAGGGTTCAAACTTCATACTCTTGGCATCAGGGTTCAGGGTTCGGGGTTCATGGTTCATGGTTCATGGTTTATGGTTTATGGTTCAGGGTTTCAACCCTTGGCATCAGGTCAAGGCTTCAGGGTTCAGGGGTCCAACCCAACACCCTGGCACCCAGACTCGTACCATCTCAAAAAGTTTTTGGCGTCGTCCGAGATGGCCTCCCACGACTCTCCGTCAAACTCGAGGTCGTTCACAACGATGGAATTCTCAACCTAATTCAACGGGGAGGGGCAGGATGTTACACGAAGGTTCATGTATGTCAAGGTGCAGATTTGTGAAGGTGCACGTTTCTTAATCGATGATGGAATTCGTCAATCTGTTGCAGGCAGAGGCAGGATGTGGCATCAGGAGGTGTCTGATGACCGTCCACAGACTCTAACAAAAACATGAAATGCATTCCTGGTTTCCTGCTTGTACAACTTAGGCAGGTCTAAACCTCAAACCCAGCTTTCCTCTCAGAGACCAAGGTACAGCCTAGGCAGGTCTAAACCTCAAACCCAGCTTTCCGCTCAGAGACCAAGGTACAGCCTAGGCAGGTCTAAACCTTAAACCACTGCCCCCTCCACACTACTTGCTGGTATTGTCACAGCCTACGCCCTGCACACCCTCAGAATGCCAACTGCTTCGAAATGACCAGGTATCAGTGTACAGATCTCAATCACACTGGCCCTTCAGCTCACCTCCCCCCTCCTCCACAGTCACCCCGCCACTACACACCTCCTCCTCCTTCTCCTCCTATCTGTCACCCCGCCAATACTTACTTCCTCCTACTTCTCCTCCTATCTGTCACCCCGCCACTACACACCTCCTCCTCCTTCTCCTCCTATCTGTCACCCCGCCACTACTTACCTGCTCCTCCTTCTCCTCCTATCTGTCACCCTGCCACTACATACCTCCTCCTCCTTCTCCTCCTATCTGTCACCCCGCCACTACTTATCTCCTCCTCCCTCTCCTCCTAGCTGTTACCCCGCCACCACATGCGTCCTCCTCTGCCGACCCGCCTCTACATACCTGCTCCTCCTCCTCCTATCTGTCACCCCTTCACTACACGTGTCCTCCTCTGTCGACCCGTCAATACACACCTCCACCTCCTCTTATCTGTTGCCTTGTCACCTCCTTCTCCATTGGCTCTTCACTTCACACCTCCACCTCGGTCACCCCAGCCCCACGCACCTCCTCCTCTGTTGCCCGGTACCTCCTCCTCCTCCTATCGATCACCTCTTCACTACGCACCTCCTCCTCTGTGGCACCGTCAAATGGTGGGTAGCCCCCCAGCGCGATGTACAACACGACGCCCAGGCTCCACACATCGCACTCCTTCCCGTAGCCTTTGTTTAACAAGATCTGTGGGGGCAGCAGCTTCAGGATGTCATCGTCCAACACCCAGCATGTCGTATCTTCCAATATCCAGCAAGGATCTTATGCAAGACCTAGTCAGAGTCTTGCCAAAGCCAGATTTTAATGCGCTGGTAACGGTTTGTTTCAATTTTGCAGGTGCTGCGTGCCAGACCTGGCTCTGCTTGGGAGTCACCGTTGAGCCGATTGAAAATAAAGTTTGACCAGCATTCGGTGGGAGCCTCAAGCAACGGGGCTCGCTGCACCAGCCTCTTGAGGCCATGGACCTGATGTAGCTGAATTGTAGCTGAAAAATCGGGGGGTAAATGCAAAATAACATTGGCCTGCTCTGTAAGCAGCAGGGATTAACAGCAAATAACAGCACAGCAGCAGGGATTTACAAGCCTGCCCTGCAAGCAAGCAGGGATTAACGGCAAAGAACAGCAAAGCAAAGAACAGAACAACACATGTCAGCACAGCTAACACGTGAGCACAGCTGGAAGCATCTCCGGTGCTGTGTGTTATGGAGTGTATCCCCTTTTGTTACTCCTCCCTTCAGGCGCTACATGACGTAAGGTGTAAAACCCATTTCGTCACTCCCCACCTCAGGCGCAGGGTGGCACACTGGGTAACACAACCCGGCGTAAGCTGTGCCGTATCATGCTGTATTGTGCCGTATCGGGCTACCTTGGTGGCACAAGGTGTTACCCTCCATAGGACGGATGCTAGGCCATTTATGGTGCGAGCTTCCAAAACGAGCAAGCTTAGAGCTTAGTAATGCACAAACCTGAAGGATTTGGGGGGCTAAAAGAGTGGAATGCTTGATCGTAGCCCTAAACCCCTATCTGGGGTGTAAAGGAGCTAAGCTCATGAAAAACCTTAAGTTGGAAAAGCTTTTCCTCTTACGTCTGAGCTTGAAGTTCCTCTAACTTTCGAACCCACCCACCCTTACCTCCGCTTTAGCTTCTGATGCTCCCCGTTACCCTGCAGCACCCCTTTGGCCAGCGGCTTTTGGGCTTTTCACTGCGCTCCAAACCGTCAGTTTGTCCCCTCTAAAAGCTAGCGAGTCGTCTGCGGTTCAGTGCTAGCAGATATATTTCCGCTCTGAAACCGGCCCCCCCCGACACTGGTTACACTTTCTAAAGGCAGGACCCTCTACTGAACTGTGAACTGCTTGTGCAAGCTTGAGGAGTGGGATGACCGCACTTTAAAGCGCCGGCTTTTCTGACGGAAGTTTTTACACCCTTCTCTTTATTAACAGGCTCTGTGGTGATACTGTAGTATCAAACTGATTCTATCTCGGAGATTCTTGCCAATCTGAGCCCCCCAAATTCATAAAGCCCAAAGTCCGCACCTCAGGCGCCATGTAGTACGATGTGCCGACAGAGTGCTTCAGAGGCCCCCCCACAGAGGAGTCCGCAGGATGGAATGCCTCTAATGCCTGAATGGTGTTAGCAGCAGGAGGCTGAGACATCAACCAAATGGCAGGGGGCGGAGCAAAGGCAAAGCAGCAATATCAGCACAGTAAGGAGAGCAAGAAGTAGAGAAAATAGAAAACAATGAGCAAATCAAGAAGTAGAGCAAAGTCCAAAACAGAAAGCAAAACAAGAAGATGAAGGGCAAGGAGTAGAACAATAAGTAAAGCAAGAAGTGGAGACGTGGAGTTAAGAACAAAGCAGTATGTTAAGCTACAAGGAGAGTGAAAATGAAAATCAATCACCTGAACAATAAGCAAACACACAGAACATCAAGCAGGACATAAGGCAGTTGCTGTGCTTCCTAGCGCCACAAACGCACCCCAAGCCCCGAACTGCCATCCAACACTCCCACCACCTTCAACCACCATGACAACAACCTCCTGAGGCATCTCCGTATACCGGACAGGATTTGAGTTGAGGTTTTAGGTTTTAGATTTAGGATGCATGGATTAGGGTTAAAGGTTCAGGATGCTAAACTGACAGACCATGTGTCTCTTGCACGCACCGGCTGCCAGCCAGACCACATGCTTTCTGCACACACTGGGGTTGAAAACAAATACCTAAACCCTTTACCCCCAAATACCTTAACCCCAAACCCCTAAATACCTTAACCCTGAACCCCCAAATACCTTAACCCTTAAACTTATAACCTGTCTGCACGCACTGGGGTTGAAGATAAACACCCCTTAACCCTATGCCCTAAAGCCTCTCGTGGTCCCGTCACCAAATCTACACCCTGAACCATTGAACTTCTGGCATCTTCACCTTCGGCCAGCGGCTTGGCAGCCCTTGATGCAGACCAATGCTTGACCAGCCCACTGCTGGACTGCTGGTGGCCTAAGTAGCAGGGCTTGCTGCATCAGCCCTTCCTAGGCCACAGGCCTTGATGTGGCCAAGCTGAGACCGGAATGAAATGGTGTAGCTGAACGTAGCTGAAGCGGCCTCAATTGAAACGCAGCACCACTCGAATGGGCACCAGCATTCCTACCAGCAGTAATATTGTACTACGGTGTTACTGTACTGCAGCAGTACCCTGCCAGCTGTAATACCTTGATGGGTACCATGGCGGACAGTCCAAAATCGGTGAGCTTGATGTCCGTAGGGTCGGTGACGTCATTCCGGCATGAGCACAACATGTTCTCAGGCTTGATATCTCTGCAGCAAGCAGGTGTGAGAAGAGGGCTGTGACAAGGGTGCAGGGGCAGCGACCCTGAGAAACCTACGGTCACAACCAAATCTGCCTTGCATGCTTTTGTTGTTTCAGGGGCCTTGATTTCCCCCAGTTCCAATTAATTCCCCCGTATTGAGCCTTGATTTCCCCCAGTTACAAGAAGTTCCCCCGTGTTGGGCCTACGTCTCCCCTGGTTTGGTTCTGTCAAAACCATGCCTCTATCAGCTTCCATGACGTTGTGTCGTCCTGGATATAGCTGGATTGTAGCTGAGGCATCACTCAGGGGTAGGGCTTTAGGGCTTTCACACCTGTGTACCACCCCCAGGGAGTGGCAGTAGTCGAAGGTTTCGAGCATCATGCTATGATTGTAGCTGAAGCATCACTCAGGGGTAGGGTTAGGGCTTTCACACCTGTGTACCACCCCCAGGGAGTGGCAGTAGTCGAAGGTTTCGAGCATCATGCTATGATTGTAGCTGAAGCATCACTCAGGGGTAGGGCTTTAGGGCTTTCACACCTGTGTACCACCCCCAGGGAGTGGCAGTAGTCGAAGGTTTCGAGCATCATGCTATGATTGTAGCTGAAGCATCACGCAGGGGAAGGGTTAGGGCTTTCACACCTGTGTACCACCCCCAGGGAGTGACAGTAGTCGAAGGTTTCGAGCATCATGCTATGATTGTAGCTGAAGCATCACTCAGGGGAAGGGTTAGGGCGTTCACACCTGTGCATCCCCCCCAGGGAGTGACAGTAGTCGAAGGTTTCGAGCATCACGCTATGATTGTAGCTGAAGCATCACTCAGGGGTAGGGTCAGGGCATTCACACACCTGTGCATCCCCCCCAGGGAGTGACAGTAGTCGATGGTTTCGAGCATCACGCTATGATTGTAGCTGAAGCATCACTCAGGGGTAGGGTCAGGGCTCTCACACCTGTGTACCACCCCCAGGGAGTGACAGTAGTCGATGGTTTCGAGCATCACGCTGGCTGTGGCAGCAGCATTGCGTTCCGAATAAGAGCCCTGCTGCAGGCGGTCGAACCAGTCCCCTCCCTCGCACATCTCCTGCGAGGCACCAGAGAGCGAGAGAGAGCATCAGAGTTATTTCTTAACATGCAGGGCACCCTGGGAAATAACCGGTATGGATTCATTTACCAGGGTTAGGGCAGACACATTCATTCCCGCCCTAAACCCCAAGCCCTTAACTCTAAACCCTAAAACCTATACTGTAAGCCCGAACTTTTAACCCGAAGCCCTGAACCACAAGCCCTCAAGCCTCACTTGTAACCCTAAGCCCTACTCTCTGAGCCATGATCCATGGACCTGCTCCACACACCAGGATCAGGTGGATGTTGTTTACAGGACACCCTGATACGATACCGGCGTGGATTCATTTACCAGGATCAGGCAGACGTACTCGTTCCCACCCTAAGCCCTGAACCCCTAGCCCTAAACCCTCAGCCCGCTCCACACACCAGGATGAGGTATACGTTGTCCACATCTTCATACACCGCCTCCAGCTGGACGATGTTGGCATGCCCCCCCAGTAGGTACATGATCTCAACCTGACAGGACAGAGAGGAGGTGGGGGGGCTGGGTGAACAGTTAAGGGTTCGGGGCTTAGAGATGAATGGCTTATGGCCGTCCAGTAGGTAAATGATCTCAACCTGACTCAGGGATCAGGGTTCAGGGTTCAGGGTTCAGGTTTCATGGTTCATGGTTCATGGTTCAGGTTTCAGGGTTCATGTTCAGGGTTCAGGGCTCATGGTTCATGGTTCATGGTTCATGGTTCATGGTTCAGGGTTCAAGGTTCAGGATTTAGGAGGTACGGATCTATGGTGCATGCCCCCCCAGCAGGTTCTTGGCCTCAACCCAGCCCGTCTGGGGAAATGGGTTCATGGAAGGTGACTTAGAGGGAGGCATGCGGTTCAGAACTTAGTGTTGAGGATTAATGAGGCCATCATGGTACTGGAGCCAAGCCACCCTTTGGCAGGCCCATGGGTGTTGTTACAGAGGCAACCACTAAACCACCCACAGCCCTTTTCGAAAGTGCCAGGCAGAGCGAACCGGTGGGGGAATCAGCAACCCAAACCGATACAAAGAGGCGCCAACCAACAGAAAAACGGATCGAGCAGAGAAGGCAAATGACAAATCAGCAACCCAAGCTTGGGTGGAAGGGGACCAAGCCTGGCAGACGGCCGGTAACCCAGGCAGCAGGGCCCTCTGCACCAGGTTTGCTTGACCAAAGCAGGGACATAACTGAATGTAGCTGAATGTAGCTGATTTGTAGCTGATGTGTAGCCATGTGTAGCTGAAAACCTGATGCTGCGAGCCTGGTGCACTGAGCTCTACTTGACTGGACGTCCGGCCGTAGGACGTTCAAGGTTTGGTTCCCATGGGCCGGGGGGCGGCTACTCTGCAGCCACCCAAATGTGGGCTGGGGCACGTGAACAACTGCAGCCCGTTCAAATATACATCTTCCCATTATCAAGATCCCTTTGCACCCTTCGAAATCATGGAAGAAATTAAGGTACAAGTTCAAACTGAATTTAATAGGGTTTAAATATATTTCAAGGTTACAGCTGACTTGAATGGGTTATTGGGTTCCAATTCAATTTGATAGGTTTGCATGGGTTCAAACTGAAGTTCATACGACTTAAGGGAAGTAGATGGGTTTTGACTGAATTAGATGCATTTGTACTGGACAAGATTGGTTTAAACTGAATTAGGCAGGGTCCCATTGAACCTGTCGTGCATTATAATGCTGTAATTACAGGCGCCACAAAGTCCATCCCTCATTCCGGACTGCCTAACTGGGTCCCAGGAAGCTTGTCCTCCCTCCCACCGCCTCCCTCCCATCCTTTCACACCTTCCCTCCATTCTTTCACACACACCCCTCCATAGTTCACGTCTCTGCCCATCCATTCACACCTTCCTCTCACTATGTTAAAACTCCCCCCACTTTCACACCTCCCTCCCAACCTCTCACACCTCACCCCCCATCCTTTCATATCTCCCTCCAGGCCTCTCACACGTCACCCCCCATCCTTTCACACCTCCCTCCCATCCGTTCACACCTCAGGACCCCAACCCCATCCTTTCACACCTCCTCCACTATCCTTACACCCCCCCCTCATTATTTCACACATCCTTCCCATTCTTTTACACCCCTACCCCCATCCTTTAACACAAAATCCCCATCCTTACACACCTCATTCCGTACGTCCTTGCTAAACTGGTCCTGCTTCTCAGCAGCCGCTTGGATGTGCTTGCTGATAGTCTTCATAGCGAACCGTTTGCCCGAATCCTTGCCCACAACCACAGACACAAAGCCAAACTGGGCAAACACGGAGCAAAACAAAAGAATGAGCTTTTCAGGGCAAGTCGGAGGACACAGGGGTAGAGAGGAGGGTCATAGCTGACGGTCTTTAATTCTTCGTCACAAACATTTTTTGCCGGATGCCCTGCTTACACACGGAGACAGGAATCCAAACTGGGCAGGCCAGGGGCAGGAATCGCAGGCCAGAACTACGATCAGTTTTTCAGGGCAAGGGTGAGGATACTGGGCCGGAGGAGAGAGCATCAGGGCGCAGGGTGCATGGTCAGGGGTGGGATAACATATTGGGCCGGAGGAGAGAGCATCAGGGCGCAGGGTGCATGGTGAGGGGTGGGATAACATATTGGGCCGGAGGAGAGAGCATCAGGGCGCAGGGTGCATGGTGAGGGGTGGGATAACATATTGGGCCGGAGGAGAGAGCATCAGGGCGCAGGGTGCATGGTCAGGGGTGGGATAACATATTGGGCCGGAGGAGAGAGCATCAGGGCGCAGGGTGCATGGTGAGGGGTGGGATAACATATTGGGCCGGAGGAGAGAGCATCAGGGCGCAGGGTGCATGGTGAGGGGTGGGATAACATATTGGGCCGGAGGAGAGAGCATCAGGGCGCAGGGTGCATGATGAGGGGTGGGATAACATATTGGGCCGGAGGAGAGAGCATCAGGGCGCAGGGTGCATGGTGAGGGGTGGGATAACATATTGGGCCAGAGGAGAGAGCATCAGGGCGCAGGGTGCATGGTGAGGGGTGGGATAACATATTGGGCCGGAGGAGAGAGCATCAGGGCGCAGGGTGCATGGTCAGGGGTGGGATAACATATTGGGCCGGAGGAGAGAGCATCAGGGCGCAGGGTGCATGGTGAGGGGTGGGATAACATATTGGGCCGGAGGAGAGAGCATCAGGGCGCAGGGTGCATGGTAAGGGGTGGGATAACATATTGGGCCGGAGGAGAGAGCATCAGGGCGCAGGGTGCATGGTCAGGGGTGGGATAACATATTGGGCCGGAGGAGAGAGCATCAGGGCGCAGGGTGCATGGTGAGGGGTGGGATAACATATTGGGCCGGAGGAGAGAGCATCAGGGCGCAGGGTGCATGGTGAGGGGTGGGATAACATATTGGGCCGGAGGAGAGAGCATCAGGGCGCAGGGTGCATGGTGAGGGGTGGGATAACATACTGGGCCGGAGGAGAGAGCATCAGGGCGCAGGGTGCATGGTGAGGGGTGGGATAACATATTGGGCCGGAGGAGAGAGCATCAGGGCACAGGGTGCATGGTAAGGGGTGGGATAACATATTGGGCCGGAGGAGAGAGCATCAGGGCGCAGGGTGCATGGTGAGGGGTGGGATAACATATTGGGCCGGAGGAGAGAGCATCAGGGCGCAGGGTGCATGGTGAGGGGTGGGATAACATATTGGGCCGGAGGAGAGAGCATCAGGGCGCAGGGTGCATGGTGAGGGGTGGGATAACATACTGGGCCGGAGGAGAGAGCATCAGGGTGCAGGGTGCATGGTAAGGGGTGGGATAACATACTGGGCCGGAGGAGAGAGCATCAGGGCGCAGGGTGCATGGTGAGGGGTGGGATAACATACTGGGCCGGAGGAGAGAGCATCAGGGCGCAGGGTGCATGGTGAGGGGTGGGATAACATATTGGGCCGGAGGAGAGAGCATCAGGGCGCAGGGTGCATGGTGAGGGGTGGGATAACATATTGGGCCGGAGGAGAGAGCATCAGGGCGCAGGGTGCATGGTGAGGGGTGGGATAACATACTGGGCCGGAGGAGAGAGCATCAGGGTGCAGGGTGCATGGTAAGGGGTGGGATAACATACTGGGCCGGAGGAGAGAGCATCAGGGCGCAGGGTGCATGGTGAGGGGTGGGATAACATACTGGGCCGGAGGAGAGAGCATCAGGGCGCAGGGTGCATGGTGAGGGGTGGGATAACATACTGGGCCGGAGGAGAGAGCATCAGGGCGCAGGGTGCATGGTAAGGGGTGGGATAACATACTGGGCCGGAGGCGAGAGCATCAGGGCGCAGGGTGCATGGTGAGGGGTGGGATAACATACTGGGCCGGAGGAGAGAGCATCAGGGCGCAGGGTGCATGGTGAGGGGTGGGATAACATACTGGGCCGGAGGAGAGAGCATCAGGGCGCAGGGTGCATGGTGAGGGGTGGGATAACATACTGGGCCGGAGGAGAGAGCATCAGGGCGCAGGGTGCATGGTGAGGGGTGGGATAACATACTGGGCCGGAGGAGAGAGCATCAGGGCGCAGGGTGCATGGTAAGGGGTGGGATAACATACTGGGCCGGAGGCGAGAGCATCAGGGCGCAGGGTGCATGGTCAGGGGTGGGATAACATATTGGGCCGGAGGAGAGAGCATCAGGGCGCAGGGTGCATGGTGAGGGGTGGGATAACATATTGGGCCGGAGGAGAGAGCATCAGGGCGCAGGGTGCATGGTGAGGGGTGGGATAACATATTGGGCCGGAGGAGAGAGCATCAGGGCGCAGGGTGCATGATGAGGGGTGGGATAACATATTGGGCCGGAGGAGAGAGCATCAGGGCGCAGGGTGCATGGTGAGGGGTGGGATAACATATTGGGCCAGAGGAGAGAGCATCAGGGCGCAGGGTGCATGGTGAGGGGTGGGATAACAAACTGGGCCGGAGGAGAGAGCATCAGGGCGCAGGGTGCATGGTCAGGGGTGGGATAACATATTGGGCCGGAGGAGAGAGCATCAGGGCGCAGGGTGCATGGTGAGGGGTGGGATAACATATTGGGCCGGAGGAGAGAGCATCAGGGCGCAGGGTGCATGGTAAGGGGTGGGATAACATATTGGGCCGGAGGAGAGAGCATCAGGGCGCAGGGTGCATGGTCAGGGGTGGGATAACATATTGGGCCGGAGGAGAGAGCATCAGGGCGCAGGGTGCATGGTGAGGGGTGGGATAACATATTGGGCCGGAGGAGAGAGCATCAGGGCGCAGGGTGCATGGTGAGGGGTGGGATAACATATTGGGCCGGAGGAGAGAGCATCAGGGCGCAGGGTGCATGGTGAGGGGTGGGATAACATACTGGGCCGGAGGAGAGAGCATCAGGGCGCAGGGTGCATGGTGAGGGGTGGGATAACATATTGGGCCGGAGGAGAGAGCATCAGGGCACAGGGTGCATGGTAAGGGGTGGGATAACATATTGGGCCGGAGGAGAGAGCATCAGGGCGCAGGGTGCATGGTGAGGGGTGGGATAACATATTGGGCCGGAGGAGAGAGCATCAGGGCGCAGGGTGCATGGTGAGGGGTGGGATAACATATTGGGCCGGAGGAGAGAGCATCAGGGCGCAGGGTGCATGGTGAGGGGTGGGATAACATACTGGGCCGGAGGAGAGAGCATCAGGGTGCAGGGTGCATGGTAAGGGGTGGGATAACATACTGGGCCGGAGGAGAGAGCATCAGGGCGCAGGGTGCATGGTGAGGGGTGGGATAACATACTGGGCCGGAGGAGAGAGCATCAGGGCGCAGGGTGCATGGTGAGGGGTGGGATAACATACTGGGCCGGAGGAGAGAGCATCAGGGCGCAGGGTGCATGGTAAGGGGTGGGATAACATACTGGGCCGGAGGCGAGAGCATCAGGGCGCAGGGTGCATGGTGAGGGGTGGGATAACATACTGGGCCGGAGGAGAGAGCATCAGGGCGCAGGGTGCATGGTGAGGGGTGGGATAACATACTGGGCCGGAGGAGAGAGCATCAGGGCGCAGGGTGCATGGTGAGGGGTGGGATAACATATTGGGCCGGAGGAGAGAGCATCAGGGCGCAGGGTGCATGGTAAGGGGTGGGATAACATACTGGGCGGTTTCATCGCTCACGTACGTGTGTGCGCATGTCAATGTGCATGTTTGCGCAAGTGCATGTGAATGCATGAGAATACATGAGAATGTGTGTGCATGTGTGTGTTACCTCTTTTGCATGCATGCACTGCATGCTTGCTTGGCGAGAAAGTCAGCATGTGTGCACCTGCACCCTGTCAGCATGCATGCACCTTTTCTGTGGGCATGTGGATTTATGCTGTCCCTTCGCATGCATGTTTGCTTAGCTGGTGTATGCATGTGAATGTGTAGACATTGCCCCATGCATGCAAGCATGGGTGTTTTTTGTGATATTGCTTGTGGCACTTGTGCATGCACGCTTGGCACATGAGTTAGATTGAGTGGTAGAACGCCCTTCAAGCATGCACCTGGCCCATGCATGCGCCCGCCCAAAGCATGTCAATATGCTCGTTGGAGTGTATGTGCGCACCTGTCAATATGCTCATTGGTGTGTATGTGCGCACCTGTCCATGTCCCAACTCCTCGGCAATATCATACTTGTCCGCGACCTTGTCGGTCCTCCGCAGTATGTAAAAAGACTGCGAGCTGGAGTTCCGTGCCCCTCCTGGCAGCGAAATGTCCGCCGATGAGTGTCTGGCAGCGCTGCGCCGTACCGCTGATATGCCGGATTTTGAAGGGCCGGTCCTGGCCACGCGCATGCTACCCATGAGCTCGGCGTCGACGGGCAGGGCGCTCGCGGACCTCTGGTCGCTGCAGGCACCCCCCATGCCGTCTAGTACCCGCGCTAGAAAAACGGCGGGCAGCGATTCGGGTGTAAATCGACGTGTCGAAGACCAGCGCCCCCTCGGCTTAGAAGTGTGGGTATATTCGAGTTATGAGTCGCGGGTGCCTTGCAACATCTCTGCCATACCATACAAACTTTCACTGTGCAGTGTTTTATCCACAATTACGACACCACAGAGAAGGACGAGCCAGACCACACGGTTGTTGCTGCAGGGTTGCTTGGTCAGCTGCCAGCGTGGCGGCAGCACCAGGTTATGTCTAGGATACAAGCAGTGAGCAGCGAATCAGCGATTAATCTTTCAAGCCGGATTTCGGTAGCTTTCCACGTGTGGCGTCTCCTCGGCACCAAGGTAGTGAGTAGCTAGAGCAGGTGGGATTGCTGATTCTCTGGGTGGGACGGAAGTGCCCCTCCCTTCTTGATTTGTCTTCTCTGAAAACCTTGGCCGGGCTTGCCTGTTGAATTACCTATGCCCTTGACCTAGCGCTTGGGATACTGATATGGCCAGAGCGATTGCCTTGGGATTTGCTTGGCATGGCCCAGTCCAGGGAGTTGCATTGAACTTGTCCTGGGGGCCGCTTGGCAAGGGCCCTGATAATTGCCCTCGTACCGTAATTGCTCGTCCTTGGTCACATACACCATATGTTACATCTTGCCTAAGTACATTGCCCAAGGATCTTCTCCCATCACGAATATATCTGGGCATGCCCCATGACGGTATGATCCTTGCCTGTCACGACCTTTCCCTCCCATCCAGACCCTAATGACTCTAAGGAGTCCATAAAAACGCCAGATTAGGAAACCTTGCGGAACACGTCGTTTCCAAAAGCTCCACCATATGAACAAACAATAGGAGAGCCCATTATTCTGTTCAGTAACTGCATTGTTGCAGCCCTTCTCCTGAGACACCACTGAGACCAATTTGTGGGCACCTGTCCCTTACCGGTGAATCAATCGAAACGCTCCGCTTAACCAAACAAAGTATCCCCTAAAACACAGTATCACTTACACGCACCGGTACACAGGAAACCAACAGCCGCACGCCCAACACAGCATTATTCCATGACCACGGTATTCTGGTCGCTTTTACAGGACCGTGGTCGCTAGTATTCGGGGTGGTGCGATGTATGCGACCATTTGCACTACATTTTCCAGTCATCGTACATGTCAGAAATTGGTCACATTCCTGAGGCCCACCGATCACCTTATACCCCCGGCATTGCCTCAAGAGCAATTCACCCCCACCCCCAAATCCTCCTCCTCCTCCTCCCGTCCCTCTCCTCGCTGCCGTCCGTCCCGCTTGCAGCCTCCTGCCTCCCTGCATCTATCCCATCAGCACCTTGTCCTTATTCAGCTGGCCCTACGCAGCATCCCGTACCTCCAATGCTCCCCTACATCTCCTCCTCGTACTCGTTCTCCTCCCCCTCGCCGCCGTCCCCCCCACCTGCGGCCTCCTGCCTCCCCGCATCCAACTTAAGTGTCAGCTCTTTGTCCTTGGTCATCAGCCCGAGGACCTTGGCAGCCACCTCCTGCGAATCGGCAGGGTGCAGGCTTTTTGCTGGATGTTCATCAACCCTGACGCCCTGAACCCCAAACAAGCCCGAGCCCTACAAGGTTTAATGTCAGTGGCAGCCACCTCCTGCGATTTGGCAGCAGTGTTTATTATTTCGTGGCTCACCAACATGTCTAGCCGGAGGCCCCAGGTCAGAAAGGTGAAGGCTTTTGGCTGGATGAAACCTGATGCCCTGAACCCAAACCAGCCCGAAACCTACAAGTCTAGGGTTCGTGGCAGCCACCCTCTGCCAGTCGGCAGCAGAATGTTCATTATTTCGTGGCTCAGCTGCATGTCAGCTACACTCTGGCCTCTGGCCGGAGGCCCCAGGTGTGGCCAGCCATGCTCCTTGGGCTGCTGGCCGTAAGCCGGTCCAGGTTTGGTCGCAATCGGGCCTTCGGCAGGCGGCCAATGGTGGCCCAACAGTCTTGTAACCGAAAAATAAAAACTGGTCAACAGGATGAAGTCTTTTGGCTGGATGAAATCTGACTTCATGAATCCTTCAAACGAGCCCCACCCCTACAGATTGAGGGCCAGCAGCAGCGATTCTTTTCGTTGGCGCTGGGTATGACTCGTACCGAAACACAGTTAAAACGATTGCTGATCTTGGAGACCAACGCATTTGCTTTAAACCAAAACAAGCAATCCTGAAGAGAGGGGGAAACACTGAGAATCAGTGATGTTTTGCGCCTGCGGCGCTTGTTTCGAGGATTTCAGACCCCACAGGCCAAAATCAGGAACATAATCACTGGTTGGGGGCAGTGGGGAATCGATTTGCCTTACCTGCTCCTTGCTGCTGGGTGACCGCAGCATGGGCATGAGTGCGTCTAGCGCGCCAGCCTTGACAGCACGACGGATAAGCACATCATCCTCACCTACAGGGCAAGAACAAAACTGTGTTATGGCCCGAGGAGGGGGGGCGAGGAGGAGGGAGGGGGGGTGGCGAGGCAGGACAAATATGTTGGACCTCATTGTTAACTCCTTGTCAAGATTCCAACGGTCCAACTCCCAAGTCAAACTAGTATTCAGGAAGTTGTAACAGGAAGACCGGAACACAAATCTGGATTTCTCAGCCTTTCAGCTACATTTAGCCTTTCAACCAAAATGTTTTGGTGTTAGGCTACTTTTTCAAGGTGTCGGACATGTCAAACTTAAGTGATCAATACATACTCGAGGGGAATGAAAACCGGATGTAAGCTGTTCAACACTGGTATCAAAATATTTTCTGGCCGTTGACAGGAGGGTGAGATAATAGATTAAAAGGGGGCGATGAGCAGCCATTATCAAGGCTTGTGAACCCAGTCCTGACGAGCGCTCCTCCCGCTGTGTGCAGCGTCCTTCGCCAGCCCTAACAGGATCCCTAGGATCCCAAAGCCAGGACGCTTACAGGATCCCAAAACCAGGATATAAAAAGCAAGATGCTGTACACGTTCCCGAAACCGAGATCCCTAAACCCTGATCCCAACAGCCAGGATCGCAAAGCATCAATCACATCAAGCACACACCCACGAGGCCACAATTGGCAGTTTTGACATCCTGTGGCGCTCATGCTGACAGGCCCACTCACCAATAATGGGCACTAACGCAGCCGCTGCCGTGACTCGGATCATCTGACCCACCCCAGAGGTCGTGATAAGGTTGTCCGTCATGCAGCGGCACAGCCCCTCTACTACACCCGACTGCAGAGTAGGGGCAGGGGGTGTGCCAGGAGAGGGTGTGAAAAGAGGCATTTTCATGTAGCGGCACAGCCCCTCTACCACACCGGACTGCAGGGCAGGGGGTGCATCAGGAGACATTTGCATCGTCAGCGGGGAATATATGGTTGTTGATCAGGGAATATATGGTTGTTGATCAGGTCGACCCCTTTATATCTCTCACCTCAACAATGGAGTTAGGGTGAAGGGTGAAGGGTTCATGGTTGACCCCCTTCATGCTCACCTTCACAATAAGGTTAATGTTTGGGGTTTAGGGTCACGGGTTAGGATTGACCCCCTTATTTCTCACCTCAACATTGGGGTTAAGGGTTTAGGGTCACAGGTTAGGGTAGACCCCTTATTGCTCATCTCAACAATGGGGTTCAGGTTCGGGGTTAGGGTCACGGGTTAGGGAGACCCCCTATTAATCATCTCAAAAATGGGGTTAAGGTTAAGGGTTTAGGGTCTTGCGTTAGGTTAAACCCCCTTGCTCACCTCAACAATCGCTCCCTTCATGTCCTGGTGCATGGCCAAGACCGCCAAAATCATCACCGCCTCCCGCTGGATCTGCAGCAGTGGCATATGGAGGGACATGATTGATTCAGGAAGGGGAGCCCAGACGTCCGGTACAGCCTTTTATTGGAGACTCCAACATCCTCACGCCAAGAACCTCACGCTAGCTCCGCAGCAGTGGCATATTGATGGGAATGGTTGATTCATGACGGGGAGCCCGGAGCAACTTTTTTATTGAAGACTCCATCCTCACGCTGGATCTACGTTGCTGGCATATGAAGGGCAGCGATACCATGCACATTTTCTTAGAGGCCGCCAATCACCTCACGCTAGCTGGCACGTGAAGGGCATTGATGCCATGCCAATTTTGTTTTAATCATTCATTTGATGGTAGCTGCCCCAGTGCTACGGCCGAACGGGCGGCTTCCTTAATCCTCACCTTGGGGCGTAATATTTATCATTGATTTATTGTATGAGTCTACATGGCTGATGAGGTTGCTACAGCAGCAGTGAGGGAGGAGACGGACAAATCATTGACAAAAATTGCACACGGCAAGCATTCATCAGTGTGCATGTCTGCTTTATGCATGTAGCAAAGATCTCATCGCTCCATGCATTCTGCTTTACGCATGTTACACACAAAATCATCGCCCCATGCATTATGCTTAACGCAGGTTACACAGAAATCCAACAGCCGATGCATTATGTAGCTATCACCTGATCACCCACCATTCCACGACAGTAATACATTGACAGTTTCCGTGAAATCCAATGATTTTTAATTTTAATGCGTGCCACACCATCTTTGGCAGGCCGCTTGGCAGCCACTGCTGGGTTGATGGGGACTAACCCTTGGCCTGCCTAGAAGCCTACAGCCCATAACTCGAGCAAGAAGGCATTCTGAACTGGTTTCTGCGGCTGTAAGCTGCAAGGTAGCCGAATAAAGCAGCACATACAGATCAAACTAAACCCTAACCAAAACAGCATATACAAATCACCCCCCTGAACCTATGTAAAGTTTGAGTCCTCCGGTGTTAACCCTGAACACTAAAATTAACAGCTCAGAACTGCAAACAAACTAAGCTCTCTGTCAGCCTTGTTGACACCTGTCCCACCCTCCACCTGCACATCCATCCTGGCTACCTACCCACCCTCCACCCACCCCCACACACACCTTCCACCACTCATGAACCAATATACACCCTACATCTGCACATCCATACCCTCCCCCACCCCATTCCACTACCCACAGCCCCCCCTTGTCAGCCACTGTCACCCACCTGCTCATGCACACATCCCTGTTCACACACCCTCTACACATCCATCCAAGTCCCCAGGGACACACACGCCCCTCCATCTCCCCCCTGACATCTTCCAGTCACACACATACCCCCCCTCCCCTCCGCCAGCCCCGTTACAACCATCCAAGCCCCCCCCCCCCCTCTCCTCCAGCCCCATCGTCACCTGCATCGCCCAGTCCTGCGGGTATAGCCCCTCCGCGGTAAGGTTGCGCGTAAGGAGTTGAACAGCCACCTGTGGATGAGAACAGGGCGTGATAGGTTACAGATGAGAGCAGGGAGTGAGAGCTATATTTGAAGCACATGTCATTTCTCATATAGGCTTCTTTGCCGATCCTTATGTAATTTCTTTGGGGATGAGAGCAAGCTGCCCCCTCACCTCCAGCCAACAAGGCAGCAGCTGCAGCAGCATCAATGCCTGTCCAGCCCCTCTCACCTCCTGGACACCCCCTGCCAACTACAGTATGGGCGCTGCTGGTCTGCATGGCAGCCGTTTGCATGCATGGCAGCAGCTTGTATGCATGGCAGTCGCTGGCATGGATGGCATCCGCTTGCATACATTGTGGCAGCTTGCATGCATGGCAGTCGCTTGCATACAAGGCAGCGGGTCTCTTGCGCATGCACATCCCTCCTCTCACCTGCAGCGCCCCTCGGTCCACTATAGCATGCGCTGCCATGCCCACATCCGCAACGTCCCTTAGGGCCTGCAGGGCTGACAGGTGCAATCCAGGCTGCACAAAATCCCTGCCAAGGAGGGTTGCAGCAGCAGCCAAAGCAGGAAGAAGTCATCAGCAGCAGCAGCAACAACGGAAGCAAGATTAAGAGCAGCATCCAAAGTAATACCAGGACAGTAACATCAGAAAGAATAGCGGGAACCCTACAAACACCAGCAACAACTGCAAGAGCAGCAGCAGCAACAGTATCAACAGCAGCAGCTGCAGCAGCAGCAACAACACCAGCAACGACACCAGTATCAACAGCAGCAGCAGCAGCAACACCAGTATCAACAGCAGCAGCAGCAGCAACACCAGTATCAACAGCAGCAGCAGCAGCAGCAGCAACACCAGTATCAACAGCAGCAGCAGCAGCAGCAGCAACACCAGTATCAACAGCAGCAGCAGCAGCAGCAGCAACACCAGTATCAACAGCAGCAGCAGCAACACCAGTATCAACAGCAGCAGCAGCAGCAACACCAGTATCAACAGCAGCAGCAGCAGCAGCAGCAGCAGCAGCAACACCAGTATCAACAGCAGCAGCAGCAGCAACAGCAACAGCAGCAGCAGCAACACCAGTATCAACAGCAGCAGCAGCAGCAGCAGCAGCAGCAGCAGCAGCAGCAACACCAGTATCAACAGCAGCAGCAGCAGCAGCAGCAACACCAGTATCAACAGCAGCAGCAGCAGCAGCAGCAACACCAGTATCAACAGCAGCAGCAGCAGCAACACCAGTATCAACAGCAGCAGCAGCAGCAACACCAGTATCAACAGCAGCAGCAGCAACACCAGTATCAACAGCAGCAGCAGCAGCAACACCAGTATCAACAGCAGCAGCAGCAGCAGCAGCAACACCAGTATCAGCAGCAGCAGCAGCAGCAGCAACAGCAGCAACACCAGTATCAACAGCAGCAGCAGCAGCAGCAGCAGCAGCAGCAGCAGCAGCAGCAGCAACAACACCAGTTTCAACAGCAGCAGCAGCAACAACACCAGTTTCAACAGCAGCAGCAGCTGCAAGAACGGGAGCAAGAAGAGCAGGAGCAACAGCAAGAGGCATGGCAAGTCACCCCTACACACCCAACCCGTATCGTCCTTCAGCAATATGAGCATGCATGGCTTCAGGGTGAGACATCAACAGTTCAATTTTGAGAAGGCAATGTTCGATGTCTGGCTTGCAGTCCGTAGCTCCAGGATTTCTTTGGCTGTTCATCTCAGGGGCTTTTGATTTCATTCAATACTTTTGCATACTCGTATTTTGATTTTATTCAATATCTTTCAAATACCGGTATTTTGAGTGCATTCAATATCTTTGCACACCGGTACCTGATGAACCTTTCACCCCTGCAAGCCTCACGCGGCCAAGGGCTCAGCGGGGCCCAGCGGGTATGCGCCATTATAATGAAGGTACCAAGCACCAGCGCTTGCATACCGTCAATGGCAACTGCCCCCCCCCCCCCCCACACACACACATGTTCATGTCCTTCATAGAGGAGGGTAAATGGCTGCACCATGGTCCTAGCTGGACCTGAGCTTGCTCATCCCCTACCAGTCCCACACAGTCGAGAGTTAAGCAGAGCCCAGCGGGCATGCCCCATCCTAAAACACACACACACACACACACACAGTCACGCACCCTGCGTGGTATCCCGGGTTCCAGTGGGTATGCACCGTTCTAAATAAACCCTGCTTGGTGTGCCCCCCCTCCTTGCTGGACAGCGGTAGCAAAGCTCAATGGAATGTATGAGTGGTGGCGGGTGTGGGTGTGTGGCGGTGGGAAAGTGTGTGTGTATGTGTCTGGGGGGGGGCAGCACACCAAGCAGGGTGCGTGACTGTGTGTGTATGGCCAAGCTGGACGGACGCTCACCGGAGGATTTCCAGCATCGTCTGCGTCAGGTAGCTCGCGCCCGCAGCGCTGGGATGCCTCATGTCGTCATCCGCCAGACCCTTGCGCCACGCCAGCTTCTCATCCGCTTCCTTCACTTTGCCGTCGGTCGCTGGCGCGCCATAACGCCTGGACCCGGTGATGTCGGCGACAATGTCAAGGCAAGCCCGGCGCCAGGTGGGGTCCATGCCACGCATGAAGTAGAGCTGCCAAGATCAGCAAGCACACATATATGGTTTAGGGTTGAGGGTTTAGCTGTCAAGATCAGTAAGCATGAAGAGAGGGTTGAGGGTTAAGGGTTAAGGGTTTAGCTGCCAAGATGAAGGGTTAAGCCGCCAAGTACAAAGAGAGGGTTTAGCTGCCAAGATCAAGGGTTAAGCCGCCAAGTACAAAGATAGGGTTTAGCTGCCAAGATCAAGGGTTTAGCCGCCAAGTACAAAGATAGGGTATACCGTAAAACGCCTTTTACTCCGCTCGTTATTAAATAATTATAGGGGTGCGCGGACATAGCTGCGCGCTAATATTAATTCCAAAATTTCCGGTGCGCGGAGCGTCAGTCAGGTGCCCAAAAAACTATTTTGGGGGTGCGCGGTATGAATTAAAAACAGCACTTTTCACAAAAAAAAATGGCGCGCTAGCGTGCGACTGTTTGATTCGACATCCGTTCAGCCATCCTTGTCAAGTCTGCTCAAATAGCCATGCACAGCAACACTACTGATGACTCAGATGAGCACTACTGGCTGGAAGTGCTGAACATTGACAAGATCCGAACCGCAGACCTCAGGGTGGACTGCCAAGTTCCGTAGTACCACTGAGCCCCCCGGGCACCAATAGCCACACGTTTCCTGAGGCCAGGAATCGTCGGAGGAAAGGGAAGGAGGCTACGGTATGCAGCTTTAAGCGAAGTTGTAACAGAGTTTGACAGTACTGGCTGAAAGTGCTGCGCGGACGGAAATTTAAATTATTTCAGTGATGCGCGATGTTTAATTAAAATTTGTGCTGCGCGGCGTTAAATTAAATTAAAATTTCGTCGCTGCGCGACCGTTTTCTAAATTCTTTTTGGGGTGCGCGGCCGAAAAATAAATTCTTTTTTTTGGGGGTGCGCGGACCTTAAGGCGTTTTACGGTAGTATTAAGGTGCAACGATCAGCAAGCACAAAGAGAGGGACGCATGAGGGGCAGCCACTCTTGTTGTGGATGTCGTTTGGCTGCAGGAACCCCCCTGACAATTTTGAATGCAGACAGCTATTCCTGTAGGAGCCCTAAACCCTCAACCCTGGAAATTTTGGATGCAGCCGATGCTATTATTGTGGGAATAGTGCTCCGGTCTCCTATGGATCTCTGTGCATGGCCCTTTCCAAAACTAGAATTCCTCACACCAGGAACATGGCCATGGGCGCTTGCGTTAATTCTGTAAAAAAAAGTGTTGAGCACTGGCACCGTAAAAGGGACTCGGGTGTACACCGCATGACGGTCTCATACACGGTAAAACAGTATTTTTCTGACTGGAGAACTGTACAATTCTTCAGACTCAAAGATGAGGCGGACCGTCACGACCATGAATTGCCTAACGCTGAAGAGCCCGCAACCCCAAGGGCCATGCCGCAGGGGCAGGGGGCAAGCGCGGCCTGCCAACCACGCCAGAAGGGCAGGGGGTAGGCACAGCCTGCCAACCACGCCAAAGGGGCAGGGGGCAGGCACGGCCTGCCAACCACGCCAGAGGGGCAGAGGGGAGACGTGGCCTGCCAACCACGCCAAAGGGGCAGGGGGCAGGCACGGCCTGCCAACCACGCCAGAGGGGCAGAGGGGAGACGTGGCCTGCCAACCACGCCAAAGGGGCAGGGGGCAGGCACGGCCTGCCAACCACGCCAAAGGGGCAGGGGGCAGGCACGGCCTGCCAACCACGCCAGAGGGGCAGAGGGGAGACGTGGCCTGCCAACCACGCCAAAGGGGCAGGGGGCAGGCACGGCCTGTCAACTGCGCTAGACGAGAATACGAGATGCCAGACCACAGCAGTGCTGTGCTGATTACGGTCCTAAAGGTGGCTGTATTACGTGGACCAATCACCCCAAATCGCCCACATGCCCAACCCTGGTAGTTGCCGTTACCAATGTGACGCAACTAACCACAGCCTTACGCGAAAGGGCCAGGCAGAGCGAACCGGGGGGGAACCAAAGCAGGTCATATAAGAGGTGGGCTATAAGAAGTCAAAAACCAAACCAGGACCAAAAACACGGCGACACGGGGGCAAACCAAAGCAGCACACACTCGGAGGAAATTGATGAACTCTAAACCAACTTGGCAGTAAGAAATCCTCTCAGTAATGGGGAGGTCAGCGTTCCAATAACGGGGACAAAATCACGACCGGTCGACAGCTGACACCCGATGCAACATGACTTGGCTGCATTATTCCCCCGGGCCGCGCACGGGCCCTGAGATTTTGCTGATCTTTAGATACTGAGTTGGCCATCCACCCACCTGGCAGATGTAGAATTGTAGCAGATGAGTTGGCCATGCATCCATCTGGCAACATGACTTCGCTGCACTTTTCCCCCTGGGCCACAGGCTAGCAGATGTAGCTAAATTGTCGCTCATGAAGTGATGAGTCGGCCATCCACCCCTCTGGCAACATGACTTCACTATACCTTTTCCCCTGGGCCACAGGCTAGCAGATGTAGCTGAAATGTAGCTGATGAGTTGGCCATCCACCCATCTGGCAATATAACTTCACCGCACTTCCCCCCCCCGGGCCACAGGCTAGCTGATGTAGCTGAAATGTAGCTGATGAGTTGGCCATCCACCCACCTGGTTGCACATGGACAGCACGCCACCTGAGATGAGCTGCTCGGCGCCCGCCGGCGTTCTGGCCGCCTTCAGCAGCAGCGACAGGGCCGGACCGGCAGATGGCTGGCGAGGTGCGGGCCTCAATTCTAGCAGCATATGCTTCAGTGCCCCTGAGCGCAACAGCAGAGCATGGGCAGATCAAAGGGCAAAGCATAGGCAGCGTTTATTTTTGTTCTGATACAAGTCTAACTTTGGCAGGCCGCACCACGGCCGCTTTAGGCCCGATTGGGACCAAACCTGGACCCGCCTATGTCTGGTGGCCTGAGCAGCAAGGCTGGTCAAACTATGGCCTCCGCCCGGCAGCTCGAGTGTAGCTAAAATGTAGCCACGGAAAACGAAACAATGAGCATAGGAAGAGCATAGGCGGGTAGGACAAGGGCAGAGCCAGGGCAGAGCTTGAGAGGCCATACATGTCGTGGAGCTGGCCGCAGAACTTGAGAGGCTGTACAATGTTGAACTGGGTGTTGAGCTGGGCACTGCTCCCACCACCTCCCACCTCTCACCTCCCCACACACCCCGGTCCCCCCTTCCCCCCCCTCTACTCTTCCTCCCCAACGCTCTCCCCAGTCACCATACAGTCCAGCACCTCCAATCACCTCCCCCCCCCCCCCCCGCACAATCCTGCATCCTGGCAACTACCTCCCCCCTCCCCACTTCTCACCTGCCTCCCCTAAACTCTCCAACAGCTTCAGGTCCCGGGCCACCATGATGTCCAGCACCTCCAGGACTGCTCCCACCACCTCAGCACTGCTGTTGTGCCCATGATGCGTCCCTAGGATCTGGGTGGGAGCAGGGTTAAGGGTATAGGTTTTAGGGTTTAGGGTTCTGCACAATCCTATACCCTACCGCTCCCACTACCTCAGTACTGCTGTTTTGACCATGATACGTCCCTAGGATCTGGGTGGGAGCAGGGTAAGGTGTAAGGGTTTAGGGTTGTGCACCATCCTATACCCTTACCCTACTGCTCCCACCACCTCAGTACTGCTGTTTTGACCATGATTCGTCCCTAGGATCTGGGTGGAGCGGTGAGGGGGATGGTGAGGCAGTGATGACAGTGATGCTGTTGTTTTACTAGCACATTTCAGCTACTATTCAGCCACCGTACCTGTCGTCGCAGGCAGGTTTCAAAGTTATAATGGTTCTGAAAGCCACGGATTCGAGTGTGTTATCCTCGAGGGGCAACGAGTCGTACATATCGATAAAACAGGAAAGATCAAACTCAGATAACATTGAAATCGGTGATCAATAAATGTGATCAAGGGGTGCATCCAAGGCATTGCTGCGCCGATCACGGTCCTTAATCTGGTTGACTTACTTGGTTGAGTTTCAAAGAAAGAAAGAAAGCTACGCCCTATAAGGGCGTGGAGGTTAAGGAAACAACGCAGCTTGGGGCTGTAGCCACATCCGCGCCGTTACCATGAGGCAAAAAGAAAGAAGCAACTTCCTCACCGTGGTTTTCTCTTATGTGTGTGCTTTATTGGCCCAGTGACAGGCTTTGTGGCGGAAAAATATTCGAGTCTGCGTCTGGTTTGTACTATGCTATGCAAGAGTTGTATCGAATGGACATGCATTTTCTGGGCGCATTTCTTAGCATAGAACGCGGTGATCCCTAGAGACATCATGGCTTCAATTGTGTGCTTATTATAAACAGTGCCCGAGGTGCCGATCAAGATTGGAATAATTTGTATATTGTTTCGTTGGTGCCCGTTCAAGATCAGAAGCTCAACGAGGTCAGTGTGCTGGTTAAAGCAAGCTTTTAACTGGTCCCCATGCACAGTGTGTCTGCAATACTTAAATTCCCCAATGTGGACTACAAAGTCCTTCTTTTGTCCTGTCGTCTGCATCAACAACATGTCAGGCTGCATTTTCGTTTTCATTTGGACGGCTCCAAGTGCTGGTGCCGCAGCGTGGGGGATTGAGTACGAGGGGACTTTATTCATCAGCATGGCTGGTGCTCCTGCTCTCTCACACTTCTCGGCCGTCCCCAGGTCTGCCATGACGATGTCCCCTCCCATGCTGCCTTTGGATACAGCCCTCAGCAAAATCCTTCCTGTGCCATGGTGGCGCTCTATGTACATCTTTTGAATTTCGGGGCGCCTGCATGCGCCTGTGATATGGCCTGCACTGTCGTGCTCTCCACATTTGTCCGTGGTACTTTTGCCCCACCTGAAAGCCACCTTGTTATTCCAAAGGCATCCATGTCGCCATCGAAGGGCTGTTTTCTTCTCCGCCAGAGTGTCTCCTGGGTGGTTAAAGAAACTGTTGCTGAGGGCCCCATCAGCAATCGAGTGCAACCGTTGCCACCCTTATATGTATACGCTATCGATGTTGGATCGGCCCAGCTTTTGGCGCTCGTGAATGTGTGTCTTCAGGGCACCCTTCAGATCTTCTAATCCTTGCGGCTCTCCCTGGTTAGGGTCCTCTTCAGTTTCAATCACACCGTAATTGCAAGGCTAATTCAGCTGTATCTACCAGTCTCAGGGGCCGTAATTACTCAAATGATTTCTGAATTACTGCGCAATGGCAAACAACTGATCCTGCTGGTCATCACGCCATCGAGACTCCTCTCAGTAATCCCACTACACTGATCCCGCCCGGGTCAGCAATCCAGACCCCCTCTCAGATATACTCCCAGCAATCCAGAACCCCTCTCAGTAAGGTGCCTTCCGAAGATCTGATGGCACTGCCCTTATTGGTGCGTTCCAAAGATCTGACGGCATTGCTCTTATTGCTTTATACAAGAGTTACTCAGCTGCAAAAAAGAGCTGCGCCTTAAGTCACCGGTGCAGTCCAGGACATTCTCAGCGAGGTGCGTTTCTAGGATCTGGGCAGGAAGTGGAGACCTAGTCAGGGTTCAGGGTTAAGGCATTAGTAAACCCTAGATCCTTAACCTGGTCGACATGCGGCCCAATACATTCTCAGCGAGACGCGTTCCTAGGATCTGGGCAGGAAGTTAAGGCCTAGTTTAGGGTTAATAAAACCCCATACCCTTAAACCAGGTCACCATACATTCCAGGCTGCTCCTGGCAAGCTAGGATCCAGGAACGAAGTGGAGGCCGTGACGGCATGGCCTTTTTTTTTCTTCCAGTCAAACTACTTCAGCTGCACAAAGAAACTGGGTCACAGCCCGTGGTTGGGGGTCCTGATCCAGCATGCCCGGTTGCTTGGGCTGCCGGCGACAGGCACGTCAAGTTTCAAACCAAACTGCCCCACGTGGTGACTCTCCATCATCACCCTTCGTTCGCCTACGAGTCGCACCTATGCAACTAACCTGCAGCCGGGTCCAAAGCCTGGCTTTACCGCGCCCACCAAGGCTTTGGACCCTGCAGTCGGGTCCCAAGCCTGGCATCACCCCGCCCACCTGCATCAGCAGCCGCGGCGCATCCTTCTCTATGAGGAGCGTCTGGCCGGGCGACCCGGGCCTGCCGGCCAGCAAGGACATCAGGCGGCTTGCAGAGATCATGGCATCGGTTGAGTTGGCAAACGCACCTCCCTGCAGGACAGAGGGGCAGGATAGAGAGGAGGGGGTCGACAGCGGGGGAAGGATAAAGAGGAGGAGGTCGACAGCCGTATTAGAGGGAGTTGCAACAGTCAATATCATCACAGCAGAGGAGTTGGCAAACGCACCTCCCTGCAGGACAGAGGGGGCAGGATAGAGAGGAGGGGGTCGACAGCGGGGGAAGGATAAAGAGGAGGAGGTCGACAGCCGTATTAGAGGGAGTTGCAACAGTCAATATCATCACAGCAGAGGAGTTCGCAAACGCACCTCCCTGCAGGACAAAGGGGGCAAGATAGAGGGGGGGGGGGGCAGGATAAAGAGGAGGGGGTCAGCAGCGGTATCAGAGGGAGCTGTATCAGCCGATATCATCACAGCCGAGGAGTTTGCACCCCACCCCACCCCTTGCAGGATAGAAGGCCCACCCCCCCCGCAGAATAGAAGGGGGGTTGGGGTGGGGGGCAGCGGTATCAGAGGGAGCGCAACAGCTGATATCATCCCAACAGTGTGGTTAAGCAAACACACCATCCTGCAGGATAGAGGGTGGGGAAGAGGGTCGACAGCCGCATTGGAGGGAGCCACAACAGCCAATATTATCGCAGCAGTGGAGTTAGCAAACACCCTTCCCTTGCAGGTAGCTGGAGCGAGCAGACAGCAGTAGAGGGGGCCGCATCAGGTATCATTGAAGCAGAGGAGTTCAAATAGGATCACCCAGCAGGATAGGGGGAGGAGGGTTGCCGGCTATAACTGGCTAGCAGCCTTTGTAAGGGCCGCATCAGGTGATATCATTGCAGCATTGTTGTTTGCAAATGCATGGAGCAGGGGAGGGGAAGGCAGCAGCAGGAGCAGGCCAACAGCCATTGTAGGGGTCGCAACAGGCGATATCTTAACGGCAGTTAAGTTCGAATACAGTCCTCGAGCAGGATACGGGAAGGAGGATCGGCAGCCATGGAGGGGGCCACATCAGCCGATGTCATCGCAGCAGTGGAATGCAAAATCACTATCCTACGGGACATGGGAGGGCCGTGACATCAGCTGAGGGGGTGTCGCGGCAACGGTAAGGTGGCCGGCAGCTGTTGAGGGGTTGTCCCAGGAAAAAGGTCTTGCGTCTGCATGTTGTTCACCTAATGCAGTGCGAACCCTCCCCTGCCTAACCGTCCCTTCCCCTCCCCAGCTGTCAATACTTTCCGTACTTCCCCTCCTCCACCGCCAACACTGTTCATCCTTCCCCACCTAAATGCCAAACCGCCATGACCCAAACTCTTCCACCGCCCACACAACCGGTGTCCATCCTTCCCCACCTAACTGCCACCACGCCCCTCCCTTCCCTTCCCGGACCGCAGATGCACTCCGCCCTTTTCCCCGACTGCCAACACTTCCCCGTCCATCCCCTTTCAGATCCCCAATAGCCTCTCCCATCCCCCCGGCCAACAATAAGCCCGCCCTTCCCCTCCCCGATGGCCAGCTCCCTCCTCCCTTCCCCCCGACCACGAACACTACCCTTCCTGCCCCTCACCCACCATAGCTATACTCCGCCCTTCTCCCCAGCTTCCAAAGCTCTCCGCCCTTCCCCTCCCCTGCTGGCAATACGTTCCTTTCTTGCCCTCCTAAACCGCCAATGCACCTCCACCTACACTCCCCAACCGCAAATTCTCTCCGTCCCTCCTTTCCCCAAGTGCCAATACTCCCTTCCCTTCCCAACCGCCACCACTTTCCCTTCAGTCCTTCACCCCCACCCCCCAACTGCTGCTTCAAGCATTTACCTCGAGCAGCCTGAGGAAGGCCACATTTATCCAGGCCGCGTTGTTGTGCGCTACCCGCAGCACCTCCTAACCTTCCATCCCCAACCACCACCACTTACCAGAGTTCCCCCCCCTTTGAAGGTCATACCTCCAGCAGTCTGATAAAGGCTACGGATATCCAGGCTACGTTGCTGTCCACTACCCGCACCGTTTTGCTGACTCCCTCGGGGTCCCAAGCAGGGAGTTTAGAACTGCAATGTTGCTTTTATGTTAAGTCTATATGAGCACTAGCCTTACCATTTTATATTAAATAAACAAGTACCTCCTGACCTTCCCTCCCCAACCATCACCACATCCCGGAGTCCTTGTTCCCGCGCTCCCCCCCCCCCCCAACTGCCGTTCGGGGCTCATACCTCCAGCAGCCTGAAGGAGACCATGGACATCCAGGCCGCGTTGCTGTCCACTACCCGCAGGACCTCCCACCCTTCCCTGCCCCCCCTCCCCCCCCCCCAACTGCCGTTTGAATGTCATACCTCCAGCAGCCTGAAGGAGACCATAGACAACCAGGCTACGTCGCTGTCCATGACTGGCAGCACCTCCTACCCTTCCCTCCCCCCCCTCCCCCCGAACTGCCGTGTGCAGCTCATACCTCCAGCAGCCTGAAGGAGACCATGGACATCCAGGCCGCGTTGCTGTCTACTACCCGCAGCACCTCCGGCCGCCCGGGCCCCATGGACAGCGCGTGTAGAAGCTGGGAGGCGGCGGCTATCCACACCCCAAACTCTGCGGGGTGCGTGGCCGAGGATCAGGCAAGGTTGCACAATCTGATCCTGCAGAACAATCCATTATTTTTTTCAAAAAAGAATGTAATAAAATACCTGCACCGTATTGTGCCCTAACTTGTTACCTTGGTAGTACAATCCAGATAAATCTGTGACGTATCGTGCTGTATTGTGCTATCTTGGTAGAGAAATCCGGCTAAACTTGTACTGGTTCCCCGTATTGTGTTCTCATGGTCTCAGACAGTTCAGCGGCACTCCATTGTTGTGGGTTCGGCCTAGTTTCAACGTGCCTTGGGCAGTGACATGCGGATGGCGGCTGCGGCGCCCCCTTGCAGTTATGCAAGGCGCAAGGAAGCTACCACGCCCCTATGAAATGCTACAAGGCGCATGGCAGCTGCCACACCCCCATGCAGTGCGGCAAGGCGCATAGCAGCTGCCACACCCTCATGCAGTGCTGCAAGGCGCATGGCCGTTGCCACGTCCCCATGCAGTGCTGCAACGCACATGGCAGCTGCCACGCACCCATGCAGTGATGCAAGGCGCATGACGGCTGCCACGCTCCCATGCAGTGCTGCAAGGCGTATAGCAGCTGCCACGTCCCCATGCAGTGCTGCAAGGCGCATGGCGGCTGCCACGCCCCCATGCAATGCTGCAAGGCGCATGGCGGCTGCCATGCCCCCATGCAGTGCTGCAGGGCGCATGGCAGCTGCCCCGCCCACTTGCAGTGCGGCAAGGCGTATAGCAGCTGCCACGTCCCCATGCATCGCTGCAAGGCGCATGGCGGCTGCCACGCCCACAGGCAGTGTTGAAAGGCACATGGCGGCTGCCACGCCCCCATGCAGTGCTGCAAGGCGCTTGGCGGCTGCCCTGCCCCCATGCAATGCTGCAAGGCACTTGGCGGCTGCCACGCCCCCATGCAGTGCGGTAAGGCGCTGAAAAACGCAATGAGTGTAAATTTGTACCAGGGATTTCCCTATTCTCAGTACCAGCTCATCCTTCCCTCCTTTCTTACATTCCTAACGCTGGAGGCTGGATGCGTGGATGTGTGGATGTGCGATTGTCACAAACAGACATCCCTCACAAAACTCAGATTTCCAATAATTTCCAGTACTAGATTGTGAGTCGCATACAATCGACCCCCCCCATACCCTTTGACAAGCCCACCCCAGCAGGCCGTAGCCAACTTTATCTTATTCTCAGTACTGTGCCCGATATGTTTGCATCTTTCGCTCCCACTGCCAGCAAACAGTCACACCTGTACGCAGTAGCCTGATGATCTGCGGCATCACATCGGAGCTCATCAACCAGTCGTGCGAGGGATCATACCCCTCACATAGGAGCGACAGGCCGATCAGGGTGGCGGTGACCGACTCGCGCCCGGCGGTGCCCGCCGCCTCAGCCGCGGTCCGCGCCAAAGGGTCGACACCCGGTGCGATCTCGTACGACAGGAGCACAGCCGCCAGGGCCTGGAACACTCCTACCAGGGTTCAGGAATGAGGGTATGGGGTTTGAAATAATTACGAGAGCCAGGGAATGGAACAGCCCTGTCAGGTTTTAGGGTCCAGGGTTGGACATGAACACAGCAGCAAGGGCCTGAAGCACCCCTGTGGGTGTTTAGGGTTTAGGGTAAACTATTTAGGGTTTAGGGTTTGACAGGAGCACAGCAGCCAGGGCCTGGAATACCCCTGCGAGGGTTAAGGATTCAGGGTTGAGGGTTTGACAGGAGCACAGCAGCCAGGGTCTAGAATATCCCTGCGAGGGTTTAGGATTCAGGGTTTAGGGTTTGACAGGAGCACAGCAGCCAGGGCCTGGAATACCCCTGCGAGGGTGTAGGATTCAGGGCTTCGAATTCAGGGTTAAGGGTTTGACAGGAGCACCGCAGCCAGGGCATGGAATACCCCTGTCAGGGTTCAGGAATTTGGGGATGAGGTGAAGCATGATCACCATGACCAGGGCCCCAAACATCCCTGTGAGGGTTCATACCTTCAGGGTGCATGGAATGCAGGGTATAGTGTTTACATGTACACAACCGCCAGGGCTCGGGACATCACCATGAGGGTTTAGGGCTCAGGATCTCAGCCTCTCAATGAGGTTTAAGGGCTCAGGGCTCAGAATTTGACATGAGCACAGCAGTCAGGGCTTGGGACATCACCATGAGGGTTTAGGGTTCAGGATCTAGGGTTGGACATGAGCACAGCAGCCAGGGCTTAAGACATCACCGTGAGGGTTTAGGGTTAAGGATCTAGGGTTGGACAGGAGCACAGCAGCCCGGGCTCGGGACATCACCGTGAGAGTTTAGGGTTAAGGATCTAGGGTTGGACAGGAGCACAGCAGCCAGGGCCTGGAAAACATCTCCCAGGGGTCAGAAATTACGGCATGGGGTTCAGGGTTTGGCAAGATCAAAGGAGCCAGGGTTTGGAGCACCCATGCAAGGGCTTAGGGTTCAGCGTTTGGCATGATCACAGCAGACGGGGTTTGGAGCACCCACAAGAGGAGTAAGGGTTAAGGGTTAAGGATTAAGGGTTCATGGTTTAAGTTTTGACATAGCACTTCGCTTCAGATACAACCCGTCCCACTGCCATCAGGGGATTTGGTGCAGCAAGCCCTGCTGTTTGGGCCAGGGACTGTAGGTTAATCAAGGTTCTGTACCGATTGGCCCAATCGGATGCCGCCAGGTGGCAATCCAAAAGAGGTCTAGCGCACTCCCAAAAATTGCACTGGTTCACGCAGCCACCCAGCTGCCTCTTCCAGAATGCAGTACAGGCACTGCCAAGTAGATGAACTAAGAGAGGTACCAGTTTACAATTGAAGGTGCGTTTACTTCACAGGGAAGGACTGGTGAGATGGTGCGCTGTGCAGTACCCTCATCCCACTCATGCAATGAAACACCTTCTTGCAAAACTGTGTTTGATGATACTTCTGCTACACTTGAGCTACAGCCCAGCATAACGGCCAGCAGAGCTTGATCCAGTTGGAACTTTTGCCTGGGCCATCAGCCAACGGCCGGTCAAGGGTTGGTTGTTCCCTAGGGGACCAGTGGTGGCCAGGCACCCGTTAGCCCTCCAAAGGCTGTCTCATGCACACTAAAATAAACTCTGACGTGTGCTTGCTGCGATGCACAAGCGCTTGGACGGGTACAGCTTAACTGTCGTTCAAGCTTACAGTTGTGACCAGTGGCACGCTCGGGCTATTTCCATGCACTGGGTTGCCATGCCTGCTCATGGTACATGGGTGCATGGACACATGGGCACATACATGCCTGGATGCATGCAACAGCACCTTCTTTACGCAACTGCGCTCGAGAGGGCTCGTGTCGGGCCAGGTAAGCGACCGAAACCGCTGCGTTCGCCTGCCTGGGTACGTCCTCATCCTGCATCAAGTCCTCGACCAGCTTCAGCGTGTTGATGACTGGGCCTTGGCCGCTGCGCTTCTTGTCGCCTGGTTCGTAGCTGCGGGAAGAACGGTAGAGGCCTGCGAGCGAGATTTGATTCGGTCGGGTGGGGTGAGCCTCTCGCGTATCATGCGGGGGTCGCTGATTGTCGAGCTGTTTTCACCTGACCACTGCACGTAGATGGCTACGACCAGGCCGAGGCCAGCAAATAGCTGAAACCAACGCATTTGCAAACAAGCGTATTATGACGCTGCCGCACACTGATGCAACATCGAACCGCGATGACCGATATGAATAACCCGAACCCCGCCGGTACCCGAACCCTAAATATACCACCCGGAATTTTGAATTATGCATGGCAAACAGGGGATGCCAGGGCTTGTCAAGGCTAAGAAGAAAATGAGGAGGGCAATTTTTCCATACTAGCTAACAACAGTCCTACAGAGTGAGTGAGTCCGACATGCGACAAGGCAGTGACGAGGTTCAAAATCGCCACCCGATGACAAGTGCAAGGCAGGGAGCGCACCGCGATTGCTACACCTACCAGACAAATCAGACGACCACGGCGTTAAAAGCGATAGTGATAAAGCATGGACTTCTGCGCTCCCAAGACCAGATATGGATCCAAGACGACTGCTGAATGTGTGCTTGCTGAGCTGCTGCCATCTACTGTAATCTGCAGGTAGTCTGGCAGTTTATTGAACGGAAGGACTGTCCCTCGGGCTCTCTACCCCAGGCCTGGCTAGCCTGCACACATTGTCAATTTGACACATTGGACGCGCTTTTGAATCGGCACACGGACCTGAAGAATGGGATGATTCCATTGGTGTCCCAATTGTTTAAACAAATCAGCTGGTATGGGATGCAAATTGTGTCGAGGGAGACGGCCGGAGGGAGTGCAGTAGAACAAACGCTCCGGCCTTGAAGGTTAAAATGCTGGATGAGAACGGGTGAAGAGACACCGCGTTCGCCGAGTGCGCTGTCAAAATATCCGCCGTACATGTGCGCGCTGTCAACCAACATGTTCGCTTCTGATGCTCGCAGTATTCGGACCGTCATTTGAGTGCCAAGCCAGCGGACACACAGGATTCAATATTCAAGCTATGACGGCCGTCGATAGGAGGTATGCGATTGATATGCAATCTTCACCCGGAAACCCTTTCATGAAATGCCCTGACCCCCTCAATCAGCGAACCGGTCGGACACACTGGTACTACTGGTACAAGTCAGTTACAGCCGAGCTGCTGTAAGTACTTGCTGAGAGAGTTCAAAATCATATTGTTTAGCGATTCCATACTCAAGAGACCATCACGATGCTGAAAATGTCACTACCAGAATTATGGATTGTCGGGGCACTCGTAGCAGTCGTGCTCTCCGGTGTTCCGACCGGCGTAGCTGCAGCCTCGCCCCGGTAAGTGCGTAAAGAAGCGCTGAATTGATACAGGCGGATTCCTCGACGCTGCATACTATGTTTCACTGCAATGCGTGCAAAGCTTACAATATGCTTCTTGAGATGTAATAACTGATCCATCACACAATTTGAAATGCTTGAGGTCCATTCTATCCTCTCTGGCCACCATAAGTATATAAGTACCATAAGTGATCGGCCACCTGCCCTGTGCACTGAACATATCTTACATGCGCCCTGCCATTTTGCAGGGGATTGGTCCGTTGGCTGAAAACGGGCACTGATTCCTCCACGCTGTGCCTCCCTTATTGGACATGGGATCCTGCTAAATCCACTGGAGGTTGCAAGGATGGAGCTGCAGAATGGGGCTACGCCTTCACAAACGGGTACACAAAAAAGAAGTGAGTGGGTTGGCAAGACTGGCTTGGAGGGTCTCAGAAAGAAAAAAAGAAGCTACACACCTCCCAAGGACGGCTTCATTTCCCCGGAAGCAACGTACTGATAGTGTCATGACGTATCAGCGCAATTCTTATCTGGAACAAAGATTGGTCCATCCGCATCCAGTCATTTCATGTTTCTTTATCCGTGGGGGCAGACCCGGACATGCCAGAGGTTGCACTGTGCACTCCTCCCCCATCCCATTACACCGGATCGTGTACCGGTAAGTGTGGTTTCAGCTTAAACAAAATCAGGCATCCACTGAAAAGAACACTGATCAGGGTTGGGAGGGGAAAACTGCGAAGTTGCTCTGCCGTTCTGGACCTGCCATTGTTTATTGCATGCATCGAAGGGACACAACCGCACAAATAGTCAAATATGAAAGCATAAATATCTGGAAGGACAAAGGCTCAGTAAGTACTCGGTACAGCAGCGGTAGCCTGGGGTCCAAGATGTTAATGCCCCCCTCATAAGTCAGTACGTCTCACCATTGCTGGAATTCAAACAGTTGATACTTGCAGCCTTGACGTGCAGAAGCTGGGTCTTCTTCCATTTCCTTCTTCTACCTTCAGCTAGGTCTCAGTTATTCCATTTCACGTGTTTCAGTCCATTCACTCGTCGATCTGCTGAATGCATGATTGCAGGAATCAGGAAGCCGAGGAGCCAGAAGCCAAGGAGGAGGAGGAGGGTGGGCGTCGACTCAGGTATGTGTGTGTGTGCTGCCAGTGCCGTGTGCTGCCCTGCAGGTGCTGTCAGTGTGTGTGTGTGCTGCCCAGTGTGTGCGTGTGTGTGCTGCCAGTGCCGTGTGCTGCCCTGGTGCTGCCAGTGTGTGTGTGCTGCCCAGTGTGTGTGTGTGTGTGTGTGTGTGTGCTGTCCAGAGTTGTGCTGCCAGTGTGTGTGTGCTGCCCAGTGTGTGTGTGTGTGTGTGTGTGTGTGCTGTCCAGAGTTGTGCTGCCAGTGTGTGTGTGCTGCCCAGTGTGTGTGTGTGTGTGTGTGTGTGTGTGCTGTCCAGAGTTGTGCTGCCAGTGTGTGTGTGCTGCCCAGTGTGTGTGTGTGTGTGTGTGTGCTGCCCAGGGGTGTGCTGTCCAGTGTGTGTGTGTGTGTGTGTGTGTGCTGTCCAGGTGTGTGCTGCCCAATGTGTGTGTGTGTGTGTGTGTGCTGCCCAGGGGTGTGCTGTCCAGTGTGTGTGTGTGCTGCCCAGTGTGTGTGTGCTGCCCAAAGGTGTGTTGTTCATGTGTGTGTGCTGCCCAGGGGTGTGCTGTCCAGTGTGTGTGTGTGCTGCCAGTGTCGTGTGCTGCCCTGGTGCTGCCAGTAGCGTGTGTATGCTGCCCAGGGGTGTGCTGCCCAGTGTGTGTGTGCTGCCCAGGGGTGTGCTGCCCAGTGTGTGTGTGCTGCCCAAAGGGGTACTGTCCAGTGTGTGTGTGTGCTGCCCAGTGTGTGGGTGCTGCCCAAAGGTGTGATGCCCAGTGTGTGTGTGCTACCCAAAGGTGTGCTGCCCAGTGTGTGTGTGTGCTGCCAGTGTCGTGTGCTGCCCTGGTGCTGCCAGTAGTGTGTGTGTGCTGCCCAGGGGTGTGCTGCCCAGTGTGTGTGTGCTGCCCAGGGGTGTGCTGCCCAGTGTGTGTGTGCTACCCAAAGGGGTGCTGTCCAGCGTGTGTGTGATGCCCAGGGGTGTGTGTGTGTGTGCTGCCAGCAGCCCGCCATGCTACAGTCCCTGAGCTAGCTGTCCTGCCCCTTTCCCTGTGCTACTTGCCCTGCCATTCCCTACGCTAGCTCAGGGCTGAAGGGTCTTGGGAATTAAAACGGAAAGAACATGTCATTTGTCATTTCTCTGTCATTTACCGACTGCGCATGTTCCTGACCTTGGCATGGCCTGCCAGCATTTAGATCACTGGGCCTAGTTATTTCTGGGTGGCCAGCTATGCAGACAACCTGACTTACTAGCTTCCAGGCTCGCTGCCCTATCGATTGCCTCAAAGTACGCCCTGCCAATGATCACCCGCAGAGGATTCGGCCGCTGGTTGAAGACTGCCCACGACACCGAAGATTCCAAGTGGTGCACGCCTTACTTGTCCTGGGATCCTTCTAAGAGCACTGGAGGCTGCAAGGATGGAGCTGCGGAGTGGCGCCTCGCCTTCACCAATGGGTACAAGAAGGCGCAAGGCTAAATGGGGAGAACGAAGCCGCCATGCCTGTGACTGAGGTGAGTGACTGCGACTGAGAATCAAATGACCCAAAACCCTTAACCATAAACCCTAGTGATAATGAGTGTGAGGAATAGAACATAACGCCCCAGTGCGAAAGGCGTGAGGATGAAGAGAACAGTGTAGGTCGGCATGGCCGAAAGGCGCATTCATGCAGGATTGCAGGTTATGGAAGGTCATTGGCGTTACACCTCTGGGCCCCGCTCAAAAAAAGGTTGGCCACGTGGGCGCCTAAGTAAAGAGTTGGGAGGGAATGTTGCAGGTTTTGGAAGGTGTGAACTAGTGTGTTGTTTTAGCGGCTGGCTCAGCGGCTGGGACCAATTGAATACACAAATACATTTGTGTCCTGCTAGCTGTTGTTACCTTCAATCTCATGCCCCCAGAGGGATCCTTTGGTTTTGGGTGCTTGCCCAAAAGGTTTGCCACAACTGAATATTGGTGTACAAAGCAACTACCTTACAACCTGCTCCTCATAAGATCTCATGCACAATACGTGGGAACCAATTCTAACCATTTTAATGGGGGGAATTGTGTGGCAAAAAACATGCGCCCTGCTGCCACTCACTTGCAGATTCGGCACCATGAATCCGAGAGGGAGAGACGTGAGGCTGGCTCGCAATTAAGAGGGAAGCAAATTATGTAGACTGGAGGGAGGGATGCTGGACTGCTGGCTAGCTAAGAACTAAAAACGAGAAGGCATATGATTATGAGGCCACGAGGGGGGGATGGCTTGCACCTGACAAAGAGGCATCTGGCAATGTGTAAAGAACTGTCATTTATAAATATCAAGAAATATTAAAAGAAGACAAGAATGCCGACGGATGCAAGCAGATTATTTCTTGTTATCTGGCAGATGTTCAGGCTTGTCTAAGGCCCAGCCATGTATGACTTCTGCTGACCGCATGAAAAAGTAGTGGATATTTTATTTAGTACCGGTAGTACGTTTTTAACAATTAATTCCGTAATCATGGATAAAAAAACACGGCTTCCCGGAAGAAATTCAGTGATCAGGCAACGACATTGTCAACCCTCACATATAAGCAAGTCCCTCTTACCTTCAATTCCTTATCTTTTCTTCCAACGGGAGAGTTGGGCCCCCACGCGGCCGAGCCTTTTTGAGCAGGGCCCACAGGTGTAATGGCATTGACACATACCCAAGCCCTTGCATGGTCGACCATAGAATTCATTGCCCACCCCAGGGATGGATATGTCCAGGGGCGAGGGGTAGGATGGACACGTTCCTTAGTCCTCATATTGTCTTAACAAAGTGGAACGGATATGAAGTAGAATTAGGCATAGCTTGGGTACCGTAGGTACCGTCCATCTGGAAAAAATAGTGGTTGTCACCTGAACCATTTTTTCTTCTGCCCCCCCTATTGTGGGGCAGAAAGTCCATGAACACACACGTTAATTACGTTACACCTCTGGGCCACGCTGAAATGAAGCTTGGCCACGTCGGCAAATTAACACACGAGAGATTTAGAAACATGACCGGACACAAGACTAACCTGGTGATTGAGGGGTTGGCACAGGGCAAGTTGGGTTCGAGCTACAAAGGTTATGCACGAAGAGGAGGCAAAGGGCATGGGGCATGATGAAGGTGGTGAAGCCCTCGGTTTACACGCATTGACATGGCATAAAAATGGCATGCAGTACACATAGTATCTGCCACGCCCATGATAAGCCGTTCGAAGGGCATGCAGTGGAGCATGCTACCGTTTTACTTACACATTTACACCTAGCGACCCCACCCAGGCTGAGCATGGGTGGGACGCACTTGCTTTGTGGACTGTGCTGTGGGCATTATTGAGGGTTACCGTAGTCTCCAGGGTTTCTGAGGCCGGTGCCTTTGGCCTTTCTCTTTTGGTCCGTTTTGGGGGGGGGGGGGGGTTGTTATTTGCCCCCTTTTTAGTTTCTTCTCTTCTCCCTTCTGATCAGAGGGGCGCCCTCGTGGCCAAGCAGGGGTGGGATACGCTTGCTTTTCTGGACTTATCTTTTTTTATAGGCCTTGTTGAGGGTTAGTCTCTAGTCTAACTCAGGTGTTGGACTTGGTCTTCGTTGCCTTCCCGGCCTCTCCTTTTGTTCCTTTCCCCCTCTCTTCCTTTTAGTTCCTTCCTTACTCCCTTCTGAACAGTTGGGCGCCCACGCGGCCGAGCTTTGATCTGGCCCAGAGGGGTAACGTTATTGACCTAGCGAGGGGGGAAATGGTCCAGTGGTATCACGCTTGTGGCATCCATACCCGGAGGTTGAGGGATCGAACCCGCCACACGATCTTCTCTCTCCCCCAACTAGAGCGCCGGGTTCCATGTTCCTGCCCCCTCACCGAGGAGGATGCCATGGCTGCACCATGGCCCTGGCTGTGCATGATAGCCGGAATGTAGCCTAGTCATTCCCTACCAGCTCCACGCGGCCGAGCGACAAGCAGGGCCCAGCGGGTATGCACTGATCTAAACATCCTGCGGCCGAGGGGAGCATCAAGCCGTGCTGCCCGGCAAAAATCCACATTGAGCACCGTTGTACCGGCACTGGTAAATCATGTGTTGTGAGGACTATAGATAAGTTGTACAGTAGAGGATTCATTTTCCTCCCAGCCATACCGTTGGGCGCCCACGTGGTCGAGCTTTTTTAACGGGGCTCATAGGTTAAGAACAGTGCATACCCAGTGCTTGCACGATCTTCTCTCCCCCCCCGCCTAGAATGCCGGGTTCCATGTTCCTGCCTCCTCACTTGGGAGGATGGCATGGCTGCACCTTGGCCCAGTCTGTGCATGGTAGCTGGAATTGAGCCTAGTCATTCGTTCAACAGGGCCCAGCGGGTATGCACTGTTATAAACCTGCTCTACTATTCTCCCTTCCTTGTTGGCAGCCCCAACACCTAAGCCATTCCCACATGCTCTACTTTCAAAGCAGAGCGTAGAGTACCCTTCCTTGTTGGTAGAGTACCCCCCAAGCCCAAGACATTTTTGCCTGTTCTACGATCACGGCAAAGCAGTATAACACCCTTTGTTGTTGACTCCCCAGCAGGTGGAGCACATCTTCATTAAGGGGTCCTAACTCACTGTGCTTGCCTCTTCAGTAGCTGCTTTCACAACCACTGCAGCAGGAGCTTTGAACATCATGCGACAGGATGCCGCCCCCTGCTGCTGTCCTTCAACCCCTGTGAATTCAGTCCGCTTCGAAAGCGCCACACGGAATAGCCACGATACGAAAGGACGCATGAATAGGCGGACCGACCAGTCGCTGAGGACCATCCACGGGGCCGCCCATAGGTTTGCGGCGTAGAAAAGACGCGAACTCAGCGTGGGCTGAGGCAGGCCTGCCATGTCACTGAAGGTGTCGCCCATGAAAGACCTGCATGGACAGTCAAAAGCAAGCAGCCAACTCAGGAAAACGAGCTTTGAGCTCTGTTATTTCACACACTTCATTCAAGAAAAATATAAAATTCTTCAATAGCGCTGTCAGATGCCAATTTGTGTGACGACAGCAGCCGCAGACCAGCCGGCGACAACGGACGGAAGCCTCCAGGTACTCTTAAGTAACATCCTTATTTAAGTGTGGGAGTGCAGTGAATGCAGGCTCCGCCATGCTCCGTCCTCCCTTCCAAAACCAAGCTGACCTTGCCTCAATCCCCTGTGCTAGGTATGCCATGCTCCACACAGCCTCCCCCGCCTTCCAGCCACTTTCTTGTCAACTTTCTGCCACCTTCCTAAACATCTTCCTAACACCTTCCTGCCACATTCCTGCCACCTTGCTGTCTCCTTCCTGTCCGCTATCTGCCACCTTCGTGTCACCTTCATGTCAGCTACCTGCCACCTTCTCACTCACCTGCCCCCTCCCTGCCACCTTCCTGTCACATTCCTGTCACCTTCTTGCCACCTTCTCACCCACCTGGCCAGAGTGCACAGCATGTTGTAGCTCATGAAGTAAGGTAACTTCCACGCAAGGCTCTTGAGCACCCCTTGAGCCATTACAGGCAGCGTCTCCTCCATCCCCACAGTCAGGTGCTGCGTAACACTCTCGTAGGCCGCCTTAGCCACCATGCAGTTCTGCATGCGTGCCAGCCCCTCCTCCTTCACCCCTAGGAGCCACGACATGACACGTACGGCATGCAGGTAGTCCTCTTGGTCCTGAGATATGAAAGAGGACAGGCTGGATTGAATGGATCTTCTACTTGGAAAGCACGAGATCAGGCATCTGCTGAACATCATATGGATGACCTGGTGACATCACATGTGCGGCATGCATGCAGTTCTCCTGATCCTGAGATAGGAAAGAGTTGGCAGGCTGGATTGAATGAATTTAGACAGGCTGGATACTTGGAGAGCACGCAATGAGGCTTAATCCACCAGATATTGTCTGAATGACCTAGGGACATCACGCGTACGGCATGCAGGTAGTCCTCCTGATCCTGCGGTAAGGAAGAGATGACAGGCTGGATTGAATGGATGTTCTACTGGGAAAGCACGCGACGCGGCATCCGCTCAACATTGTCTAAATTGCAAAGATGGACAAGGTAACCAATGTGAACATCAGTACATGGGGGGGGGAAGTGTAGCCCAGATGCCAATGTGAACATCAGTACATGGGGGGGGGGAAGTGTAGCCCAGATGCCAATGTGTACATCAGTACATGGGGGGGGGGAAGTGTAGCCCAGATGCCAATGTGAACATCAGTACATGGGGGGGGGGGAAGTGTAGCCCAGATGCCAATGTGTACATCAGTACAGGGGGGGAAGTGTAGCCCAGATGCCAATGTGAACATCAGTACATGGGGGGGGGGAAGTGTAGCCCAGATGCCAATGTGAACATCAGTACATGGGGGGGGGGAAGTGTAGCCCAGATGCCAATGTGAACATCAGTACATGGGGGGGGGGAAGTGTAGCCCAGATGCCAATGTGAACATCAGTACATGGGGGGGGGGAAGTGTAGCCCAGATGCCAATGTGAACATCAGTACATGGGGGGGGGAAGTGTAGCCCAGATGCCAATGTGAACATCAGTACATGGGGGGGGGGAAGTGTAGCCCAGATGCCAATGTGAACATCAGTACATGGGGGGGGGGAAGTGTAGCCTAGATGCCAATGTGTACATCAGTACAGGGGGGGAAGTGTAGCCCAGATGCCTATGGCCCCCAGTTTCCTTGCTCCTATTCGAAACGAACATGGAACTATTGCTGATGGCAAGCAGGCGCCAGGTGACGGCTCAGCCCGTGTATTGTCAGGCTCAACAAATATACATATGCGCACCCTCGAACCGGCAATGCCCAGAGCTGATTCAGCCGTGCAACCCGCTGAAACACTGCTCTCTGGCTGTCAGCACCTCAGTAACGAACACCATCGAGGTATAGGAATAGGTGATGAGTCAGAAATGAAGCATAAGCTTGGTTTGACGTTAGACGTTTTTCTTCCACGTACTTTGGTTTGACGTTTGAACCTTTTTGGGGTTGGCGTTTCAACGCTTAGACATTATTTTGTAACATAGCCTACATGCCAACGCAGCCACCCAAAGCCTTTTTCGACGGGTCCAGAGCAAACCTAGGGGAGGAGACCAGCAACCAGAACGACAACAGACATGATGCTACCCCCAAGCACAGGCAGCAGATGGGTGACGAGGTTCAGCCGATCAGCAGCAACGACCTGGTCGGGCGCATGCGATCCAAAATTTCAGATAAAGAGGAAAAGGCAAAGGAAGGAAATTGAAAATCCACTAACGAAATCGAATATAAAACAACATATTATCTCACCTGCATACTTATTTGGATGTCCAAGATCCGGGATCCAGGATTCAGGATCCAGGATTCTGGATTCAAGCCAGGATATTATCTTACCTGCATGCTGATTTGGATGCCCTGGATCCAAGATCCAAGTTCCAAAATCGAAGATCAAAGATCCATGATCCAGGATCCATGATTCAAGCCAGGATGTTATCTTCACCTGAATACTGATTTAAACGCCCAGGATCCAAGATCCAGGATCCCGGATTCAAACCAGGATATAATCTCACCTGCATGCTGATTTGGACGCCCAGGATCTCCGAGTTTTTCAGCGGCACCATACTGAAGCACAGCCCGGTCAACAGCAACTGCTCCTGGTTAATCGGCAAGCCATCCCTGCTCGCGCTGCTTGGCACTTGCTCCCCTCCACCCCTGCCAGCCAGCATGCCCTCCTCTTTGACCTTGCCAGTCGGCGTGCCCTCCTCTCTGCCCGCGCCAGCCGACAAGCCCACCACTCTGCCCCCACCAGCCGACATGTCCTCCTCTCTGCCACCGTTAGGTTCAATGCTCTCCCCACTGCAAGACAGCATGCCCACCCTGCCGCCGGCTGGCATGCCCTCCCCACTTTCGGCTGGCACTCCTTCCTTTCTGCCGCTGGCCGGCATGCCCTCTACATTTCCGGCTGGCATGCCCACCCCGAGGCTGCCAGCCGGCATGCCCTCCCAGCCGCAAGCGGGCATGCCCTCTCCATTTCCCCCTGGCATGCTTTCCTTGCCCCCGGCCGGCACACCCTCCCCACTGCTGATGTCGTCACTTTGGTGTGTCATCCTCAAGCGAACTCTGCAGACAGGAGGAGCAGAAGCATGCCTCATGACGCAGGACACTGAAGGGAAGAGAAGAGCATAGCTTCGGCGAAGCATGCAAGTGGTGTCGTTTTAGTGTTCAGGATTGCGGATTTGGGGTACAGGGTTTCTAGGCATGGTATTGCTTTGTATTCAAAACCTTTGCAGCCGTTAACTAGTGCGTTATCAGAGCAGCGCATTGCACGATCTATTCATGCACTGCCTTATCACCTGGTAGAGAGGCGCTTTGCACCGTAGCAGCCGGTTCTTTTATCAACTTCGAGTCCACATTGGGCAGGCCACCCCACAGCCATCAATGGCCCAATTGGGACTGGTGGCCAAAACAGCACGGCTGGCTGCAGATGGGGCCTCCAGCCAGAGGCCGGAGTGTAGCTGACATGTAGCTGACATGTAGCTGATATGTAGGCCAACATGAAGCTGACATGTAGCTGAGTCGCGAAAAAATAACAATGCACCATGAATGACCACATCGCCAATGGAAGTATGGAACCATGCATCGCCCTAGGGGGCCAGGATGGAGGAGTTGGCTGCCCCTCCCTCTCTTATTTGAGGAGTTGGCTGCCTCTCCCTCTCTTGATGGAGAAGTTGGCTGCCCCTCCCTCTCTTCATTGAGGATTTGGCTGCCCCTCCCTCTCTTCATTGACGAGTTGGCTGCCCCTCCCTCACTTGATCGAGGAGTTGGCTGCCCCTCCCTCACTTGATTGAGGAGTTGGCTGCCCCTCCCTCTCTTGATTGATGAGTTGGCTGCCCCTCCCTCTCTTCATTGAGGATTTGGCTGCCCCTCCCTCTCTTCATTGAGGAGTTGGCTGCCCCTCCCTCTCTTGATTGAGGAGTTGGCTGCCCCTCCCTCTCCTGGTTGAGGAGTTGGCTGCCCCTACCTCTCTTGATTGATGAGTTGGCTGCCCCCACCTACCTCTTGATTGAGGAGTTGGCTGCCCCACCTCTCCTGGATGAGGTGCACCGGCAAGGGCGATGTTCGTCACTTGCTGACACTCCGGCGCTTAAATGCGCACCATTGTTGCAATCGTGATCCGGCGCAGCTTACCTAAACCCTCACTGGCTCACCCGTAACGATATGAAATCCTATCATCTGATTGTTCCACACGGGATTTTTGTTCTCGTTGAGCTCATCTTAGGACATCTGCGTTATGGTTAACATATGTGCCGCCCCAGCCAAACTCCCCACCTGACAATTTCTGAGGGCCGATTAACTGCGCAACCGCTGCTCCTCAATTCATGAACGTATGAAACCCCTGGATCACTTCATGAAGCCTCTCGATCATACCGTTTGGGAGTCCCGTAGCCAGGCACACCTTGAATGCAGCAGTCGTACTATGATGCAAGCTACCCAGCCCGGCTGGTTTGCTTTCATGCCGTCCGGCATCATGCACAACACGAAGAAGTGGATGGTCTCCATCAGGCGAAGGTAGGCATGGGGGCCACACATGTAGCCCGTGCTGAGCAGGACCTTATTGATGACAGGGGCCCCTGTAGGAACAGCAGGTGGGTGAGATTAGAAAAGTAGTTTGCGCACCCCCGAACCCCCAAACCCTTTTTGATGGCAGAGACTCCTTAGGGGAAAGCAGGTTAGAGAGGTCTAAACCCTATAACCAAAACACTTGTTGATGACAGGCGCTCCTACAGTCCTACAGGAACAGCAGGTTAGTGAGGTTCAAACTCTCAACCCTTAACCCTTAACCCTTCATTATGGCAGGGACTCCTAGAGGAACAACAGGTTAGTGAGGTTCAAACCCTCAACCCTTGACCTGTATTGATGGCAGAGACTTCTAAAGGGACAGCAGTTTTGTGAGGTTAAAACCCTTATTGATAACAGGGACTTATAAAGTAGCATCAGGTTTGTGAGCTTGACACCCTTATTGATGGCAGGGACACCCATAGGAACAGCAGACAAGTGAGGTTTACACCCTGAACCCTAAACCCTGAACCCTGAACCCTGAACCCATGTTGATGGCAGGAATTCCTGTAGAGACATCAGTTCAGTGAGAATATGAAAAAGGACAACGGTTTGCTGGATGAAGTTGGGACGGAAGTTTGGTTAATGTGGACATAAATTGGGGGGGGGGGCTCAGGAGGGTATGCAGGCCATTGGGGCACATTGATCATGGCCCAGTCGTCAGTGCTTGCTTTAGTTTGCACCGTCGGACCACATCTGGCAGGACACTGGACAGGCCGCCACCAATGGGTCAATGACCCAGCCAGGACCTGCAAGGCACGCTGCACTGAGCTGCAGGCAGTGATACATCAGCTGAAATACAGCTGAAGTACAGCTGAAGTACAGCTGAAGCACAGCTGAAGCACAGCTGAAGTACAGCTGAAGTGAAGCTGGCATACAGCAGAAGTACAGCTTGAGTACAGCTGAAATACTCAATAATGAACAGAGCCAGATGCATAGCGCTGGACGGGTGTTGCAGCGTCATCACAGCTCTGTTTTCTAAGTCCATCGGAGTGCCCTGCTTGTATTCTAAGCTTTTATCGACTGACCTCTCTCAATCGATTACATCTATGACACCCAAACGAAAATGATGGACGTCTCTTGAAATGTGTGGGGGGGGTGGCCGCAGCATCAAATCCATAATAAAAACAGCACTGATGCAACCTGGGCCATGCTGCTAGGGCCTTCCAGCATTTATTTATAGATAGTCAAGCCCCTGTGGAGCGCAGTTTCTTTCTTAGCCTCCTAGCAGAAAACCAGGGTTTCAGGTGTAGGGTTAAGGGTACAGGGTTAACGTTGTAGGGCTAAGGGTCTAGGGTTCAGACTTTATTTCTTCCCCTGCGACACACAAAAATCCAGGGTTGAGGGTTGAGGGTTGAGGGTTTAGGGTTTAGGGTTTAGGGTTTAGGGTTTATTTCTTCCCCTCTGACTCACCAAATCCAGGGTTAAGGGGTCGGGGTTTAGGGTTAAGGGTTTATTTCTTTCCCTCCGACGTACCAAATCCCGGTATGAGGCCGCCGAACAGGATAGAGCAGAGCAGCAGCAGGCTGTAACGCCAGAACACGGCTTGACCTCGAGCCACTTGCTCCCAATCCACCCAATCCGGAACCTGTGGGTGGTGGAGGATTTAGTGTAAGACAGGCAGTTGTGTGTGCAGGGGTGGTCTCGAACCACTTGCTCCCAATCTACCCAACATAGAACCCGAGGCAGGCAGTTGTGTGTGCAGGGGTGGTCTCGAGCCACTTGCTCCCCATCTACCCAATATAGAACCCGAGGCAGGCAGTTGTGTATGCAGGGGTGGTCTCGAGCCACTTGCTCCCCATCTACCCAATATAGAACCCGAGGCAGGCAGTTGTGTGTGCAGGGGTGGTCTCAAGCCACATGCTCCCAATCTTAACCCTGAACCCACTATAGAACCCGAGGTAGGCAGTGATGTGTGCAGGGCAGGCAGGAGTCGTGTGTGCTGGGCAGGCAAAAGTGTAAAGCAGACAGTTGTGCATGCAGATCAGGCAGCATATTAGCGTGCAGGGCAGACATAAGGTTCTCTCATGCCCGCCTGTACACCCTGAACCGGGGATGGGACGGAGTGACGGATTCGATACGCTGGGGAATGTCTCACCTCAGTGACCTCTGATAGCAGGGTCTTGCATTGCAGAGAGAAGGTGGGGCAGCTGGGGTCGGCGTCGCGGAGGAAGAGCGGGAACACATTCCTCCGAGGAGCAAACTCCATGGCCACGTCATCGGCTGTGTCATCACCAACGTCGCTGAGCAGCCGCAGCTCAGACGCCGACTGGTGCAATGGGCCCCACTGGAAATGCTTGAAACTGGGGAGTGGACGGTAATGGTGGGAGGGAATGTTTCCAGGTCAGAGGGCGACTGGTGCAACGGGCTCCACTGAAAATGCTTGAAACTGGAGGGGGGCGGTAATGGTGGGCGGTAATGTTTCCAGCTCAGAGGCTGACTGGTGCAGGGGGCTCCACTGAAAATGCTTGAAACTGGGGGGGGAGGAGCAGCAATGGGGGAATGTTTTGCTGCTGCCAGGCCAGACGTAGACTGGAGATGGGTTGATGTTACAAAGTTGACGCAACCACCCACAGCCTTCTGCGAAAGGGCCAGGCAGAGCGAACCGGGGAGAAACTAGAGCACTAGACAGGCACAAAAACACAATGAAAACGGGTGAACATTTGAACAAATACGGAAGACAGCAGCGGAGATGGGTGGTAACATGGGGAACTGGCGGCAGTTTGATACGGTGGCAGCAGTGTGTCCGCTTCAGTGAAATTTCGAGGACACATAAGGCACATTTGACTAAGTACCGCATGTCCTGGCTAGTGGCCCAGGAGTCATGTACACAAGTTGCTTGTTTGTTGGTTTAGTCCTCATGGGTCCAGTTGTCATCAGTGGCTTCCAGTGTTTTGTGCAGCGGTTACCGCATCCCTTTCAGCTACATTGCAGCTATATTTCAGCTACATTTAAGCTACATTTCAGCTACACTGTGGCCTATGGCCAACAGCCCCTGGCTCAGCCAGCCTGCTGCTTGGGCCTCCAGCCTGAGGCCGGTCCAGGTTTGTTGTCAATCAGCCCGGGGGTGGCCGCAGCACGGCCCATCAAAGGGGATCCGGCTACCACTAGAAAAAAACGTGTGGCTTCCAAGTAGACCCCCGCTCCATGGTGGTATAATGCGCAGTTGTGCACTTAAGTGAAAACTGTTGCATTCCTGACTACGGCCCCGGGCTGCGCTGTTTCCTTAACCTCCACGCCCTAATCGGGCATAGTTTTCTTTCACTCTTTCCTGATGCCGGTCAGGGATGACAAACAGGCTATTCAAGGTATGTCAAAGGAGGACAGTACCACTCGTCCTCCCCCTTTTTATGTACCATCCTGAGTAAATCAGGACTGGTGTGGGCCAATGCATCCACGTCACCTCCTCACGCGCTTGAAGACAGTAGACAGACGTGAATTAACATGCACTGAAGAGTTTTTGAAGTTGGGATTTGGGGCTAGCTGTGCAAAATTATGGTAGAGGCTGTCAGGTCCCACCTCTGGTATTCCATCAGGCCTAGCTATCTCTAGGCAAAGGTGTAGCTTTTAGGTGTCAGGGTTTAGGGGTCGTCATGATGCCTGGGGTAAGTGCCCATGCCCCCAATGGTGATATTCACACCATAGGTGTTGCTCACAACCTGGGATTCGATAGCTGACATGATAAATTGATAGTATTGATAAATAACGGTTTACGCTGCTTCCGCAAATTCTGCCGTTAGGAGCTCCCTGCCCTTTTTTTCGTTTTAGCTTGAAGTTGTCTCTCATCAGTTCATAACAGTGCATACCGACCCCTGCCCCCTGGCTGTCTCTCACTCAGCGCTGTTAATGTTAGAGTGAGCTTGGCACAGACCCACCTTCTAGATACTACGATGGACACCCCTCTGTGATCATTGGTCGGGGACATGCTCGAGTGCTGCCTTCTGATCTTCCTTGAGTGGCCCAGCCAGGTGACTCACTGGCCTTAGCCGTCTCTAGGGCTCAAAGGTAGCTTGATTGGCAGGAGTTTTTTGGCAGGTGGGTCGAAATTCGAAAGCATTCCGTGGGGGGGATTTAAGGATCGATGGCTGGGTGGACTGATTCCTCGCCTTACAAAAAAAAGTGTGAGACGGCTTGCAGCTCGTTTGCCAAGATGCGACATTTGAAAGCTTTCTGAGGCCATCGACACGTCAGCGCCCGAATATGCCTGGACGTCTCGCTGCTGCACGAGCGTTACATACGGGAGCGCGAACTTGATTGTCTCCCATCTATCTTCAACCTCAGCAGGGTCACAGCCCATCAGTGTTATAACACGCGTGATTTCCAACCCTAAAATTGACATATGCCAAAGTTTCTCGACCGTTTTGCACACTTCCGCCTGCTGTTCCGTCGAGATCCTGGCGCCTGGCGGCCCGTCCGTGCGCGCGCGCTCACTTGCACGCGCCGACGGGCAGTATGTAGGTCTCCTTGTTGATTGACGATGCGCATGACTTTTCTCCCATGCGATCGGCCTCCGCAAATGTGCGCCCAGCTTTCCGGTGCCAGTGAGTGGGGTCTGGTGGGGCTGAGGAGTTTGAAAGAGGGCTGGTTAGCACACACAATTAATCTGGCTTGCTGCAGCCTGCTTCTGGTGCTTCCTCCAAGACTTTGTGGACCTCCAAACCTTCCCCAGCTATCTGGGGAGCCTCCCTCACATCACACCACCCCTTCATCAGTAGAGGTGGCGCCCCCAGCCAGCACCATGGGTGTCACCCCCACCTGCCCCCCCATGTCCTGCGATAGTGAACATGATGCCACGAAATTCAGTGAAGGTTGTGAAGTGTTTTTAGTCCTGTTGAGCCTCACATTTGACGCAAAGGGCATATACCCGGAAGCCAGTGCAGGCATTAAAAATACACCATGGACTTTGATTGTGTTCCCAGCCGATCTTGACTTTCAGGGGCCTTTGATTGTGTTCCCAGCAGATCTTGAATTTTAGGGGCCCCGATACTCCTGAGGAGGGTGGCCCAGCGGTTATGCACTGTTCTAAACTCCTGAGGAGGGGGGCTCCATTTTTATATCTCTGAAGCCCGCAGCTCATGGGGCACCTGTGGCGAATTGTCGAGGCGTGTCGATAATAACTGAAGTAACTGATGCAGTCAAGAACGTATGACGCTGCGTGGACACTTATTCCGCTTATGATTTATGCACAGCCATCATGGGGGAGGGCTACCTCTGTTTTGCTGCCTAGTTCGCAGGCCTCGACAGTACCTTACTTGTCTCTAAATACTCTGAGGTTACATTTACTCCCAGCCCCCCCCTCTAGTGCCCCTTTGTGCTTTAGTCCCTACCGGTACCTACGTGTTTGCTTGCTCCAGGTTACGGTCTCGCTTCAAGCCGAGAGGATCAGTGTAAAGATCTGGCCATAAGATTTTGTAAGCGCATGAGCTGTGTCTTTGAGGGTGCCGCATGGTGAACCGTAAGCCCCATGCCCCGCCAATGTCCTGACAACTCCATCTTGTCCTGGCTCCCAGCTATGCTCTTGATTCAATCTTTGCAGGTTGAAGGTCGTTTGTTTGATCTGCTTCTGAGGAAGCGTTGCTGCTGTCTTTCTGTAATGGTCTACGGTGCTATGAAGTGCTTTAGCTAGTGGGGTGCAGAGGTGGGCAGTCGTTTTCCGACCAAAATGTAAATTTTCACTTTTGGGCTACTACGGCCTGTAGGCTCGGCTGCGCGGTCGCCCATCTAATCGGTTGGGAGGAAAAGAAACGAAAATAAGATGGTCGGGGAAAACAAAGAAAAAGGGGAAACACTTTCTTTTAACAGACAGAGATCATGGAGTTTGGCAGCCGCTTAGCAGCGCAGCGCCGACAGCCAGCCCATGTTTGCGTTTATGGCCCTGTCCCTGCCGTGTTGAAGCGTGACAAAGAATTAAAATCCTTGGGCATCACTCAGCACGAAAGCGGCGGCCTGAAGAGGGCCATGGAGGGTAGAGAGGCGCCTTTGGCTGCCGCGCTGCACCGCGTTCGCCGCGTGGCAGCCAAGGTGGGCCTCAGGCGCCATCTTCCAACCCGCATCAGGTTGGCAGCTGTGTACGCAGCGCCAGCTGCCAACTACGGCGACGTGGTGTGGGCCACCAGCCACCTTCGGCCGCGGCAATGAGTCTTCAGCAAAATGCAGTCCAGCTTGCTTCAGCACCTACGCCAGGCTGGTGACGGTGGCACCGGCGGCACAGCAATACAGCCCTCTCATGGCTCAAGCCATGGCAGCAGATATGCAGCTTGCAATCAGCCAGGGCACTGGCGGCCGCACCTGGTGCTCTGATCTGCTAGATGCATTAGAGGAGCTGGAGCGGGGGGCAGCCACCCCCACCTTGCGCGAGGCAGCAGCTGCCATACAGCGCCTACCCGTCACAGAGGTGTTGGCACTCGTTGACGCAGCCTACGAACAAGCACGGCTGGACGCAAGCGGCGGTGGGGACCCCAGGGACCCTACCACCGAGCACCTATCTGCAGCGACCTACCGCGCCTGGTTCCAGTCCACGGCGGGTGTCGTGCTGGCGCAAGCCAAGAGCCGCACTAGTCAGAGAGAGTGTGCTTGTGTGCGCACCAATTTGCGACTGCGGCTTGGCGCGATCAGCACTGCTTATACCAGAGGACGGCGCAACGGTCAGCAGCGACAAGCACGCTGCTGCCAGCGGTGTTGGGCACGGGGGGATAGCGAGCAGGTAGAGGATGCGCTGCATGTGTGCTTCCAGTGCCCTAGTGTCAGGGAGCAGTTACAGGAGCGGGGGTGGGCAGGTCCTCCGGGCGCTGCCACTAACTTCCAACACTTGTACCAGGCTGAGCATGGGTGGGACGCACTTGCTTTTGTGGACTGTGCTGTGGGCATTATTGAGGGTTCGTCTCCAGGGTTTCTGAGGCACCGGTGTCGTTTGCCTCTCTGGCCTTCCCATTTAGTCCTTTCTTTTTGTTCTTGTTTGCCCCCTTTTTTTAGTTTCTTCTCTTCTCCCTTCGGATCAGTGGGGCGCCTTCGCGGCCAAGCAGGGGTGGGATACGCTTGCTTTTGTGTTTTTTTCTTTTTTTCAGAGGCTTTGTTGAGGGCAAGTCTCTAGTGGAACTCAGGTGTCGGACTTGGTCTTCTCTGCCTTCCCGGCCTCTCCTTTTTTCCCTCCCCCCCCCCTCTTCCTTTCAGTGTCTTCTTTTCTCCCTTCTGAACAGTTGGGCGCCCACGCGGCTGAGCTTTGAGCGGGCCCAGAGGTGTAACGTTATTGACTTTGTTTTAACCCTTCTAGGTGCAACGTACCATCCTAAGTTCGTAGGTCAGGCTTGGCAGTGAAAAGTGTGCCTACCCTGGATTAAACCCTCATCCATGCTGATAGTCGAAAAATAAATCGGGGCCTATTACCACCTTCACACGTTCTGATTTTCTCTACAGTCTCCCCTTTATTTCTTTGGGTTCCTTTTTCTCCCAACCAGACAGCTCGCACACTCGACCTAGCCTTTAGGGCAGGACCCAGAGGTTAAGGACGTTACCTCCTTAACCACGACCCAGAGGTGTCACGTCATTGACTCTGTCCGGGCATCCTTCCACATCAAGCAGTCACCTCGTCGGGGACGCTTATCAGTCAGAGCTGGTCAATGACGTTACACCTCTGGGCCCTGCTTATCAGTCAGCGCTACTGCTCTGCCATCCGGTCAGGAAGAGCGTTGTTGACGCCATCCGGGGTTTCTTTTAAAGATTTAACATTCGCTAAATACCCCTGCTTCCTCGACAGGCAGTTGGGCGCCCACGCGGCGGAGCCTTTTGAGCATGGTTTGATGTCATTGAGCCCTGTTGCCTTCCCTGCCAATAGACAGATGTTAAAGACGTTAAACCTCTGGGCCTCTGCCAATAAACAAGATGTGTCACATGGTGAAGTGTGTCGTAATATACCTCTCTGGTTACAATGTTTTCCATCACGTTCCTGCCAGTCCACTAGGTCCACAACAGTGTGTCAATGGCTCAAAATCAAGAAGTGGCATTTCGAATGTAGCTCAAACCTAAACGGCCCCTCAAAAGAGCATAGCTCCAAGATGCAGCAGACGGAAAGAAGGAACAGCGCCCATTATCGGGGGGCGTTACAGGCAACAGGACAGTGCAGTAGCACACTGCTCGAACCGGTCAGAAGGCACCTGTTCCCTGCATCCAATGTCGTGCCCTGCTAGAGTGACGAAAACTTTGCAAAACCTCCTGGACTTCAGGAAAAGCACAACGTAACTCAGCGTTATCATTATACTGTTACCCATGATGTACATTATTTTCCCAGTCCTATTTCGCCTGCCTTCGGGAGCGCCTGTATTTCATTGACAGGCTGCCCAGGAGAGAGGTGCCGCCAACCACAGGCCAGTCCACCAGCAGTGTCTCACCAGTAGCGTTCAGAGGTGCTCAAAAACGAAGGGACCTCACGGTTATGATCAGCCTCGAAGACCAGGAGGCAGCTGCCACTGCTCCGCGCCGCGCATCATGTTCTGCAAGCAGCATGCAAAATTTGCGGGTGGTGAGCGAGAAAATGGATGGGCTTCGATCAGCCTCATGTAGGTACGTGGGATGGCAAGGTGGGCTGGTGTGAAAGAAAGCTACGCCCTCCTGGGGCGTAGCTTTCTTTCACACCAGCCCACCTTGCCAAGGAAACAACGCAGCGTAGGGCCGTAGCCACATCCGCTCCGTTACCATACAAAGACATTAGTGTGGCACACACACCGGTACATAAGTGTCGCAAGTGTTTGACTGCTACCATACTGGCCTTTAGGCTTATCTTGCCTTAGGCAGCCCAACCAGCAAACCGGCCTCCTGCAACGGGTGACCTTGCTGAGACCCGAGCGCTTGCTATGGGCCCCTGACCCTCGCCCCCCACCCTCTTTCTTGCTTACCTTCTGCATTATGCTATATGAGCCCCTGGTCAGACTACGGCTGGTATATACCGTATATTCTACCAATATATACACGTATATACGTATGAGCGTATACGTATATGAGGACCTGCAAATCTTTTAAAACCTTGAAAACTTGGGCATTTCATGCCCTGACCTCCACCTAACACTACATCATGAATCCCTGGCCATGAGTCCATGACCCCTGTCCTATTTGTTCACCTGCTGCATCATTCAATAATGTGGCCCCGACCCTGATACCCCCCCTCTCGCCTACCTTCAGCATGAGCGCAGAGAATTCGTCCATGCCTCCCCCCTGCACGCCTTGCACCTTGTCCCCGCGACAAAGCAGCGCGCCCTCCGCCCGACAGGCGTCAACGTCATCGGGGCCTGCCGCGGCGGCCACGGCGGCAGCCACGCCAGAGCCATTATTCTGGAGCGACCTGCACACGAGGAGGAGGGTAGTGCATGTCTTTCTCCAGCTTGGCATGCTACACAATGTGTTACGCATGTCTCTTGCCTCGCTGCCTAGATCTCCTAGTCGTGGTGGACATCTTTTCACCAGAACTGGATCACCATCGAAACTCCAGCTAAATCCTTTCACCGAAACCTTCATCTCCACACTTAACTCTGAATTCCCTTTCCTTTCACGGATTCCATCCAATCCTCAAACCATCCCGCCGATTCAATCCTCAAACCATCCCACCGATTCCATCCAATCTTCAAACCATCCCGCCAGTTTAACATGCAGTGCATTTTGTTTTGCATGCAATGCGGCGGGTGAGAACCTTTGGCCCCGCACTTGAAGTTCAGCGTGCATACAACATTAGCGACCGGCACCGTACCGGTACTCTTAAAAGGGCGCGTTCCTGAAGGCTGACCCCAAACCATGCTACGGGACTTTTCATTCCCGTGTGCGCTTCAGGCACTGTTCAGCTCGCATCACAGCCCGCAGCCTGAGGGTCCTGATGCCCTAAGCCCTTCTGCTTGGGCCACAGCCAAAGGTCGGTGCATGCAGTGCCCAAAGCGAGGCCTCTCTTACATAATACAAACGATGAAGACATGAAGTCCTTTCTGGCCAGGATCAAATGACACTAGTTTAAAGTTCAGGGTTTATTGTACGTAAAATACCAGCAGTTGCTTTCTCAAGACCCGTGAAGGCTTTGCCACAAATTGTTTTTCTTCTTGCTTCTCTCCCTTTTTATCAGAGAGGCCGTCCGATGGGCTTGTTTGCTGGAAACAGGCTACAATAGCACGGTCGACACAGCCCAGCATGCACCAGCAGGCCGCAGCCCTTTCCCCCTCCCCCTCCCACTCCCCCCCGCCGCACAAACACAGTGTCACACGGCCCAAGGGGCGCATCAATCGCTCGCGCTGGAAAATGCAAAACCGGTAACACACACACACATGCAAAAAATCGCGCCGCACCTTGCTTGATCAGCCGCGGACCCCTCCGTGGCAGAAGCGCCCTCTTTCGCCTCTCTAACACCTGCTGCCGGGGCAATCGACTCAGCCTCTTCCCCCGCAAGGAACAACATCGCCTCCGCCGCGAGGTCGGCCGCCGTCTTGGCCTCAGAGTCATCCTCTGCCGCTGCTGCCCTAACCGCCTCGGGCAGCACGTAGTCCTTGGGAAGTTTCACGTCAATGCATGCCGCCGGGGTCATGGCGCCAGCTTTGTTAAACACCATCGTGCTGCCACGGGGGATACGCGTGCTCCTGTGTGACGGGAGAGGGCGCGGGAGGGAGGGGAGGAGGTACAGGGTCATCATACCAGCCGTGTTGAACACCATCGTGCTGCCACGGGGGATACGCGTGCTCCTGTGTGACGGGAGAGGCGCGGGAGGGGGGGAAGGAGGTATAGGGTCATCATACCAGCCTTGTTGAACACCATCGTGCTGCCACGGGGGATACGCGTGCTCCTGTGTGACGGGAGAGGCGCGGGAGGGGGGGAAGGAGGTACAGGGTCATCATACCAGCCTTGTTGAACACCATCGTGCTGCCACGGGAAATACGCGTGCTCCTGTGTGACGGGAGAGGGCGCGGGAGGGAGGGGAGGAGGTACAGGGTCATCATACCAGCCTTGTTGAACACCATCGTGCTGCCACGGGGGATACGCGTGCTCCTGTGTGACGGGAGAGGGCGCGGGAGGGAGGGAAGGAGGTACAGGGTCATCATACCAGCCTTGTTGAACACCATCGTGCTGCCACGGGGGATACGCGTGCTCCTGTGTGACAGGAGAGGGCGCGGGAGGGAGGGAAGGAGGTACAGGGTCATCATACCAGCCTTGTTGAACACCATCGTGCTGCCACGGGGGATACGCGTGCTACTGTGTGACGGGAGAGGCGCGGGAGGGGGGGAAGGAGGTACAGGGTCATCATACCAGCCTTGTTGAACACCATCGTGCTGCCACGGGGGATACGCGTGCTCCTGTGTGACGGGAGAGGGCGCGGGAGGGGGGGAAGGAGGTATAGGGTCATCATACCAGCCTTGTTGAACACCATCATGCTGCCACGGGGGATACGCGTGCTACTGTGTGACGGGAGAGGGCGCGGGAGGGAGGGAAGGAGGTACAGGGTCATCATACCAGCCTTGTTGAACACCATCGTGCTGCCACGGGGGATACGCGTGCTCCTGTGTGACGGGAGAGGGCGCGGGAGGGAGGGAAGGAGGTACAGGGTCATCATACCAGCCTTGTTGAACACCATCGTGCTGCCACAGGGGATACGCGTGCTCCTGTGTGACGGGAGAGGGCGCGGGAGGGAGGGAAGGAGGTACAGGGTCATCATACCAGCCTTGTTGAACACCATCGTGCTGCCACGGGGGATACGCGTGCTCCTGTGTGACGGGAGAGGGCGCGGGAGGGAGGGAAGGAGGTACAGGGTCATGATACCAGCCTTGTTGAACACCATCGAGCTGCCACGGGGGATACGCGTGCTCCTGTGTGACGGGAGAGGGTGCACGAGGGGGTGGGGAGGTGCAGGGTCATTGCACCAGCCGGGCAGGGCGGGGAGGTATGGCACTGGGTGCCAGACTATTAAAACACACAAGCGCGCTGCCGGGAAGGGCGGGGAGGTATGGCACTGGGTGCCAGACTATTAAAACACACAAGCGTGCTGCCGGGAATATGCGCGCACTCCTTCATGACGGGAGGAGGGCCAAGGATTTGCATGGCACACGAGTCATCCATGCTGTTCTTGTTGCAGCATCAGCATTTGACCCTGAAGACTTGTATGAAAGGAAACATATGTGTGGTTCCAAAGGAAGAGATAATGCTGAAGAAAGCTGAGTGACCAACCAGTCAACTATTTTGCCCTCAGTCCTGGCATGCAAACCACCCAGCCCACTTTCGCCCTCAATTATGGTGAGCCAGCCAGCTAGTCCAATTCAACCTAAATTTCCCCAGTCCCCTATCGCTCTCACTCCTGGCACACAACCCACCCATTCCCTGGTCCCCACTATTGACTACCCAGTCCACTCTCACGTGTAGTCTTGTACCCAACAAACCTCCAGCCCTCACTCATTCCTTGGTCCCCAAAACATTCTACCCAGTCCACTCTTACTCGCAGTTTGGTAACTAACGAACCACCAGCTCTCTGCCATCTCCCTATTAACCACCCAGTTCCCTCTCTCACTTCTGGTGCACTTCTACGACGGCCTCCACGCACTCCAGTCCCGACTTGACGCTCCTGACAGCGCCCACCGGAACGCCCTTGAGGCGGAGCGGGACGCCTGCTTCTAGCCCCATCGCTGCATGCACAGGACCCGACAAATACTGATGGCATGCTCACAGGGTCATTGAATCCTTGTTTTGAATTAGGACTTGCAGGCAAATGTTGTTTTGATTTAGGACATGTAGGCAAATGTTGTTTTGAATTAGGACTTGTGGGCAAATGTTGATTTGAATTAAGACGTGTCGGTAAATGTTGATTACATGTGCACAGGGTAAATGAAAATTTGTTTCGACTTAGGCCGAGTACCGTATAAACAGGCATCATATTGCGAGGCAAGGATCCAGCAAAGGTCCAAAAATATGTTTGCATTCAAGGTGTAAGAATATGCGTGCATCGATTCAAAGATATGCCTGTGACTGAAATACCGGTAGGGGGCTTACCCTACTTGTACTGATATAGTAGGCTGACCATACCTATGCGTTGAAACAGTGTTTATTTTACGGAGTGGCATAACACTATCAGCTACAGTTCAGCTTCACTGTGGCCCCCAGCCACAAGCCCCTGGTGCGGCCCGCCCTGCTGCATGGGCCACCGGACGGAGGCTGGTCCAGTTTGGTGGGAATCGCCCAGGGGTGGCCTCGGGGCGGCCCAGCAAAGGTGGTCAGGTGCCCACTTAAATAAACGCTGGCATGAGTGACTGATATTATAGGAAGAGGAAGTATTGTTCACCGATAAGTGGATTAGGATGAGGTCCAGGGCTTAGGGATGGGGGTTTTAAAAATACTGCAGACCGGAAATGCTGGAATATAAAAACGCCGTGCCACGTGCACTCACCCACGGGGAATGCTACTGTAAAATCGTAGGGGCTCAGCATCCTCATGGCAGAGCCCTTGGCCCATGCCAGGAGCACGGCAGCAATGGCCGCCCCGCCTGCTAGGAAAAACAGAGCGCCTTGGGTCTCACTGCTTTTCAGGACCTAAGCACACATATAAGGGTAAATGTGAGGAAAGACTGAAGGAAGAAGAAGGGGCGACATACAAAACAGAGGCAAAGAGGCAACATACGAAACAGAGGCAAAGAGGCAACATACGAAACATTATGTGAGGTGGCCAACCAGTGCGATGGGGCAGGTGTTGAGGCAAAAGGCAAAAGGGTAAATCGCTCGTCTTAAGGTCCTGGATAAAAGGAATACCGGACAGCATCAAGTTGAAAGAAAGAAAGAAATAGACGAGGGGGCCACCAGGGGACGAGGGGGTAGGTGTACTGAAGGAGGCAGTGGCTTGAAGTGAAAAAGGCAAAGAAATTGTGTTGTGATTCATATGCACAGGTTATAATCGAGCGTGACTGAGGTGACATGAGTGTTGTGCTTGAATCCACAGTACAAATGGTGGGGGGGGGTCTGTTACTGGTGCACACTCTGGGTTGCTCGGTTGCCGTTGCACTTTCTTGGGCTCTAATTACAATTTCGAGGGATGTTATTACACTTAGTTGGGCTGTTGTTACACTCTGCTGGGCTGCTGTTACAATTTCTCGGGCCGTTATTACATTTTAGGGGGGTGCTTTTATAAAAGAATAAGAAAATGATACGCCCTGAGGCATGGATTAAGGATGCCACCCGTACGGCCGTAGCACTAGGTGAGCTACCATGGGGGGGTGCTTTTAATACGTCTGCATGGGGCAGTGCTAGCATGGGACAGGGAGGTGGCTCACCTGTGACATGTTCATACTCCCATAGTGTCTCTTGACATACTGTTCCACTTGCTGAAGCGGATGGTGGTGATGGTGGTTTTTTGACGAGGGGGGTGCCGACATCTCGCCCGTGTCACCATGCACGGGGCTCCTGCCAGCCGAGGCTGAAGCAGAAGAAACAGCCTGGCCTGCCTCGGGCTCAGGGGAGCTGCTGGGGGAGGCATCAGGAGCCTGGCCTTCGACTTTATTGTGCGGTTCAGGGCTACCGTCCCCATGTGGGTTCTGGGGGGTAACGCTGTCGCCATGCGAGGACGAGGCAGTGACTGCATGCCGGGAGCTGGCTGCATTGTGGCAGAGACGGGCGGCAGGGTAAGGGACATGGGTGATGTTATGCTGTGCGCGATCCCAAGACGATGCTACGTGGAGGGTAGCTTGCAGGCGCCCAGAAGGTGTGACTGCATGATGGGGAGCATGAGGGGCCCGCTCCCTGCAGCAGAGCGCTACTGATTCAGTACGGAGAGATCGAAGTGCAAACATGGCGCGTGCACAACGGCAAGCACGAAAAATCTGACGCGTTGTGCTGTAAGTATGGGCAGGCAGGCATGAGATCGACCCTCTGGTTTCGGATCCAGCATGTTTATTCTCGCTATCACGATTTTGCAATTTCCTCAAGCCACGCTCAGGCGTTTTCTTTCTTTCTTTCTTGCAGAACCCGATCCTGCTCCCCAGCACGCTTATGTTTCATTCAGCGCTGGTAAAAAGTCACCTCGTGCCCGATGGATCTGCCGAGTCCGACCTGCACCTTACTTCCTGCCAAGCCTGCAGGTCGAACGCGTGCGAACGCGTTGCGCGATGCCAAGCTTCGTCCGAACGCGTTTTCACCGATCTGCATCGATCACGCTCGACAGTGACCATAGCGGACGTCGCTGCGATCGCGAGCGTCGGGTGCATCAAGACGAGGAAGAAAAATGTGAAACCAGCGCCCGTCGGCCTTGCGAACTACAAGTAAAGCCCAAATCCATTATACGTTAGTTCAACGCTCCTGCATCCTAGCTCGGCCTGTTTGACTCATTCACCAGCAGGTACGTCCTTCGACTGGCACAAGCCTAATATGCAGGCGCATGGTCTGTCCAGCCTCCCCGTGCACATGTCTGTCGCTATATCGCCCAACTCAGCTGGCCTGCTAGCCACCCACAGATTAGCAATATACTCATGTAACGATAAACGAGGACTATCGTGCACTTTCAGATGCACAGGGCCGGCTAGCTGCCCCTGAGCCTTTCTAGTGAGCCCATTTCTCAGTCATTCCATGGTGGTACAAGAGTGCATACTAGCACCATCACATCACTCTCAAGACCTGCATGCCATTTCATGCTTGCAATGTGTCATCCCTGAAACACCGGTACCTGTAACTGGGGCCAAATAAAGTGCATACATGTTGCAAGGAAGCTCCAGGATCTCAGCATGTCATGAGCAGAGGGTAAGGGTCAGGGGGATGCCCATCCTTCCCATGGGCCCACCTGGAAATGGACCCACTGCGGCGCACACTTACCGGTCAGGGGCCCAAATTTAATTTCATGCCTCCTTTCTTCACCATTCTTTCACCCAGGTTTTTCCCACCCCCTCTGCTTTCTTCTGCTTTTAGCTTCCTTTTCTTACTCCTGCGCCCTTGCCAAGAAACATGACAGTGGGTGGCAAGCACACAAGAACACGCCCCATCCCAAACGTTCCCCCCAGGCTCAACCCTCACCCCCCCAACTGCTCCCCAGCAGAACCCGACTCGCGGCTCTTCAGCCCAACTTCCTTTTCGTGATCCACCCGACGTTCGGAACGACACCGCCTCAATGATTACTCCCCGGCACGCCCGAGGCGCCCCCTTGAGGTCCATGACCGTGGCGGCAGCCATTGCGGTGGCCTGCCTGGTTTCGCTGGTGCCCAGCACCTTCGCGGCCACACCTCCCTCTCCCCGCCCAGCCGCACAGTTTCCGCTGGTGGATGCGCTGTTGAACACCGTCAGGGCATCGGCAGGGCAGAGTCAGGTTAGTTTGTGCCTCTGGGGAAGGAAGACGGGTTACGGCAAGGGATACGGCTAGGAATGGGAATGCAAGGGATGCGGCTAGGGAATGGGAATATTCTGTATTCAGGTAGGGAACGGGCGCGTTATGTATGCCCCCCTATCCTGGGTCAGGCTCAACCCTGAACCCTGCACTACTGCTGCTGCACTGCTTTCACTTCATCCACCCCATCCGTTGCCGCTGCTGTGCATTCACCCCCCTCCCTTGCCATAATTTCCTCACCCCTTCTGAACCAGTGTCTGTTCTCCTTGTCTCCGACCTCGCTCGCAGACCGTCTTCCCGTCCCTCTTCAGCATGCCCTTGACCACCAACCCCTTGACGACCATCCTCTATGTCTGCCCCTCTCAATCTCCTTGCTGCATCATGCCCGATACCACATCTGCTTTGCCCTTCACGACCAACCCCTTGACGACCAACATCTATCGCAGACCGTCTTCCCGTCCCTCTTCAGCATGCTGGGGGACAGCCTGGCCTCCGTACCCGTCACGTCAACCCCTCAGGGCTACATCCAATCTGTGGCAGGTCAGGTCGTGTATCCAGGTGGCAGTGGTACCATAATATAAAACAAATTAGGTTCTGCCAAATTGCGTAGGTAAGAATTTAGGGGTGGGGGGTTAAGGTTAAGCCAAACTGCCACCTGTGCTATTTTCAGCCATTGATAGTGATTTTTCCACCTGCCCTAGACTCAGCCACCTGTGATAGGTCCAGCTACCTGTCCTTGTTTAATCTACTAGTTTCATCTTCATGTGCCTGATGCAGCTGATGCCCCTACGCTACCCCTGCCCCTCCTATAATATTTCATGTAGATCCTTCCCTGCTCTCAGCTGGCTTGTACCCAGAAATCCTTCCCTGCCCTCAGCTGACTGGCTTGTACCCAGAGTCCCTCTGCCCCCTCCACCCTTCACCCTTAACTCTTCTCCAATTACGTGTCTGACTGCAGATAGCCTGAGGCAGCGGATTGACCAGCAGGCTTCCTTCATCACCGGCTTGCAGAAAAGCTTTGGCTCTGGAGGCGTAGGTGGCAGCTTTAATGTGAGGCAGGGCTCAGGGCCTTGCTTGGATGCTTGATAAGTCGTTTTTTTAACATTACAGGGCTCAGGCGCTGCGGTTGGTGCTGCCAGGCGATGTGTGAAGCAGATATGTGGTTAGCTGGGAGGAAGATTTTTTTTACAGATTCCGGGGGGCTTCTTGGCTGGTTTTCTGCAGGTCTCCTCGCTTGTCTTCGACATAGCAGCATAAGATGAATATTGACGATACCAATACCGGTATAATAAATATCATATTATGGTGCTCTTCTTTGTGGTGGATTTATTTCAATCCTGTGGTGCGAATGCTTGTTGCTGCCCGCGTATACTTTCTCCCCAGAATCAGATCCTCTGTTTCAGGGGAGGGGCGTTGGGCAAAAATGTGCGCAATCAATTTTGTCTGTGCAGGTCATACCATCTGCATCAAAAATGGACTGACCGGAAACAGTTGTGAGCGTATTTATAATGAAAACGATCTGGTATTCTGATTTTCAGAGGTAATATATGCCCGCTCCTTGAGCCTGTTCCCTAGTTTAGGGCTGGCCTGTTACACGCATCAATGTTTACAGACCCAGCGGTATCTGTCCCCATGTTGACCCCATTGTCCCTCCGCCCCGCCCGCCGCCTCGCACAAATCCATTTTTACAGATCCGGTGGTATCTGACTCCATGCACATGTACACCGTTGTCCCGCCGCCCCGCACGCTGCCTCCAGGGGGCAGACTCCTACAGCCTCTCGCCTGTAGCACAAATCCATATGTATGGATATAACAGTATGTGTAACACGTTGTCCCGCCGCCCCACATGCCGCCGCCAGGCCGGGCAGACGGTGTGCGACCTGGCGCTGCTGCTCAACTTCGGCTCGGGGCGTGTGGCCAACAGCACAAGCGCCCTTCTCAAGGCCGTCGCTCCCAGTGTAGCCAGCCTCTTAGAGTGAGTGTGTGTGCAGCAGGCTTGTTTTGGAAGAGGGGGCCGCCTTTCAACCCGCTAGTTACCCGTATGAGGTGCAGCTTAAAATCCACACAGTGTAGTCCGTTGACAATGACGCTATCATGCAGGCTGCCCCACCGCCTGCTGCCCTAGAAAGATAGCTTGCTCAGGGCTTGAGGACGCGAGGCAGCAGAGACATTAAAACAAAGGCTTGCAACAAGCGTCCCTGCGATCCCTGTATGCCCACCTGCTCCCACCACATTCAAATCTCAGCCCTGCTTGGCCTGCCAGCAAGGAGGCTTGACGGCTTTTGTTAGCTTGCCCTGTTGCACCCATGACTTGATGCTGGCCTCTGGTGCTGGCCCTGGCTTCTCTGCTGGCTTCTCAACCTTAAACCCTAAACCCTCCTGGTGCTGGCCCTGGCATCTCTGCATCAAGTAGAGGTGCCGCCCCCCTCCCGACGGGCCGGCCAGTGGCTGACAGAAGCAGCCTGTTTAATTTGGTATGCGAACTTGATGTGGTTGAACTTTCTAACTTCTTACTTGTGTGCTTCACCTGATTTCAGTGGAAGCCCAACAGCCTCAGCGCTGCAGGGTAACTGTGACAAGACGGTGCCCAGCACCACCTCGTCAGGCGCGCTTGCGGACGCTGTCAAGCAGCTGCTTGATGGGAACGAGACCCTGACGAAGATGGTCCAGGTGCGCTACGTCACCTGATGTGGAGTCTCGGGATGGAGGGTCACGGGATGCGGAGGCATGGGATGAGGTGTCGCGGGATATGGAGTCATGGGACGGGGAGGGGGGCATGAGTGGAGGTTGAGGAGCTTTGTGCCTCTCTTTCATTATTGCAGTTAATAAGGCCTGATGCTCTTGCGTACTTTAGGGATTTGATTATGGTAAACATATTTATACAAATTAGCTTTAAACATATTATATTTGTATCTATAATAAGTAGTTTGGCGCTCTTGGAATGAGATGTGGGCTCAGTTGATGTAGATGGTGCAGGCGCTCTACATCACACGATACGGGCGACCACGAGATAGGTGGATTGAGATGTGTTGTCACAGGATTTATAGAGATGTCTTGCAACCCTCTACCCTAAGCAATCTATGTTGTGAGATGTGAGGTTGGGGATATTTTGTGCACGAAATGTGGGGATGGAAGCTTCAGGATATTGAGGGACAAGGACACATGCATGCAACGTGGCATTGGGGCCAGAGACAAGCAGATGATCATGTCTTCAAGGACGGATGAAACCACTAGGCTTGTAACCATTGCAGCTGAAGCCGGGTCCCACACATTTGCCGTAATCTACTGCCTTCCTCAAACTTCATCTGGATCCATTGCATTGCTCGATAGAAGTGCTTGTCACACACTGAGTGTCCAATTTAGGGGAGGGGATCCAATCCATCGGCGTTCACACCCTGCTAGTTTTGCCAAATCTGTTGATTTTGGAGCCTCCTGAATTCCACCAATCCCTGTACATATTTGATGCCCTCCCCCCCTCAGAATCTGGCCAGCCAGTACACCCCGTCCCTCACCGGGACCATGATTCCTCTCAACCGCCTGAACTCGTCCGTGGGCGAGTTCCTCAAGGCCCTCAACGTAGCCGACCTGGGCGGCTCCAAAGGCTCCCTCTCTGGCAATGACCTCTACCAGTCGCTGCTGACCAACTTTATGGATGTCATCGGAGGCCAGGGCACAGCCGCCACCCCAACTCCCGCAAAGACTCCTGCCACGACTCCTGCAAAGACTCCTGCAAAGACTCCTGCCAAGACTCCTGCCGCAGCTCCCGCAAATGTGGATGTCGAGAAGCAGATCACCGACGCGTTCGCAGCGGGGTACTGGGGTGCAGCAGCGGCCAACGGCACTACCCCGACCGTCGATGCCGCCTCCGGCGCCGGCAAGGTCGCCAAGGCGCTGGAAGCACAGATGAAAAGCTACCTGACGAAGCTGGGGCAAGGCCTGCCGTCGTTCGGGGACTTCGGCAAGGGCAACCGCTCGCTCATGACCGCCGTGCAGAACGCGTTCTTCTCAGGCTTCAAGGCGGCTGGGGGTGTGACCTCGGGGTCTGACATCCTGGCAAAAATGCAGGCATACCTGGCCTCTCTCACCCAGGGGATGATTGGTTAAAGGGCCGCGCTGTGGCTGCCCTTGAACCTATCGTCCCCTTTGAGAGGTTACACCTTGGATATGTTTTAGTTGGTAGATGGTATAGCTAGTCAGGCTGCTCTTGAATGGGGGGATGAGATGAGGCGCCCCCCCTCCACACACACACACGCACCCCTGGGGGATGGCCGGGGCTTTTGAGCAGGGCCCAGAGGTGTCATGTCCTTGACACCTGTGTGAAAAACTGAATGAGTGATGTTGAACAATGTAGGGAGGGCTGGGGGTGATCCTGGGATGCACTATCTTGATCAAACAGTATGACAGTGCCAATGTAACTGCTTTATGTGTGGATGCCTGAACAGAGGCGCGAAATGTGGAACGTGCCCCCTGATCTTAGTTTGTTGTACCGAACACACCTGATGAATCATATATGCCATATTGTTGGTCATCTTTTAGACCTTTCTTGAGTGCGATACATTGTAACATCTCAACACCACAACAGCAAATCTGACCTCAACAGCAAATCTCTCCTAGGTAGGAATGCGATCTGCGATGATGACCTTCCAAACGTTAGTCGGAGAGAAAAGCGCAGCTAAAGACTCGCTTGAGATGAGGTCAAAGCAAGTTGGCAGCCCGCTATTGTCTGTACCGCCTATGGTCGAGCAAGGGGTTGTGAGAGGCGTAATCACGTTACACCTCTGGGTGCCGCTCAAGAGGCCTAGTTGCTTGGGCTGAAGGGAAGTGAAGTAGAGGGAGAAGAGGGAATAGTTGAGGGACAGACGTAAGGTTGGAATAACATTGAACTAAGCCCCAGAACTCCGTTAACTGAGCTTTGTGCACGCCGGGACGAAAGAGGTGCACAATTTCATTATCTCAAAGTGGCGAGGATGAGGAGAGGGAGCAAAATAAGAAGGAGGCAGCTGGCCCAAGCACTTCTGCTGGAAAGTGCTGCTGTAAAGCTGAACCCCAGGAGTTACCTATCCACCTGTCTGCCTGAGGCAGTCTCTGACTTGCAGCGGCCCCCCGTCCCAGAGGTGCTACACCTAGTGGACGCAGCTTATCAGCAGGTGCAGCTTCAGGCGACTGGCAGAGGAGACCCCAGGGGCCTGGGACCCCGCCACCGAGCAGAGGGCTGCGGCCGCCTACCGCGCTTGGTTCCAGTCTACGGCGGGCGCCATGTTAGCGCAAGCTTGGAGTCGCGCACACTAGTAATAGGGCGTGCGCTTGTGTGCGCACAAACTTACGGCTGCGGCACGGTGCGGTTAGCACGGCTGACATATGAGGACGTCAGAGCGGTCAACAACCGGAGAGTGTGAGACCTGCTGCCAGCGGTGTTTTGCAAGGGGAGATGACGAGCATGTGGAGGATGCGCTGCATGTCTGCTTACTGTGCCATGCGTGAAGAAGAGGCTTGGGGTGAGAGGTTGGACAGGCCCCCGAAGGGCGCCACAGACTTGCTACAGTCGTACCGGGGCAGGCTTGGTTGGGAGGCTCTGACTTTTGTTGAGGACGTAGTAGGCTTCGTTGAAGCCTTGTTTCTTGCTTTTTTCTGATGGTAACGGCACGGATGTGGCTATGGCCCCAAGCTGCGTTGTTTCCTTAACATTCACGCCCCAATAGGGCGTAGCTTTCTTTCTTTCATTCTTGCTTTTCTTTGCCTTCTTGGGGAATAGGCTTGAGAGGGTCTGGGATACTTCGGGCTGTCTTTTCCTTTTTGGGGGGTTAATTCTTCCTCCCTTATCTTCTTCTCCTTCTTTCCCTCTCATCTTAAGTACCTGTTCTTTCCTCCCAATGGGACATTTGGGCGCCCACGCGGCCGAGCCTTTTATTTTTGAGCAGGGCCCAGACTCCCAGAGGTGTAATGTCATTGACCTGTCCGCCTGGCTGTCTGTCACGGTTAACTGGGCCACCTGCTGCCCATGGAAACTCTTTTAGCGTGCTTTGATACCACCATTGTCGATCGACGACCGACAAGCCGAACGCTACGGTCGATCAGCAGTCTGTACGCATGGACACTGTTATGTCATGCATATATGCACCATGCACAATTTAAGACACCGATCGAATGAAATTGATCGTCACAAGCCCTGCCTTCATTTTGACCGACCAACGCTTCGGTCGATAAGATCGCAGATTTGTAGCAGCAGTGCTTGCTTCGTCTTAAGCAGGGGTAGTACCGGTAGAGACGACGATCGATCGATCTACGGCGCGCACGGCGACCGGGACCGGCGGGCAAAATAAACAGAAAGCTGATCGGTGATGCCGATGAGGATACCGCCATAATACATCGATTCGGCGACCGCGCCCGGGCGAGCATGAATGCTGATACATCGGAAGCCTGTAATTACTTACATGCCCGGCCCAATAAAGCTCTACCTTACCGACATTCAGGATATTTCGTTCCTCAGTCTAGCTAGCCTTCAATCACGGCGGTAGCTACTAGGTAGTGGCCTACATACTGGCCTGATCCCTCGCCCTGTCTATCTCTTGCCCCAACCTACCAGCGCCCAGCGGTTCTATCAGAAGCTGTGGCCGGAGCCACTACTATGCATCATGTTGATCAAAGCCCAGTCACTGCAGGTAGTGCAATAATAAACAATCACTGCAAAGCCAGCCATCGGCAATGCGGAGGCAAAAGCAGCAACGGCCACGGCGTCAACAGCAACAGCTTAAGCGGCTACGGCAGCGGCAACAGCGTCAGTATAAGCAGAAGCAGCAGAAGCGGCAATGGCAGAGGATGGCAGGGACAGCCATCTTGGTGGCGGCAGAGCTCCCCACTCGTTCTGGCCCTCGTCTTGGCTCTCACCTTCGACGCCTGCCGCCCATTCGCGGCCGCTGCCAGCAGTACAGCCAGCACAGCGTCAAGCCCCGTCAGCAACAGTCTCAGCCTGGCGCAGCAGCAAGTAAGTGCCACCGCTTTGGTGTACAGCCAGCATTGCACCGCGCTCCACGTCAGCTATCGGCAGCCTAGCTATCATGTATATATCCTCTGATGTACTGCTGACCGCTCAGCCGCCGGCCGGCGCCCATCGATGCTATGCTCCACTGAATCGCCAGGGCTTCTGGCACCATCCATCCACTGGCATTGCACTCGCTTTGCCCTGCAACTTTCTTCATCTGGAAAGTGTCGCCTCGTTGTCTGACACAAAAGCAGTGCGGGAAATGTGGGGTATAAACAGGCAAACAGCGACTCATTTAAGTCTGAGCCGCCCCATGCCGTGACCCTTGTAGTTTTTTTCTGACCTAGATCTAGCTTTTTGCGCACGAGTTGTTGCGGCCTTGTGAGTATTTTTTGTTGTATGCCCTTCCTGTTCCTGCTTTCTTAGTCTCAGCTGCCGACGGCAAGGCCACATGCGCACCTGGGCTGTTTTTAGTGTTTGAACCTCAGGGCTTAGGGCTGGGCGACCAGCCTAACACTTTATTTGTAAACTTGATGTACCGGTAAGTTCATTAATGGTAACCGTGCGGATGGGGCTTCGGACCCGAGCTGCGGTAGTGCGCTGTTGCCTTACCCCGCACACACCCAGGGGGGCGTAGGTCATTATTTCATCGAGGCGAAATAAATAACCCGCCTGTCTTCAGGGCCTCCTTGCCAGCTCCGTCTTCGAGATTTTCAGCAGCAGCCTCAAAGCGATGAACAGGACCGACTTGGGCGGCGGCGGCAGTGATGCTGCAAGCAGGGTGGCAGGTGCGAAATGGTGGGTTGCCGGGTTCCTTGATCATCGGTTACCAATGGCCCTATGTGAAACTAGGTTTCACCAAATAATTAAATACTAGCGAGCTTGGGTTGAGGGTTCATGGGTTAGGGTGCAGCCATACCGAATTGCAGGACTCAGCATTTGTAATTTATGCATCATAAGGGGTTAATGTTTAGGGTTTAGGGTAGGGGATAAACAGCTCATGCAGGAGCACGCTCAATATTGCATGCAGGGCCGCCGAACTGCCACGCCTGTCTAGGATGCATGAGCATGGCAGCACAATCCGTACGGCATGATTCATTCCGGAGCAGGTACCATGCAAGGCCAAGGGGACCAGGCTTGTGCTTCAAGGGATAACATCAGGATCTTAAGTGCTACAGTGTAGCTTACTTCTTCTCACGATATTGCCTCCACTTCATTCCGGAACAGGTGCCATGCAGGGCCAGGGGGACCAGGCTTATGCTTTACTCAAGGGCCTGCAGCAGCTATTCGGCTCCTCGAGCGCACCAGACTATGTAAGAGATACCTGGGCCCAGGATAGTTGCAGCTAGCCTTTCGGCGGCCAGCCACAACAACCCAGGTCATCGTTTTGACCAATCAATGTTCTGGCGTCGTTCCAGGCCCCCCGAGCGCGAGCTCATACCGGCTGCAGCAGGGGTGAGCGAGAGCTCGGGGGGCCTTCAGGCTGGCACCAGCCAGCCTCATGTTATTCTTTCATTGGCAAACTTGGCAAAATACAATTTGCCTGGTCCATTCAGAGTTCCAGCAGCTGCAGCAGAATCTTACGCTTCCCACCCCCTCAACCTTACTTTTATGTACCAAGCCTAAAATGAAGTACCAAGCAAAAAACGCAGTCAGCTTCTCTTCTTTGGGCACGTGGGCATGGATCATCAGCACCATTCGACACCACATGGACCAAAACCAAGCCAGCAGATCCAATGATGCCCTTGCACATTCCAAGTCCATTCAATCCATTTCTGGAGCTTACTACTACACGTGATCCGGAACTCATACTGTCACCTCTGGAGTTTGCGCTCCGGAAGAATTCCCTGTTTTTTGCCCTAGTCCTCAACCCTCGAGCCTCCCTCTGCCCTGTGTAGGTTGCACTATTTGTGCTTTGCCCTCCGACACCAAGCTTTGATTTCCGTCTCTCTCAAGTCTCAACCCTCCCGCTACATCATGCCTGGTACCACAACAGCCTTGTCCTCAAAGACCAACCCCTATGTCTGCCCCTCTCCATCCTCCCACTGCATCATGCCTGGTACCACCAACAACAGCTTTGTCCTTCACGTCCAATCCCTATGTCTACCCTCGCCACCCCCCTGCTGCACCATGGTCGGCGGTGACTTTAGAGCTTAGCCACAATGTGTGACCTCGTCGTGGTGGTGAAGTTTGGGGCACGCCTCGCCTCTGGAGACAGCACCCCCTATGCAGGTATGGCAAACATACAATACAAATGATAGACATGGGTACAGAAACTGGAAAACAAACTAATTAAAACAGTATACATTTTTTGTTTTTGATGGGCCTTGCCTCAGGAGTAACCCTATGCTGGTGTGGCCATCATACTGGAGAACTAATAAACATACAAAAACTGATCAAAACAATGCAAAACCTGGGACAGGCCTCACCTGTGAAGACTTAAAGGCAGTATTCCCCATGCTGGTATGGTAAAGTCTTCAGAACTACAATCATGAAATTACATTGGGAACACTGTTTCCGGTTTTTGGGGGTGCCATTTCTGAAATAGTATTGGGGAGCCTACCCGGGATGTTGTCTTTTGGGAGGGTTAGGGATGAGGAAAGCATTGGCAGGGCCCAGGGATTCTGGGCTGAGGCTGCATCAGCATGATTCAATGATTGCATGAGCTGGGCGAGAGTGAGGCTGATGAGCGATGAATTGTGTTCCTCCGCCGGCCTCAAATACCCGGAATCAAAAGCTCCTGATGCACGCAATCAGAGAACATTGAACACAGTCACGATTGGCTTTCCGCAGGTGTCATGCCAACAAACAGTGCATGGGTGGCGGCATTGAGCGGCAGCACCAGCACCGGTACCAGCAGCTCCAGCAGTGGCACCAGCGCCGCCACCACTGCCACCATCAAGGCGATCAATCAATTGCTCAAGTGAGCGCACTGTATGCAAGGCCACCAAGTGGAGTGCAGACCTGACCAACATGCAAACCTGACCAGCATGCAAACCTGACTGTGGTGTGAATGCAAGACAGCTGGTTCCGCCCATGCCATGTAATCTGAAATGGCCAGACTGCCAGTTTGGAAATCCAGCACACCAAACATCCATCAAGCAGGCAGGCCCAAAAATCAACCACATATTGACATCTGGTAAAACGCGTGTCACATCTTGGGCATTTGCATCCTCGTGTGGAGCCGGCTGCCTGGTGTGGCATTTGATTTATCTGCCAGCCTCGCAGCCCCTCCTCCACACTCAACAGCTGGGTGCACTCACTGCATTCAGGAGGACACGTGCTGTTCTGAAGCCGACCACTAGTATTTGTGGATGGCTCTTGCTCCTTAAAGTCCGTGTTAGATGTAGAGAGCCTCTCCAAGCAGACGGTAACGGCGCGGATATGGCTTCGGCCCAGGCACGCGCTGTTTCCTAAATTCTCACGCCCCCCACGAGGCGTAGCTTTCTTGATTTTATTCATCTGTGGGGGCAGCGGGTTTCGGTGAGAGGAATATTTTTGTTAACCCCACGAATTTAATTTGGGTCCCAGACCGGTAATGCGGAGGTGCGACGCACACTCCAGCCTCCCAGTCCCTCTACAGTTAGGTGCTCTCACTCCATTCAGGAGGACGCATGCTGTTCAGAAGTTTACAACTCGTTTTTTTGGATAGCTCTTGCTCCTAAAAGTCTATATTGGATGCATAGACCCTCTCCAAGCAGCCAATACTTCTTCCGGACATGACCGTCCAGGCACCTTCCCCACCCCCCTCCAGTTTCATCTCTCTCTCCCCAGTATTAATCGCGCAGATGCAGCCTAGAGCTCCCACGCTGTAGCGTTCTTACCAATTAGACCAAAGGATCCAGGTACAGTATGCGTCCGTAATAAACCATTAGAGTCGTTCCACATGCCCTGCATGAGGTTTAGCTGCCTCTCCCTGAATCTGTAGATAGCATGCGCGCACCCTCTTCTTGTTTTTCTCACTCGTTAGGATGTGCATGGGCACAGGGCGTTGCAGCACAAGTGTTAGAATCATGGCAGCACAATGTTCCTTAACCTATGCCATATCATTCTGTATCGTGCTAACATGATTGGGATGGGCCATGTCGGCAGACACCCTAAATCCATTTAAATGCCTGCTATGATGCCCCCTCGCTGGCTCCATGTATGGTAGCAGCGTACCCTGCATATCATAGTCTTACTCACCACTTACACAGAAGCCCTCCTCGCTTACCTTCTGCATGCTCCATGCTCGTAACACCTCCATGCATGACCATGCTCGTAACACCTCCATGCTCACAGCACCTGCATGCATGACCATGCTCGTAACACCTCCATGCTCACAGCACCTGCATGCATGACCATGCTCGTAACACCTCCATGCTCACAGCACCTGCATGCATGACCATGCTCGTAACACCTCCATGCTCACAGCACCTGCATGCATGACCATGCTCGTAACACCTCCATGCTCACAGCACCTGCATGCATGACCATGCTCGTAACACCTCCATGCTCACAGCACCTGCATGCATGACCATGCTCGTAACACCTCCATGCTCACAGCACCTGCATGCATGACCATGCTCGTAACACCTCCATGCTCACAGCACCTGCATGCATGACCATGCTCGTAACACCTCCATGCTCACAGCACCTGCATGCATGACCATGCTCGTAACACCTCCATGCTCACAGCACCTGCATGCATGACCATGCTCGTAACACCTCCATGCTCACAGCACCTGCATGCATGACCATGCTCGTAACACCTCCATGCTCACAGCACCTGCATGCATGACCATGCTCGTAACACCTCCATGCTCACAGCACCTGCATGCATGACCATGCTCGTAACACCTCCATGCTCACAGCACCTGCATGCATGACCATGCTCGTAACACCTCCATGCTCACAGCACCTGCATGCATGACCATGCTCGTAACACCTCCATGCTCACAGCACCTGCATGCATGACCATGCTCGTAACACCTCCATGCTCACAGCACCTGCATGCATGACCATGCTCGTAACACCTCCATGCGTGCTCCATGCTCATAGAAGCTCCATATGCTCCATGCACACCCATAGGGACTCGCCCGCCAGCAAGATGTTGGATCAAGCCTGCAAGGCGATCGACCCCGGCTTCGGAGCGCTGGCTCCTGCAGTCAAGGGCCTTCTTGGCACCGAATCTGATTTTGCCAAGCAGGCTATAGTGAGTTAATCTTGGCCTGATTCGTTTGCTTGGCAAACCATTATACGTCGGTTATGAGACCGAACTTCATCATCCTGCTGACATGGAGGATGGAGTTGGTTCCAATACCAGCAGGCCACATCAGGGTTACCCAGTATGGCCGTTTGGGCCCAAAGCATTTTTACGGCCTTCATGGGTGAATGGAAAGCATGGGACGATGGCTGGCATAGCAGTGTTTTTCAGAAGCCACGTGTTCTTTCCCTCTTGCCTGTCTCCGTGATTCACGAGGGAAGCAGCAAATTCTCCCCCGCCCTCATGATGGGGGGCGAATGAGCGGCGCCCAGGATTCAGTGGAACCAGCAAGGCACAAGCGCTCGCACACCATTGCGATCACAGCGTCCGGTCATGCGCCTGAAATGCTTCAGACCTTTCGTCATACGATTGTCAGTCCATTGAGCACCAAGCAAGGAGGCCCATGAGACTCGTACCTGGAAACCAGAATCTCAAGTAATTCGCCCAGCATGCTTTGGTTGCCTGGGAGCCCCCTCCCAAGTGGTGTGGCACACACTAGAATAAAAACGAGTGCTCAGTACCTCCAGACTTCCTCCTGCTCCTCGTTGCATAATGATGCTCATAATGAGACCCACCTGGCCAGGGCCTGTCCAGGCTGGCCTAAAGGCCTCAAAGACAATCATGAGGTGCAAGCCGCAATATTTGATTTTCTTATCTTTGCACGTGGGATGTAATTCCTTCTCGACGCTGAATATCTAACCCGTTCAAATTTCAATCGTGACAGATCCTGGCAACCCTCTACGACCGAAGTCAGGCGGCGGCTTCCAAGGTAGAGAACTCAGCCTTAGGGCAGCTGCTTGCAGCCCGTGGACAGGGCTCAACTGCAGCGGCCACACCGTCAGGCAGCAGTCCCGGAAGTGGTGAGTTTCCTTCCGGCTTCCAGTATACTGTACTCCGGCAAGTGTGCTCCGGCAAGTGCGCTCCGGTAAGTGTGCTCTGGCAATTTGCTCCGGCAAGTTTGCTCTGGCAAGTGTTCTCCAGCAAGCGTGCTCCGGCAAGTGTGCTCTGGCAAGTTTGCTCCGGCAAGTTTGCTCCGGCCAGTGTGCTCCGGCAAGTTTTCTCTGGCAAGTGTGCTCCGGCAAGTGTGCTCCGGCAAGTGCGCTCCAGTAAGTGTGCTCTGGCAATGTGCTCCGGCAAGTGTGCTCCAGCAAGTGTGCTCCGGCAAGTGTGCTCCGGTAAGTGTGCTCCGGTAAGTGTGCTCTGGCAAGTGCGCTTCCGGCGTTCAGTATACTGTACCACTGGCACCAGTGCTATTTTAGCGCACATCAGACAACCTGTGTGGGGTCCGCCGGTTGGCTATGCTGTCCAGATGGGGACCGGACCTTGATCGACCTATGGCCGGTGGTCCAAGGACCGGTCTTGCTGCATCAAGCCCTGCCAGCCATAGACCGGGTTGTAGCTTAAGTGTTGCTGAAGCATCCTAAAACAGACAGTATTGGGTTTGCAGCAGGGCTTGTGAGAGCTTGGATCATGCCACTGTCTCCTTTGGCGGGCTGTCATGTGGCCACAAATAGGACAAAAGAGAACAAACATTCACCAAACAATGGCTGGTGGCCCAAGCTAGACTGCTAGAGGGCTAACTGCCCCTGGACCCTATGGCCGAGCACTGTTATATAGCTGAATTGTAGCTGAAACACGCCAAATGAAACCGTGTCAAAGAGCCACGCCTCTGTTTGGTAACCCCAGCGATATGGGGTATCAGTGAGGTGCATCATGGATGCATTACTGTGGATGCAAGTGTAGCACACCGTTCTGCTGCAGTTTAGCCACAACGCAGCACACAGCCGAGGGGTCCTGGTGTAGCAAGCCCTGCTTCCTTGGGTGACCGATAAGTCAAGGTATGGTCCCCGATCCCCATAGGCCTAGGGGTGGCTGCCGGGCAGCCCCTCCCAAAGCGTGATGGTGTGTACCGTACTTATGAAGTTATTAGTACATGCAATTTATAGTGGGATTTTTCAGACTTTCAAGGTGGGACATTTCATACTTGCATGGTAGGGTGCTTCACGCACGGATGACAATTTAGAATCGCACATCTCAAGCCGTTTCGTACAGTTAATTTCCCCTTCAAATCCAAAACAGCAGAGCATGAGTGATCAGAGGAATGCTGAGGGCTTTATTTTGAAAATAAAACGTAATTCACACGAACAAAAAAATGAACGGCTGACAAGAACCAGGTTTCATGTCTGCAAGTCTCTGACCCCAAGCCCACTGCGGCCTCTTCGTCTGTAGGCACTTTGCTTGACATCCAAGGTCTGTGGGGGCAGCTCCTGCTAAATCTCACCGGCGCTGTCACCCAGCAGGCATCAGGATCAGGGCTCCAACCCGCCACAGCTGGTAAAGGGCTCAGCCTCACCCCAGTCAAAGCTTCCCCTCCCCCCACCAGTCGTGCCAAGCCTGCAGCCGCCGCCTGGTCCACCCTTTTCCCGCCTGCTGCCTCCGCTGCTGGCTCCAGCACTCCTGCTGCAAAGAATGCAGCTGCCGTGTCTGAGATGGGAGCCCTGTCGACCCCAAAACTTGCCGCTGCCAGCCCTGCTGCCGGTAGTGACCCTGCTGGTGCTGGGTCAAGCGGAGGTCTGGTGCCTGGGTCATTCTTAAACGCTTTCCTCAAGGATCGCCAGCAGGCAGTGGCTGGGCGGTGATGGAAGGCGGAGTTCTAAAGAGAGTTCTAAGAAAGACTCTAAAAGAAAGAAAACCTCTAAAAGAAAGAAAGACTCTAAAAGAAAGAAAGAGAAAGACTATTTCTCTTTCTCTGAAGAGAGTTCTGAGAAAGAGAGAAAGCTTCGTCCTTCTAGGGCGTGGAGGTTCATGAAAGAGCGCAGCTTGGGGCCGCAGCCACATCCGCACCGTCACCATGATGCAAAACGAAAGAAGCTGAGTTCTAGGTCATTCAGGGTGTGTGCAGCCGGCCGCTCTGGCAGATTGTTGGTGCCCAGATCGATTTTGATTCTTGAACACTCTTGTCAGGAACTGCCAGCAGGCAGTGGCGGCTGGGTGGTGATGGAGGGCCCAGCTCATTATTAATTGAGGGTTTGTGCAGTCAGCCACTAAGGCAGAGAGCTGGTGACCAGATAAATGTTGGAACTTCCGTCAGGAACCGCCTGCAGGGTGTGTCGTGGCGGTGCAGCAGAGGACACGTAAGTGTGGGCGGGGGATGCCGCCGGCCTGCAGCTAATGCTGTTGAGGGCTTTTGAGAGCTGCTGGCTAGGCGGGTGTCTGAAGGCTGCTTGGAAGGCCGCTCCCCCTCACTGTAGTGTAGGACAGAAGTCATTGTGTCACGACGTATGGGTGCACCGCACGCATGGGAGTGAAATTTGTGCGCAGTGATTTTGAATGATAACTGGTTCCTCGTGACGAGTGCTGCATTTCCCATGGCAGTGTGGTGTGATGGGTAGATAGGGAGGTCCGTTGGCCTCAGCCACACACGTCAGCACCGAGGGGCTGTTTTCAAGTAGTGGACCTAGTGCCACTCGCTCCTGACCAAGGGCAAAGGTTTACTCACGTCTCTCGGAGAGCACCGTACTGGTAGAATAGTGCATGGTACCGGTAGTGTAGAATAGTGCACAATTCTCATTGTGATCATCATTGTAAGGGAAGTGTTGGCCCTGACACTTCACAGTGCATCATGTCACGTCAATGGGGTGATGCTAGGGTTTTAATCACAAACTGTTTTTTTTTTGAGAAACTGATAACAGAAACGCATTTTCCTGATCAGAGAGGGTGTTTAATACCGTACTTTGAAATGGAATCGAAATTTGCTGTGCACACACCGTTATACGTGAAAAGTTAAACACTGTGATGTACCTTCACCCATGTGGATATGTAGCACAGTCTATAGCCCTCCAGCTAACATTAGGGGGCTGCAGGTTGGGGCTGCATGTAGGGGCTGCAGGTAGGGGCTGCAAGTTTACCTCTGTGGCTGTCATCCTCCAAGAAATTGATGGTGCGCTGATTGAACGTTGTATATTGCATATGGTACCAGCTCATGATTATAATACGACAGAGGCCATGGCAACGTCTGTACTCTGTAGATCGTGAGACCAGGGGAGACCTGTTGCGAGCAGACTGCTTGTGAGAAAGATATTTCCTACTTTTCCACACACTCAGCGGGGATGGGGACGCGTCTCGATCCTTGAAAGAGGCATTCATTCTAATTAATTTAAAGTTTTATACGATACGTGCACTCGAATAATCACCTGAAGTACTGTTCGAAGGGGATGCTCCTTGGTCGATAGTCAGTTCAGCGGCCAAACTGAATCTGCCCCCGTCTTGAGGCTCCGCTATGGCGGATTATTGGCAATTGACGTGCGAACTACTTCAAGACCCTAGCGACCCGTTGGTCGACAAACCGAAACTTTCCGAAAAGCTCTTGACCAAGCCCCCCTTCAGATTCTTACATGACGTAGTCAGCGCGGTAAGGTTCCGCTCTATGGCACACGCTCATATGCGCGAAGGAGCACAAACTGCTAACGAGGCAGAGGAGGGGACGCAGCTGGCCTAACTTTGTCCCTGCGCCTTCTTGCCTCTCTTGGGACCGAAAATGCAGGTCCAGCGGAAAACAGGCTTTGCTCCGGGACTGTTCCAAGGCGATGAGCTTGATGGAAAGGCACTGCAGGCAAGAATGCTGCTGTCCGGGGATACCTTCAGTTGGCAGACATGGGCATCTGTTTAAGCCACACGGCCCCAGAGCACCCCTGACCTGCCCTCGAATAGCTGCCCCCGCATGGCCAGTCCTTGCATGGCTTGGCCTTGCATGGCCCTTCCTCACATGACCTTCCCGCACTTGGCCTGCCCGTGCATGGCATGCCCTCGCATGGCATGCCCTAACAAGATCTGCCCTCGCATGGCCTGCCCTCACATGGCCTGCCCTCACACCGGCCAGCCCTCCAACCGCTGACCTCCCCTGGCCTGCCCTGCCACCGGCCGCCCACAGGACAAGGATGCAAAGGTCACCTATCTGACCAAGATCATCAATGTTGTGGCCATGGCTCTGGGCCAGACAGTGCCTGCAAAGCCGCTGAAGGTGCGGTGCGGGCATGGCGGGTGTCAGTGCATGACGCATGGCGTGCGTGCCGCTTGCATGCATGATGCGGTGCGGTGCGCCTTTCGCATGGCGGGTGTCAGTGCATGACGCATGGCGTGCGTGCTTCTTGCATGCATGGTGCGGTGCGCCTTTCGCATGGCGGGTGTCAGTGCATGATGCATGGCATGCGTCTTTTTCGCATGCGTGAAAGAAAGCTGAGTAGCTTGGGCGTCATCAAAGGGAGGGTCCATGCCTCATTTGCGAGTGCATGTGACAGGGGCACCTCAGTAGACAAGAGGGGCCATCAATTCCTGGTAACCTCAGCGCTTCGGGTTTCGGGTTCAGGTCATCGGCTGTTACTGTTACAGCTTGTTTATCAGCCTTGGCGTATGGCATGCATGCACTGGAGAAAGGTCGAGCGATATGTGTCTCGACGGGAATGTCAGCATGCATCGTCTGATTTGAAGGGAATACAAAGAGGTTTGCTCTGATCCTCGCAAGTCACGTCCCTATTTCATACAAGCAGGAATCTTTTGTTTTGCCTGGCCTCCTGCCATTCTGCGTGGTCCAGCAAAGTGGCACTTTTTAGCGCGACTTGAGCGCCCCTCCGCCCTCTGCCCCATCGCTTTGCTCTCTGTCAGGGCCCATATACAGTACATGGCTAGAAGTTGAAAAACAAAACTCTGTGGCTAGAGGCCCTGGCCAGGGGCCGATGCTCCTCGTGTGACGGTCCATGCAAACACTTGTTTTCTCACAAAACCTCAACATAACCTGTGGTCTTCGTCACATTTATTACACAACCCACTCAGAAGCCGTTTTTTTGAGGGGCCAGGCAGTGCAGGCAGAGGAGACAAAAAGTACGGCAGGCATGGAATGGAGCAATGCTAGCAAACTGCCAGGCCAGTTGACCCCTAGGCCAGGCATGGAGCAAAGCAAAACAAGCTGCCAGACCTGTAAACTCCTAGGCCAGGCAAGCCACCTGTCACGGAGGGCGAGATCTTCAGCAAGGGCCGTCTTCATTCAAGCTGCGGACTATCCTCCTGATGCAGCTGTGATGAATCTGTGATGTTCCCTTTTTTGATCTTCCCTTCTTTGCCGTCCGTAGATTGTCGCAGGCCTGGAGCCGGAGAACACGAACAGCTTTCTGCAAATGCTGGGCAGTGCGAGCCGGAAAGGACCTGCTGAGGATTGCGTGAAGGTGAGAGCGATGGGGGCCGGCATGGTGCCGAGTGCGGCATGCAGGGCTGTGCCGATTACAGTCCTAATACGGCTGAATTGCGTAGCTGAGTTTCATTCACAGTAGCTTCAAGGCAAATGCAGCCTTTTTACCCGCAAGGGACCGTAATTACTTACACGATTTCTAGATTACGGCATGTCTGTGTGGGTCAGCAGTATATGCTGGGGTTCTAGGCGTGCAAGTACTATTAGGGTGCAAGGCTGATCAGGGGATATCAGCTTGGAGGGGTCAGAGACGAAGCGCGATGCATGCAGCATGTCCGTGTGAGTTCAAGATTACAGGCTGGGGTTTGACTGTTTGAGGCGTGCAAGCATTGTTAGGGTGCAAGACAGGTAAGGGGCTGTCCAATGTCAGCTGAGAGGGCTAGGAGACAAAGTACAATGCATGCAGCATGAGTGCATGACCGTGCAAGTCAGCAATACAGGCCAGGGATGATGGCACATGGCCACATGGGCATGCAAGTGCTTGAGCATGAGGCGCATGGCATGGAGGGAGCTGTTGGAGTGCATGGCAATAATTACATGCATGGGGGTGTCAGATGCTTGGCACGCATGGGGCTGTTGGGGCGCTTGGTAATATTGACGTGCGTGGGGCTATCAGGCACATGGCACGCTTGGGGCTGTGGGGTGCATGGCAATAATGGCATGCATGGGGCTGTCAGGCGCATGGCATGGAGGGAGCTGTTGGGGTGCATGGCGATATTGGCATACAGGGGGCTATCAGGTGCATGGCTTGGAGTCTTGGAGGGGGCTGATCGAGTGCATAGTAGTAATGGCATGCAGCCATGCAGGGGCTATCAGGCGCATGGCATGCATAGGGCTATTGGATTGCATGGCAACAATGGCATGCATAGGGTTATCAGGCGCATGGCATGCATGAGGCTGTTGGGGTGCTGCCGCTGCCCCCGCACCAGTGTCACCCCTGCCCCACCCATGACATTGACGCTCCCTCTCCTGTATTTGCAGCGAGTGATGGTGCCTGCTTCCGCATTGATGGTCCCCCCCCTGGGTGCCTGCTTCCGCATTGATGGTCCCCCCCCTGGGTGCCTGCTTCCGCATTGATGGTCCCCCCCCTGGGTGCCTGCTTCAGCATTGATTGTCCCCCCCCTGGGTGCCTGCTTCCGCATTGATGGTCCCCCCCCTGGGTGCCTGCTTCAGCATTGATTGTCCCCCCCCTGGGTGCCTGGGTTCCCTGGTTGCCTGCTGATGCACGAATGCTCCCTTTCCTGTCTTTGCAGCGAGTGCTCGGGGGTGAGGAACCTGGCGCAGCACCTGCTGCCGCTGCCCCCGCTCCAGCAGCCAAGGCCTCCAGATCAAAGCCGAAGGCTGCTGCGCCTCCGCCCGAGGAGCCGCCGGCACCTCCTCCGGAGAAAGCTGAGAAGCCCAAGAGGTGAGAGACTGTGAGAGTGCGCTTATTCAGTGAAGACATCAGAACACATTGTGGTTAAGTGGTTCGTTAAGCCGTGGAATACTGGAATGCCCTCATGAGGGAGCAAGATATCTAAATCAATGTTGGAAATGAAACACACCATGGCGATGTGTGTTACCATGGCGATGTGTGTTACCATGGTGATGTGTGTTACCATGGTGATGTGTGTTACCATGGCGATGTGTGTTACCATGGTGATGTGTGTTACCATGGTGATGTGTGTTACCATGGCGATGTGTGTTACCATGACGATGTGTGTAACCATGGCGATGTGTGTAACCATGGCGATGTGTGTAACCATGGCGATGTGTGTTACCATGGTGATGTGTGTTACCATGGCGATGTGTGTTACCATGGCGATGTGTGTTACCATGGCGATGTGTGTAACCATGGCGATGTGTGTTACCATGGCGATGTGTGTAACCATGGCGATGTGTTTTACCATGGCGATGTGTGTTATATGGTGTGTGTTATATGATGTGTGTTATATGGTGTTTAAGTCCTGCTGTTCAGTGCATACCCGTTCTCAAATATTGTGGTGCAGACTAGACCACCACTCGGTGCAAACCGCTGCACAGCCAACGTTGGAATGATGGGGGACCGGTCTATGGGTCTGGCAGCAGGCCTTGATGCACCAGGACCCCCCTGGTCTAGGCTGAATCCTGGCTGAAGCACTCAAATCTCGGTAATTGTAGCTGAAGCACTGAAGCTAAATTGTAGCTGAAGCACCCGTGGCACCTGAAGCACCTGAATTGTAGCTGAAGCACCCTAGCTGAATTGTAGTTGATGCGCCCTGGAACCCAAAGCACCTGAATTGTAGCTGAAGCACCCTAGCTGAATTGCAGCTGAAGCACCCGTGGCACCTGAAGCACCTGAATTGTAGCTGAAGCATCTAAGCTGAAGTGTAGCTGAAGCACCCTAGCTGAAGTGCAGCTGAAGCTCTCTGCTGCTACTGTTTTTCAGGAAACCAAAACCCGCGCCGGAGGAGGCCCCTCCTCCGGACCCAGAACCTGAAGACGTCCCCAAGAGGTCCGGCAAGTCCAAAGCTGCGCCACCACCAGGTGTGCCCCTTTCTGTTAAGATTTGAAAGCCATGCATCACCGCCAGGTGTGCCCCTTTCTGCACAGAGGTTAAGATTTGAAAGCCATGCATCACCGCCAGCTTTGCCCTTTCTGCACACTGGTTTAGATTTGAAAGCCATGCATCACCGCCAGGTGTGCCCCTTTCTGCACAGAGGTTAAGATTTGAAAGCCATGCATCACCGCCAGCTTTGCCCTTTCTGCACAGTGCACACTGGTTAAGATTTGAAAGTCATGCATCACCGCCAGCTTTGCCCTTTCTGCACAAGGTTTATATCTGAAAGCTATGCATACCAACTAGGATTGTCCTTTTCTGCGCAGGCAGGTGTGTCTCCCTACTAAAATTAAAGTGTGTTAGGTATTGAGCTTCAAAATGCACCTGTGTCAATGTGCCCTCAGCTGCGTTTACAATTACGATTAAAAAACTGCACCACTGCCAGGGGTCAGCTCAGGGTTAGGGTTGGGTTGACCTTGATGCCACCGCCAGGTCCGCCTTCTGAGGTCAGGGGAACGAAAGTCAAGACTGCTAGGTGTGTTCCGCCTGCGTTTATAATGACAATTCAAAGGATTGCACCCCTGCCAGGGCAATGCCTTCAGGGTTTAAGTCCAAGACTGCACCTCCGTTGGGTATGCCTTCTGGAGCGGTTAGGGTTTTGGTTAAAACTGATTTGTGAGCAATCCCACTATCTTCCCCCTCTCCCCTCTCTCCCGAGGCCCCCTCCTCCCTGCTGGGGGAGCTAGGGGAGGGGAGAGAGGAGTGGGATTAGAGATAGCTGCCTGTCCCCTCTCCCTAGCCCCCCCTCTGCTAGGGGGAGCCAGGGGAAGAGGAGTGGGGTGAGGGATGGCTTATGGCTGGACCCTAAAAGATCAGGGAAGTATCTACCAAGGATGGGGTTAAACCAAGTAGACGTTTCCCCTCCGGCCTTGGGTGTTCTTTGGCAGGCCGGGATCAAACACATTTTGTTGCGGCAGTTTTGTTTGGCTAGCCGGGGCCGTAACATAGACTCTCTTAATTGCGGGTCACATACTGGTAACCGCTCCTGGACCCTGATCCATGAATACAAGCACGGCAGTGCCTGCGTGATTTCCTTGTGGCAATACAATCTGGATCTAGATCTACTGGACCTGAGTGAGAGTGGGCATCTGGATTTCCGCCCCAACCCGCAGAGCCTGAAATAGACCAGACCACGGTGCGTTCGTCTTCTCCTGCCGAGGACCCGCTCAACAAGTCTGCCGGACAAGGGCTTCAGCAGTCCATGTCTGGCCGGCCCATGTCTGCCCGCAAAGCGCCGCCCAAGCTGCCGGCGTCGACGCCGCCCCCGGCCGCCGGCCGGCGCGCCGGCCAGGCCGGCGGGCTGATGGACCAGGTCACGGCAGCCCCGATGGCGCGCCCTGTTTTGCTGATGGAGGAGGGCGCGGGGAATGGCGATGATGACGACGATGTGGAGGTGGTGCGGGAGCAGGCGCAGGTCGCGGTGGGCGTCGTGCCGGGCGGCGAGCAGGGCGTGCTGGTGAAAAATATTATGGAGGCGGAGAAGGCGCTGAAGGTGGGTCGCGGGCTTTGGATTTACAATTTTGATTCCAAAGCCATAAAACCCATAGTGAAGGACACAATGGGGCGGAGAAGGCGCTCAAAGTGGGTGAAGAGTGCTGGGTACAGGGTTAAGGATTTGAGGAATGAGCCGCGGTAGTCTCCCTTCATGGTCATTGACATCTGTTGCCCGCTGCCTTTCCTTCCATGTATCGAAACATATAAGACTAGAACGAAGCTGGCGGGGCTGTAATCCCAAACCCTGAACCCTGTCTCTGCCACGCAGCGAAACAAAGAGGAAGGGGATGAAGCTGAGGGAGGCGGCGGTACGGGCATCATCCTTGGCCGCAAGATCGGGAAGGCGTCGACGTCTGGTGCCACCGGCGGCGCCGGAGCCGGGGGCGCGGTCAAGGCCGGAGACCTGAACGGCATCCGGGACCTTGTCCAGAAGCTGTGTCAGAGCAGCCACCCGCTGGCCAAGAGCATGGACTACATGCAGGAGGACTTGGAGAACATGAGCAAGGAATATAGGTGAGCAGTGCTTGTGTGCCCAATGTACAGGAGCCGACGAAGAAATATAGGAAGAAGTGCCAGGCCACAATCCACATCCACCTGCCGAGCACAAGGTTGTGTACGACGATCCGTGCTGCGTTGCGGAGAAGAACTGCCGTACATGGTTCCCTGTACAAATAGTGTGCCCTGAGGCCTGGATTGATGAAGCCACCCCTTTGGCCGTAGCATTGGGTAGGCTACCATGTGCCCAATAACCATTCAAATGCAGTAATGCACCCATCCTCACATGATGGGTTGAGTGCACATAAGAAGCCATTCCCCCAGAGCTTCCCTCGTGGCGTAATACAATATGTCCCTCCTGCCATGAGGCCATCCTCCGCTGGCCGCCCCTCGGCCACATGGAAACGTTTGGGTCGAAGTCTGGACCGGCTTTCTGTCGGGGGCCCAATCAGGCCGGCCTGCCCCCGGCCACATGGAAACTTTTGGGTCAAAGCCTTTCCGTCGGGGGCCCAATCAGGCTCGCCTGCCCCCGGCCACATGGAAACTTTTGGGTCAAAGCCTTTCCGTCAGGGACCCAACCAGGCATGGCGGGCAATGCATGCTTACAGTTTCTCAAGAATGTGTATTGATGAGGATGGCCTGTCTGCGAATTGGGTGTGCAATGTCCTTTCATTAAGCAACGGAACCTCTTTCCGCTGTCCCGCCCCTCGGCCTCAAAAAACCAATCGGGATCAAACCTGTAGACTTCAAGCAGGGAGGGCAGGTGGTCAATGCCGTTTTGTTGCTTTGAAACGAAGCCTCCTTTCGCTGCCCCGCCCCTCGGCCTCAAAAAGCTTAATCAAGATCAAGCCTGAAGAGATTAAGCAAGGAAGCTGGTGGGCAGTTTAGGTTTCAGGAAGTTTAACCCTAAACCCTTAACCCTATGCAAGAAGGACTGGTGGGCAGTGTCTATTTTTTCAGCCCCAAAGCCTCCCTCCGCTGCTCCGCCCCTGGGCCTAATAAAATCCCAATGGGGTTCAAAGCGGACTATTTTGAACGCGGAGGGCAGGTGGTCGCAGGACAGGAGGCCAGGTGGGGGCAGAGTCTGTCTAAGAGCGCGCCAGACAACCTTCAATAGGCCTCGGTAGGCCACTTGACAGCCACCGCTGGGCTGATGGGGACCAAGCTGCAGGGCATGGTGCACCAGCTTCCCCTCCCCCCCCTCTCAACCCTACATTACATAATACTGAAGGAATGCAGTTATACCTTCCTATATACCTCCACCTGAAGGGATGCCATTATACCTTCCTATATGACTCCACCTGAAGGGATGCCATTATACCTTCCTATATAATTCCACCTGAAGGGATGCAATTATACCTTCCTTTAGAACTCCACCCATATAACTCCACCTTCTTGCCTTCCTCCGCTGCCATTTGCAGGTTCTGGGTCACCGAGCGCCGAGTAGCTCAGGAAAGACTGGGTGATGAGCAGGTGCGTTATTAGTGTGAAGGTATCGCGGCCTTGCTTGCTAGTGACGCCCCGTCTCCCCCTGTTGAGACATCACTTGCTTGAGCCATCCAGGCTGCTGAAGGGCAGGGCAGGCGTAAGACTTAAGCGCTTGCATCGTCCATTTTCAAGAACGCTTTGCTTGCTTGCTAGTGACGCCCCGTCTCCCCCTGTTGAGACGTCACTTGCTTGAGCCATCCAGGCTACTGAAGGGCAGGGCAGGCGTAAGACCTAAGCGCTTGCATCGTCCTTTTTCAAGAACGCCTTGCTTGCTTGCTAGTGACTCCCCGTCTCCCCCTGTCGAGACATCACTTGCTTGAGCCATCCAGGCTGCTGCAGGGCAGGGCAGGCATAAGACCTAAGCGCTGGCATCGCCCCTTTTCAAGAACGCCTTGCTTGCTTGTTTGTGACTCCCCTGGTCGAGATATCACTGTTTTTAAACGGCGTGATGATTGGTGATGCGTGCGTGCGGGGCGACGCTTCTCATGCCCCCTTCTGATTGCATCGGCCCTCTTTGTGAACCTCTATTTCATTGCATCGCCCCTCTGCGGCCTTCTCCCGCTTTCATATCTGCTGATCCTGAATGACTGCCTTCTGATCCCATCGTTCGCAATGTGACCCCCTGCAGCGGATGGCTGGCGACCAGGGCAGCGCCGACGCCCGCCTGGCGGATCTAGACGGCCAGATTCGCCAGGTTCGCGACCGCACAGTTGGTCTCAAGGCACAAGTGCTACGTAACGACGAGACAATATGTGAGTTGTGGCCGAGCACTGTTGTAGTCAGGGGCGCTGGGCTGCATCCTGTGTTGCTCTGCTACATTGCCAGCACGGTGGGCTTCACGCTCAAGTGCTGTGCAACTATGAGATGTAAGTGAGTGGAGGTAGGGCAGGACGCTAGTGGTGGAGGCACAAATTGCCTGTTGATGGATGTGAAAATCACTGAAATTAGGGACAGTGAGATAGTTTGTAAGTGGTGGCGGGAGCATACGTGCGTGGAGGCGGCACAAATCCTTTACTTTGTTTTCTTTCCATTAGGGGGTCCCACCTGTGTCCAACTTAACCTCTGTCAGTTATAAGGGGAGAATTGTTGTGCAAGAACATAACACATTTCCCCCCTCCACATCCTCGATACATCGGCGGTTCTACTCTCTTCGCCTGGGATCCTGTTTTTATCCTTGTCGGTGCATATTCTGCGGAGCTGCTTCTCGTGCTCCTCAGCTGGGTCCTATTTTTTTGTGCACACTACCTTTTGAGCTCGCCTTGTCACCCGCCCTTCTTGGCCTCGACCTGCACGCTCGTTCTCCATATCTTGTTTTTTCGTGGCCCAGAACCGGTCAGCCGACTGCCGGCATCTGGCTCAAGGTGCCATGCATGGCTTGGGCTGCCAGCGTTTGGCCGCTTCTGAATTGGTCAGAATTGTTTCGCAGCACAGTGGGGAAGGTATGTAAGGCGGGTCGGGCACGCGAAACGCACTGCCGCCTCACAAGCTCCCCACTGTACCGCAAAAAGTAGTGGGAAGCTCATAAGGCGGCATATTAGGTCCTCTCTGTACGATGAAGTACAGAGGGCGCTCATGTGCCACCTTGTATAAGCTCCCCTCTGTACCAGTAGCATCATTTTCCAGTAAAATAAATACTGTCATCCTTTGCTCCCAACCCCCAGTGGTTATTTGTAAGGTGAGTGGTGGCCATTGGCGACCAGTAGAGGGAATAGAAAGAACGTCAGATTTTGGATATTTTCTTAGCCACTCGCCAATATGACGGCTTCGGTTTCATTTTCACAGTTCTGGCCCCTAGAGAAGGAAGTCCCCAAATAAAAAAATGAGCCCTGCCAACCTCCCTGGACCCTTTGTCCAGATCGCATGCCTTGACCAATCAGCTCATCCTCTGCCTGCCCCACCTGACCTGCGTGCGCAGCCAAGCTGCTGAGTATGGCTGTGTCTGGAGGTCGCTAAGACCATGCAGCGAATTTGGAACGCGGCGGTTCCGTCAGCCATGCCACTGAGGGGGGCAAGGTCTTTTTAGCCTTTGGAAGCCTTTCAACGGGTAGGGTTTCATACGGGAAACCCTTCACTCCCAAGTGAAACCCTAAGAAACAACCTAGGGAAAACCCATGATGAAGCCTGGGTCTCATGACGGGTCTCATGAAGCGCATCGGATAGAAAACCTGCCGAGAAAGTATCTCAGCAATTGTACTTGTAGCTTGGGTGGTATGTTTGTTTCTTTCCTCCCAGCCAATAAGTTGGGCGCTCGTGGCCGATCCTTTTGAGCAGGGCACAGTGGTGTAATGCCATTGACTCGTAGTTTTCGTGCAGAGGATGTGCACGCAATGGATGTTGAAGGAAGAGTCGATGTCCGCCTCTCAAGGCTATGGGGCATGGCAGGCGTTCTTCTAACAGTGGGCCGGGGGGCAGTGACTCAAGGTCAGGACCAACAATCCATTGTGCAGGTTTCCTGCTCAGATCTGAGATCTCTGGAATTGCCTCTGGCTCAAATGGTTATTCTTAATCCAATGGGGCACGATCGGTACACATTTGTTCAAGCTTTGAAATTATCGTAGTTAAAGAGGATGAGCCTTCATCGTGCATATAGAAATGTAATGAGCAGGGCCAAGCAGGTATGCACCATCGAAAGGATGAAGTACGGATCCCAGGGAGCCATGTCCTGGGATGTAAAATATGTAGGCCTAGCTTGAAAGGTGATGGATGCTGACGCATAAAGTTTCAACTTTCAAGGGCTAGCTCTTAATAAGCTTAGAGTCCTGAGTGGGTGTAATAAGCTGCCCCTGGCGATGTCATATCAACGGGACACATTTGCCAGCCAAGATAGCCAGCCCTGATGGGGCTGAACTCGAGCCAGTTTGCGAGCAATTAGGCAAGATAACTTGACAATAGCAGCAGCTCGGCTAAATAAGCATGCAGAGTGGCAATACAGGTGCAGAGGCATACAGGCACTTGACCATGGAGGCATTGATGTCTGGCTGGGTAGAGGGCTAGGTAGAGGGCCCAGCCTGGGTGGAGGGTTAGGTTGGATTCAGATCTGAACATGGGAAAGGACCATGGAAGGACGCGATGCGGCTGGACAGTGGAAGGAGGAGCTGAGGGTGGACATTTTGGATGATATTGTTTCAAGGGCTTGGGTACAAGGGTCAAGATCATTATATCCATTCCCCCCGGACCAGATCATGCTCTCCCTTGTCATACATGCACCTGAGGTTCAGGACCTAAGTCCAGGTCGCAAATTGCAATGCGGCTGTAGAAGCGCAGCTCCTTCATGCGGGCAGTCTTGGATCTGAGGAAGACGCAGGGCCGACATGGAGTAGAGGTGGGCAAAGGGGTGTGGGATCTTGTCTTACCCCATAGAGAATGTTACCGGTTTCATGCGACTTTTATTACCAAGTACCGAATCTCAATCCTGTCCGCGTGAGCTGGTTTGTTCTCAAGGTCAATGACGTTAAATCTCTGGGCCCTGCGAAAAGGCTAGGCCACATGGGCGCCCAACTCATAGGTTGGGAGGAGAGGGAGAAAGAGGGGTCAGTTGGTTAGGGAAACAAGACAAATGGGAGATATAGCCAAGGGACAAAAAAAAAGCTAGGAAAAAGGCCCCTCATAGGAAGCCCCGGCTTATGAAAGTCTACATCTCAACGATGCTACCACATCCTCCACAAAAGCCAGGGCATCCCACCCTAGCCTGCCTTGGTGTGAAGTGTGGAAGCCACTAGCACATTCTGGGCGGCCTGCTCATCCCGAAATTTCATCTTGCACGCTGGGGCACTGGAAGCAAGCATGTAGCGCTGCATGCTCGCCGTCTAGCCCCTAGCCCAGCATCGTTGGCCGCAGCGTGTGTCACGCTACTGACCGCTGCGCCGACCTCTAGACATGGCCGTGCTGATTGCGCCGAGCCGCAGCCTGAAGTTCGCAAGCTTACAAGCACACTCCCTCTTGCTGGTGCAGCTCCTGGCCTGCGCCAGTACAAGTACAGCGCCCACCGTAGGCTAAAATTAGGCGCTGTAGGCGGCTGCAGACCCAAATTCGATAGCTGGGTACCTGGGATCCCCTCGGCCGGTCACCTCCAGATGCGCCCGCTCGTAGGCCGCGTTTATTAGCGCCAGAAACTCTGTGACGGGTAGCTGCAGAGCAGTCACTATTTGGCACAGTTTGGAAACGGCTGCTCCCTGCTCCCGGTCCTTCTAAACACCAATCAATGCCCTACACCAGTTGCACCCTCCGATGCTCTGTCTGACTGCCAGCCACATGTCGGCGGCCAAGGCAGCCGCCATCAGTGGGCTATCTTGCTATGCTGTTGGTGCTGCCTGTGCATTGTAGAAGTGGAGTACGAGCTGCCATGAATCTTGATGTAGCGGGTGGATCTGCAGCGCTCTCATGGCCCCCCAGCTGGCGGCGGAGGGAGGTAGCCCCGCAGCCTGGCACAGGTGCTATAGCAAGCTTGACTGCATCCTGCTCACGAGGCAGGGCCATGGCCGTATGTGCCCGGTGGCCCTTACCACATCACCGCAGTTGACCGCAGGCGCTGCATAGACAGACGCCAACCGGATGCGTGTAAGCAGATGATGCCTTAGACGCAACATGGCGGCCATGCGGCGGACATGGTGCAGCATGGCAGCCAGGGGCACCTCTCTACCTTGCATGGCCTTCTGCATGCTGCCGCTCTCGTGCTGACTGATGCTCAATAATGTGAATTCCTGGACACGCTTCAGCACTGTCCTATCTGGGCCGGACATGCAGATGTGTGCCGATTGCCGTTCTCTTGCTGTTCTCAAGGTAGGTGAGGCTGACCACCAGGGCTAGCCAATAATTTCAAAGTGACGCAACATCTTCCATACTCCCCCCTTATGTGCCACTCCCCTTATGTGCCACTCTACATAACATTGCGGTGCTGCGTGCGCGTGCGTATGGCTTGCTTGAGGCATTCCAAAGTATGCAAACCAACCAGCTAGGACCGCATGACCTGAAGGAGGTCCCATGCAGGCAGTGGAGGTCCGAACCCTGGCCACTCTGCCACAGCTGTCAGTAAGACTGCAGGTGTCCGCCTAGAGAATCCCTAGCTGCCATTGGCCTGGTATCAAACGGTGCACAGGAGCAGCCAAAGATGCAAGGGGATATGCACAGTGTATGTCCATGCAACGGTAAGGCCAGGTCTCACTCCTCTGTATTCAACCATGTCCTTGGATCACGCATTGCCCAGCTAGAGAATAGTTTGGGCAGATGAAGTTGATTTGCCGTGCAGCATCCTCACATAAAGGTAAGATGCATTAACACCGCATCTGAGTGCCGCGAGAGGCGTAGTGCACGAATCAGAAAATGAATAGAAGACAGAATGAAAAGAGAACGCCGAAGCGGCGTGGATACATAGGCTGATGTCAGCCTGTGTCAATGGTCCTAAAAGTGAGGAAGGTACGGCACTCGCGACGTAAAGAAAGTCATTGCTGCATTTGCTATCACCAAAGGAGACACGCCAGGCTTGGAAGGCATACATATTACAGCTAATACCACAGCGTCTGTCTTTAGCAAGCTGAGCCGGTATGGCCGAGGAGGAGGAGATGCAAAACTTGTTCGGCTCTGACGATGAGGATGAAGAGGAAAATGCCAAGAACGTCGCCGTTCAAGATGCTGATCAGATGGATCTAGAGGATGACATGGGAGACGAGCAAGATGACGATGATGAGGGTGGAAAGCCAACCGGTAGTGCCAAGCCTGCATCGCGCTTCACGACCAACAACGACACCGAAGACGAGGATGAAGAAGAACAGCAGCAGGACAGGTAGGAAAATCTACCTCGTGGGGGGGCACCCTATTCTTACCTACCAGGCGCTGCATCCGAACAGCCCATGCACAACAGCCATGCATCATACAAGGCTGAGATCATGCCCATGCGGACATCTCCTTCCCTTTTTTTCTATTTGGGAGATTTCTAAGACAGCCTCCTGAATGAATGCACCTCGGCTGATTTGCCTCCTCCTCCCTTGCCCATGCAAAAAACATACCCGCCGTCAACCGTCCCTCCCCTGCCCATGCTCTGGCGCCCTGCAGATACCGCAAGCCTGAACGCCCCGTTGCGCCTCCCATGGCCATCGAGGCCCCGCTCCTGCCGCTGCCCCCCGCAGAGAAGCTGCACCTCCTCCGCTCGTCAAACATTGTTGGCTTCGAGCCAGCTCCGTTTGACCCGGCCACATTCCAGGTACGCAGCACCCCCCTTCATGCCTCCGAAATTACTGGGTCCAGGAATATGCATATTTCATCTTGGTTGTACGCAGGGCTGTAGGTTGTATTCTAGTCCCGGCATAAGACGATTGTTCCACTGTGAGCCCATGCGCCGATGCCCTATGCACATTGCTGTGCTGTTAACTAAACAAATCACGCAATTCACTGTACTAGTCCACCAGACCACCACCAAGCACACCTCCAGAGTTCTTCATAGCCTGTAAGATGTGTTACGCCTTTTGGCGTCAGCCGGATAAAAAACAAGAAAATGAAATGGACACAATGCCGACAGTGGACATGCGTTCTGCCTCGACCCCATGCTTCATGCACACTGCTGCGAACCCACATGCCCATGCGCCCTGCTGTCATCCCGTGCTTCCATGTGACTGTTCGCAGCTTGAGCACGAGACCTACGTTGACGAGGCCACAAACAGCACTCGAGGCGCCCCCAACGCCAAGATGCGGTGGCGCACGCGGCGGCTTGCGGATGGGCGTGAGGTCACGGAGAGCAACGCACGCTTTGTGCGGTGGTCTGACGGGAGCCTGCAGGTGAGGGCTTTGCACTTTGTATCTGTAGCCCCCTTGCATCGTGGGGAAAACCGTTTTTGAAGTTTAGGGACTTCAATAAGTTCAGCAATTTCCATACCTGGATGTGGCGGAGAAGTTGCCAACCTATAATGTGGGAATAAAGCGGGGGTAAATTATTCTTTGACGCTTGAGGAGCATAGTATGTTCATGTTTGAAACAGCACGACAAAATGCCCCAACATACGCGTACCTCATAACGACAGCCGGCATGGTTTGCGCACAAACCTGATACAACCCCCCTTATTTCCCGTTTTCGATTTAGTCCATATTCCTCCCACCCTCTCTCCAGCCCCTACTTTGCCCCTACTGAGATGCAGGAGAGGGTGATAATTTGCTTTATATGATAGTGTGATCCCTCTACAGGTTTTAGCCAGCCAGGGCAAGTGAATACGACTTTTGCGCAGGTTGCTGCCCCCCAATGCTATTTAATTATTGCCCTTCCGCCTCCTGCCCTGTTGTGCCCTGCCTCCCTCCCATCTGCCATTGGGCAGCAAGGTGCTGGATGACACGCACGATGCTGACCCTCAGTGATGGTTCCCTCTGCCTCCCTTCCGTCCCCCCCCCTTCAAATGTCCTCTTCTTTTCTAGGAGCCAGCAGTGTGAACAAGTGTGAACATAGGCTCTTGCATTCGGCAAGCCGACTTCTTCTTGCAAGTGGCTAGGTTGAAATGGCCAATCAGACTTACTTTGTACTTGCCGCACTGGTCGCCAGTGGTTACCACTTGCCTAATTCAGAAATACTGCTCCCTCCCCCTCCCACCTCCCTTACCTTCCCACCTCCCTCCCCTTCCCACCTCCCTCTTAGCTGCTGTTGGGCTCCGAGGTGCTGGATGTCAATCAGCAGGACATCTCCAAGAACAACCTGTATCTGTTTGCGGTCAGGAGCATCCTTCAGGTGCGCACGATCAACACCAAACCGAAACCCCGAATTCAATTCCTGGACCTTGAGCCCTCGTCCTTAACCCTGGGCCTAAAACCTCCGAAGCAGCGAAGCTCATCTCCGAAACGGTCTGTACATGTTGGCAGTCTGGGGCATCATGCAGGTGCATAACCCTAGAGCGAACCGCTAGAAACCAAAAGCCTGAACCTAAATCCTGCATTCTCATCTGTCCGCCTGAACCCCGGACATAAGACCTCTTCTCCTGAACGACCTGGACCTGTTTGCAGTCTGGAGCATCAGGCAGGTGCGCAATTATCAACCCTAGACCGAAACCCTAGAAACACAAGCCCTAAAGTGTAATCCTTAACCCTCAGCCTAACCCCGAAACCCTACATTACAACCCTCGGCCTTCAACCTAATCCCTGAACCTAAAACCTGAGCTCATCCTCGAGAACTTCCGTGACCTGTTTCCGTTCCACAACCTCCGGCAGGTGAGATCCAGTATGGTCACTCTTGTACTGGCACCCAAGCAGTACATAATTTGCCCAGTACATTTTATTCATTGGACTGCTCGTAATTTGCAATTCATACTTTAAAGCATCTGGGGGGAACTTGTGCTACGTCCGAGACTGCATAGGCAGCTGTCAGCCTGCGCCCTCACGAGCGTGTCGTTTAGTGTGTGCCAGACCACCCTTGGGGGGCCACCGCCGGGCGGCCACCGCTGGTACAATGGGGACCAAGCCTTGACCGAGCTGCGGCCGGTGGCCCACGCAGCAGGGCTTGCTGCACCAAGCCCCCACGGCTGTAGGCCGTGATGCAGTTGAAGTGTAGGTAAGGCAACCTACAATATACACTGGGCCGCCTCCTGTTCTTTTCCTGTGCTGCAGCTACAATGTAGCCGTATCACGGCCCACAGCACGGGGTCCTGGTGCAGGACGCCCTGTGTTTGTGTTCGCCGTTTTAAGGCCGGTCATGGTTTGGGCCCAAAGGGCTCTGCGTTGGCAACCCAACTCCCAATCCATAAAGTCAATCCTGGAGTCCCCATGCCTTAAACTCCACAAGGGGTTTCCCACAAAAATATTCCTTGAACCCTTACGGTATCCCTAAACCCTATACCTCAAAACCTTGTAAGCCCCAAATTGGAGCCCCCATACCTTAACATGCACACTTTGGTCTGCCGGCTTCAGGCGGTTCAAGGTTTTGACCCAATGAGCTCTGTTTGGTTGCCCAACGGCTGTCTTCAAGGTGGTCTGGTGCAGGCCGAACGAATGCAGGCCCTCACCGAGCCCCCCCCCCCCCTTCCGCTTGTTAACCCCCTCCCTCCCTGCCAGGCGCCCCTTCACTGCTTCTCTCGCGTTTGGTCTGTGAAAATACGATCCAGGGGCTTCGGAGCTGAAATGAACGCACAACAAAGAAACGATCTGATTAAAAGTACACTGTACAAAAAAAGGAAATAAATATATTCCGTGACCACCCGTGACCACCCCGTACACTGCCCCCCGCCTAGGGCCAAGCCCAGCTCACGTCCCGCCTGGCTCTGCGACCAGCGTCACTGGACTCTGGGCTGCACCGACGGCTGCGGGACAGTGTGGACAAGCGCCACGGACGCGGTATCAAGGTCGGCAAGCACGGCGGGATGACCAACCCGGAGGCAGACAAGGCCAAACGCGAGGCTGTGGTGGAGGAACGGAATAAGAGCAGGTGCGTGTCAGGGAGTGGGGAGTGTCTGGCAGTATTTGTTTCAGCTAAAATACAGCTACATGATGGCTTACGTTGGCCGGGGGGGCCTGATGCAGGCGGGCAGCCTGCCCCGCTGCTGGTGCAGCTGGCCGCCGGCCGGTGTTACTTCAAGTCAGTACTAAGTACGACTCGGACTGAAACACGGTATCGAACAATTCTTGGCATTCAAGCCGAGGGCAGTCGCGCACAGTACCGAAGCAATCCTGAAAACATGGGACAGTTGTCGCGGAGAATTGCGGAAATATCCTTGCCCCACCTCCCTGATTCCCGCATGGAGCAGCTGTAAGACTGCCAGCCGGTGTCCTCGCAACACACCTCCCTGCCCCCCAGGTACACGGGATAAAGCTTGTATGGGCAAAAATCCCTTCCCATATCGTATTATCGTATTATCGTAACCTATGTGCCCCCCCTGCCCCCTGGCCACTGACTGAACGCCTCCTGCCCTCACCTCCCTGATTCCCGCAGAGAGCAGCTGCAGAAGAAGCAAGACCGCCTGATGGTCAAGTACAACACGGGGGCGGCACGTGCCCCGCGCAACGCGCGCCTCAGCGAAAATTACCTCGAAGAAGAGCAGGTGGGGCTTCAGGGTGGAGAATTACCGAGAAAATTACCCATAGTGTTACTTGAGAATTATCTAGAGAATTACGGTACTCAGAGAATTACTTAAATAATTACCTAGAAGAATTACCTAGATGAAGACCAGGTGCACAGGTGCATGGTAGGGGGGGGTCGGCCACGGGCCTTGTATCTCATGTCTGAGCAAAACCTATTTTGAAGAAGAGTGTGTTAGGGAGATATGTGTGTGTGTGTGAGGGGAGGGGGGGGTAGCCGCACCCCTCGCAATGCATGCCTCAGCAATAAATACTTTGAAGAAGAGCGTGTGAGGGAGGGGGGGATGTGTATGTGTGGGGAGGGAGGGTGTCACCCGGATCCATCGCAATGCATGCCTCAGCAACAACTACCTCAAATAATAGCACTTGGGGGAGGATGGGTGGGGAGGCAGGGAGGATGGGTGGGGAGGAAGGATGTGCGTGTGTGTGTGGAGGAGGGGTTGCATTTGGGGAAATTGGTAGGATAGGGTCTCTTCGCTGCGAAAGGGGACCAAGGAGTTTCTGGGGCCGGTGTATTTTGTGGAATGGGGAGAGGGGAGGGGTGACTTGGAGGTTTATGTGTGCGGCAATGCTGTGCCGTGCTGTGGCTGCTATCGTTGGGGAATGGTGCCTCCCCCTCCATATGCTGTGCTTTGAGGCCTGTCCTTTGCCTGCGCATGCGATTGGGGCAAGTCGAGATGAATTGCTGTGCCTGCCGGCATTGCTATGGAATGGATTTTATTCCAACACAAGCCATGTTTTCATTCTTCATCATTGCCAGCGTGATGCTCAGTATTTGGAGGGAGGGTTTAGGTGAGGCCGTATCACACCAAAAAAGTCCAAATAACCCTCAAACCTCAACCCTGACCATAAACCAAACCTTAACCCTGACCCCAGACCCTAAACTTAAACCCTGAAGCCAAACCTCTAACCCAAACCTTCAACCCTAAACCCAAACCCTTTAAGCTCTGAACCCTTGAGAGCACATGACTCATGACATGGCTAGTTCGACAGTGTATGCTAGGGACAAGGAATGAACGCGGGGTTGCTCTTGCCTGCGTGATGCTCAGGACTGGGAGGGGAACGACGGCGCGGCAGATTACGGCGGCAGCCAGCATCGTCGGAGGGGCCTCGACCCTGAGGAGGAGGTAGGTCTGGTTTTGGATTGGTGAAGAACAGAAAGATAACGGTTTTCTGAGCGTAAAATGTGCTTGTTGAAGGTGAGCACCTGGCTACCTTCGGTAGGCCACACGGGGCAGCTAGTGCTAGCGGGGCAGCTTGACCTGAAGGAGGAGTTGTGCCTTCTTTTTGAATGCCATAAGTTAAATAGTAAATTAGTTACCGTATGCAAATAAATAAGCTTTTATTTCAGTGCGCAACATGCCACCGTTAGTAGGCTCCTGAGCGGCCATGACAGGGTTGCTGTAGTAGGCAGCATCTTGGGCTTAGAAGGCAGCATATTGGGCAGCCATGACTGTCCTGCTGCGGGTTACCAAACCTTGACCGGCCGACGTGCGCTGGCCGGAGCAGCAGGCCTTGCTGCACCAGGCCTCCCCCAGCCATGGGCGGTGTTTTAGCTGAATAACAGCTGATGCACCCTGGATTTTTCTGCGAGATGTGTGGGGGGGGATGGTTGACGTGACCTTTGTGCTGTGCATGGCGATGGGCTTCCTTTATTGGGCTATGAGTCCACCCTCAGTTGGAGGCCCTGCGGCCGCTTGGCCCGAAGGCCCGAATGTGACCAAACTTGGACTGGCTTATGACTGGTGGTCAAAGCAGCATGGCTGGCCAAAAATGGGGCCTCCAATTAAAGGCCGGAGTGTAGCTGACACGTAGTTAAGTCACTCAACAAGAAACATTGATACAAGAAGCACAGTCTGTGCTCTGCTCCCTCAAACCCATTGGCAATTTTTGTATGACTGCCAGCAGTACAGTTCATACAGCTTCCTTCCACCAGCCGGCAGTACAGTCCGCACGTTAAGGCACTCAATCCTGCCTGTTGTCAGTCCCTGCCTTCCATATGGCGTTCAGTGCCCACAGGTTTGTGTAAGGACTGTGGGCCGCAAGAGGGGGGTGGAGGGGCTTCTCTGGGTTACGACAAACAGCACTTGGCTCGCCGGGCCCTCACTCAGCACCCGGCTAGCGCCCTCACTCAACACCCGGCTAGCAGTGCGCTGAATCTCATTTAGTCATGAAGCCTTGCGATTGGGAGCCATTTATGACATGTTGGCTCGAGTCGCAGATTTTGTTTTGTGTATGTCAGCCCCTGACCTTTCTGTCTGGATGTCTGTCTCCCTCGTGACAGGCTGAGGCTTCGCGCCGCCTGGCCAAGGCCAAGCGACCCAGCCAGCAGCAAGGCCCGCCCAAGAAGCGGCACCGCGCCGAGGAGGAGGAGGAGGAGGAAGAGGAGGAGGAGGACGAGTACGACGATGACGAGGAGGAGTACCTGTCTTCGGGCGAGGAGATGGGTGGGGGCAGGGGCGCGGAGCGGGGCGCGCCCCGCCGGGGCGGAGCATCGCAGGCGTCTGCGGGCAAGAGCAGGGGCTCGCAAGGCGATGAGCGACGAAGTAGCGCCGCAGCGGCGGCGGCGGCGCCCGCGGCCAAGTCCCGGCGAGGTGTCGTCATCTCAGACGAGGAGGACAACTGATGATGGCTGATGCCCCATACCGGCTGGCAATAGCCAGCATATATCTTGATATATCTCGGCCCCATGATTTTTCCAGAAAAGTTTTACAGGCGGAAGTGCTGTTCCATCACTGGGCGATCTCAGCGGGGTCGGCCAGACCGATGCATATGAATGCTGCATGTGGAGGTTCTCCTGCCTTGGCAGGTGCAAGTGCTTTACCTGACTAGAAATCCAAGGGAGCGCGGTGCAGGCAGGCCGTTTCTTGACTGCCGGTGTGCAGCAAGGCCGATGGCCGACCTTTAATGAGGCTTGCTGGTCCCTGGTCGTGTGATGAGGAATGACATCAGCTACTCATTGCCCACGTACCCCTGTCGGCTGCTGGCGCGGGCGGTGGCGGTGGTAGATTAGTGACATGGAGTGACATCAGCTGCGTGTCCACTTCCCCCTACCTGGATATTATTGCTGTACCGGTATAGGGAAGCCCCACTCGCCTGTTGTTGTGGGATTTAGCAGGATCTGATGGGATCTTGCGGCATCTATATCCCGCTGATAGGTGTTGCAACCACGAGCAATACCCATCTGGCAATTGCTGTGCCAGATGGGCCGAACCGATGTTTTAATTACACGCCTGTTCCTGTGAGTCTCGTCAGATCCAATCATTGAGTATGGTAGCATGGATGTCCATGCAGTGTGTGGCTAGGGACTTGCGCCCTTTTGGCCACGTCGTGCGTGTTCAGGGAAGGATAGCCATCTCTGGCACATTTTGAAGTGCTTGAAGGAGCAGTGAGACGCGTGCAAATTACAATTCGAAATTTGTGTACTAGTACTCTAGTAGGAGGCTAGCAATCCATGTGGTGCGAAGAGATGTTTGTTCACTCATGCCGAGCCTTATTCGAGCAGGGCCCAGAGGTGTAAATGAGTCGGGTGCTAATTTGCCTTTCCTCACCTATGTCTACCCCTGCATGTCTGCGCCTCTGCAGCACTGTCTGGGGAGCCTTCCCAACCGTGCTTCCCAAGCCATCAGCCTGAGCATGTCCTTGTCGCTAAGGCATGAAAAGCGAACATGCAGGGAATCTCCCACATGCTCGCCATCTCCCCTTGCCCGGCACTGCTGGTATAGTGGCATAAGCGTGTCTCCCGTTGTTGACCGTTGCGGCGACGCCTATCTAGTGCCGGCCGTACTAACCGCACCAAACCGCAGCCGGTTCAACGAGTGAACCGTGGCCGAGCCTTTTCGAGCCGGGCCTGTGGGTGTTTCATGTCATTGGCAAAGAACCGCCTTATTTTCACCACTTCCCTGCATTAATGGGGTCAGAAAACGGCTGTTTCTCAGGGGACTCAAGAGGAGCCCAGAAGCATCGCTGGATTCGCTGCATGGGCGTCCGAAACTCCCAACCACCGGCCCAGCCCGCTGCAACGGCAATCACCGATTGGGGTCTCTGGGTCGGCAACACTGGTAATCTGGGTATGCGTGTGGTAGGTATGAAGGGGGCTGGTCAGCAGAGTCAAGGATCAGCAGAGTCAAGGTGATGCAGGAGCGAAGTGGGGGCACCTTCGCGTGGGCAACGGTGGTGGGCACCTTCGAGATTCGGATCAAGGGCGGACATTAGTCACCTCGCAGTTCCCAGTGAAGTAAGATGCGAATGCTTCCCTACAATCAAGGAACGGCAACTCTGTGACATTGCTGTCCAGAAAGCTAAGCTGAATACCGGTATATTATTGTTGGTCACAGTTTTCAAACTTGGTCAATACTGGTGACCCAGATACGCCCCTGAGTGTCAACGCGACCCTGTCGGCTGGCACTTTGCAACCTGCCTGCCTGCCAGCCATTCACGCCCTGCAACATGGGCGGTGTCGTCTCTTCATCAGCAAAGAGCTTAATATCCCACGATTCAGAGGTGCGCGAAGACCCATGCTTCATGTCAGCTGATTGGCGGGGACGGGAGCCTGTGAGGGTACGATGATTCCACCATTTCCACGTGGCTTTCAGTTCGAGGGCCAGCAGGGCTCCACATCTCCGAAGATCCATAGATTCCGTTTGTGTCAGGAGAGGCAGTGCTGTCTTGTAGCCCTATACTGGACCCCTGCCTTTCTGGCTTACAGCCCTATCAACGCTGCGCATGCATGCATGCAGAGATCGAGCGACAGCGACCCCTGCGCCGCCGAGAGCGTTGCGGCACCCGATGCTGGGTACGAACATTTGCATGTCGGGCATCTCCTAGGCATGCACTGGTCAGCTGGCTTTTTTTCCTCCCCACTATTTCTCTCTACTGGTGGTTTCTTTCTCTGCCAACCAGGCAGTTGGGCACCCACTTTATTATTATAATCCTTTCGAGCTGGGTACAAAGGCATCATGGATGGGTCAGTCAGGCGGTAATATATGGCGGCTGGCCAGACCCCTGTCGTGTAGAAGTACTTGTCGCTAGAGCGGCAGTGGAGAACCCTTCATTTCTAATTTCCTAACCGTAGAGCCGCACAATGCTGGCCTCCCTGTCCAATTTCCTGAAGCCTGCGTGGATGACACTATGACAGTGCTGGTTGGCTGATAGCCAGGTGGGCCACCACTCTAAGGCCGGGAGAAATGGAATGTTGCACCTGCTACCAGTCTTTCAAACTGATGTACTGAACCCCATTATACCCTATGCCTCTGCCCTCCACATAGCTGTAATCTCCAGCCAGCGGATTTGGGCGACCATGAACGGCTTGGTTTGATCCACAGTACCAAGACCAGCTGCACACACAGCGCGCGCCAGTCCGACCTTGGGATTGAGGACGGCGATGAGGATGTCATACCGTACGTGTATATGGGAGCACTTGAAAGGACTGAGGAGGAGGAGGGTGCAGTGGGGCGGCACCGAAAAGGTGCCGCTGCCGGCGGCGGAAGCTTGGAGGCCGAGCAGCTATCACATGCGCTGCTTAAGCTGCGGCAGCGAGATCGATCCTCAAGCTTGATGTTTCCCATTCATTGAGGCGCCTCCAAGCCAGTGGGGCCCGCATACTGGCAATATTGCATTTCAAGGTTGAAGCGACGACTTGCTTGTGAGGACAGATGGGATGTGTTCGTGGCAGTCAAGCCGCAGTACAATGACAAAACCAGTCCGTTATTTATTATTGCGTCCGCAACCACCAGTACCGGTGATCAAGTAATCAAATGGTTGAAGGTTGCAGTCTGGGCCTCTCATGACTTATTTTCGATTGGTTTTTTCGTGGGGGGGCTGGATCTGATGGCAGATGCACTGGCACTGGCACTTAAGGCACTTAAGGCACTGCACTTAAGAATTGGTATTCAGTGTTGAAAGAGGTGCAGACCCGCTGGACCCTGCTTAATGCTCGGCCACGTGGGGCTGTTAGATAGGAGCTGCCGGCATTGGTGGACACTGAGCTGCCACTGCTTGGTCCATGTTTGTGTGCCTGATGGGCAAGAAAATAGCGAGTTTGGGGTTTGGGATAAAGTTTCTTGAACCTGGAAAATAGTGGAAGCTTCTACATGAGCAATTTGCAGCCTCCAGCATGAGGGCACTAGGATACTGCAAATGCGTGATTGCTTTAGAAGGAGATGGTAGTACAAATATTTGGGAGGCAGTGATAGGAATAATTCCCTATTTCTACATTCATGACTTCTGCAGAACAACCGCAATGTCTTCTCCTCTACAAATAGGACTTGCTGGAATCTGCTCGTGATATTTTTACTATCATTTTTGGAAGATTTGCGAAGCAACAAAGCTTGCAAATGAACACACATAGCCTGGACATTCGTTTTCTCTCTATATAGCTGTCTGTCTGGATATGAGGGTGACTCCCGTGTTGGTAGAACGGCAGTCTGACATATACAGTGTTTTGTCGAGGGTCTAACATGTTTTTCTTGAGGGCCACTTGCAATTTCCTCATCACCATTGTCCTCACATGGTCTTGTCACACTAGAATATGAGCAAAGGAGATTTGGTCCTGGAAAGCGAAATTCTTGGATCACCCTGAGTCCTGAGATGTCAGAATTCCCGGAGGTCTGACACGTCCCACTGCACTTGACAAGGCATTGGCACGAGCTCCGGACTAATGGGGTTCTGTTACGCAACCGTTTAAATTTTCTTTCCCTTGCCGACCAGACGTTGGGGTACCCTCGCGGCTGAGCCGTTTTTAGTAGGGTCCAGAGGCGTAACGTCATCGACCGATACCGGTATTGTTTTTGTCATATTGTATGAGTTCTCGGTAAAACCTGCAGTTACTACGCCTGATCTCGCTACTGTAACGCCGGCTTTCCATTACAGAATTTTCACAGATTAACATTTGACTATTGAAAGATCCTTCCGGTTCATAAAAACGAGTTTTTGACCATGTGGGTAAGCAAATCTAATGAATTGCCTCACGCGAAGGCAATTACGGTATGTGCATGTCTGGATTGTCACCTTCACAATCATTTGTACTAAAATACTCCTTGGTCGTACCATTCCGCCCGGGAGACATGTGATTGCGGGCATTCTCTGCATCAAGGGACTGCCTACAAGTGCACCCTTGGGGGACTTCCCCTCCTCATGTACCCTCTACGCAAAATCCAGTTGACTTGACGCCGTAACGTTACTATCTAAAGCACTGGTCCGTAGCACTCTTTTGCCTCACGCACACATTATGCCACCAAGTTTTTGAAAAGAGGCATGGCACCAGTGGCTTTGATCTATACCAAGTTAGTTGTCCGCATTGGCTGTAAGGCCTATCAGAGCCCTCGCTGCTTGTTGTTGCACCTCCGCCAAGCTAGACCCCAACAGGCACACAAGGGAAGGGATGGCACCAGCTGCAGCAATCAGGGCTTGGTTGTCCACATTGGCTGCAAGCTTACACAGAGCTGTCACTGCCAACTGCTGTACCTCTGCCGAGCTAGACCCTAACTGGCGCACGAGAGGACAGATGGCACCGGCTGCAACGACCAGGGCTTGGTGTCCACATTGGTTGCAAGGTTATACAGCTTGTGCTGCCGCGTGTTGCACCTCAGCTGAGCTGGACCATGAAGGCTGTTTAAAACAGGGTAAAAATATCTCACAGACAATCATCCTTATGACATCCTAACCCTGATTCATACGACCGAACTGACGTCCTGAGGAAATGAGATCCTGTACGGGAGAGAAAAGTTCTTAGATCTGTCTAATGGCTGTCAGAATTCCCTGAGGCTTGATACGCCCTAGTGCACTTTACAGGGCATTAACACTACCGTAGCTCCGGGGTAAGGGGGCCAAATGCCTCACAGCATAATGCAGTGCAAGCTAGGCATTGCCACCGTCTCTTCATGCTGTGTTCGCACTGACCCTGCAGCTTACAGCAATCCAACTCCCAATCCATAAAAAACAAGCGTGCATTCCACATGCCTTGACCTCCGCAATAACACAGCCTCCATGGAAAAGGATCGTCTGTCTGGCCCTCTCTACATGCAGTGTCCAGCAATAAGAGACGAATGGTGCGCCTGTCCTCAACGTGAGAAATCAGAGTGCACCTGCCCTCAATGCATGAATCTGTCACGAGACTGCTTCTCTACTATACTTTGCACATGAAGCCCTGGGGTACCTGTTCGAGCTTTCGATCCGAATGCATCGGCCATGCTGTGCACTGCTCAAGCGTAGGACGCTGCAGCACTGCAAGTGCAAAACCTAGTTCACATTCCCATTCAAATCCAGCGCCAGCTGCCACATCCGTTGATTCCCAGCCACGGACCATGCCTTTGAGCAGGGCCCAGAGTGTAACATCAATAACCTGGCCCTCTCAGAGCCCGCCACAAGCCACAAACTTACGCCGCACTCGGGGTTCCGCTGGCTTGCCCGCCATGCCACGCCCTTCCCTGCTCTCGGGGTTCCGTGAACAAAACATGGCGGCCAGTCCCCCCCCCCCAATTTATCCATCTTCCCGCCTCATCCACCATCCAGCCATGCCCCTCGCACCATACCGTACTCAGATTCCCTTCGAATACTACAATCCATCGCGGTTCATGCCCCGCCTCATGTACTGTCCATCTCCCTACTAGATAGCCAGTCGTCCTTTACACGCCAGTCGTCCTTTACACGCCTATCTACTCGTCGACCAGTCTGCTCAGTGCCTGCACCAGCGTGCGAAGGTTCCTCTGAACCGTTGAGTCGCGCGTGAACAGGCTCACGTCGGCGCTCACAGACTCCACATGCTCTAGGGTGCGACACAACGTCAGCACGCTGCCGCGCAGCGCACGCACATTATCGTCAGTCAAGACAGCACCCTGCGAATGGGTGGGCACATATTTACGCACAATCAGAAGGCTTACACTGCGCAGCGCACATCAAAGTTATCAAAGAATGTCCACCTAGCTAACGAGTGGGCAGTGGGCACACATTCTTGTTAGTCAGCCAATGATCGGTCATCATCACAGCAATGTCCACATGGACTGGTTTTCGTCAGTCAGCACAGCATCTGGCACATGAGGGGCACCAATTCATGGTAGTCTGCACATGACCCCGCGCATGAGTGGACAGACCAGTGTCCCTACTAGGCCAGTGGTAGCCATCAAGTTAGTCCAACGTAAATCAGATTGGCGATTTCAGCCCAGCCACTCGCCAATATAAGTCGGCTCACCGAAGGCAAGTGCCCACGTTCACACTTATACATTGGCTCCTAGGAAGTCTTTATTTTGGAATCAGAAACTCCGGAGCAGACGTTCTGCAGCGATCAGTGCAGCATTCTAGGACATACGTGGGCGCACAATCTTGTCAGTCAGCACAGCACCCTGCGCATGACGGGCCGCAGGAGGCCCCTTGTGGCCACACAGGAAAATCTGTGCAGGCTGGGGAAGGCAGTGTGCAAAAGAAAAGAAAGAAAGCTACGTCCCGTTGGGGGCGTGAGAGTTAAGGAAACAGTGCAGCCTGGGCCGAAGCCCATCCGCGCCACAGACCGGTAGTGTGCATGTAGGCTTTCGGCACAGAGCACCAGCCAGTTTCCGTGCCGAGGGAACGCGCAATCTGCCCAAAGGGCAGAGCATTCCTCTGTGTCTGCCACACCTATCCTTTTATCCAGCAGTGTTTCCTCATGTCATCATGTGCACATTACACTACCGGTGGCAGACCGCTGGGCTGATACTAACGAAACCTTGACCGGCCTACAGCTGGTCCCCCAAGCAAACAGGGCTTGATCCCTGCACCAGGTCCCCCAAGCAAACAGGGCTTGATCCCTGCACCAGGTCCCCCAAGCAAACAGGGCTTGATCCCTGCACCAGGTCCCCCAAGCAAACAGGGCTTGATCCCTGCACCAGGTCCCCCAAGCAAACAGGGCTTGATCTCTGCACCAGGTCCCCCAAGCGGGAGGCCTTGATAACACCCCTAAATAATTAAGCACCCTAGCAAATAACAGTTCCATTCACGGCGTGCGCCTCCAGCCTTCACAAATACACATCCTATCCCTTCTACACCCCAAATGGCCCACAGCATCACCTGCAGCCTCTAAATGTCCGCCGCCGTCGCTGCCGTTGTCGAGGCCTAGAGTTTGCTGACAAATGCACATCCTATCCCTTCTACACCCCAAATGGCCCAGAGCATCACCTGCAGCCTCTGAATGTTCGCCGCCGCAGCTGCCGCTGTCAAGGCCTTAAATTTGCTGACAAATGCACACCCTATCCCTCTTATAGCCCAGAGCATTACCTGCAGCCTCTGAATGTCCGCCGCCGCAGCTGCCGCTGTCGCCGTCAAAGCCTCCAGGTTGCTGACTAGTCCGCCTTCCCGCAACTCCTGAAGCAGTGGCGTCACCTCGCCCACCAGCTTGATGGACTGCTGGAGGAGTGGCTGGGCCTCCTGCGAGGCAGCGCAGGGTGGGGTGGTTGCAGGGGCACAATGAGCACGGGTTGGCGTGGGCATGGGGTGGGGGAAGGGGAAGAGCGCAGTGAGCACAGGTGGGCGTGGGCGTGGAGAGGGGTGGGGCAGGGGCGCAGTGAGCACAGGTGGGCGTGGGGGCGGGGGCAGGGGAAAGAGCGCAGTGAGCACGGGTGGGCATGGGTTGGGGGCAGGGGAAAGAGCGCAGTGAGCACGGGTGGGCATGGGTTGGGGGCAGGGGAAAGAGCGCAGTGAGCACAGGTGGGCGTGAAGGTGGGGTGGGGGCGGGGGTGGGGCACAGTAAGCACGTGTGGGCGTGCGGTTAGAGGGGGATGGGATGAGAGAGCTGGTGGGGTGGGGGCGGGGATGGGGCTCGAGCGCTTTGAGAGTGGGTGGAGGACATGACTGGAGGCGGGGCAAGGGCTCTGAAAGCAGAGAGGGCTGGGGTGGGAGTGGGGATGGGAGCAGGGGGGCTGTCAGCACCGGTAGCATGGGAAGCAGGGGCAGGGGACAGGAGCAGGGGCAGGGGCAGGGGACAGGAGCAGGATCGGGAGACAGGAGCGGGGGCAGGGGACAGGGGCAGGAGCAGGGGCAGGGGACAGGAGCAGGGGCGGGGGACAGGAGCAGGGGCGGGGCACAGGAGCAGGGGCAGGGGACAGAAGCAAGGGCGGGGGTCAGGAGCGCATTGAGCGCGGGGGGAAGGAGCGCGGGCAAGTTGCTGTCAGGATGCAAACCTGGGATTACCGCATCCTGCCCACCGAAGTATCTCCCGCAGTTCTGTCCCGTACCAAAGTATCTTTTTGGTACCGTAGATTTGAATACTGTAGCTTACCTCAGGTATGAATGTAATATACCAAACAAACCGAAACTCTTGATTTTCGACTGGCATCTGGTGTCAACATCGATATTTTCTGTCTTCTTGCATCTCTTGCCCCTCACCAACATAAATTACGAGGGCAGGCAAAGCACATACATAGTACAGGGTACAAATCCCATCGCGTCCAGGGAGGTGATGACACACTTGAGCAGGGTGAGTAGCAGACTGGCAGTACTTTGTAATTGCCATCCTGACCTGCCTACCAAGCCGCAGCATCCAAATTTCAGTGACTAAAAAAACCCAGCTACGCGATTCAGCTACCGTGAGGAGCGTGATTGGCACTGCACTGCCTCCATGCCTGCCAAGCAGCCAACAGCCAAACTCTACCGCTCCCCCACATTTCTTACCTTCATGACCCGTGTCGCCTCCTCGGCCGCGGCGAAAATCTTGTCAAAGCCCTCCTCCTCAGCCTGTCTGGCAAGCCGGGTCATGATGTACACTAGGTCGTCTAGAGCAACGCCTGGCAGGCCCGCAATCCTGGTAATTGAGCAGGGGGGTCATGGTGAAGGGGAAGGGGGAAATGTCACCCAGCATAACACCTGGCAGGCCCGCAATCCTGGTAATTGAGCAGGGGGGTCATGGTGAAGGGGAAGGGGGAAATGTCACCCAGCATAACACCTGGCAGGCCCGCAATCCTGGTAATGGAGCAGGGGGGTCATGGTGAAGGGGAAGGGGGAAATGTCATCCAGCATAACACCTGGCAGGCCCGCAATCCTGGTAATGGAGCAGGGGGGTCATGGTGAAGGGGAAGGGGGAAATGTCATCCAGCATAACACCTGGCAGGCCCGCAATCCTGGTAATGGAGCAGGGGGGTCATGGTGAAGGGGAAGGGGGAAATGTCACCCAGCATAACACCTGGCAGGCCCGCAATCCTCGTCATAGCGCAGGAGTTACCGAGCAGGGTTTGGGGACCTGGAGATGAGGGCGCAGCAAATGGTTGCAACATGCAACCCTGGATGCGCAATTGGATGCACCCCTCGCCTTTTTACCAGCCTATGCTTGCAGGGACACGATACAATTCAAAACATGGTCTTACAGAAGGGACCCCCCAAATGCCCCCAGGATGAAGATTTCATCATTTTTCTTGTTTATTTACAAATCGTTTATTTCTGGTCATGTCAGGGGACCTTCAAAACATGATCAGACAGTTTTATCAGACACAGCGTTGCAAACAAAAACGATTGGGTAACCCGCAAATGGTTTCCCAACGGGTATCTCGTTTCAGACTACCGTTATGTTCCTTGGCATAACTAATGCATAGATTCACGAGCTCAGATTCGACAGTGCGAAACGTGACGGTTTGCACAGCCTGACGCACAGCCTGTTTCCTGCAGACCTAACCTGCCACACTCGCAAACTATTATTTCACGGTTTCTGACAAGGTTAATAAATCCAGACTCGGACAAGTCATGAGATGCTTAAAGCCCGTCACAGAGCTCGTTTCTTGCCATCTCACCCGCCATGCTCACGCACCACTACGCCCACCCGCCATCCTCACAATATCTACCATGATTCACGGCTTCACGATAACAGCACAGAAAATGCCAAGCAGTGCTTACAGCCTGCTACGCAAAGCAGATTTCTCAGCCACCTGCGATCTCATCCCTACCGTGTTCACACATATTTGGGTTTCAGAGCTTAACCCTCAAGGCCTAAACCCTGCAATCTCCCCTGCCATGTTCATACACTATTTGGGGTGTAAGGCTTAACCCTCAACCCTGAAACCTCCCATGCCATACTCAAAGTTCACACGTTTTTTGGGGTTAGGAGCTAAGCCCTTAACCCTCCGATCTCCCACACACTATTTTGGGCTTAGACCAATATTGAACTCGTGGGGCGGGCTTTGGGTCCTGGTTCTATTAGCGGAGAGAACTCTTAGCGGAGAGCTGAACTCTAAACCCTGTGATCTCACCTGCCGTGTTCACACACTATTTGGCCCTCATGCTCACAGTCCGGGTGGTCAGGGGAGTGCCGCCAGACAGGCAGGGGCATCTGCGCGACAACACCGCGGAGAGGCGAGGAAAATATCAGGGGAGGGTGCTATCATCCTTTGGACAGATATGGGACAGGATTGTAGGAGTGTATGTCATGACAGGTGCAACCGGCTATGCAGCTGCCTTGTCCTTTTGTGGCAGCGTCGGAGTGAATGTGTGGACTGGATTGGACCCTAGGCAGGGGCAGACGGGACGCATGCATGGCTGCTATGCTCTCACACCCACCCCTTGCTACTATCCCTCGCTACTTTACCCTGCAGAACATTTTTTAGGCCATGCATCGCCCCAGGCCATTACCGGTAATGAGGCCATACACTTTAATAGAAGGGAGAAAACCTACCTAGCTGGAAACCTAAATATGATTTTTGTTGAAGCGGAAAGAATGCGGCTTTGTCCACAACCCCCACCAGGGACCGCTGGCCCCCGGACCCCCAGGTCTCCACGCAGCACCTTCCACACTTTCTCACACCTCAGGCATTTTTAATTAACTGCGCGTTTTGAAAACAAAATTACTGCTGCAGAGGTAATCCAGGCCAGGGCCACTGAATCCAGCGCTCCTGCCTCAGCATCACCCTACATGCTCCCACACCCATTCCTTGATCCCATCCCTTGCTCCTATCTCTGGCTCTTGTCCCTGGTTCATATACCTTGCTAATCTACCTTACTCCCATTCGTCCCATCCCTTGCTACTACGCCTGGGTCTTCATATGCTCCCAATCCCATTCCCATCCCATCCTCCCCACCTGTGGCGTTATGTCCAGCAGCGGCTCTGCGATCAGTCCTGACTGGTTGGCCTCGACCACCGAGTTCAGCGGGACGACAGAGCTCACATCAGCCATCTACGCACAAAGAAAGGGGACAGCTCCCATACAAAAACAGCTTCACGCCAAACGGCTTCACTGCTCCAAGCGTCAAGGGTTGAGCGGGACTGCGCAGCCATCTGTGCACCAAGCAGGGCTCCACAGTTTCCATTTGAAGAATCGCCTTCCATAGCTGGATGCTCACACTCTTTCACTGGAGGACGGTCGCGATGCCGGCAAGGCAAAAAGCATTATCCAGCTGAGACTACCCTGCTGTGCTAGAACCTCGTAAAACCAAACCCTCAAAGCGCTCGCCATGCTGTGAGGCGAAAGATGTACTGACTACGTGTGGAAAGGGAACATACAAATTATTTTACATTTTCCAGCAAACCGGAACCAACCTGGGTCTGCATGGACACCCGCCTTGAGGCAGGGCTACCACCTCTACCTGCACTCTATGCATCTCGCACGAATGCCTCCAAAACCCACCCTGTGCCCAAGCTTGTACAGACAACCCCTCCTGCATTATAAGATGCTTTAGTTCCACACGCGCAAAAGCCTCGATGTTACGAATGCCACTAGTGTGAAAGCCTCAATTCCACCCTCACCATACAGGTAGATGCCACAAAAACATACCACACGCCCAAGATCATAAATTTGAACCTCTCAGCATGTGCCTCAGATGCCACCCATGCCAAGTGGAAGACTTTGTTCCACCCATTGATATGCATAATTGCCACATGCCATCAACGCCCTTGCATGAGCCATGCTAAACAGCAGTCTTTTCGCATGCGGATTTGCCACCTCAATCTAGCTGTGACCCCATTCATGAGTCCTGGCCCCATGCGATCAAGCCCCTTGCATGGGCCATGCTCAAGAACAGTCATGAGGCATGCGCACCTACCACCTCAAGTGAGATGTGATTCCATGCATGCATGCATCAATGCTAGCCCCATGCGATGAAACCGAGACCGCTTCCCCGCTCTCCGCTCGCACCTCGCACAGCACGTCCACACGCTCAAGGCTAGGCTTGACGTTGAGCACCTGCCCGACCTGCACGCCTCGGATGCGCACCGGAGTGCCTATCGTGATGCCACAAGCAAGAGGGAGCTCCACGGTTATCTGGTAAGTTGTGCCAGTCCGCATGGCACTGCTGCGGGCCCATGCCGCGAGTGTGAGCGCTGCGGCCAGGCCTCCTAGTAGGAACAGACCGATGCCACCCTCCTTGAGGCTGTTCCTACCCAGGCCGAAATCCTGCAGGCTCCTGTAAGATGGGGTGGGGAAGAGCAGGGGTTGGGGGTTGGGTGGGAAGGGGAGGGGCGGGTCTTGGGGCAGGCCATAGCACCTAGGCGGATAGGCCTGCGTGCGGGTGCGCGTGCGATCGTGCATATTTGCCGCTGAGATTTTCACGTACTTGAGAAGCACGGTCAGCGGCTTGGGCACTGGTAGGCTCGGTGATGCTGCAGGTTGCGATGCGGCAGCGGATCCCGAGGTTGAAGCATCCTCGCTGGATGGATCGCTGGAGAAAACCATGCTCAGTGGCTGACGCCTTTGCGAGATTAGCCGCGACTGAGACCATATCAAGCTAGCTCCCAGAACTGGAGCAGGAAAAGCGGGGATGGGATGCGGAACGGTCCGATGTTGGCACCGATGCGCCCCGCTGCATTTTTGTCGAAGCATTTTGAACTACGTATGCCCCTGGACGCGTGGCAAGACACTCAGCCCCGTGCTCTGAACTGGGCGAGGCTGCCTTGACATCTGACCCGTTGTCGTTCACACCCTGATTCATACCGTAGTCGTGGAAACGGTCCTGCGCCTGCGGACTGCGGTACGCTCCGCAGCAGAACTCCGCAGGACGTACACATCGTTTTTTCCTGCCCACCGCAATCGCATGCACTCATCAGCGCGCTGTCCAACCACTTGATCACCGTCAAGTTCGTCCGCATGGCTAGCGGCATGATCATTCGGACGTCCGGTCGGCCCTTGCCCTCAGAGCTCTCCAACCCACACAGAAAGCCAAACAGCAGCCTGCCATAGCGCTGCACCAACATAGCCCATCCTCTCCAGATCTCTGGATCCTCTATCTGTACAGCAGATTCATCCCAGTGAGAGACGCTGAAACTAACTATACAACTGCCCAGCATTGCAAGCCCTCTTACAGCAGCAACTGATAGCCAGGCTACAGAGCTGTTACACCGGGGTGCTGTCCGCGCGTCCGGCCCCCCTTACTGCCAGCCAGAGAGCCCTCTCCCTCTGATAGCCAGCAGGCTCAGCGCTTGCGCCTGCCAGCCAATCCACCCCTCATCGCGGACGGAGCCATGCCTCACTTCTCCGGCTATGTGTGAGTTGCGCGAGGCCTGGGATATCATTATGCATTGAGCCTAGATCGCTCAGAAGTGTAACACTGAGCCCAGGCCTTGCCAGCACTTTGGTAGTACAATCCGGCTGAACCTGTGCCATATTGCGCCGTATCATGCCGTATTGTCCTACCATGCTTGCCCAGGCATGCGGCGTGCACTCGATGCAACAGCAACAGCCTCGATCCCACACAAATTGCAGTTCGTCAATGCTTATGTCCAATTGCTATGAGCCTCGCAATCTTCATGCCACAAAGCTCATGACAGCAGAGCCCTCCCACTAATAAGGGGTATTCTGTTTTTTCCCACCACTACCATGCAGTTCCTGCCCTCTCACAGCGCATCAACATGCCTTACCTCACTCTCTCACCACAAAGCTTGCCTCGGGCACCATGCACTTTATTTAAAAGACAATCCAGCTACTGCAGCCTAGCCACATAACGCTTCTCTGTCCGGTCCAATTGGGATCAAACCCGGACAGCGGCCTCTGGCCACACACAAGGCTTCCGGCCGGAGGCTTCAGCGGTGCTGACACATGTTGACAAGCCACTCTGCCCCCCTGCCCCCCTGCCCCCCTGCCCCCCTGAACCCCTGCCCCCTGAACCCCTGAACCCCTGAACCCCTGAACCCCTGAACCCCTGAACCCCTGAACCCCTGAACCCCTGAACCCCTGAACCCCTGAACCCCTGAACCCCCTGAACCCCCTGAACCCCCTGAACCCCCTGAACCCCCTGAACCCCCTGAACCCCTGAACCCCTGAACCCCTGAACCCTTGAACCCCTGAACCCCTGAACCCCTGAACCCCTGAACCCCTGAACCCCTGAACCCCTGAACCCCTGCCCCACTAACCCCCTTGGCCCCTCCCTCCTCCACAGGTACGGCGCTGTCGGGAGCTGGGGTACGTTGTCGGCCTTATGCTTCCTGCTCTCGGGAGTCTTCACGGACATCCTCCTAGTGCGCTGGACGCTCGTCTTCGCCTACATCTTCACAATCATTAACACGCTGCTGGGCTTCCCGGCCGTGTGGTACTGGTTGCCGGAGGGGGGGCACGACCTCAGTGTGGGCTCCCTGGCGTGGGCTTCCGCATCCCTCACATTTCAAGTGGGTTCGGGGATTTTAAGGGGTGAAACAAAGTTTAAAAGTGGCACTAGATGTTTCAGTCATGCCTGGGACATAACTCGGAAGGGAGGGGGGGGGGGGGTTCAAGGGAACCAGACACAGGGGAGGAGTGGGAGGGGAATCAAATACATGACATTTTGGTGTGTATGAGCAGTGTGTGGGCCTGTGAGGGATAACCTCTTGCCATCGATGTTATGTTTTTACCTCACTGCCCCCCTAACCCGCAGGCTTTGGGTCTGTGGCGGCTGTTGTGGGATGAGCGGCCCATTCGTTTCAAAACGGAGGACGAGGAGACCTTGTGGCGGTGCTTTCACCGCCGGTCAGGGATGGCACGGTTGGAGTGCATGCTGGTGGGTGCTTGGCTACTGCATGCTGGTAGGTGCATGGCTACTGTATGCTGGTAGGTGCATGGCTACTGCCTGATGGTGGGTGCATGGCTACTGCATGCTGGTAGGTGCATGGCTACTGCCTGATGGTGGGTGCATGGCTACCGCATGCTGGTAGGTGCATGGCGAATACATGCTGGTGGGTGCATGGGTACTGCATGCTGGTGGGTGCATGGCTACTGCATGCTGGTGGGTGCATGGGTACTGCATGCTGGTGGGTGCATGGCTACTGCATGCTGGTGGGTGCATGGGTACTGCATGCTGGTGGGTGCATGGCTACTGCATGCTGGTGGGTGCATGGCTACTGCATGCTGGTGGGTGCATGGCTACTGCATGCTGGTGGGTGCATGGCTACTGCATGCTGGTAGGTGCATGGCTACTGCATGCTGGTAGGTGCATGGCTACTGTATGCTGGTAGGTGCATGGCTACTGCCTGATGGTGGGTGCATGGCTACCGCATGCTGGTAGGTGCATGGCGAATACATGCTGGAAGGTGCATGGCAAATGCATGCTGGTAGGTGCATGGCTAATGCATGCTGGTGGGTGCATGGGTACTGCATGCTGGTGGGTGCATGGCTACTGCATGCTGGTGGGTGCATGGCTACTGCATGCTGGTGGGTGCATGGCTACTGCATGCTGGTGGGTGCATGGCTACTGCATGCTGGTGACCTGTGCAGTACTACCGGTACGGTACATTATGATTTTGTATCGTAACCTTGTTATCCATCGTTGGATACTACTGCTGTAGTGCTGTTATCTGCAGAATGTTGTGTGCCCCGACAGGACAGTGGATATTTTTCTTATGGCCATCATTACCCTTGACGTCTATCCCTGGACAGTTCTGCTGGAATCTTCCGCTTTTCTTCAGGGCCATCATAACCCTTGATTTATCTCCCCGGATATCTCTGCTGTGATCCACCGTTTATGACTCCTGCCTCACAAGCAGGCCAGTGACTGTTTGCCTGTGTCGTGGTGCAGATGCTCCGGCACGCTAAGTGGCGGGAATTCCAGCCTGGGGATGTGATCTACCGCGGCACCCATGATGCCCCCAGCCTCAGCTTCATCTTTGAGGTGACTTGTAATGTTGCTAGGTTCTTGAGGCAGGCGACAGAGAGAGGGCAGAGGGCCAGATGGGGCAGGGGAGGTCTCAGCACTCGCAAAGCACACACTGCAACAAGGTAGATCCAGGTGAGAGGAAAGACAAGATGCATATCCTGCGCCCAGCAAATGTTGGCGACGTAATTGGTCTACCTGGACACTGGGGACGCACCCTCTTGATCTTTTGAGGTTCTTTATTTAGTTATCTATAGGGACTTTGCCTCCTGTACTGTGTATTTGCCTGCCTTTCCGGGTACGAATTAATTGTTTCTTTTAGCCTCTGAAAGCTGGCCTCGACGCTTGAAAATGAGTATTTTCATGGACTGGCCTCAACATTGTTCAGTAGGAAGGAAGGCAAAGCGCATATACTGCAGATTTGCTTTGCCTTCCCTCATAATTAACGTTGTTTGGGGTTGAGGAATCCATGTAATTACTATTAATCGATTGTCGACGCCAGTTTCCAGTCGGAAATTAAGAGTTTTTGGTGAAAAGTTTGCCCCGACGGCAGCTTCAGAATCATTTTTGATGCCCGAGGGAAGGCAAATCAAATCTACGGTACAGATGCGCAAAACAGCACTGGTTTTGGGGGGATCTTGATAAATGGGACTGGGCGGGGATGCACCAAGATAGAGAACTACGGAACGCGGAGTCAAGCGAACAGTGCGATGCCCAAAGGCCTTACATTTGCTCAGTTTGTTGCGGTATGGCTTTTACTGCGTTGACACAGCCCCCCCCCACCCCCCAGGCCCAGATCTCGGGGGTTCAGGCAGCGGCGGGGCACAAGACACGAACCCATGCTAACTCAACAGAAGCGAGGGAGGTGTGAAAGGAATGCGACTGCTGATTCTATCCTGCCCTCACAGCGGTTGAATCTCCCCTCCCCCCTCCCTCAGCGGTTCAATTCCCCGTCTGCCACTCCCTGCCCCTTTCATAAGGAAGGGGTGAAAGGAATAATGCTGCTGATTCTATCCTGGCCTCACTGCTGTTGAAGCCCCCCCCCTACCTCTTTCACTCCTGAAGGGCCTAGTCACCCTGACGGCCCGCAGGAGCGCCAATTGGCTTGCCCCAAACGAGTCAGCCGAGGATGCAGCGGATGTCACCCACAGCCACCTGAAGGGGAGCGGGCAGTTCTTCCACCTGATGCTTCTTTCCCTGTTTGGCGTGTTCTGCGGCTTTGAGCAGACGGTGGTCATGTCCGTGGTCGCGAAAACAAAGGTGGGACCCAATACAAAACGTAGGAAACGGCTGGAAATTCCCTCTAGGAAACAGCTGGAAATTTCCTCTAATGACACATACTGACAGCTTACCTTTGCAGACGGCTTTCTTCTATTTCCACCTCCACATTCTCTATGTACCCTCTCCTGCCCTGTGCACACTCTCCTGCCTGTCCACACTCTCTTGCCTTGTCCACACTCCCCTACCTAGACCACAATCACCTACCCTATTCATACCCTCCTGTGCTGTCCACACTGTTCTATTGCATCCACACTCTTCTGTCCCGTCCACACTCCTGCCCTGTCCACATCCTCTTGCCCTGTCCACACCCTCCTGCCCGGTTGACTGTCTCTCGCGCCGTCCACACTTTCCTGCCCTGTCCACACTCTCCTGCCTGATCCACACTCTCTTGGCATGTCTACACTTTCCTGTCCTGTCCGCGCTCTCCTGTCCGGTCCACACTCTCTTGGCATGTCCACACTTTCATGTCCTGTCCACACTCTCCTGTCTGGTCCACTTTCCCCCCCTCGCCAAACTCCACCCGGTCGTTTCCCTCACGCCTGCAGGTCCGATTTGTGACGTGGGACGCAGAAGCCATCCTGAAGATGGCCTCGGGAAGCTGCGGCCCCGCCCTGCCTGCCTATTGGCGGGCCATGGCTCTGTACAGCATGTCAGATGAACTGAGCAGCACTCGCATTCACGAGCAGCACTCCTACACATCCAAGGTAGGAACAGCAGGAGTAGCAGCAGCAGCAGTAGCAGTTTTTATTTTAGCTGGAGCAACCTAAAATAAGTACTGAACAGCAGGAGTAGCAGCAGCAGCAGTGTTAGTCTTTAATTTAGCTGGAGCAACCTAAAATAAGTAATAACGCTAAAATGAGCAGTGAACAGCAGCGATTGCTTCCACCAGCAGGATTTGTAAGATAATACCAGCAGCAGGAGCAGCAGCAGCAGAGCTTGTTGTAGTGCTAACCAGACCACCTTTGTAGCTGCAGTGTAGCTGAAATGCAGCTGCACCCAAGTGTAGCTGAAATGCAGCTGCACCCAAGTGTAAGCACTGGCCAGCAGCAATCCAATCAAGGTGCATCAAAGGTAGACGGGATCGAAGTTTATTTGTGTGCGCGTTGGACCACCTCTGGGGGCCTGCCAAACATAAGCACTGGCCAGCAGCACTCCAATACATCTAAGGTACACATCTAAGGTACATCATTGTTTTTTGTGTGCACACTGCACAATCGACCACCTTTGTGGGCCTGCCAAACAACCACTGCTGTACCAATTGGGGGACCAAGCCTTGACCCGCCTATGGCAGGTGGCCCAAGCACCAGGGCTGGCTGCGCTTAGCCCTGCCGACCTTAGGCAGCAATTGAAATCAAAACAAATTGAAATGGACACTGAACAGCAACACTCCTTGTCTGCACAAGGTGGGACGGGAAACAACGTATGCACCTTGCTCCGAAACTGATGCCTAAGCCCTTGGCACTCAACCCTGGGCCTTGAAACCTGGGGGCTCCTTTTCCACCCGAAACCAGAGGCCGAAACTGAGACATAGCCACGGGCTCTAAGACCTGACCTAGACCTCGGCCCTCCAACTTTTGAAGTTGGAATTTGAAACGCGGGGGCTCTGAACAGCCTGAGACCTAGGCCGTCGTCCCTACATCTCAAAACCTGTAACATGGTGACTTATTTTCAATCCCAAGCCAAGGTGAGCCTGAGGGCAAGAGCTGGATCCTAGACAGCCGATGTACTCAGTTATGAAATGGAGTCCTTGGCCCTAAGCCTGAATTGGATTTTCTTTTATTTTAACCTCAGATAGATCTGCATGAGCCTGGAGAAAGGACTGGATCCGGACAGGCTGGAGGCATTCCGTTTTGAATCTGAGACCCAGGCGTTGTATGTGCTCATATTCTGAAACTGATATGGTACACAGGTCATGAATTCACGTGAATAAAGTAACGGACACCCAGACCATGCATTTGGAATCTAAAAATAAGACCCAAACCTTGCAGTTGAATTCTGGAACTCAAACCCAGGGCTTGCATCTGAAATTTGAAACTGAAACCCGGGCCTTGCACTGGAATCCTGAAACTAAGACCGAAGTCTTGCACTTGAATGGTAAAACTGAGATCCAGGCCATACACTTGAATTATGAAACTGAGACCCAGGCCATACCCTTCAATTATGAAACTGAGACCCAGGCCATACCCTTGAATTATGACACTGAGATCCAGGCCATACACTTGAATTATGAAACTGAGACCCAGGCCATACCCTTGAATGATGAAACTGAGATCCAGGCCATACACTTGAATTATGAAACTGAGATCCAGGCCATACACTTGAATTATGAAACTGAGACCCAGGCCATACCCTTGAATTATGAAACTGAGACCAGGCCAAACACTTGAATTATGAAACTGAGATCCAGGCCATACACTTGAATTATGAAACTGAGACCAGGCCATACCCTTGAATGATGAAACTGAGATCCAGGCCATACACTTGAATTATGAAACTGAGATCCAGGCCATACACTTGAATTATGAAACTGAGACCCAGGCCATACCCTTGAATTATGAAACTGAGACCAGGCCAAACACTTGAATTATGAAACTGAGATCCAGGCCATACACTTGAATTATGAAACTGAGACCAGGCCATACACTTGAATTATGAAACTGAGATCCAGGCCATACACTTGAATTATGAAACTGAGATCCAGGCCATACACTTGAATTATGAAACTGAGACCAGGCCATACACTTGAATTATGAAACTGAGATCCAGGCCATACACTTGACTTGTGAAACTGAGACCAGGCCATACCCTTGAATTATGAAACTGAGATCCAGGCCATACACTTGAATTATGAAACTGAGACCCAGGCCATACACTTGAATAATGAAACTGAGATCCAGGCCTTGCATTTGAATTCGGGAACTGCGACCCAGGCATTGCATCTAAAATCTGGAACTGAGACCCAGGCCTTGCATTTAAGTTCTGAAACTGAAGCCCAGGCACATGCATTTGAAATCTGAAACTGTAACCCTGGCGTGCATTTGTTGTGAATCTTCATCATCAAACGAGGGTGAATACTAGGGGGAGGACTGGATTCGTTACCCCTTATCCCTAAACATTGAAACCTTTTATCTCTCTACCCTTGACCCCAAACTAGACCCGAGTGAAACTGAGGGAGAAGACCGGATCCTCACACTCCTCATCCTAAATCCCTAACCCTCAAACCTTGATCCTTAACCAAACCAGGGTGAGCCAGAGGGAGAGGACTGGATCCTGGGCGGTCGGACGCGTGATTTGTTGCCGCTGGATGCTGACGAGGAAATCGACAACGCTAGGACCTTCTGGGTGAGGCCGGGCAACAGGGTGCAGAACTAAGCGCAAGCAAGAAAGCAGATATGGTGCAAACATGAAGCTGCGTTCCGGATAAAACTCGCAAGTATCTTCATGTCCCATCACACAAATATCTTCCTACCTATTTAAAAATATTTGTATTCCTATATGAACAGCTGGCTTCAGACCTGAATACAAAATTTACCCCGGACACAAACAGCAAACTACTTTTAGCTCTCTCTCTCTTCAGCTCCGCTTCATACTGCCTGGCCCTTTCGAAAAAGACATGAGGCATGGCTTAATGAATGCTATAAGTACAACCGACCTGCTCCTCTGGTGCACAGGGCATCCTTAAGTGGCTATTCGCAAGCATGTCACCGATGCCGCCGCCGGGGCTCCGCCATCGAGCCTTGCCCACCAATGTCGTGATGGTGAGCAGCAAAATGCTACTATTGCCTGATTGACAAACGTTTGTTTGTGAAGAAGTTGCTGAATCGTATGGTAGCACACGACCAGGTGTCCGCTTAGTGTACGCGCCTGCCCTTGCCTTTGACCTTGGCAACCCCTGTGATTATGATGAGAAGTTTTTTCCAGATTAGTATTAGTTTCTTTCTGCACTGGTTGCTAAATTTTGCCAAGTGTGGGAAGAGGTAAAGAAAACTACGGCCCGCAGGGGCGTGTGGGTTAAGGAAACATCGCGACATGGGCCGGGCCTTGTCCGCGCCGTTACCATGATGTGCATACCAGGTGTACATACCTGAGCTCGCCAAGAAGCCTTGCCGACCAATGTGGTTATGCGTGGTGAGTAGCCTTTGCCTTGCTTCACTGTTTCGGCCCTCCCAGTTGTATCCCAAGGCAACCACTTTCACGATAGGTTAACAATGCTGCCTGCCGCCTGCCTTCCCAGCTTCTCCCTGCATGTCCGCAATCGACCTGGACGTACGACCATGTACGTCTAGGCCACACGCCACAGACACCCCGCCGTCCAGGCCACACGCCACAGGCACCCAAAAAATGCTGCCTGCCACCTTCCTTCCTCGCTACTCGCAGGTCCGCAATCGCCTCCTCCTGGAGCAGGAGCTGGTGAAGAATGGCAGCCTGGTGCCGCCATGCCTGTCCACGTGGCCCTCACTCGTCCATGATCTACCAGGCCTTCCGATCTATCAGGACACAAACTGTGATAAGAAGCCCGCTGGCAATAGCATGGCAGCAGGAACTGCTTCTGGATTGGGTGCTGCCACAAAGCATCTTTCGAGGGACCTGGAGGACGAGGCCAAACGACACTGCCAACCTGGAGCACCCCGGAGTGCCAGCCTGCCAAGCCCTGAGGTGCCTGGTAACGGGAAGGACAGCTGAGACAGCTGAGAGGTTCATTCAGGACGTTGAACTTGTGGACGCTTCTCAGAAGATGGACCAAAGGCTGGAAAGGAAAGGAAGTCTGAGAATTCTCCAGCCTCTGGTACTCCAGCATATGTCATGATTCTCTTTAGAAGAGAATGGATGCTTCAAGGCCAGCTACTTCGGTACTATGGGCAGGACCCACAGACCAGGTCAATGATGTTACCCTTCTGAGCCCTGCTCAAAAAAGCTTGCCCGCTAGCTAAGAAGCTGGGAGGAAATAACGAAAAAACACATGGGGGCACGACAAGAAAATGGGGAAAACAGACCAGGTGTATCGTCATGGGCTGAAGTGCGCGCAACGTAAAACTCTCTGTCCGTGTACCGATATTATATCTCACTCATGCTATTCATTATGGGCCTGGGTTTTACATACTGCAGGCTCTGGATACATTGCTGACGGTCCGTGCCTAAATAGCGGCCACCCAGGTAGTTGCTGCACTTAACGGGATTTATTATACCGGCATTTGTATGGCAGCTCTAAGCGATCGCAATCACCAGATCAGCCAGTCACAACAAAACTAGGCAATTACGCAATGCAATCACTGATGCTAGCTAAAAGTACCATTAACTTTCATTACAAAACCACCTGTTTCGCAAATTACACGCTTTGACAAAATTACTCGGCCCGAAATCACTGTTTGCCCCCCCCCCCGGCTAAAAGTACCAGTACACAGTAGCTTTCTTTACAAAACCATCTGCCAGCGCTGGTGCAGTGCGCTAGTCCTGGTTTATAATTATTTGTGTCCAGTTGTCCACAGCGCCATGCACCCAATAAGTAAATCATACAGCACAGCCCGAGATTATCCTACCTAGTAAATCATACAGCACAGCCTGAGATTATCCTACCTAGTAAATCAAACAGCACAGCCCGAGATTATCCTACCTAGTAAATCAAACAGCACAGCCCGAGATTATCCTACCTAGTAAATCAAACAGCACAGCCCGAGATTATCCTACCTAGTAAATCATACAGCACAGCCCGAGATTATCCTACCTAGTAAATCATACAGCACAGCCCGAGATTATCCTACCTAGTAAATCAAACAGCACAGCCCGAGATTATCCTACCTAGTAAATCATACAGCACAGCCCGAGATTATCCTACCTAGTAAATCATACAGCATAGCCCGAGATTATCCTACCTATTAAATCAAACAGCACAGCCCGAGATTATCCTACCTAGTAAATCATACAGCACAGCCCGAGATTATCCTACCTAGTAAATCAAACAGCACAGCCCGAGATTATCCTACCTAGTAAATCATACAGCACAGCCCGAGATTATCCTACCTAGTAAATCATACAGCACAGCCCGAGATTATCCTACCTAGTAAATCAAACAGCACAGCCCGAGATTATCCTACCTAGTAAATCATACAGCACAGCCCGAGATTATCCTACCTAGTAAATCATACAGCACAGCCCGAGATTATCCTACCTAGTAAATCATACAGCACAGCCCGAGATTATCCTACCTAGTAAATCATACAGCATAGCCCGAGATTATCCTACCTAGTAAATCAAACAGCACAGCCCGAGATTATCCTACCTAGTAAATCATACAGCACAGCCCGAGATTTTCCAGCACAGTAAATCAAACAGCACAGCCCGGGATTTCCAGCCTATTAAATCACGGAGCAAAGTGCCCGAGAAGAAATCAAACAGCACAACCCGGGATTTTCCATCCCAGTGAATCAAACAGCACATACCGAGATTTCCTATGATAAACCGGCACGACAATTATTTATGTCATGTTGTCCACTGTTCAAAGCGCCCGAGAAGTAAATCACACAAGCACAGCCCGGGCACATTTTCCATAACACACCAACAGGCGCTCCACAGACCAAAACCACAAAATAAAAAATCTGTAAGAAAAATATACCCACAGAATATTACCCCACTTTAAATGGCTAATCCGGCGTGCAGACGGGCATAAGTCATCCTGGCTTGAATACGGTAGTGGTAATAATGCGTAATAATGGCTAATACGTGGCAGTAGCCCAGAACCTTTGCATCAGCCTACGATACATCAGCCTATAATCCAAGTGCCTAACTGTCCAACTGCCTAACTGCCGCGAAATGTCGGCCTGAAAGTTGAAGCATACGCATGTGTATAAGGCATCCTACGACAGAAAATCTGGACGTCTAAACCATGCTGCTTGGCCAGACAGACAAGTGGCAAGTGGCTGAGCCCATGATTGCTTGATCATGGATTGTAATACAGGAGCCGGAGGTACCGTTTCACCCCCTGGTTTCACCAATTATTTCCAGTCAGGACATAAAATCAGGTAGACATGTACAGAAAGAGAACAAATTGACTCGTGAGCGGGCAGGTAAATTGAGACATACGGTAGTGCTCACACCCAAATCGCAAGACTAAAGGACCTCTTGAAACATATACACATTGTTTCTGGGTCCCACTCTTCCCGCTCCGAAACGCTATAGAAAACACTCAGTGCATTTTGAGTCACAGCACACAGTGAACGCAAACGAAGCAGCAGGCGGGTGGTGGGTGGTGGGCTACCCTCTTGCTGGCAGGGCCCTTCACCAGCGTGGCAGGGTCCTCAATCAGCGTCACTTGGCCAGACTCTGCCGGTGTGACTAGCCCTCCGCTCACCCAGCCTGGCAGCATCCGCCCCACCCAGCCGGTCAGAACCCGCCCCCAGCCTGCCTGGACTGGCTGGGGCACTGGCACTGGCATTGGCACCGGCTTCGGCACTGGGGTTGACACCGGCACCAGCAGAGGCATTGGCATGGGCACTAGCATCGGCTTTGGTACCGGCATGGGCATGGGCATCCTTCGCACCGTCACCACTGCCATGTTGCCAATGATCTGCTCCATCATCACCTCCACGTCAGCCATGCTAGGTCACTGGCTAGCGTCCCGGTCAATGCAGCACCTGATCAGGTCGCCGATCTGCATGGCCGCCTGGGAACCGAATGGACGCAGAGGGGTCAAGTCCAGTTTCCTAGAAAGGTCCAAGTTGGCAGCTGGCAGCTGGCAGCTAAACCATAAACCCTTAACCCTAACGGAGAAATCCCTAATCACTAAAACCTGACGGGAAGGGCCCTAAACCCTAACGTATAGATTCCTATCCACTAAAACCTAACGGGAAGGGCCCTACACCCTAGCAAGCAAAAAGGATGCCCTGGCTTATAAAACGTCTAAGACTCAACCACCGCGCTGCCAACGTGGGGGTAGTGGGGGAGGGGGGGGGCGGGTCTGGCTTCTGGGTGACTGGGGAGTAATGTAGGGTTCGTCCTGAGATGTTGATCTTGAACCGTAACGGGCAAGGCCCTAAACACTTAACCCTGTCGGGCAAAGCTGTAAACACTAAAACTTGGCAGAAAGGGCCCTAAACCCTGGTAATGGACAAAACCCAAAACATTAGAACCTGGCGGGGAAATCCTTAACCCTAGCGGACAAAGCTCTAAACACTGTTACAGCCGGATGGGAAGGGCCCTTGACCCTAACTGTTTACCTTGAAGGGGTGGGGAGGCAATCTGAGGCCTCAACCTTCAAAGTTAAACTTGTAGATCCTGAAACCTGAAACCTGTGCCTGGACAACCTGAACACTGAACCCCTTGTAACCTTCATGTCTTTAACCCGAAAACCTAGATATGTGCTTGCTTAACCCTAACCCCTGTCAGACATTATGCGGTTTGTTAACCCTAACCCCTAGACCTGCATTTTTGAACCCTAACCCCAAGACCTGCAGTTTGTCAATCCTAAAACCTATACCCTCCGTCCTTGCTCCTTAGCCGCAATCGTGGTGCGCTCATGAGGTCCTCGTCCACCAGATGCTGCGTCACGTGGATGCCCCACGTGTCCGCCTCGAAAGAGGCCGCAACCACCGTGCTGCGTACATGGGGTGGGGGCAGGTCTGGCCTCTGGGTGACTAGGGAGCAATCTTAGGCCTCAAGCAGGGCCTGCCGTTCTCTGGGCCGCCGGCTGTAGGCTACGCCAGGTTTGGTCCCAGTCGGGCTTGTTGCATGCAGCGGTGCGTGGGGCGTGGGGCGGCCCACTGAAAGTGGTCTCACATCCATATTAACGAAGTACTGTCGATGTAGCAATGTATGTCTCCCAACCACACACCCGCCCTGGCCTGCCACACCTTGTTGATTTGCTCCTGACGAGTGCGCGCCCAGGCACAGCAGGTTATTTGCATGGCAATTTGCTGGCCATGCGGCATCCATGTAACCCCAGTCATCAGTGTCTCAGACATTCGTATGTGCATGCCATGCATACGGTATGGACTTGCTCGCAAGTATTGCAATTGACGCATTGCCAAAGCCCTACATGCATACACTCATGCAGCAGACGCAAACGTCACAGCAGTGTCGTCATAGTCGTCAGTTAAGTACTAGTGCGTAATGCGTGCGTGGGTACAGCATACCGTAGACCATATTAACCGACCCAGCAATGCAAAGGACGCCCCTTCCTAATTTCACTCCAGTTTCAAGCATTACATATTCGCGCACGTCATATTACAACGATGATCAAGCGTCTGATCGGCAGCTGCTTCAACGGCAAGGCCACTTCCAACAGGGTCAGGTCGTCTCTTCATCATGAACAGCAGGTGAGCAGCAGGTCCCTTCCAATCACAGAAATAAACTGCCTGCTTTTTAGAATCATCGGAATTGCTGTGGTGCCCTCAGGGCACCTTAGCAATTTCGATGATTCTAAAAAGCGCGCCTCACGCGCCGCGCCATCAATGTCGATAGATGCTTCATTCGTTCTCCTCGGTTTTGTGCAAATAACACACTGTTAAGCATGGCGAGCATTCCGGCCCTTATAGCCTATCCTACGGCAGTCCCCGCCCGCCCGGAGTCGGTCAAGGCTGGTACCCGGTGGCTGGTACCGGTAGACTACTCATCGATGATGTTTGATCAACATACAATTGCTGCATCAAGCCCATGATGCAAGCATGCATGGTCAACTCGATATCCCCTGTAGCTGCATCCCGATACCAGCCATGACAGGTTGACCCATCCCAGCAGCCCTGCCTCCCAATCAAGCAAGTATCTTCCACCCAGCTCCGCTATGAGCCGAAACCTCTGACGCCTTCAGCGGCCTTGCCGATGCATCACGCACTGGAATGCGTGATCCAAGATAGAACACCCCGGCAATTGCCTGCAACCTGCCTGTTGATTGCTCCGCTCCTTTTCCTGATGACCCCCTCCTGGCTCCTTCCGTCGCCGCGCGCTGCTGTGACGGAACACGCAGGTGCCATCGAAAGCGACCTCTGCGTCGCCATCGTCCGATGGTGTAGATGGTGGCCCTTCACGGCGCACGACTGATGAGACCAGCGGTAAGCATGAGTTGCCATACGGCATACTGTTTTGGCTGAGTGGACTCTCGAATATATCTGTCCAAGAATTTCGAATTGAGGCACCTGGCTAGAGATTATTGGGTACGGTGCGATACCAACTAAATGCATGCAGAAAAATCAATTACCAGCCTTTCACCTCACAGCTTTTGATCTGGGGAGGGGTGCGTCACCAGCAGGCGGATCTCCTGCAAGCAGGTTCCACACTTTCCTTTTGACCAAGGGGAAACACTCAGGCCACCACTGGATTTAGGGACACCTGACATTGCGTCCTTCACGACCATTCCAAGCGGCTGATGTCGCTATGTTACCCGTTGTATACGAGGCATGAATTCAAATGGGGTTCCGAGGGGCATGAGTGGTGTAGCCGCAGGGTTTCCAGCAGGTGGCTGCCATGCGGCTGTTTGCTATGTCGTGGATCATGGCAACTAACTTCCAACTTAGGGACTGATCCGATAGATACGAGCAGAGATTCGCTTCTGCTGGCACTTGAATCTGTCACAATGGGCCTATTGTATGGCGCCCCCCTGGTCCACACCCTCCTGATCCAAGTAGCAGCCCATGCCTCTCAGTCACGTAGTTGATTGTTGAGCCAGGGTCCCCATACATGTCGTTTGTGGGGGTAGGGACTTAGGTGGTAGGGGTCGGTATTTATTAGAAGGGAGATCATGAGGGTGCACTGATTACAGATTGTTAATTTGATATATGTAGCTTGTCCCACAGGTCATTCAGACCAACATTTAGTTTACCACATGGGTGGATTATCTGCCTGTCATTTCCAGGACACAAACACGTCCAAAATATGCTGGGGGTTCCAAGAGGCCAGGGCAGCCAGGGTCCCTGATCTGCTGGTTGCTCATTTTCAAAGGATAAAAATCCAGGTTTGGAATAGCAGTCATTCCTTGGGCTCTAATCCGGATCTCCTGTCCTCTTCTAAAATTATTTCAGTTGAACAAATTGGCGGGTGAGTACTGTATTAAATAGCATCTAGCATTTCCTGTACACTGGGAATACACTGGGCGAGAATGTCGATTAACCTTTATTTTAGTTTATTCTTATGGTATGGACATGCCCAGATCCAATCAAACTCCCTCCGCAGGTTTAGGATAGCCCGGGTATATAGTTTACGGCTGTCTCGACTCTGATTCCATCCTGCTTCCCACCTTGGATCCTCACTGGCTCTGACTTTGTCTCCTGGGTGTAAATTATATGAATTTGGCGAATGCTCCTTGCTCTGCCGACGTTGGCTCCTGATTCTGCTGTTTGTGTGGTGCTAGCGTCTGCTGTGCTGTCGTTTTCCTTTCGTTCTCTCTGTTCGTTTCATTCTTCTGGTTGGTTTTGGTTCATAGTTTCTCCAGTCCCCAGTCCCCGGAATTTTGCACTCGGGGCAGGCTCAATCAATCTCACAGGCTGAATGCATTTTGCTAGGCACATGCAGCCCCTTAGTTGGATCCAGGGGTGATTCAGAGTCCTGGTCTATCTCAAATTCTAAAGCGTCGATCAAAGCCGGCTCATCACTGCATGGATCCAAGACCATGAAGTGCGATGTGCGGCAGAGAAGTATGTGCAGCCAAAAATAACAGGCATTGATGGTTCATTCTGGTCCAATGATAGTGCCAATGACATGGGAATTGTTCACTTGTTCTCATTTCCACCCACTTTTACTGCTGGCCCTGCCCCCCGGCTGCTGGCTGCCACTCTTGTCTATCATCCATGACCGGCCAATTCCCCTTTTCTTGCACTCATGCGGCTGTCATGTTCCTCTGTTGCAGCAGGTGCCCACGCTCCAAAACATACGAAAGGGGCGGTCGCGGAGAAGGTTGAGGATCTTGAGGCTCAGATCAAGCTGGCCAACATCATGAAAGAGCTTGAGGTGACTTTTCTTTGCTTGCCTAACAAGGTCTCCAAGTACCGGTGTCACATACAGTGAATGCCATTGATGCTAATTAGGTAATAAGGATAGCAAGCAGCTGAACGCTAAATAAACCACCCTCGTAACTCATGTCGGGGATCAGCCGCAGCTGACTGTACTGAATGACAAACCTTTAAACCCACCCTTATAATGCCTGAGGTCCTCAGTCGCAGTTGAACCCTAAACCCACCCTTATAATGCCTGAGGTCCTCAGTCGCAGCTGAACCCTAAACCCACCTGCATAATAATGCCTGAGGTCCTCAGTCGCAGCTGAGCCCTAAACCCACCTGCGTAATCATGCCTGAGGTCCTCAGTCGCAGCTTAACCCTAAACCCACCTGTGTAATCATGCCTGAGGTCCTCAGTCGCAGCTGAACCCTAAACCCACCCTTATAATGCCTGAGGTCCTCAGTCGCAGCTGAACCCTAAACCCACCTGCGTAATCATGCCTGAGGTCCTCAGTCGCAGCTGAACCCTAAACCCACCCTTATAATGCCTGGGGTCCTCAGTCGCAGCTGAACCCTAAACCCACCTGCGTAATCATGCCTGAGGTCCTCAGTTGCAGCTGAACCCTAAACCCAACAGCATCATCATGCCTGAGGTCCTCAGTCGCAGCTGAACCCTAAACCCACCTGCATAATAATGCCTGAGGTCCTCAGTCGCAGCTGAACCCTAAACCCACCTGCATAATAATGCCTGAGGTCCTCAGTCGCAGCTGAACCATAAACCCACCTGTGTAATCATGCCTGAGGTCCTCAGTTACAGCTGAACCCTAAACCCACCCTTATAATGCCTGGGGTCCTCAGTCGCAGCTGAACCCTAAACCCACCTGCGTAATCATGCCTGAGGTCCTCAGTTGCAGCTGAACCCTAAACCCAACAGCATCATCATGCCTGAGGTCCTCAGTCGCAGCTGAACCCTAAACCCACATGCGTAATCATGCCTGAGGTCCTCAGTCGCAGCTGAACCCTAAACCCACCTGCATAATAATGCCTGAGGTCCTCAGTCGCAGCTGAACCCTAAACCCACATGCGTAATCATGCCTGAGGTCCTCAGTCGCAGCTGAACCCTAAACCCACCTGTGTAATCATGCCTGAGGTCCTCAGTTACAGCTGAACCCTTTACACAACTGCATAATAATGCCTGAGGTCCTCAGTTGCAGCTGCACCCTAAACCCACCAGCATCATCATGCCTGAGGTCCTCAGTCGCAGCTGAACCCTAAACCCACCTGCGTAATCATGCCTGAGGTCCTCAGTCGCAGCTGAACCCTAAACCCACCTGCATAATAATGCCTGAGGTCCTCAGTCGCAGCTGAACCCTAAACCCACCTGCGTAATCATGCCTGAGGTCCTCAGTCGCAGCTGAACCCTAAACCCACCTGTGTAATCATGCCTGAGGTCCTCAGTTACAGCTGAACCCTTTACACAACTGCATAAATATGTCAGAGGTCCTCAGTTGCAGCTGAACCCTAAACCCACCTGCATCATCATGCCTGAGGTCCTCAGTCGCAGCTGAACCGTAAACACACCTGCGTAATCATGCATGAGGTCCTCAGTCGCAGCTGAACCCTAAACCCACATGTGTAGTAATGCCTGAGGTCCTCAGTCGCAGCTGAACCCTAAACCCACATGTGTAGTAATGCCTGAGGTCCTCAGTCGCAGCTGAACCCTAAACCCACCTGCATCATCATGCCTGAGGTCCTCAGTCGCAGCTGAACCCTAAACCCACCTGCGTAATCATGCCTGAGGTCCTCAGTCACAGCTGTACCCTAAACTCACATGTGCAGTAATGCCTGAGGTCCTCAGTCGCAGTTGAACCCTAAACCCACCCTTATAATGCCTGAGGTCCTCAGTCGCAGCTGAACCCTAAACCCACCTGCATAATAATGCCTGAGGTCCTCAGTCGCAGCTGAGCCCTAAACCCACCTGCGTAATCATGCCTGAGGTCCTCAGTCGCAGCTTAACCCTAAACCCACCTGTGTAATCATGCCTGAGGTCCTCAGTCGCAGCTGAACCCTAAACCCACCCTTATAATGCCTGAGGTCCTCAGTCGCAGCTGAACCCTAAACCCACATGCGTAATCATGCCTGAGGTCCTCAGTCGCAGCTGAACCCTAAACCCACCCTTATAATGCCTGGGGTCCTCAGTCGCAGCTGAACCCTAAACCCACCTGCGTAATCATGCCTGAGGTCCTCAGTTGCAGCTGAACCCTAAACCCAACAGCATCATCATGCCTGAGGTCCTCAGTCGCAGCTGAACCCTAAACCCACCTGCATAATAATGCCTGAGGTCCTCAGTCGCAGCTGAACCCTAAACCCACCTGCATAATAATGCCTGAGGTCCTCAGTCGCAGCTGAACCATAAACCCACCTGTGTAATCATGCCTGAGGTCCTCAGTTACAGCTGAACCCTAAACCCACCCTTATAATGCCTGGGGTCCTCAGTCGCAGCTGAACCCTAAACCCACCTGCGTAATCATGCCTGAGGTCCTCAGTTGCAGCTGAACCCTAAACCCAACAGCATCATCATGCCTGAGGTCCTCAGTCGCAGCTGAACCCTAAACCCACATGCGTAATCATGCCTGAGGTCCTCAGTCGCAGCTGAACCCTAAACCCACCTGCATAATAATGCCTGAGGTCCTCAGTCGCAGCTGAACCCTAAACCCACATGCGTAATCATGCCTGAGGTCCTCAGTCGCAGCTGAACCCTAAACCCACCTGTGTAATCATGCCTGAGGTCCTCAGTTACAGCTGAACCCTTTACACAACTGCATAATAATGCCTGAGGTCCTCAGTTGCAGCTGCACCCTAAACCCACCAGCATCATCATGCCTGAGGTCCTCAGTCGCAGCTGAACCCTAAACCCACCTGCGTAATCATGCCTGAGGTCCTCAGTCGCAGCTGAACCCTAAACCCACCTGCATAATAATGCCTGAGGTCCTCAGTCGCAGCTGAACCCTAAACCCACCTGCGTAATCATGCCTGAGGTCCTCAGTCGCAGCTGAACCCTAAACCCACCTGTGTAATCATGCCTGAGGTCCTCAGTTACAGCTGAACCCTTTACACAACTGCATAAATATGTCAGAGGTCCTCAGTTGCAGCTGAACCCTAAACCCACCTGCATCATCATGCCTGAGGTCCTCAGTCGCAGCTGAACCGTAAACACACCTGCGTAATCATGCATGAGGTCCTCAGTCGCAGCTGAACCCTAAACCCACCTGCGTAATCATGCCTGAGGTCCTCAGTCACAGCTGTACCCTAAACTCACATGTGCAGTAATGCCTGAGGTCCTCAGTCGCAGCTGAACCCTAAACCCACCTGCGTAATAATGCCTTATGTCCTCAGTTGCAGCTGAACCCTAAACCCACCTGCATCATAATGCCTGAGGTCCTCAGTCGCAGCTGAACCCTAAACCCACCTGCTTATTTACGCCTGAGGTTAGCCGGAGCAGGACCCTTAACTGACCCTCCTAATGAACCCTGGTGCTGCCCGCTGTGATCAGTGGATACACCTGAGCCCCCCCTGGTCAAGCGACCAGCATCCCTCCACTGATCAGTTGTTTGGAAATGACCCCCGCAGGTATTGCAACACGAGCACAAGGCGGCTACTCGCCAAACAGCAGCTGCCAAGGCTGAGCTGGCTGGTGCGCAGCAGGCAGCTGCAGTCGCGCAGTTGGAGGCAGAGGGTGCCAAAGCAGATATGGCATATGCACAGATGGATGCTGGGCAGGCCAGGGCCGAGCTGGCCACTGTGCGCATGGCAGCGGTGGATGCTGCACAGGCATATATTGCAGAAGTGAGAGATCAGCTCACGTCTCAACTGCTGGCGGTCGAGCGGCTGGCCAAACTTGCTGCTGATGATGAGCTAGCGGTGGAGCAGCAGGCCAAACTGGCTGCTGAGGATGAGCTGGCGGTGGAGCAGCAGGCCGAACTGGCTGCTGAGGATGAGCTAGCGGTGGAGCAGCAGGCCAAACTGGCTAACGAGAGCGAGCTGGCGGTGGAGCGGCTGGCCAAACAGGCTGCCGAGGATGAGCTAGCGGTGGAGCAGCAGGCCAAACTGGCTGCTGTGGATGAGCTGGCGGTGGAGCAGCTGGCCAAACTGGCTGCTGTGGATGAGCTGGCGGTGGAGCAGCTGGCCAAACAAGCTGCTGAGGATGAGCTGGCGGTGGAGCAGCAGGCCAAACTGGCTGCCGAGAGCGAGCTGGCGGTGGAGCGGCTGGCCAAACAGGCTGCTGTGGATGACCTGGCGGTGGAGCGCCTGGCCAAAAAGGCTGTCGAGGATGAGCTGGCATTGGAGCGGCCGGCCAAATTGGCTGCCGAGTACGAGCTGGCGGTGGAGCGGCTGGCCAAACAGGCTACTGAGCAGAAGTTGGTGATGGCGCAGATGGTCCATGAGATAGAAAGGGAAAATGCGGCGGCGGCCAGGACGAGGGCAGTGATTTCACCCTTCCCCGAACTGAATATGGTGGACAGAAGCAAAATCAGGTTCATCCGTCTAATCGGCCGTGGCGGCTGCGCCGAGGTCTGGCTTGTCGATATCAACGGCAATTTTTATGCCTGCAAGATAGCGCTGGTGAGTGTGATGATTTCAGGGCAGGGGTGTCACACTATTTGTCTAGGGATGGTCTAGCTTCGTACAAAGCAGCTACATGACAGCGTATGGCATGCTGGGGGTAGGCAGGCATGGATTGGTATTTTGGCTCCGGGCCGTAAACTGGTCTAGGGAAGGTCTTGTTCGGCCTTGTGTTGGCTGACCAGCGGCCCACCAAAGATGATCTGGTATGTATTAAATAACATTTGCGGGGTCAAAAGAGCGCGATGGGTTGCATCTGTTACAGTAAGCGTGACCAAGAAAGTACCAACGAAGGCATGTAGAGTGCACCATGTCATCTGTGAGCCTCAGGGTGTAGGCACCACAGATGGTTCGACAGAAATGCACAGTTTCCTGCAAAGTGTGGGTGGCAGGGCGGATGGCTGCATTGGTTGACGGCTTGTGGTTGTGACTGCACTACAAGCATGTAAGCAACCTGGCACTTCCCCCCGTATAAAAAGCCCCATCCCTGTACATTGTCCCCTCCGCATGCGCAGCACTACCCCGTATGGACAACGCTCCTCCTCTTGGCGCAGCTGGCCTAATCTAAACCACCTTCCTCCCCACCATTCCATCCCCACCTGCTGTATACAGAAGGGTAGCGAGGCCCTGATAGAGCCAGAGGTGGTCACGCTGTGCCAGGCGCGCGGTGCAGGGGCGCAAGTGGTCCCTGTGTGGGGAGTCGTCATGGATGACAGACCTGGCCAGGCCACGTGCGGGACGCACATCGGGTACGTGATGCCCCTGATGGACGGGTCTCTGAGCAGCTTGCTTGTGCAGAACAACTGGATCAACAACCCCCTCAAGCTGATGAGCCTCATGCTGAAGTGCGCGACAGCTCTGAAGACTCTCCACTTCAGCAGCTACTTCCACTCGGACGTTAAGCTGGAGAACTTCCTTGTTTACACCGACGCATCACAGGAGTCCCAGGTGGTGGTGAGTGACGGAGAAAAACAGGGGGGCGGACATTAGACGAGCAAGACCGCTCCCCTAGGGGGAAAACACTGTAGTAGGCCCTGAACATACCGCATGTTATTTTGCATTGCTTATTCAGACCCAGAGTATAAAGATTCTTCATATCCCAAAAGAATCTTCGTTTCCCTAAACCGTACCTAAGGAAATTCGGCTGCCGGATTATTTTCAGTCAGAAACAGTTCATACAGAGCCTGTAACAATTCGGTCACAATTCCTTTAAATTCAACTTCAATTCAATGAAATTATATTAAAGCAGAAAACTATATCCCTAGACGTTTTCAGGAGGTGCGAAACAATATCAGTTGCTAATGGAGCAAAACAATATAACTTACTAATTGCTGGGTGGTATATACAAAAGTAATAAATGTATGTGCGCATTTATGTGGAAGTGCGTGAAATGAAGGGTTTAGGGTTCCATTTTTCCGCCTTGACATCCATTATAAAAATCTTCCCGCATAAACCCACATTGAAAAAATAAGGAAAAAGGGTCCGCAGAGTAATTTCGTCCATGCATTGTCCACGCACAGCCTGATCCCGACAATGCCGACTGATTCCAACAGATTCGAACCGAATTCGCACAGGAGCGTCGTCATCGTCATCGCACCTGCCACGTCTGATACCAGACAGGGGCCCGATGCTGTTGATTTAGACTGTTTTCTCACACTTCTCGGATAATTTGTTATGCTAAATTGTGCATGGTTTTCATTGATTTTTTTGACAATTGCTGGTGACAAAGACATTGTTTCATCGTCCACGCACCGCTAGCACCGCCCGATTCCGGCCAAATCACAACCGATTCCACCGTTGACAACTGACTCTGACCAGCGTATTTTTGCGCATCCCTGATATTGCGTAATTTAAAATCCTCGTGGCCTATCGCACACCCCTTGCACACATTTCCCGAGTTAATCCACTCGTAACGTACGGTCTTACACTACTTACCAGTTCCAACGCCTGGTACATAACACTTTTGCGGAAGGGCAATCTGTGGTTCGTACCTAGCGGACCGTAGGTTGCGCGTAGAGGGGGTTGCCTTCGCGCGGGTTTACGAAGGGTGCGCTGTAGGCCGTGCGGATAATACAATCATTTATATCCGGGGTGCGCGAAAACGAAGGTGGGCGGAATAGGTTCGAATCGGTCGGAATCAGGCAGTGTATGCCTGCGTAGGAACGTAGGCCTCAGTGAACGATTAAATACCCCACGTACGCTAGACATATTATACGCTTAAAATCTCCATGATTTAATGAACGAATACAAAATATCCGGGACTAAATAAACAATTTAATATGCCTTGGGGTGTTTGGAGGCTATTCAAATGTACGACAGTGATCAGCCATTATTTTTGCATGCAAAATACCACATTCAGTAGGCCTCTCGTTGGGCGGCTAGCGTAGGGTAGACCAGGGCTCAATGTCCACCGTCCTCCAGCTGGTGGCTCTAGCAATAGGGCTTCATGCACCAGGTCTCTCCGGTGTTTTGTCATGATGTAGCTGAATAGTAGCTGAAATATCATTAATGAGAGAATAAGGCATACCCTAGACCCAAGATGCCTTGGACAAAGGTAGGTGCCAGGATACAAACAATTCATTTAAACATGCTTCCATGTTTTGTGCAGATTGCTGACACTGGTATGTCCGTGTATGCGGACCCGCTCGGCCGCGTATTCGTGGTTAAAGGCGGGACAACGACGCACATGGCTCCAGAATACTTTGACGGTGGCCAGGTGAGCATCTCACATCAAGCATGACTGCTCTAGCTAGGATGCATCCATGACGGCATGCAGCTCTGGCATGCACCTTCAACTGTCACTTTATCCACCCACATCATGATGTTTGATAATTCAGAACTAAATCCTTCTCACCCCCATCTCATTGCGTGAGTAGATGACAAAGGCGGCGGACACCTTGGCCTTCGCACGCATGCTGGCGGCCGCTCTCAACGGGCACGAACAGCCATTTGAGGACATGATGCTGGCGTTCATGGCAGTCATGCCAAACCTCACTAAGGCTCAGGCGTGCACGATAATCGAGAATGAGATAAGGGCAGGCAGGGCACCTGTCCTGAACCTCAACCCGGTGAGGCTGCTCCAGTTCGGCGTTCCAGGGGGTGCCTTATCAGACCTGATCTACGAGTGCGTCCATCCGGATGCCACCCAGCGGCCCAGCATGGACGTTGTGGAGGTGTGCCTGGTCAACATCTACGCAGACATGCTGTCTGCTGCAAACACAGCAGCGGTCTTCATGCCCATGCCCCACCTTCCGCTTCTGCAGCAACCAGCCCCAATCCCAATTCTTCAGATTGCCGTTGGGCAGCCGGCCCTGGCCCTGCACGCTCCTGCCGCCTGCCCGGCTCTGGCTCTGCTGGCTCATGCCGCCGGCCTGGCTATTGCTTAGCGCGCTCCTGCCGCCTGCCCGGCTCTGCACGCTCCAGCTGCGTGCCTAGCTCCAGCTCTGCAAGGTCCTGCCATGTGCTCGGCCCTACTAGCTCCACTGACTCCTGCTACAAACTCGGATCCGGCTCCGCACGCTCCTGCCATGTGTCTGGCCCTGGCTCCACTGGCTCTTGCTGACTGGCAGTCTCCGGCTCTGCACGCTCCTGCCATGTCCCCGTCTCCGGCTCAGGCCCCAGCTGCGTGCATGGCTCTGTCGCCACATGCAGTGTGGCACTGTGGCCGGCCCTGGTTTTGTAAGCACCTGCACTACGCCAAGGTGTTATTCTGACTGCTCTTGTTCCGCGCCCGGCCGGGGATCTGTCAGACCGGGTTCTGCGCCTAGTTCAAATTCTGCTCAGTGCGGATCTGCGGCGGACCTTTCTGACTTCTGCCGTCTCGGGTTCAGTAGTTGGCTCTAGTCTGAATGGCAGGTCCATAGTTCGCCCAATTTGCCTAAAATGAGCGGTATTAATTACGATATTTTTGCCATTGTGGTCACTGTCGGCATGGCATGACGTGTTTTGACTATGTTTTGGTCAGGCCTAGGCTTCCAAGGGTGTTCACATGCCTCAGCAAGGACGCTGATGCTCAAAGAGCAATGGGGGTAGCAACGCTGGTGTTCAGAGCAAAGGAGTGCACCCTGTGTTAAGGTAGCACTGGGTTGCGGCACCATTGTTCAGAGCACCACGGGGCGATTCCCATTTTCAGAAAAGCAGCAGGCGGCCAGGCTGACCCTAGTGAACCCATCCTTGAACCTGGTGACCAAATTGTGGCCAAGGTCGTTTGTGTGTGCATTATGTGCCCTGATGGTACCTAGTATTGTGACCCGTGATTGGAAGTTACATTGATAATAATGTTCGCAGCCGGATAAGAGTTTTTTTATGTGGTTTGCCTTATGAAGTTTGAGGCTGGACGCCCAGTTACCCCTGCACCATGCCGTGGAGCAAAGGCAGCTGGGCCTAGAACGTTTACGTCGTCTGCAAATAAAGACTGAGTCCCCAGGGAGGGGTAGCACCTCTGAAATTCGTGATGATGAAACCAAGCAGTGTGTAACTAGTTAAATGGACACACAAAATGTCCCTGCCACTCTGACATGTCTCTGTAAATTCAGGCAAATATCTGGACTGGTCAAGGTAGAATATTTGCCAGTTGTCCAACGCCCTGCGTGCCCCTGCTGCATGCCTAGGGACCCACTTGTTCACAGGCTGGGGTGAGAGACCAAGCAATAAGCCATGGCATCCTGCATCTTTAGCTTGAAAACCTCAGGCCCAGCTTCGAGCTTGCAACGCCTATTTTTGAAGGTGTGGGCCTTTTGTTACACATGAAAATGACAGGATCCCAAGCAATATTATTGTCGCACCACCAGCAGGCAATTTGACAGAGATTTGAGAACTCGACAGAGATTTTAAAAAGCAGCTGCATGTCTTTGGTGCAAGTTGCTTCAATTTCAAACGGTTGTGACGTACACTGAATACTGAAGTGGCTAGACCAGAGAGGGCTAGACGAATCATGGGTTGTAGCCACTAAGCCGTAACACAGAAGGAAATGCAGGCGACGCAGCTCGCAGACGATGTCTTGATCCAATACGACTTAAATGAATTCATCGACTTGGCCTTGTGGTCTCGAGATCTTTTGCAGTGGCGCTTCGCACCCTAGTTGAGGACCTGGACAAACGCAAGGGAGGAGAGGGATGGCTGGAGCAGGTGCAGGAAGAAATGGCCAAAGGCGCTTCTTTCTGCGATAACCAGGTGGGACTATGGCTGGGCTTCAGAGACAGGGTGTGCAGCTACGTCACTTGCGAGTGCAGCGAGGCTGATCAGCTCGCATTTGATGGTGCGGGATGCGGCCAAGATCTAGGATTTTGCTAAACCAGTGTTCATCCAGCTCAGTGAGTGGTGATCGCTACCTGCAGTCCTAACAGAACATTTCTCACTGCAGAGCTCCAGATCGTGAAGGGGAATGACACTGAGGTAAGCATCAAAATCTGGTTTGATAGCATGTGACCAGAGTCTCTGCATGTGACGTTTCCTGGGGACCCGCATGTGCACAATTGCTTGACAGCCCATGCGCCGAATTGGATCATGCATTCATGCCCCTAAGACAAAGCGCATCCATGCAATGCCTATACACCTGCATGCGTGGATGAGTAGAAGCTGCAACTGCTAAATACGGTACACACCTACATACATGTGACATCAACCAATCAATGCGCCACACTTTACTTTGCGTTGCTATGAAGCTTCAATTCAGCTGAAGCTGGCCTAAGGCTAGCAGAGCTTGGTGAAGCAGCTCTTGGATTGGGCCATTGGTTGTAGGCCAGTCCTTGTCTTTTCCTAATCAGACGGGTATAGGCTGTCCTGCAGGCCCCCAAAGGTGTTTTGCTGTGGACTTAAACTTCACTGCAATGCTGCAGACTCAACAGTCACAGCCATGCATGCTGGTTAACAGGTGGCGGATGGCAGCAGCAGCTCTGCAGGTCGGCAGAGGGCTCCCAAGACAGTGCATTCTGAGCTGACCAATTTCAAGCTGGAGAAGCAGGCTAGGTAAAACTACATCGTGACTTGACCAGACCACCATCGCGACTGTTCCCCTGCTGGCACCTTGCCTGACAGACGGAAGATAGCTTGTCAGCTCATGTCCCTCTTGCATATTCTTCTCCTGACTTTTGATGACCCCCCTTATCATTCTCTTCCTTCAGGATCCTGGTCATACACGGGGGCGTTCCTGCCATGGGCACGGGCATGGTGATGCACCTGCTCTCTAGGGACCAGATCCTGAAGGTCAGCACCAGCGATTTTCTTCAGCTACGGCATATCCTGGCCTTCATAGGTGGGCCTGGTGGAGCATGCTCTGTTGCTTGGGCCTCCGGCCATGGCTTGTTCAAAGTTTGGTCCCCATCGTCCCAGCAGTCACTGCCCTGCAGTCCTCCAGGAGTGGTGCACTATAAATACCACTCAAACACACTGATTGGCATGAGGGTAGCCCGCGCTTTAATGATGAAACATATTCGACGGGGAAAAAGTGCAAACAAATGTGAAGTTGCTGCCTCAGTGTGACCAGTTGGCGTCAAGCTAGCTACCTGCCCCCATTTATCTCCTCAGGCCACCGCCAGCTCGACAGCTAGAGAGATCCAGTACAGCAAGCTGGAGGGCAAGGACGCACAGAACCTGGAACAGGTCATGCAAATCCAGGCACGCATCAGGTGAGGGGGGCTGGATTAAAATCTTAAACCTTGTACCCTGACCCCCCCCTAAGTACAGGTTATGCAGTTTGAAGCGTGTGGTACGTACGTGTGGGAGGCTGAATGAAAATCCTGAACCCTAAACTATTGTAAGTTATGCAGTCACAGGAAGCAGAAGGTGGGGGGGGGGCTGAATGAAAACTCTGAACCCTGTGCTATTGTAAGTTATGCACTTACAGGCATGCAATAGGTGTGGTTGGGATACGCTTGCCCTCTTCGTGCTGTTAATGCTCATGATGATTGTTTGTGCAGGCATGCTCAAGGCTAGGCAGACAGTCCTGGCCGATGCTGAGGCGGCGGCAACGGCCCCCAAGCATCCCGACCATCGACAACCTCGCCTCACCTGACCTGACGGATAGACTCAAAAGGCAGCAGAGAGAACTTGAGGTGGAAACTGCAGTGATTGTTTCATAACTTTGCCTGAACTTTGGCAAGCCGCTGGGCAGCCACCACTCTACTGGGCAGATAGGGACAAAATCTTGCCAGGGGCTGAGGGCCATGCAGGAAGCACCTTGCTGCAGCAGGCCCTCACAGCAAGAGGCTGTCATGTAGCTGAATCGGAGCTGCAGCACCCTAAAACAAGTAGTGCTGCCAAACTCATTTACCCTCATTTGCTCCGCAGGCCGCTGAGGACGCTGAGGCCGCAGCTGCCAAGTCGGCCTCTGTCGACCCGTCAACACCAAGCGCCGCAACCCAGTGGTTAAACCCGGCAGTCTCCTTCGGAGCCGAGCTCTCGGCGGCGCTGCATCGGCGGACGCAGGCGCAGATCGCTACCACGCCGCCAATCGCCCGCCCGCGTCTGCTGAGGAAGCAAGCAGGGATAAATTGGCCCCTTCCCCGCCTGCCGCCTTGGGCTGCCCCAAGGATGTTGGTGACGACGGCGCGGGTTTGTTCAGTGGGGACGAGAACAGTAACATGGAGGAGGAGGACATGGCGAGGAGAAGGAGTGCTGCAAAATGCAACCCGCTGTCCTGGTATGGCGTGCAGGTTCCGCCCACACTGCGGGAGGCCCAGGGAAGCTGAAATCAGGGTGAGAAGGAATGAATGAATGAAACAAACCTACGTCCTCCAGGGGCAAGAGGTTTTGGGAAGAGGGTGGCAGGATGAGACAGGGAGCTTCCGGCCGGGTAAGACACGGTGTTTATATTTGTGTTCAGCAGGCCACCTTGGAAAGCTGGGCAGCCACCCTTGGGACAAACGGGATGACCGAGCTACGGCTGGTGTCCCAATCCGCAGGCCATGCTACACCAGGACCCCTTTTCCGCTGGCCGTATTGTAGAATTATACCTGAAGCTCCTTGAAATGAACATAGATGATAGGGTGTTCGCTCCAGCAGGGGGGGGTCATGAACACTCGGGTGGCATTTCTGACTGGCTGGCTTGTAGTTTGTTTAAATCAACCCTGCATCTCACCCTCTGCCAATCCGCTCTTGGAGAATGGGTTAATGTTCTAGGCTATGATGCTAAGGATCTGCGCAAGAGGAACGGGCATGTGTGCCACGGTGAAGTGACTGACTTGCTGCTAGTGGGAGCGTAATTTTTGTTAATCGTAAATTTACGGCACGAATCTATATCCCCTCAGGGCTGACATTTACGAACCTCTGCACCGTTTCCATGTGCCTGCAGTACTGGACCTGGTCGTTAAATTGGCCAATTCTAGGGTTTGGAGTTTAAACCTGATCCTTAAGTGTGTCAACCCTAAACCCTCAACCTGACGCTCTGCACCTATGTGTGCCTGCAGCCCTGGAGCTGGTGGTCGAATCAGCCAACCAAGCACAACGCTTGTGAAAGACCATGGAAGACTCGAGATTGAGAGAGCTAGCTGATAACGCATACGTCTGGCGTGACTGTATCCTGTCTATTTCAAGGTCTTCAACTGCAATACTGCTACAATGGGCAAGCTGTCCTGTACCGCACAGTGTTTGCCTACAGGAGACCCAGGCTACTTGTGTGCTTTGCCACATGCTGAAGACTCGCGATCTCAATTTATTATTTTACGGCTTGGTACATCAGCCACCAGTCAGCGATATCTCTGCATGGTGTATTTTAAGGACTTGGCTGCAATTCAGCGACTAGCTGGTGCTGTACACCACTGTCTTCTCCCCTCTGATCTGTGGGGCGCCCTCGCAGCCAAGCAGGGGTGGGATATGCTTACTTTTCCGGACTTTTCTTTTCTTATAGGCTTTGTTGAGGGTTAGTCTCTAGTGGAACTCGGGTGTTGGACATAGTCTTCGTTGCTTTCCCGGCCTCTCCTTTTTTTCCTTTCCCCCTCTCTTCCGTTTAGTTCCGTGTCTTCTTTTCTCCCTTCTGAACAGTTGGGGGCCCATGCGGCTGAGCTTTGAGCGGGCACAGAGGTGTAACGTTATTGACTGGCTGGCCCTTGATAAAAACACCTCTGGGTCAATGCTTGGATGCTGTAACGGAAATAACTGACACAACCGACAGGCCTGTCAATGAATGCGTTCACAATATAACAATTCATAAACCACCCTCTACCAACATGATCCCCCCTCCCACATTTGTTCTCCGCTGTCTCTTTTTTCAGCCTCACACTGATTACACCCCTAGGACCAAGCTCCCCTCCCGTCTACAAGCTTCTTCTCTGCTGTTTTATCATCCTCACGAACACAGAGGCACAGCTGCTCGATAGCTGCCGCCAGGCTTTCAGCTGCCACATCAGCACTGGCCTGCTCTGAACCCAGGCGATGCAGGTAAGCCTCCCATCTGAGTTCGAAATCAGCCAGATCGCGCCAATGCCCTTGTTGCACCTGAAAACAGCAGCAGTAGCAGAGGCAGCAGCAACAGCAGCAGCGTCAGGATATCAAAATTGGCTTTTCGCGTCTGTGCAATCCTAAGCCTGAAAAGAGCAGCAGCAGCTTATCGAAATCACCAATCCGAGTCCGTGCCCGTCCTGTACATGAAAAGAGCACGAGCAGCAGCCTTAGCCTGCACATGCATCATTGATCGAAACCAACCAAGACACGCAAATACCTTTCATGCACCGGGGAAGTGGCAGTCTCAGCATCGGCGTCATCACCCAGCCGCTGGAAAAGCCACGAGGCCAGCATTAGCAACCTCTAGGAGGAGCCTGTGTGGCACTGCTCATTTAAGATTACGCGAGCTGATGTTCAGCTATATCATGGCCTACGGTAGTGAAGGCCTGGTCCCCTGCTTGCTTGGTCCACCGGCTGTAACCGGTGAATATTGCGTCTCCACTGTCCCACTGGTGTGTCCCCAGCAGCCTGCCAAACGTGGCCTAGTGCACACTTCATTGAACACTGCCGAGTGCGCTCCCCAACTCAGTCACCCTTACTAGTGCCATCATCTGGAGAGATCGGGTTTGATCTGGTGGTACAGCAGCGATATTAGTGCGCAACATGCCATTTTGGCGGGGCGGGCGGTTAGAGCCACCACAGAGCCACTTGGGGCCAAGCCTTACACACTTGAAGGTGCGCGGCCCCAGCTGCAGGGCATTTTGTATCTGACCCCACCCCTGGCCACAGGCCACGACAGAGCTGAAAAGTGACTGAAGTGTGAGAACAAGCACTGCATAGTAGCCCCCCCCCCAGAAATCCCCCCAATCATACATGGCGTTTCACGGGACATGACGGTCTAGGTGGTGCCCAAGGCATTCGGCATCAGCATCCCTTGTGAAGACCTCCAGATCTAAGATGCTGCCACATACCACCAGATCTAACCTTAGAACTCCTGCTCTGGGCCTCACCTTGGTAACGTCTCTCAGCATCTTGCCAGTTGCAGGCGACGGCCATACGCTCGGCCCTGCCTCCCCCACCATGCAATCGTCATCCGTGGTGCCCTCTGCACACAGGGGCAGCGCCATTATGCATTGAAGGGTCATTCGAAAATATCAAATATTGAAGCCATGGATCTTTGCTGCACTGCATCCCGCTTCCAGGGGGACTTGATAAAAAACTAAGCCATGTTGCCTGGGCCACCAGCCGTTGGCCCGTCAAGCTTTGGTCCCCATCAGCCTAGTGGTGGCGGCCCAGAGTCTTGCTGAAGGTGGGCAGGTTCAAACATAATAAACACTAAATCGCCAAAAGGATCCAGTCGCACTTAGACATCAAGGGAACAGCGTACACTAGTTCAAACCCTGAACCCCTTAACAGTGGGACGCACTCTCCGATCCCTCACAACCGCCAGTGGTACCGGTAACTGACCAGCGTCTTTTCGAACCCTAACCGACCTGCGTCTTTCCCGGCTGCGTAACTCTCTCCCAGCAGAGCTCGGACAGAGGCCGCCACACAGTCGGCTGTCACCCTGCAGGAGGCAGAAAGTGTGATGTGGGGTTTCGCACATGTGGTAAGGGTAGTCCATACACATGCAGCGGCACAGTCAGCAGTCCCTCAGGTAAACGGAGCGGGGCTAGGTGGGGAATGATGTATCCACGCCACTGATGCGAAAGGTCCACACACGTGTTGGGTGGGGACATAATGCAGTCAAGTGTGGTGTGTGGAATGGGGTTTAGCACTTGCGGTGGTGTGGGGATGTAAAACCAAATCACTCCGTTGGCTGTCCTACAACTTCATCACAGCATTCCTCCCCAGAAACAGATATAGGACAGACCCAGCAGCATCAAGGCAGCATCACGACCCAGGCTAGGCAGGTCCCGAGTAAATTGGCACCAGCCATGTCACATGCCAGAATCGGTTCACCAGCACCAGTGTATGCGATAAGTGACCAAGTAAAATGTATTTTATCGAGAAAAAAGCGCTCCCTTGCCCACCTCGTATTGTAGCCTCCCTCCAGTGCCAGCACCAGCCTGCGACCGGGGGCCAGCTCCGCCAGCCGCCTCGTCATGTCAAAGTAGCCAGCAGGAGTCAAGCAACAGCCGCCCAGGGGGTCACCCTGCAGGGGGGGACGAAAGTGGGAGATGCAGCCAGGCCAGATGTGACCATACGCCGCCACAGTGCCCCATGCACAAGCCAAGCAAGATGCTTTCGCTGTCCATGGCTGTCTGCTGCTGCCAGGACGACGCCACATGCAGCCACATGCGACCATGTTGCCGAGTATTTACACTAGGTGATATGCAGTCACTGTGTCTTGTGCTCACAGCCACACACAGAGACACGTGCAGCCAGCCAGCCAGATGCGGCCACTGTGCTTTGTGCACACAGCCACACACGCATGGTCACATACAGCCACATGCGGCCACGGTGACTCGTGAGTGCACACAACCTCATATGCAGCCACACACGCAACGACATGCAGCCACATGCAGGCACTGTGCCTTGTGCACACAGTGACACACAGAGGGTCACATGCAGCCACATGCAGCCACACACACATGGTCCACCGCGCTGCCTTGTGCACTTTGGCCAGGTCCGCCGCCGGCACATAATGTTCCATGCGGCTACAGCACCTTGCACATAAAATCCAGGTCAGGTGCAGCCAACACTATCACATGCCGCCAGAGTGCCTTATATACACAGACCAGATCAGATGTCACCGCATGCGAGCACAGAGCCTCATGCACACACATAAGTTGAGATGCAGCACAGCCACACTGCCTTAAACACACAAGCCAGACCAGGTGCTGCCACATGCAGCCACCATTCCTCTTGCACACACGCCGGGACACATGCAGCCTCACACGGCCATACAGTACCCATGCAGCCTCATGTGCCCAGCTTGTCCCCCATGCAGCCTCACACGGCCATACAGTACCCCATGCAGCCTCATGCGCCCAGCTAGTCCCCCATGCAGCCTCACACGGCCATACAGTACCCCAGGCAGCCTCATGTGCCCAGCTAGTCCCCCATGCAGCCTCACACAGCCATACAGTACCCCAGGCAGCCTCATGTGCCCAGCTAGTCTCCCATGCAGCCTCACACGGCCATACAGTGCCCCATGCAGCCTCATGCGCCCAGCTAATCTCCCATGCAGGCTAACACAGCCATACATGCCCCATGAAGCCTCATGTGCCCAGCTAGTCCCCCATGCAGCCTCACACGACCATACAGTGCCCCATGCAGCCTCATGCGCCCAGCTAGTCCCCCATGCAGCCTCACACGGCCATACACTGCCCTATGCAGCCTCACACGGCCATACAGTGCCCCATGCAGCCTCATGCGCCCAGCTAGTCCCCCATGCAGCCTCACACGGCCATACAGTGCCCCATGCAGCCTCACACGGCCATACAGTACCCCATGCACCCTCATGTGCCCAGCTAGTCTGCCATGCAGCCTCACACAGCCATACAGTGCCCCATGCAGCCTCACACAGCCATACAGTGCCCCATGCACCTTCATGTGCCCACCTAGTCCGCCATGCAGCCTCACACAGCCATGCAGTGCCCCATACAACCTCACACAGCCATACAATGCCCCATGCACCCTCATGTGACCAGCTGGTCTGCCTTGCAGCCTCACACGGCCATACAGTGCCCCATGCACCCTCATGTGCCCAGCTAGTCCCCCATGCAGCCTCACACGGCCTTACACTGCCCCATGCAGCCTCACACAGCTCTACAGTACCCCATGCAGCCTCACACAGCCATACAGTGCCCCATGCACCCTCATGTGCCCAGCTAGTCCCTCATGCAGCCTCACACGGCCTTACACTGCCCCCATGCAGCCTCACACAGCCATACCATGCCCCATGCACCCTCATGTGCCCACCTAGTCCGCCATGCAGCCTCACACAGCCATGCAGTGCCCCATGCAGCCTCACACAGCCATACAATGCCCCATGCACCCTCATGTGCCCAGCTGGTCTGCCATGCAGCCTCACACGGCCATACAGCGCCCCATGCAGCCTCATGCACCTAGCTAGTCCCCCATGCAGCCTCACATGGCCATACAGTGCCCCATGCAGGCGCATGCACCCAGCAAGTCCCCCATGCAGCCTCACACGGCCATACAGTATCCCCTGTAGCCGCAGTGCTTTGTGTACACACAGCACTTCTCTAGGTGAGATGTGTCACCTTTGCCGCATCGTAGCCTGCTGCCACCAGGATGAAGTCAGGAGCAAAGGCTTTCACGATGGGCTCCACGACCATCTCAAAAGCAGCCTGAATGCAAATGGGGTATGGAGGGACAACCTCTGACAACAACATCACAGTAGGCCCTGCCAAGCCCTCTCACTCTATTTCATGTCATTCGATGTCCTCTCTTTCATGTCATTTGATGTCCTCTCACATGCTCTCGCGGCACATCGTGTCATCTCATGGGACGCAATGACATGACTACATGAGGTGTCTCCTCAGATCCTCACACGTTTCCTTTTTCATCCCATGTGTGAAGATTAATGTCATGAAGCTTAACCTCAGAACCGCGATTCTCTGAATCACAGTCGATTTGATGTTGTCCAAACGTCAACCAGGTAGTTCAACAACAATGGCTGTACAGTCAAGACGGCCATGCCCCTTCCCTCCTCACAACTTCCCACTGTTAACTATTATCTTGTAGCCTGCATTCCCTGTCCTTCCCAACCCCCTCCCACAACGTTTAGACCGAATTCCCCATTCTTGCCTCCCCCACTTCTGACCCTAGATATGGGTCTGTATGTAGTCTGCATCCCCGCTCCTCCCGCCCCCACCCCCACCTTGTAGTCAGCGTCCCCCGCTCCTCTGCGCTGCCAGGGAATGTTCACGTTGAAGCCCATGCCGGGCCCTTCTCCGACCTCGCCCATGAAGCCCCAGTGGTATGGAAAGAAGGCCTGCGGGTCTCTGGGGGGCGGGGCAGGGCAGGGCAGAGGGCAGGCAATGTAGGGCAGAGGGTGGGTAGAGCAGGGCAGAGGCATGGCTGAGGGTTGGTACTTGGCAGTGTAAGGAAGAAGGTAGGCAATGCAGGAGGCAGGGCAGGTCAGGGCGGGGCAGGGCAAGCAAGGGGTAGGGCTGAGGTTGGAGGCAGCTATGCCCAATGGTTTGATGATGCTCAACGGGGCAGGGCCCGAACACTTCCACACCACCTCCTAGGAGCTCCAATGAAGCTTACTGGGTGCTGGAAAATCTGTACGGCAGCTCTAGACCTCGGGGGGCATGTTCCACGGATATACAACTAAATGAGTATCTGCTAAAAAAAAAAAATGAGTAACATGTAACTGCTTGCTGTGCACCAGGTAGTAAGTTTTTCATGCAACTCACATTGCAGCTCATATTTGACCACGGGAGTTAGAAGCACCCGGCATTCTTTATATTTTTATTTTCTGAACAGGACACGTAAGACAAGCCTGCCTCTTACCTGTGGAGGGAGATGTACAACACATTGGGGTCTTTCCAAAGGACCTCCTGGATGCCGTTCCCATGGTCTACATCGGCAGAAGAAACAGGTGAGACAACAATCTAGGTCTGTGAAGGCCATCCTGATAGCTGTGAGGGAACTGGGAACAAACTGTTGACACAAACACGGAATACAGAGTAAAAAGAGGGTGGAGGAGGCTGGCTACAGGCCACAGGCGGTGCATTAATGCCAAACATGAACATAAGCTGTGCACTAGTGCCATCCGGAAGGGGATATGTATACAGTTAAACAACATTAGTGTGCCCTGCAAAGATTTGCATCAATTTGAAGATCGTGGACTAGATTGCCTGCCCTGCAAGAATTTGCGTCAATTTGCGTGGACTAGTATTTTTGCCCTGTATGGATAAGACTGCTCAATTTGCATGGGGCTTGTGCTTTAAAAAACAAACAAAAGTGCCCGCCCAGAATTCCACTTACGTACGTCCCAGTCCAACACCAGCACTTTCTTGATGCCTGCACTCAAGGGAACGCATGGGATGGGGAATCAATGGATTTCAGCACTGGGACACTGTGAAAAGCAGTAGGGAACAGCAAATAAGTTAAGTTACCACTCGCTTATGTGTTCCTTTAAATCCCCCCCTTGAGTATCTACATTATTTGAAGACTTAGGTATTGGCATTTGAGAGAGCGTTAATTTCCCCACGTATCTCGCCTCAAAGGTCCCCCCACCTTTGTGCTTCAGAGCCTCACGGGCTGCCACGGCAACGTTGTTGAAGAAGCAGAATCCCATAGCTCGCTCACACTCCGCATGGTGGCCAGGTGGACGCACCTGCAGGTACACAACAGGTGTAAGGGGTAACGGTAACGGCGCGGATGTGGCTTCGGCCCAGGCTGCGCTGTATCCTTAACTCTCACGCCACCCACGGGGCGTAGCTTTCTTTCTTTCATTCATAGTAAGGGGTGCAGGTTAGGATCAAGACCGAATCTGCAACAACAAAACATTTGCACTTGAGGGGATGGTCACTTCAGACTTTCTGCACAGGGTAGGAAGGGGGAGGGGGGCCTTCTGACCTGGAGTGAGGGCCTAAGGGGTGAGGGGTCCTACCTCCATACACATCAGGTTTTCTGGACAGGGTAGGAAGAAGGAGGGGGCCTTCTGACCTGGAGTGAGGGCCTCAAGGGTTGAGGGGTGAGGGCCTGAGGGGTTCTGTCCATACACATCACTGAGCGCGGCCCAGAAGCTTCATATTCCAGGAGTTGGGTCAAGAAAATAATGAGAGGTTCATAATCCCATAACCCCAAAACATCCATCTCACTATGGCCAGGTAGAGCCACACTGCCATTCAGCACTGCTTGCACTCCCTCGGCGACGCAGCATGCTGCATAGTGGGCATCCGTGGCAGTGTTGCTGCAGAAGTACAAGTCGTTCGCCTGCAGGACATACAGCTTCACGGTCTCTTCATACCCTAAATCCATGCCTGAATGCCGAAACCTCACCACTGCCAGTGCAGAGCCCACTCGGCCATTCAGCACTGCGCGCACTCCCTCGGCCACACAGCCTGCTGCATAGCGTGCAGCTGTGGCAGTGTCGCTGCAGAAGTATAAGTCGTTTGGCCGGAAAACATGCAGCTTGTCGGCCTCTTCCTCGGACCGATCCACATAGCTGTGGTCCACCTGAGCGGCGGATCAGGGTCAGGGCATATGTTAGGTATATGCTGGGTAGATGAGGTATATGACTTACGGTACGTGAGGGGTGATTTCACACCTTACTGAAGGTGCAGGCAAGGGTGAGGTACGTTACTTAAGCGAGGAATGATGTCACGCTTAACTCAAGGTGTAGGGTCGAGTTTCGGATGAGGGGTTTCAAACCCTGAATTGGTGGCAACGCAACCCCTTCAGGGGGGCGGGGGGTAATTACCCACCTTATTGCTGACGATCTGACGAGGAGCGGATCTCACTGAGGACAATATGGGAAAGCAGTGATCAGGTATCAATCCCAGCAGCCTTCATATTTTAGAACCAAGTAGGGCCTGCTATGCAGTTAGGGCCGCCGGCCATAGTCCCACCAGGTTGCGTTCCGATCGGCATTTTTGAGGCCGAGGGACGGCCCACCTACAGTGGCCTCACAGCTGTAAAACGAAGCACTGATGTGTTCTGACTGCACACCCTGGCCTGCCTGCCACACCTTGTTGATATGCTCCTGAGTGTGAGACCGCAGTAGCTCCTCATCGGTGGCCTGCAGCCATACAGGAGACAGGCAGGAGTCAGGGCAGCAGGCAGGTAGCAGGCAGGCAGGAGTCAGGCAGGCAGGAGTCAGGCAGCAGGCAGACAGCGCCCAGACATAAGTCGAAATCCAGAAAGAGACAAGCACCCTTTGCGGAGTGGATCTGATCCCTCAGCCACCCAAACAAGTGGAGAACAGAGGAACCTAATCGGTAACTGAGCCTTATCCTGACAAATTCCTCCTCTCCAAGTTTGATCCCACTGTGGGCAAAAAGACCATGCAGTCCCCCAAGCAGACCATGCAGGGGTGGGGGGATCATAAGATTAAGCCATATGCTCGACAAAAGGGGGCTAGTTGGTGGGGGGGTGCCATTACCACATAGGGTCAACCCCCTCCCCCTAGACCTCATCCTATCAAAGCTGGCCTGGTACACACACAAATAAATTATCCATTCAGGCCTAACCCTTACAGGCCCCCCCTCTCTATGTTGTATCTCTCATGCGGTTCTGCCCCCTCCCCCCGGGCTGCACCTTGTGGGAAGGCAGCCTGTGGCACCTTGCCATCAGCCCCTCCTCCTGCAGCGTGTCGAACACCTGGATAATGCGCTGCGGCCGCTCCACGTGCTCTGCGACCAGGCAACAGATCAGGTCGGTGAAGAATCAGAAAGAAAAAGGATAAGCAACTGACAAAAGGACCGAGCGTCAGTCAGCGGGGGACGACAGGGATCAGGCAAAAGCATGCACCCATTTATTTTTCCAGCTACGGGGCCACCTTAGGCGTGCCGCCCTGATGCGGTATACCCGATTAAGATACAACCTGGGGGTCCAATTGGCTGGCCGCGCAATGGGCCCTCGGTCAGAGACCGGAAGATAGCTGAACTGTAGCCAATGAAAATGCAAATGATGACCTGGACAGCTTCGTTTCGCAGCACAGGATGCCCATCGCCATGTTATTTCTGGCGCCCTTCAGCTACATTCCAGGTACCCTTTTGTCAACATTTCAGCTGCAATTCAGGCGCATGAGACCTCACAGAACCCCAAATAGGTCATGCAGCTGGATCCCGACTCCTGACCTGGGCCGCTATGTTTCTCCATGGACTCATCATACAGGATGCCCACCGAAGTGTCGCCTGGCTTCTTGTGAGTGGGCGGCTGGTCGCTGCTGGGTGCGCTTCTGCAGCGCAGCAGCATCCGATTTGTCATTTTTAGCGTGTTCTATCCACATGTCAACTGCACTGCAGCTACATTGCAGATACAGGACCCAGGACTTGTGGTTTACCCTGAACCTGCTCCACCCTGGGAGGCATAGGGCTAACCTGCTCCACCCTGCGAGGCTTAGGGCTAACCTGCTCCACCCTTGGAGGCTTAGGGCTAACCTGCTCCACCCTTGGAGGCTTAGGGCTTACCACATACCCTGCACTTAACGTCTACACAGTCTAGGCCATTTCGCGGATTTAAGTTTACTCTACACCCCTAAGCCTTGACTTATAGACCCACACCTGCGCATCTCAGGGGCCTGAATCAACAGACAGACCCTGATGTGGCGATAGACCGCTTTCAGGCTTGGCGTTCCAAAAATGTGTTTGCTTCCCCGCCATGCACAGAACTTTCCTGATTAATAAATTTTCCGGCGTGCAAGCAGGCCTGTCATGCACACAAACCCGTCATGAATACGGCCCTGTACCTGCTGCGGCATCCAATTTTCTCAGAAGGCAGCACAGACAGTGCTTCTGAGGACGAAGAGGAGGTGGAAGAGGAGAGAGATGTACGCGGACCACTGGCAGCTGAGGCAGCGCCGGGCACCTGGCGGGGCTGTGGCTGTGGCTTCTGAGGGGCGGCGGACGCAGCTGCGGCGCTGTTCGACAAAGCCTGACGGAGCCCCCCAGGAGGGGTGGCTCCGGCTGGCTTTCCGCTGGATGGCACGAGCGCGGGCGGGCCGGGAGCTGTGGCAGGGCTGCTGGTTGTCAGAGCAGCTATCTTTGCAGCAGGTTTGCTGCTGCTACCTGCTATGGCTGCCTTGGGGTTGCTGCTGGGGGAGGGGCTGCTGCTGTGCAGAATCCCCGCTGGGGGGATGACAGAGGCTGGGGTGATATTTTTCATGTCTGGGGCCCAAGATGGGACGAAGGGAGAGAGGAAGGCAGTGTGAGACTGGTGACTATATGCGTGCATGGTTGGATGCGTAGATGTTATACCGTAGCAACACATGTCTGCATTCCTGCATGCATGCGGGGATGGGTATATGCTGTGACAGCAACTGTGCGCATGCATGCAAGTGTGTGACAGGCGTTTTGGCCATGCTCATGGCTGCTGGGAAGCCTTAGCTATGGACAGCTTGCTACTGGTCGCTGGGCTAGCTGTGAGGCACTCAATCAGAGGCTCCCTAGTAAAAATACTGCTGCCAACCTACCCCAATGTACCGCAGACCGTTGTATGCTATAAGAGCGCTTTCCTCCTGGACCGGTTTGTCTGCTAGGCGCTCAAATAGGCTAGATGCAGTCCAGGCTGAGGATCCTCAGATTGAGTCGAAATTTGAAGGGTTCGCGTCGGGGAGTCACGGAGTCGCGCGTGGCTTGAATACGAAAGTAATTTGAATCGAGGCTCTGCTGCTAATTCCTGCTTTGACAAAATGGAAATGACTTCGATTCGAGCAGAATTCGGACCTGGCGAGAAAGAGCCACACCGGAAAGAGAGAAAGAAAACGCCGGAGCGCGCCTTGTCGAATACGGCACTGCTAAATTAGAAACTCTGGCATCAACCGCTGCAGCACGGCACAGGTTGAAGCAGCCCTGAGATCCGGAATACCGAAAGAACACTTCCTAGGAGTGTGGAACCAGGAACCCTAGCCGGTAGGCATGGGCTTAGGCCTTAGGCACCTTAGGGGCTTGGGCAATGCTTGGGCTGTTGAACTGCTGATCGGTGCTGCTGATGAAGTCTGGCACTCCGGATCAATCCCTGAGCCCCCACTGTTTGTACCGGGTGATCACAGATCTGGACAGGTATGTGACACTTTTGCAGCTGTGATCGGTCTTCTGTTGAACATGTCAATGACGTTACACCTCTGGGCCCGCTCAAAGCTTGGCCGCGTGGGCGCCCAACTGTTCAGAAGGGAGAAAAGAATAAACTAAAAGGAAGACGGGGGGAAAGGAACAAAAGGAGAGGCCGGGAAGGCAAAGAAGACCAAGTCCGGCACCTGAGTTCCACTAGAGAGTAGCCCTGAACAAAGCCTATGTTGAACATGTGAAGCCTGTCCATGATGTTGCACCCCTGGCATGGGCCCCGCTGATCAAAAGGCTGGAAATGAAAAAGATTCACATTTACCAGCCCTCTGAAGCCTACCAAAGCCCTCAGCAACTCAATACCACATCTGCTGCAACAGCTTGGGCGGCATCCACCCACCCTTTCCAGCCCAGCTGGTTCAACGGGTGAAAATCTGCGGATCCGTCTGGGAGCCTGACTAGCCCCACTGCCATACCTGTAGTTTTGCAGGGGCACAAGAAGCAAGCATTTTGCACGTACTCCACAAGCTCGCCATCTCCCCTTGCCCAGCAACATTGGTAGCAGCGTGTGCATAAGAGGGTGCACATCTTGACCCACACACCCAACAGGCGTTGACTCCTCAACAGACCCCCCCTGTGGATTTTATGTGGAGTTGCTTAATCCAGCAAGGGACGAAATTTGATGCCCTAAAATCTTTGGGCACAAAATAAACTAGGATAGCAATTAAAAAAATAACGCCCCCTGCTGGAGCAAGCAGCCAATACACAACCACGGATGATGAGATGAGTGGTGCATGAATGTGCTGAAGAAGAGCCAGTCACAGACATGACTTCAAAGGAGTTAATTTGAGCCTGTTGAACACCACCTACAAAAACAAGAGGGTACCGGTATATGGAAATGTGAAGTGAAATGTGCGTCAAGTCTGGAATCAGTTTGCTGGCAATTTCAGTGAGTAGAAGAGTTTTAAAAGGAATTCAATACCGGAGGGTGAGGAACAGTGTTCTAACACGTGTGAGCTATCTGATCCCCCCTACCATTTCTCAGGCTCTTTTCCTGTGTTTGCGTCTCCGTTTTTCTAGATTGGACGACCCGTCTCATTCTCTGTCCAAGCTAAAACAAATGACGTAACAGCTCTGGGCCCTGCTCTAAAAATCGTACGCCACAAGGGCGACCATCTCTCTGGTCAGACCCTTACGAGATAGACGAGAAAGACAAATAGGACATGAATAAGGCCGGAATGAAATTATGTCAGAATCCCCAGCCCTGTAGAGCCTAGCCCTCAACAACTTCGGCCACAAAAGCCAAGGTATCTCACCCATTCCTGCCCGGTGCAATACGAGAAATTCTGCGGCTTCATCTGGGGTCATGCCCACCCCCGCTCCCGTCATGTCTCTTGGATGCTAGGGCATTGGAAGCAAGCATGTTGCACGTCATCCTCATGCTCGCCATCGCCCCTTGCCCAGTACCACTTGCAACAGCGTGCCTCACATCGCTGACCGCTGTGTCGTCCTGTAGTGTTGGCTGTGCTGATGGCGCCGAGTTGTAGCAGTGGGTTTGTGCGCACTAAAAACACTTCATGTCGCTGGAGCGGCTCCTGGCGTGTGCAACTATTTCACACATGGAACTTCTAATTCGCCTGCGGTAAATCTGGCGCCCGCCATACCGGTGGGCTAAAACCAAGAACGGTAAGCTGCCGCAGACCTGTGTGCGGTGGCTGGGTCCCTGGGATCTCCCCAGCCTGATGAGTCCAGCGGCGCCTGCTGGTTAGCTTTGTTCACTGGGTCCATCACCGTCGTGACGTGCAGCGGCTGTGGGTCAGTCGCTGCGTTTGGGAACAGCTGCTCCCCGCTCCAGCCCCTCAAATGCACCAAGCAGTTCACTGCAACATGTGCGCCTGCCTGTGCTCTTCCTGACCGCAAGCTGCATGTCGGCCGCCATGAGTGGCTGTCTTGCTGTGCTGTCAGTCACACCACTGTGTTGTTGAACCAGAACATAGGATGCCATCAAGCTCGCTGTAACAGCTGGACGTGTCTGTTCAACTGGCCCCGGTCAGAATGATGATGGCGGACATCGCTGGTTGTGCTCGATTGCTTATGGTCCCTGAAACTCTGAAAGGAAGGTGACAAGCTGGAATGCTCGTTACATTTCGAAGTGATGTCAAAGTTTTTCATTGCACTGGAATGAGGAAAGAACTGGACACCAGTACGGGTCACGTACAGTGCTCCAGACCTTAACCAGCACAGTGCTCCCCTGCAGCAGACTGGAGGGTGCGAGGCTGCATTTGAGCCACCCAGCGAGGTTCAGCCAGCAGAGGAGCGTGATGTGTGTGAGGTACTGAGGCTCCTGACCTGCGCTGTGGGACCGTATCTTGAGAGCAAGATACGGTAGCTTCCCGGGTAGCTTCCAGGCCACTAGGCCCCGCTGCAGCATGAAGTGCCGGGCACGCTGCACAGTTTCCGCATCCATCTGAGTGCAACGTGATGCTACTGCAAGATTTATGCCAGGGTAGGTATGCCTGCTTACCGGAAACTGCTGCCCTAGGCTTGACACCCCAGAAGCCGCTGCATGAGTCATACGATCAGGGCCTGTTTGCACTCTGAGCCCTGGCTGAGTGGCTGCCCCAAGTTGCCCTCTCATCTGTGCGTATGTGTGACGAGCATTTTTGAAAGTATTTCATTCTACCTCACTCGCTATCTCATGCTTTCTTGCTTTCTTGGACCTTGGTCTCGGACCTGCACGAATTACTTCCCCCGCGACCAGTCCCATCAGCACCCTTCAGCACTGCCAGGTCTAGATTCGACTCAGGCCAGGCCCACACTGTGCCCGCTTGATCGCGTTCTGATCTTTTTGGAACGCTTTCGGATCAGGCTTGAGGGCATGCCAAGTGGCATGCCTCCGCCTCGACTGTGTCGAATCAAATCACGATCTCGAGATGCAGTGTTTTCTTATTACTATCAGTAGCATACTCAACAGTTTTGAATTATTATCGGCATGAAGGCCAGTATGCTCAGGTCGCAGGCTGGGAGGAGTGTCGGGTTCGGAGACTCTTCACGAGTATTCCTTTCCCGGAAAGCTGTGCTGCCGGCACTACATCAAATTCATAGTAAAACTGGAATTAGATGGACGGAGTCGGTCAGGCGCTGCGAACTGCTTGTCACATCCGCTGCTGCATCGCCCGCTCCCGAGTCACGCCCAGGCGGTGTGCCTGGCTTCCTAATTCACGCAGCAAGGGTAAACCCAACTTTTGTTTTAACTGTTACTCAATCTTGAGCAGTTCGCTTTTCCCATACGGCACGAGCGAGAAGTTGACGAGGTGGCGCACGCAGGTGACGCTGCTTGCTGGTTTCATCGTGCTAACGTCGATGATTGCCAGACCCGTGGTCGAAGTAGTGCAGGTGCGCGTTGGGGGTCTCAGGACACTGAATTATGTTGACTCCCAGACTGGCTGCCAAGGCCCTGGTCCGTCCCATGGCCTTAGTCCCTCCTCGAGGCATCTCCCTGGATACTGAGGACAGAGAAGAGAGACCTGGAGGGACCAGGGTAGGGCCCTGGCTGCTAGAGCCAGCCAGGAGGGGGGGGAATGACCTCAGGGAGCGACCTGGTGGGAGGGCAAGTGTCCTGTCGGGCTGGGAGGATCCTGTAAAATGCACAATTGCACACACGAGCTTTTAGCACTCACTCCACGTCTACAATGCCGGCATTGAAAGGATTTTTTTGTGCGCTTTATAGTGAAGGTGTTGGTGAGGCAACCATGCCTGCCTGACATTTAGGCCTGGCCTGGGACCCCCTGGGCCGATTGGTTGCCACTAGAGCTAGTGGCTTTGAGACCTGCTTGCCACTGTGTTTGGGGAGGCAAAGATGCCTATCGTGTATCTTCCCATATGTGACTGGCTGTTCCATCCCCTCGAGACATCAGTATTGGACCCCACTAAAACCTACTGGTAAACTGTACCGGGTGCCACCAATGCATACATGCTGGGCCCTTCCGTGGGTATCAAGAAAGTCTCCCAGAAGCTGCGGCTCACATGCACTGTGCTGTGCAGTCGCTGGATCGGCTAAGTGCTTGCAGCGCACGCCCTAGAAATTATGCCAGCGCCCTCTACCTGACTCACACTGTTTAATTAATTGAACACAAGACTTTGGCAGGTTGCTAGGCAGCCAGCACTGAGCCCAGTGGTACCAACCTTGACTGTGGACCATTGTAGGAGAAACAAGCAGCAGGGCTTGCTGCCTCAGGCTGTCAAGGCTGTAGGCCATGATGTACTGTACTGTACTGTAATGATGTACTTTGCCTTCCCCCAAATATTAACGTTGTTTGGGGTCGAGGGATCGATGGATTTACTAATTATCGATTGTCAACGCCAGTTTTCAGTCAGAAATTAAGGTTTTTTTCTGTCGATTATTTGCTGTGAGGGCAGCATAAGAATAATTCGTTTTACAATATTTGAGGGAAGGCACGTAAAATCTACGGTAGATGAATTGTAGCTAAAACATCCTAGGCTGAAACAGTGCTAGTTGTGTGGGTGGCTGTGCTTGATGTTCTGCTACAGCAAGCAGTAACGCAAGCCAGGGTTCGCCACAGAAAATACAAGGGAATGCCTTCCAACTGTTCCCAGTGCCGGTATTTCACCTCCCAGCGACTTTGCCAGTCGTCATTCACTTGAAAGATCCATTCACTTCAGAAGTTTGGAAATCTGTTGTTGATTGTGCCCTCCTGCTGCACCCTTGCAGAAAACACCTTTGGCAGAAATGAAGCCCATAGCGGTCCTGACCGACGTTTCAAAGCAGCTCGCCGCCACAAAGCCACTGGTGAGAATCGCCCACGCAGCCATGTGCTGTCATGCCGTACAATACCCTGCTCCACCCAGCCCTGCCCCCAGCCCACCATGCCCCGCAAAAATATTGTTTTGGGTGCCTCTGGAAGCTTGCCGGCGTGGACGGCGTAAGACAGAGCACACGAGCTTTGCCTGGCTTGCCGCACCCCTTCACCCCCCTCTTTGCTCCGTGACTGACTGCATCCGACCCGCTTTGCCTCCTGCACCCACCTGGCTCTTTCCTCCCCCGCAGGGTATCGCGGATCTTTAGTCAAATGCCGGTAGTTTACGTTTTATAAACTATCTCCTGATACGGTGAATAACTCGACATTCATGCAGCTGTCACGTGCCTCTTGACCCGGAACCCTAAACCCTCGCCCACCACCCCGCATCAGGGACACCAACGCAATGATCCTGGTGATTTACCCTTATCTCGACCCTGAAATGCCGCTTACTCGCTTGTTGTGCAGTATAACATTCATAAATCCGCGATACAGTGCACAACCCTGAACCTGCTGTTCAGGACATCACCCCCTAAACCCTTAGACACCCTTATAAACCCTGAATCTCTTAACACCCAGGCACTGCCCTCACTCGCGTTGCAGTACACCAAAGCGTTGATCCTGGTCATCACGGCCATCATGCTCATCAACGCGACCATAGGTTTCATGGAGACCACGGTTCCGGAGTACGAGGCGGCGGCGGCGGCAGAGGCGGCGGAGAAGAAGAGCCGGAAGGGTGGTGATGATGGCGGTGCCAAGCTGAAGCCGCAGCCGTCACCACCGCCGGAGTCGCCAACCTCGGCCGCCCCATCTGCCCCGCCCGCCTCCTCGGCCCCACCCGTCATGCCCTCTGCAGAATTCAAGGTGACGGGGGTGTCATCCGCCAGTGCCCAGGACTCACGCCTCGCCGCACTGAAAGCCATGGAGTCTGCCGCAGTCAAGGCGACAGAGGCCAGCCTGGCTGCCTTCCGTACGAAAGCAGTGGTGCTGGAGAGGGAGGAGACGCTCTTGGCTGCCAAGGCGTTGGAGGTGAGCGCCACGCGGGCCCTGGAAGTTGCGGGCAAGACCAACGAGGGCAGCTCGGCCTCGTCAGGAGAGACTTCCGGAGAGGCGGACGTGAGGTTCACTGGGGCGGCGGCGGCCAGGGCCAAGGAGGCCACCGCTGCCGCCAGCAGGGCAGCAAATGAAGCCACAATTGAGGCGAAGGGCGCGACTGCCCATGCCGCCCAGACATCCCAGGAGGCCGCCTCTAAGGCGAGGGTGGCGGTTGCCGAGGCGGGCAAGGCCGCGCCGCACCCCGTCACAGGGGACCTGAAAATGCGTGTGAAGGGGGAAGACGAGGTGTTCAGGTGCGCCGCGACGGTGCGCCTGCCTCCGTTCAGGCCGAGGGATCCTGGGGCAGTATGCTTTGTTGCTTGAGCTGCCGGCCGTTGCTCCAGCTTGAAACCACCGCCATTGGCCAGTGTGGTTTGAAGGGCGAACCCCACCAGCTTTAGGGGGCAAACAAAATTGAACCACAACACCGTCAAAGGCAGCGACCACTGGTTCGACTGGGGCCCAACCTTGGCTGGCCTATCGGTAGGTAGGTGTTACCCAAACAACACAGCTTGTTCATCAAGCCCTGCTGGCAGTATGCCTGTTTGTATCATCAGTGTAGCCAAGGATCCATAGAATATACCTTGTACAGTACGACAGCAGGTTGCCTGACAACCGAGGCGGATGCCATAAGTCAACGTCTTATTGGAGCCCCGTAGGCCCGTACCCTCTCCATGAGCTCTCGTCCCGCCCCATCTGGCCCTGGTTACCTGCACATCTGCCTCCCAACATGCCCCCCCTGTCCCTCATGTTCCTCCCCTCTCTCCTGCCCCCCCATGTCCCCCAGCCCTGGCCATCCCCTGTCCCTCATGGCATCATGCCCCCCCTGTCCCCGTGCCCCCCTGCCCTGGTCCTCCCCTGTCTCTTCTGACCTGCCCCCCGCCCGCCTCAGCGACCATGGCCGCAGTTTGAGTGAGCCCAACCGTGAGGACGCTCGCACCACCGCCGCCCTCTCTTCGACCTCGGCCGCTCTCTCCACGACGGCTCAGCTGCTAGACCACGCTCTCTCTGATGACGCCTCCTCGGCCGCCGCCGAGCAAGCAGATCATGCCGCATCGCCGGGAGCGCAGCACGCCCAGGAGAGCGGCGCGGACGCCGGGGCGTCGGGCTCATCGGCTGAGGGTGCATCACAGCAGCATCTGGCCGCCGCCGCCGCTGCCTCGAAGAACGGGATGGGATCAAGCTCTGGATCTGCACTTAATGGCGCAAAGCCTGCATTGGGCAGCAGTCGCGCAGCACCCAGCGGTGTGAAGCCCGCAGTGGGCGGCAGTGGTCACGCGGCGTCCTCCAAGACCGCGACCAAGGCTGGCCCGCTGACCTTCATTGCGGCGCTGGCGTGGATGGCCGCGGATGTTGTGAAGCCTGCGTTGACAGCTTCAGCCAACAGCAAAGGAAAGTCACAATAAGCAACAAATCCCTCCACCCCCCTAGACGAGTGCATGCAAACGAACAGATCGTACACTCATACGCTGTTTGCTTTCATCCCAAGCCAAGACTGCGAAGAGATGGCCCGCAGAGGACTCTGTCTAACGTACAGTGAATCAAGCCAGAACAAGCTGCCTTCAACTAAGCGCTCCTTTCCGCGCAGCCACGTAGCTGGGCCTTTCGAGCATGGCCCAGAGATGTAGCGTCGGTAGCGGGCAACGAGTCGGGCTAGGTTCAAATGTTACACACATGTGTCCTGAATGCATCGTTCTTAACATGTGTCCCGTCTACTGGAATCGGGTAGGATGGTGTGACTGGTAGATGGCAAGGTGTGCCTGGGGAGGCTGGATGAATGGTGCTTGGACCGCACTCCCTGTCCATTTGTGACAGGCTGTGTTGGCTTAGGGAAGTGTATGGAATTTGTTGTCTAGGGTCCTGTCCGGTCTGCCCACCTTTCACTGCATACACCTCCACCTCTGTCTAGCACTGCTCTATTGTGGAACCTTGCTTGTGGAACCTGGTGGCGACGCATGCAGGAATGTGCCCTTCACGACGCAAACTCTTTTATGGTATTTTGTTCCCTGTTTTGCCCCTAGGTATTATGCCCCTGTTTTCCCCCATGGACACTACCTCATTGATTGGGGCTTTTGATGCTATTTCTCTGCCCCATTGTTCGCTGTCCTCCATTGCGGCCAAACTGACCATGAATCTGAGATGAGAATAATTGCAGGCCTTGGCATGAGGGACCACGTTCGGACAGGCCGTGCATGAGCACCATGTCATGGTGCATGAACACTATGGCATGGTGCATAGTGTCTGGATCAGCCCTGTAGTTGCTTTGCTGCTCATTGCTTCAACAAACTTGGCATGCAGATGTGACACACAAAGATCGCAGGTGGCTGGCACAGGTCATGCAAGCCTTTCTGGCTCCTGGTTACAAGTTACATACACACAATCAGTGACATCACTGTAATCTTCGTATACCGTTGGTACCATGCAAGACCACCTGCATTTGACACACCGATAATCGGTTGACCTGCAGAGGTATGTTGCTGGTGATCTAAAAGTGATGACTCTGTCAACCTGTTGCAAATTAAACGTTGGCCCTGTCGACCTGTCCTATGGATAGAGTGTGAATTTGGCTGTGTAGCATTTTGGGACATGTGAAGATCAACTAGCTCACCACACGCTTCCCATAGCAGAACATGGAGCTGACATTCAGGAGGCAGGATGGAGGCCCAATGGACAGAGCCACATCACCTTCTGTACCATATGTCTATGAGCCCCATGGGAGTGGATAAGGCAGCGGCACTTTGCCTTCATTCTCCGAAATTAGCTGATTTGTTGCAGCCTCGGGTACATGATTGACACATGCCGATGATGGCCCTGGCCCAGAGGTGTAATGTCATTAACATACCGATGATACTGGACGCAGAGGAGGACCAGCCATGCTACAGCAAGAAAAAATGTAACAGTTCATCGCTTGGAGCTTTGGACGGGTGTAGAACACGCAAAATGTAGCGGGGGATGGGGGTGGGGGATCTCTACTTTTCTCCCGGATCACAATCTGCGGGTCAATTCGGTCGAGAGGAATGGCAGTTGAGGTGTCACCGCGCGGATGCCCGCGGCCACTGCAGGCTATTGCACCACAACTCGTCTCTGTATTTGCGTCCAGGAAAGGGTTGCGCCTAACTCCTGTGTTGCAATAAAAAGGGAAGCAGAGGCCTGCCCATCGAACAACAAACAGCTTTTCAAAAGCACCCATCACTTACATATACACAACAATCGTGCCGTGCGACAGAATGCAGTCAGTATAGGCCACGCTTCATGCTTCAATACTCACCAGAATCAAAATATCAGCTCCGGTAGCATCGATGCCTTCCTTTGGCGCGGGCAAGGCAGGTTCCACCCTAGTTGCTGTTGTGACATCTTCGACGCATCCAATCATTGTGGTTCAGGGCAAGCTTATCATAAATGTTGAGGGCTAGCAAGCCACCGCATCGCTGAGCTCTGCTCTTCACCACCCCTGCCCTATGCCACCTCATTCCGTTTCCGTTGGTTGTGCCCGCTGACGAATCTTAATGATCGTGATGCCCGTCCCATCTGCCCCATGCTCAAACAGCCCCAATTCCCCTCCCCCCAGCTCGTAGGCTGAGCAGCGCCTGTGGTACAGCATCCTGCTCTCATGGCAATGCCCGATCCATCTGCCCCATGGCAGTATTGCAACACTGTTCCCCCCCACCCTGATTTCACTGGTTATTCTACCAGTTAATCTCCAGTCCCTTCCCTCTATCTCGTGACACCCCTCACTTCTGCCCCATGCCCGCCAGCCCGCCTCTTCTCCCCCATGCCTTCCCGGAACAGCCCTGTCCCCTGCCTGCTCTGTCCCATGCCTCCCACACGCCCCATCTCTCCCTCCTCCAGGTCGCCTGGATGAGCAGTACGAGTACTGCAGCCTCCTCCTCATTGCCCCATTCCGCTTCAAATGTGGGGCTGTCGACAGAGGAGGACAAGGGGGAGGAGGACTCCCTGCTCCCCCACCCGCCAGCTGCTTTCAGCACCACATGCACGCGCACCAACAGCAAATTCAGCAAGACGTCTGACCTCAGCACTACCAGGGTGCGCTGCCCAATGCATGCAACCATCACCTGCGTTAAGCAACAGCCTTTGAGTTTAAGAGCTTGCCAAGCAGCGCATCACCTTTGCCGATAACAGCAGGGGATTACTGTCGTTTACTTTCGCGCTCAATGTAGCCGTGAAGGATCCAGCCATCCCCTTTTCATTTTTTCATGTCTTTGGGGCGAAGCCAGCCCTCCCTGTTTCCACTTTTGCAGCCGTGGTTTTGCATGGATCCAACCTGTGTTTGTTTTAGCGTGCACTTTACCACCTAGAGCAGGCTGCGGAGCAGCTACCCAGTGGTTGCTGCTCGGCAGCCACCACTGGGCCTATTGAAACCATTGTATCAGGGCTTGCTACACCAGCGCCCCTCAGCCACAGGCCGTGATATTGCTGAATTGTAACAGAAGCACCCTAAACTTAGCAGAGGATCCAAACGAGGCTTCTTTCTGCTGGATCCGACCTTCAGACCCGTTGGACGAAAGGGCCAACCAAGTGGTACTAGCAGACATTTGCAGGAGTCATTCACGATCCACTTATCATCAGAAAAAATACCTCATTCAAATTGAGACGGACGCCTGCGTAGTTCAAACGATGGCCTTGTTTAAGTTCAGCATGTTGCATGGGAGCAGCTTAGCCAAAGCACCTCCCCCAATCCTCAACAGTGGATGTGCGCTTGAGGCCGCCCCCCTGCCCGCCCATTCCCCCAACAATGTCTGATGTTGCTGATGTTGTGGCCTACTGCCTTACTCACAATCTCCGATATGTTAGCCGATGATCCTGCCTGTTGCCTCGCCCACTACATGCTATGTGGTTTCAAATGCTGCCGCCTGCCTGCCTTGCTGCCTCATTCAGTGCCCAGACCTGGTGCAATGCTATTCCTCACCTATGCAGCTTTGACCTATTCGGGAAAAAGAATGTCCATGCTACTGCCAGTAGCCTTTCTGTCTCATTCAGTGCCCAGCCCTGATTTACTACGGCGCCATCCCTGTGCAGGTTGCAAATATACGGAAAGGCTTCTGGCGGCAGGCAGGCGCAGAGATTAAATATGTGAGACCATGAATTTGGGGCTGCATGAGGGCGGGGTAACATGCACTTGCATGTGGTTGCATGGGGCTGCATGGTTCTGCATGGGGATGCATGAGGTTGAGTTAGCATGAGGTTGCATGAAGCTGCATGGGACTGCGGACGCCATCGCATGGGTTTGCATGGAGAGGTCGCATGGGGCTGCATGAGGTTGTGCTGACACCGGGGTGGGGTTCCATGGAGTTGCATGATAATGGAGACTGGAGTTAAGTCCTGAATGTTCTTAAGCTAGGAATGCAGGTTACTATTGGAAGAGGGGAGCCATGCAGGTAGAACGCCAGGTTGAGGTACGCAGGGTAAGCAGGGCAGGGTGTGGCTCATTATGCCTGTGTCTGGCAGACCATCAGGAGCTGTGTTTGGCAGATCCTTAAAACCTGTGTCTGGCAGGCCCTCAGAGTCTGTGTCCGGCAGATTTAAAAAACTGTGTCTGGCAGGCCCTCAGGGGCTGTGTCCGGCAGATCCTTAAAAGCTGTGTCTGGCAGGCACTCGGGAGCCGTGTCTTGCAGGCACTCAAAAGGCCGTGCTGACCTACATGCCACACTACTCCCAAACCCTCATGCTCTGGAACCCTTATACTGCAGACCCCCCCCTGCTCCCCGCAGTTCTTCCTGGGCACGCGTTTCAACCTCCTGCTGGTCAGCTTGCCGCTGGCTGCTGTATCACATGCTGTGGGCTGGGGGGATGGGGCTACCTGCGTGTTGAGCATGATTGCGCTCACGCCGCTGGCTGAGGTGAGAGAGAGGCAGCCTTGTGGTGTTTTGGGGGTTCGGTGTTTTGTGGGCTGACGGGGCGGATCCATTCATGTGGTCGCAGTCGGCAGGGGGCTCGCACTGCTGGCAGAGGTTGGAGAGGCAGACGTTGCATTTCCAAGCACGTTAGTTTGATGGGAAAGGGGACCTGCGTGCCCGGCATCATCAGGCTCATGCAGCCGCGGCTGAGGTAGGCAGGCGACGTAGGCTAGGCAAGTGCGGCATGTTCCCAGCTTTTCACATGCTGGGCAATTCAATGTAAACGTCTTTTGTATTCCTAACTTGGTAAGGAAACAGCTATGGCCACAATTGATGCGGGCAGGGGTATTTGAAGAGGACGGGGGAACAGGGTGTGGCGGCCTGGATTTTATATCTTTGGCACTGCTGTTAGGCGACAGTGGGTGTGATAACGGCAGAAAGTGATAATTGTGCCAGCAACATGCATGCATGCACACAAATCTGTTAATTCGTTCACGCTGAAGGATCATACGAGTCAATATTATGGTATACCAGCCTTGGTCGTGGTGGGCTGTGTTTGTGTTTTTTTGTTTCTTTGGGGGTGGGGCGAATTTGGACAAGGTGCACTTCAGAGAGGGGTCGGCAAAAAGACAGGGGGGTGCCATCAAACCGGTTGACGCCAGACCCTAGCTTCTCAACCTCAATGCTTGAAGCCTTGTCACCCCCTCACCCCAATTATGAACCCTCGACCTTACTCCTTGAACACTGCGCACATGTCCACCCTTGACCTTCCACCCTACACTGCCATCCCCCGATACTGAATCCTCCATTTCAAGAAACCCTGACCCGCAAACCTTGCAGCTTTAAGCCTCTCCCACCCTGCACCCTGCACCCTTCTTGCAACCCCGCCACCCTTCATTCTCTCGCACCCTCCACCCTTACATCGACCCCAGAAACCTCCCCCACCCTTGACCCCTCCTCCTCCCTGAGCCTTAAATATTCCTCCCTCACCCTCCCCACTTGCATCCCCTCAGCGCCTGGGCTATGTGACCGACCAGCTTGCCTCCTACACCAACGACTCAGTGGGAGGGCTCCTCAATGCAAGCTTCGGAAACGCAACCGAGGTTATCATAAGCGGTGTGTTTCAGGGGTGATGACCATCAGAGGGTTCAGGGTTCGATTACAAAAGCCTGAGATTATCATAAGCGGTGTGTTGCAGATGTCATGGCCGTCAGAGGGTCCAGGGTTCAATTACAAAAGCCAGCAGTCTGAGGTTGCTATCAGCGGTGCGGTGCAAGGGTGATGGCAGCCATACCCAGCGGTGTATATTGTAGGTCACAATATATCACGATTCGCAATGAAACATGGGTACTTGGGAGGTTGGGGACCGCGATGTAACATGGGTATTGGGCATGCCCCTGGTCCAAGCCAGAAATGCTATCTTGTTTTGAAGATGGAGCGGAACGAGCTACAAGGGGTCGCAGTGATGACGCGTGGAAGTTTGCGAAGAGGTCAGGTGTTACTGATATTTGAATTGGACGATGGATGTGAATATTGGGTATTGGGACTTTTTGATGGCTTGGTCAGTTATTGCAGTCAGACATAAATTGGGGCATGGCCATGGATGTGGAGCAGGGTTTAGCCTCAGCAGGCTGTAACGGACGTGACTGTAGCACGAGACTGTGACTAAGGCTATGGCAGGAGGCCATGACATGAGGCTGTCCCATTCTGCAGCTTGTCGCTAGGCAGCTGCGATGCTGCTAATTCCCCTCGTGTCCTTGGCGCGGACGATAGGACTCGCTCTGAAATCCACTCATGCTCCTTAGTTATATGGTAGGCAGTGAGTCGTATAACTGCTAGACAAACAGCTGGGCTTGCTGTGTTGTTGCCGTATGTCCTTTGAGCCGGGGCGACTGGGCTTGCTTTTAACCACTGAATTCTGTACGATTTTGCAAGGGTTTACGGCAGAATCTGAATGAGATTTTAAGATTCTGGGTTAGGCTTCGAAGAAGAGACAGGTACTGAAGTTGTTTAACTTTTTGGTTCGCCTAATAAATTGAAGGGGCCGGATCCACTCGGATTCTCTGTCCTTCCCCATACAGCCCCGCTTCATATTGATTCCAAAGAGTTCGCCTAAATGCTTATTTCCCCGTCCCCCCCCCCCCCTCCACACACACCTCCATGTTCTCTTATGTGTTTGTCCCACTGTTTGCATCGCACACGTGCGTAATACCCTGGAATACCCTCTGCAACAATGTCTACGGTCCAAGATGCCCCACACCCATGTTTGTGCTGGGACCCTGACCTGGACCCCTGAGCTGTAACCCTGAGCTGGAACCCTGAGCTGTAACCCTGACCTGGAACCCTGAGCTGTAACCCTGAGCTGTAACCCTGGGCTGGAATCCTGAGCTGGAACCCTGAGCTGGAACCCTGAGCTGGAACCCTGAGCTGGAACCCTGAGCTGGAACCCTGACCTGGACCCCTGAGCTGTAACCCTGGGCTGGAACCCTGAGCTGGAACCCTGAGCTGGAACCCTGACCTGGAACCCTGAGCTGGAACCCTGAGCTGGAACCCTGGGCTGGAACCCTGAGCTGGAACCCTGAGCTGGAACCCTGACCTGGACCCCTGAGCTGTAACCCTGGGCTGGAACCCTGGGCTGGAACCCTGAGCTGGAACCCTAGGCTTGAATCCTGATCTGGAACCCTGAGCTGGAACCCTGACCTGGACCCCTGAGCTGGAACCCTGACCTGGACCCCTGAGCTGTAACCCTGGGCTGGGACCCTGGGCTGGAACCCTGAGCTGGAACCCTGACCTGGACCCCTGAGCTGTAACCCTGACCTGGACCCCTGAGCTGTAACCCTGACCTGGACCCCTGAGCTGTAACCCTGAGCTGGAACCCTGAGCTGTAACCCTGAGCTGTAACCCTGGGCTGGAACCCTGAGCTGGAACCCTGAGCTGGAACCCTGAGCTGGAACCCTGACCTGGACCCCTGAGCTGTAACCCTGGGCTGAAAGCCTGAGCTGGAACCCTGAGCTGGAACCCTAGGCTTGAATCCTGAGCTGTAACTCTGAGCCTGTTCCCTCTCTGCTGTCATGTTTGTAATACAAGAGGGCCTACACCGATAACCCGGAGCCCTCACCCTCCCACTGTTCGTGAACCTCACAGGCATCAATTATCCCCCTTCCCTGCTGCAGTATTTTCAATCTACAGAGGCCCAAACCGATCATCCGGAACCCTCCCCATTGTCCTGTTGGCCAACCTTGACGGGCATCCATCATCAGGTCCTCACCCCTCTCTGCTGCAGTGTTTGCAATCCAGAAGGGCATGCTGCGTGTGGTCCAGCTGTCCCTACTGGGCTCCGTGGTCTCCAATCTGCTGCTGGTCATGGGGACTGCATTCCTAGCCGGAGGGATACTGCACCCGATGCAGACCTTTGGCAAGCAGGTGCGCACTTCTTTTCTTCACATTCTTTCCATGGTTTCGACCTTCTGGATGGATCTTGTTGTTTTAATGCTTCTGATTGCGAGATGGAGTACCCCCTCACATTTTTGTACCTTAACCCTCTTGCCCCGCTGGCCCCCGCGTTCTCATATTTTGCTTACCCCACCCTGTCATCCCTTGCCTCCCAAACCCCCCTCTCATCTAGCGCTCCCCCACGTCCCCTACTCACCTGCTCCCCCAGCCTCCGCATTCCTCGCTTTGCCCGCCCCTCATCCCCCGTTGCCCCTGACCCCTCGGCCCCCGCTCCCCTGCGTCCCACGGTGCTTAGGGCATCAATGTTCACTGCGGCCTGCTGCTCCTGGCTGTCGTGGCCGTGCTGCTGCCCAGCACGCTTGTGGCCACCCACACTCAGTCCACTGGCGGCAGCGGTACCGGCGGCAGTGCTGGGGGCGGCGGTGGCGATACGGGGACCCCCCCCTTGACCACCCCAGGGATCACTTCCTCCCTCATGCTGTCGAGGTTTGAGAGCGTCTTGATGCTCGGCTGCTACCTGCTGTTCCTGGTCTTCCAGCTCTGCACACACAAGTGCGTGTTTTAGGGGGAGGGAGAGGTTAGGGCGACGCGGTGTTTGAGGGTTCCATTGCGCTGCTGGATGTAACTTGCCAGCTCTGCACACACAAGTGCGTGTTTTAGGGGGAGGGAGAGGTTAGGGCGACGCAGTGTTTTGAGGGTTCCATTGCGCTGCTGAGTGTATTCCGTTGGCTTTTAATGGTCGCGTTTCTGTGTATGCGGTTGTGTTGCTGGGAGCCCTTGCGGGTGTTGTGTGGATTATGCGCATCGCCGCATCCATGCTGCTCTGAGTGCTCATCAGACAATTTTTGGGGGGCTTTGGGGTTCTTCCACTATGTGGTGGGACACAAAGTTTCTGTTTACCAACAAAAGTACGACGTGCCTTAGGCGGGCTACCGGCCAGCAGCTTCGGGTCCAATTGGGACCAGGCGTTGGCCGGCCTACGGCCAGAGGCCCAAGCCGCAGGTTCTGCTGCCCCAGGCCCCCCTGGCCGTACCAGGAGGTAGTTCAAGTGCAGTGATGGAGCCACGTGATCTTCAGCTGGCAAGGTCTGGATGTCCCCTAGTGTAGGGGCAGGGGGGTTCTGCTTTGAAGCATCTCTGGAGCAGGCTTACCCAGCATTGTTAAGTTTTGTGAAGGTTTTGCAGTCCATCAGAGCATCATATTTGATGCATGAGACATGTTCCGTTAAACCGGTACATGCACTTGATACACTCGGACAGTAAGCAAAAACTAGCTCTGCTTCCATGCATCACTCTGGGGCCATGGGCCCTGCGCACTCACTGAAGAAGCTGTAGTGCCCTTGGTTTGAACCAGCTGCCCGTGCATATGGATGGAATTGATCTTTTGGTGCCGCTTTGTTGCCCTGCTGTCCTCAGGGCAACAAACCAACCAAAACTCTGGATCTCTGACGGTAGCTGGCGTTGATAAGGGATAGATAGGGCTTCAATGCTTTTGTCACCCCACCCGAAACGATAATAATGAGTGAAGGCAACAAACATCTACAGCACCATTATTGACAACAATTAGCTTAACAAATAGACTCAATTTCGTTGCCTTCTTTGCGTTGTGAGACAAAAATGTCACCCTGCTGCCCTGCTTTCCTGTCCCTAGGCACCTGTACGAGGCCATGGAGGATGACAGCCCCCCCCCTGCCTCTTCAGGGACTGGCCCTGGGAATGGCAGGTGGGTGTCAGGCACAGGTCGATTCAGTAAGAGGTATTTCATACAGGGAAGGGACCCCGGCGCCAGGGGACTTTGGGGATTCATTTCGACTTTTTGAAAAATGTAAACAAAAATGTGAAACAATTCCATCCACACTGCTGGCCACTTTAAGACCCCCGGCCGGCCTGGGCCGGCCCAAATAACAACCCTCCCTGCAAACAAGGGCTACTTGACTACCCCGGCCCTTCCCTGGACTCATATGACCGAGCACTGACCAGTACTGTGGCACTCGGCTTCAAACGTTAAATGTGGATTAGAGTGTCATAGTGTGAAGAGCCCGGCCTCACTCAGTACTGTCTGTGTCTCCTCAGCACATCCTCAGGAAACGATGTTTATTATATGTATGTACAGTAATGTACATCTGCACAGCTTTAGGCTAAGTAGCATGCAAGGGCGCTACAAGTAGAGGGTGAGAGGTGGGGTAGGATAGCTGAAGAAGCTTTGATCTGTTTGGGGCAAGAGGGGCAAGAGGCGGGCGTCTTTCCTGTTTCGTTCTGCAGTACCGTAAACGGGGCGTAAAATTGCACGTAACTTGTATACGGTATCGTTTTATTTTGCCGTGTACAGGTTGTTGACGGCAGGTTGGCTAGCAGACTTCTGGCGCCAGATTTCTACTAGCTGACCCTCTGTCAACAGAGGGCGAACAAATGCATATGGTGCCTGCAATGTCAGTCAAGTGGCCAAGGGGGGGGCAAGGGGGGGCCAAAAGGCCTGTTATAGCCTGCTCTCTTGGGTGCAATAGACCTTGATAACCTGACAACCCCTTTCTGGTTGTGCATCTGGCTATCAGGGGTTGGGTATCTGACCTCTTTAACCCCCCAAGCCCGAAGCCTCCCTTTGATGCCTCCTGGCCCATTCTCCTGCTCCTCTGCCGGCAGTCCCCCTCGCAGCATGGGGGTCTCGGTTGAGATGCGGCACCTGGTGCTCGGCGCTGGGGTGGTGGAGGACAGGCGGTCTGCGGATGTGGAGCGCGGCGCAAAGGTAAGTGTAGATCTGCAGACGGGGAGCAGGGCATCATAGTAAGCTGTTGTTATATAAAACCATACACAGATGATGTTACCGGGTACTGTATACTGGTATAGAATTATCAATTCTTACAAATTCCTCAGTTAAAAGAAAATCAATGCAACCACCCCAAGCCTTTTTCGAAAGGGCCAAACAGAGCGAACCGAAAGAAAACGATTGATTCCAGGAGGTTGCTTGCCTCACTGAGGCCATTGACTCTAGTTACTTCACCTGGAACCAGACATGGAGCCCTGCATCTGTGTCTGTTGCACCCTCCGGGGGCTGCTGGATGGCCACCCCTTGACAATAGGGACGAGGACTTTACCGCCACCCCACGGCTGGTGGCCCAAGAAGCAGGGTTTGCTGCAGAGTTAGGGGTTAGGGTTAAGAAGCAGGCCCAAGAAGCAGGGCTTGCTGCAGACTTAGGGGTTAGGGTTAAGAAGCAGGCCCAAGAAGCAGGGTTTGCTGCACCAGGTCTCCCCAGCCCCAGACCACAAAAAGCGCGCGCACGCTATAAAACAGTATGAGGTCCACACTTATCATCTTCACCCTGAACCCTGAACCCCGTCATTGCCGCCTCTCCGATGCTCAGCCCACTTTCCCTCCTCCAGAGGATTTCTTCGGAAAAATCCTTTTCCTCTGAAACTCATCGGTTGCCGATCGGCTGTCATTTCGCTGCTTCGTAGCAAAAGGCACACCCTACACCCTGGAAACGGGCTGAAGCTCTGAACCCTCCAATCGGTGTTTATTTTTTTTGCTACGAGGCCACCTTGCACAGGCCGCCCTGCGGTCGCCGAAGGCCCGAATGGGACCAAACCTTGCCTGGCCTAGGACTGGTTGCCAAAGGGGCAAGGCTGGCCAGAAATGGGGCCTGCAGCCAGAGGCCGAGAGGTAGCTGACATGTAGCTGAGCCACGAAAAAAGAAGCACTGTCCATTGTGCCTTGCAGGAGCCGAGGAATGGTGTGGCGGCAGCTGAGGCACGCGCTGAGTCGCAGCAACAGCGGGTGCAGCAGCGGGAGGAGCGGGAGAAGCAGCAGCGCCTGCGGGAGCGGGAGCGGGAGGAGCAGGAGCGGGGGCGAGCTGAGGAGGGCCCGGAGCTGAGCTGGCTGGGCTGCTTCGTGTGGATGTGCTTGGTGACAGCATTGATTGCGTTGTTATCGCAGTGGATCGTGGAGGCCATAGAGGTGGTGGAGGGGGCAAGGGATGGGTGGGGGCAGGGGGGAAGGGGACAGGTGGGGACATGCTAAAGAGGAGGGGGGAGGGGACAGGTGGGGACAGGCTATAGAGGTGGGGGGAGGGGACAGGTGGGGACATGCTTAAGAGGAGGGGGGAGGGGATAGGTGGGGACAGGCTAAAGAGGAGGGGGGAGGGGACAGGTGGGGACAGGCTATAGAGGTGGGGGGAGGGGACAGGTGGGGACAGGCTATAGAGGTGGGGGGAGGGGACAGTTGGGGACAGGCTCAGGCTATAGAGGTGGGGGGTAGGGACAGGTGGGGACAGGCTATAGAGGTGGGGGGTGGGGACAGGTGGGAACAGGCTATAGAGGTGGGGGGAGGGGACAGGTGGGGACAGGCTATAGAGGTGGGGGGTGGGGACAGGTGGGAACAGGCTATAGAGGTGGGGGGTGGGGATAGGTGGGGACAGGCTATAGAGGTGGGGGGAGGGGACAGTTGGGGACAGGCTCAGGCTATAGAGGTGGGGGGTAGGGACAGGTGGGGACAGGCTATAGAGGTGGGGGGTGGGGACAGGTGGGAACAGGCTATAGAGGTGGGGGGTGGGGACAGGTGGGAACAGGCTATAGAGGTAGGGGGTGGGGACAGAGGATGACTTTAGACCTCTGGGCGATGCGGAAATGAAGCTCAGCCACGTCGGCAAACAATTGTCAGCTAGGAAAGTCAAGGGAGATGTCACAAGAGGAAAGAAAGGATAGCAAGCAAGGCTATAGAGGTGGGGGGAGGATCAGGTGATGGCTGGGAGCAGGGGGGAAGGGGGGATAAGAGATGCAGGGTAGGGGGGTGGGGGGCATAGGGAGGGGGCAGATGAGGTTTGGGTAGAATCAGGAGGCAGGGGCAGGGACTGGAGGGGGTAGGACAGGTGTGGGAAGGACATACCACAGAACAGGTTTGACTCCACCTTTTGTTATTTAAGGATATGCGTACTCAAAGATACAGTCAAGAACCAGGCAGAACTGCCGATGCGCGGCCAGAAAATATTATTTGTTTTCAAGATTGTGCTGCTGCGCAGCGTGGAGTGATGTGTTCTCTGCCTGTGCGGTGATTCCGATGAAATATGCAAAATAGGGGTGCGCGATGCATATCCGGTTCTATGGTGTAGGCAACAAGCATCGGGCTGTGGGGGCAACAGAGATGGGATCAGGAGGCAGGGGGGTGAGGGGCTATAGGAGAGCAGAGCCAGGGGCAGGGCCAGATGGGGATGGTTTCTCTATGTCCCTAGTGTAGGCCAGCTGCCCGTACTGGTGTCCCTGCTGATTTACCCAGCCTGCTCTCCCGTCAGGGCACTGGCATGTGCAGCTGGGCATGCCCCTGACGTTAATCTCGCTACGTCGCTGTACCGCCTCATTATGTACTGCCACATGCTGTACTGCCTCTTGATGTACCTCCTCCTCCTTCCTATCAGGGAGCGAGCGTGCAGCTGGGCATGCCCCTGCCCTTAATCTCGCTATGTCGCTGTACAGCCTTGTTATGTACTGCTGCATGACGTACTGCCTCTTGATGTAAATCCTTCTCCTTCCTGTCAGGAAGCCAGCGTGCAGCTGGACATGTTCCTGCTCTTACTCTCGCTCCCTGCCTCTGTACTGCCTCATTATTTACTGCCGCATGCTGTACTGCCTGTTGATGTGCCTTCCTCCTCCTTCCTGTCAGGGAGCGAGCGTGCAGCTGGGCATGCCTCTGCCCTTCCTGGTCACAATCCTGCTGCCTATTGTCGGCAATGCTGCGGAGCACAGCAGCGCAGTCGTGTTTGCCGTGCGGGACAGGATCGAAGTGGCACTCGGGGTGGCCGTGGGTGAGACCTGAGGGAATGTGGAGGGGGGCTGAGGAGGAGGGTGGCAGGGGGACACTTTGTTTCCATAGTAGCTCCTGGTGGCGGCTAGGTTTTGCCCGGCCTATCATCTCTGACCCGATGCTCCAACACAGCCATACTTGCCTTTGCATGAGTTTGCTTGTGAAGGTGTTCGGGTTCTCTTTGCCAGGGCATCGCCATGGCCCATCCTCGACACTTCTGACCCCATGCTCCAGTTCGGCCATGGTGCATTTAGGTTCAGCTTGCTTATAAATGTGCTGGGGTTCGCTTTGGCCGGGCTCGGCCATTGCCCGGCCTTGGCTTTTCTGACTTTATGCTCCAGCTCGGCCCTAGTGCATCTAGGTTCAGCTTGCTCACAAACGTGTTGTAGGTCACTTTGGCCCGGCTCAGCCATTGCCTGTCTTTAAATCTTCTGAACCCATCCTCCAGCACGGTCATATTGCATGTAGGTTCAGCTTGCTTACAATGGTGTAGTAGGTCACTTTGGCCTGGCTCAGCCATAGCCTGTCATCGACTCTTCTGGGCCCATCCTCCAGGACGGCCATATTGCATTTAGGTTCAGCTTGCTTGCAAAGGTGCTGGGAGACTCTTTGGCCTGGCTCGGCCATTGCCTCTCCTCCTCTCCTCTGACCCCATCCTCCAGGGTTACATGTAGAGCACGACCACACTGCATGTTTGCATCAGCTTGCTTGTGAAGGTGCTTAGGGTCCCTTTAGCCAGTGATCACAAGACAGGTCTCAATGGGCAAACTGAAGTAAACGGTCACAAACATGGGATTGCCCTGACAGCCCTGCAGCCTGTTGCCCCTTCCCTTTCACACCCTGGCTTGCACCCTGTTTCACGCCCTGGCTCACACCCTGGCTCCTCGTCTGCCACGTCCTCAGGGAGCTCGACGCAGGTGTCGGTGCTGCTGTTGCCATTCTGCGTAGTTCTGGCATGGGGTTTGGACAAGCCTCTGGACCTCAACTACAGCGCCTTCGAGTCGTTTGTGTTCTTCATCAGTGTGCTGCTGGCCATTGTTGTGCTGCAGGTAAGTGTGTGGGGGGGGGGAATACACGTGAAATATACGGCATAGTGCCTAGGTCTTTTGTTGTTACTCAATGTGGCGCATTTATGTTCTCTAAGTATTTTGCCAGCTTATACCTGCAACTGCCACATGCCTGCAACAACGGTCGTTATGTGCCTGCGACAGGTATATCACTATGTGCCTGACACATCTGTAGGTCCTCACTGGGTTATGGCGGCAACAGCTATGCGCTTGCAGCAGCTTGCTAGCATATTTCAGGGGAGGGATAAACGCCGCAATCAGATTTCCGTTTTTGACTATTTTTTACGATCCGCCCCTCTTATTACTGCGGCCTGCCCCCTCATTCTCCTGCACCCAGCCCCATGTCCTCTGCCCACACCTCGACCGTCTGAAAGACTGAGTGTTTTACCGCTCCGGCAAAGGGTGACACGAGTTGTGTAATCAGACATTTGCGTGCATATATCCTCTTAAAGACCGCCTGTGTGTCTCCAGGACGGCAGCAGTAACTGGCTCAAGGGTGTGTTGCTGCTGCTGACCTACTTCTTCGTTGCGGCAAGCTTCTGGTTCCATCAGGACGCTGAGCTGCATAGGGAGGAGGGCGACGGGCCGATGAGGAGGACATCAGCAATGATCTGATGTTGCGCTCAAAAGGAGGTTTGGGGAATGGCTTTTTGCTGCTGGGGGGGGCTTGAGAGGAGGACGGCGGGTTGCTGAGGAGGGGTTGGTTGGTTGGTTGGTTGGAGGGGTTGGTTGGAGGGGTTGGTTGGCTGGTTGGTTGGAGGGGAGGATTCTGATGCTGGGTGGTGAAAGAGGAGGAGGAGGGGTTGGTGAGGAGGAACATGTTCTACATGCTTTCATGCTGGAGGGAGGTGTGGGGGTGCAACTCAGTTTATTTGTTGTTTGCATGGTGTCCTTGCTTGCAGCATGGGCTTGCTTGCCTGATGTGTGCTGATGTGTGCACGGCCGTGTTCAGCTTTTCTTTGGGAGTGTGCGTTAGCTTATTTATAATTAGGGACAGCTGGGCATGTGCTGATGCACAGTTAGATATTGCACTGGGAGGCCTAATTCGATCTGCCCTCCAGAGGCTTAAAGGCAGTTGACTGTCATGGTCGGCTCAGGGCTTGGAGCCCTAAGCGGGGTGATAAATGAGGGAATACTGGGGGATTTAAGTTACTTGTTTTTGGATTTCCTATCGGGTGGATCCACTTTGGATAGATTGCCGAAATAGGGCAGCTCGCATTCGACCGCTGCTGCAACAGACTTGTGAGAAGTAAATGCATTCCTGCTATTTTCTCCCTTCTGAACAATTGGGCACCCACACGGCCGAGCCTCCTTAAGCAGGGCCCAGAGGAGTAACACACCCGATTGCCACTTGGGCCTTAAATCCTGAAGCCCCTTTCCACACAAACTGTTGGCCGATTACACTTTCAGCGTTTTATATTCATGTAAAACGGTGATGATGGTGTGAATGGATAATGGTATACCGGTCCGTATGACTGATGTTTTGGTGTGCTGGCCTGATCTGCGGCCTGCCACCATTTACTTCGTTGCAATTCGATTTTCGTCTGCAGTTTTACTGCCTTTTAACCTACACCGACAGGGTGCTGGAATTTAAGATCCTGTACACATGGAATGTGGTCCTACCTTCTAACATTGTAACGATCCATGCACAGGGTCTGGTCAACACTTGTCATTCGGGTTGGACTTTAGAGCCGCAAGCCTACTGCTCGGTGCAACGGCTGCAGGCCGGTCAATTTTCCGGTCCATATTAGCCCACTAATGGTTGATGACCACCTGCCTTTTGATGGTGGACTCGTGCGCACTGTATACACATTGCTGGTCGGTGCTTGTATGAGAGCTGACCAGTCGGCCCAGGACCCGCAGAATGGCAGGGTCGCCCCCCCCAACCCTTAAATTAGGCGCCCACGCGGCCGAGCCGTTTCGGGCAGGGCCCAGGGGTGTTAACGTCATTTAATGGCAGGGTCGCCAACCTGCGAGGCCACGGAGCCATCTTGGGACGTGATACTAGGTCACTGGCCTCCCCATTTCACCATTTACCACAGAAAGTCACCTGGAAACCACCTCTAGGACGAACGAATCGCTACGAACAAGAATACCAATAGCCAGGCTAGCTCGGGTATCAAATGTGTCGTGGCTGGTGATTGCTTTGTGACAACAAGGCCCAACTACTTGCGGCTCAACCTTGCTGTATCGTTGTTTAGACTGCCTGGCAAGCATGCATTCTGAATAATTGAACTGTCTGACATGCACTACACCAGCAATGTGTGTGGGTGGCTGCAATGCCACACAGGGCATACAGCAGGCACGATCAAGAAGTGCCAGTTGAGATCAGGGGGATCGACCTTGTGGAGATCAGGGGGATCCGCCTTCTTGAGATCAGCAGGGGGGTCCCCCTGGTTGAGATCAAGGGGACCCTCCCTGTTGAGATAGCCAATGCGCCGCATTTTCCAGTTTTAGGAGCCTCACTGTGCCCATGTTGATGCTTTTGGTAACAGCGAAAAACAAGTTGGGGGAATGCATTTATTTTGCACTCATAAATGCTGCTTATAAGTTATAAGTTACATGGGTGCGGTCTCCAGGGTTAAGGGTTGGGTGGGGCCGATTAGGATTCATGTCAGGGAAATGGATCGGGGCTGCCCTAGGGCCCACAGATGCCCTCCAATTGACCAATTAAAATCTACTCCTCCACCACAACCGGCGCCGATACTTCCAAAAATATAGAAGAATTAAGAAAAGGTAGGCAAGCAGCAGCTCCAAAAGAGAATTTTCAAAACCGAGTTGCTGCTAACTTATGATCTGCTCCTGCGGGCTGAGAACAGCACAACAGGTCCTACCACGAAATCGCCCCATCGGCAAGGAGACGCTAAGGGACAGGTGCTGGGCACTAGTGAGGGATCAGTCAATGACAATACTCTGCTGGGCCATGCCGCAGAGGATCAGCCGCATGGGCGCCCGACTTTCTGGTCGGGAGGAAAGTGAGAGTCAGTAGCGCTTGCGAAGTTCTCTGAAATTATCATGAACGAGGGAAAAAATAGTGACGTGAAAACCTGAGTCGTTGAAAACCTGAGTCGTTGATACACTCGATAGAGAAAAAAGCGAGTTCCAATCAGTGGAACTCGAGAGAATTTACTCACAACGAATCGAAACAGATAAATATCATGAGACCCGTCGTAAACATGCCAACAAAAAGCTAAAAGCCTGTAACTGTGCTAGGGAGGTTTGAGGGAGGTTTGAATGAATAACTTTGTAGTTTGAAGTAGTTAGTTATGTGTAAAAGAAGACTAAAAGGCGATATTGATAGATCCAGTGTGAATGTAAACTTCACACTATACCAAACATGATACGGTAAATGAGGAGTCAGAAGCTACATTGACAACCACAGGATTGATGTCAGCACACGTAATAACGTACACAAATATTTTTATATAGGTCCATGTTTTCATGGCATGGTCAGTCTAGTAAAAGCCCCTAGAACTCCAGGGGTTAAGACACCTGAAAACCTGTGCAGCAGAGTACATGCATACACCCAGAACAAATACGCCAAAGAAGGACATTTCGAAATGTCCGCCTCATCCTCCATGGATTTGTATGGCACGCCGGCAAGCAAGGACAGTTTGCAGTAGCCAGGGGCAGTCTGCATCAGCTTGCAAGCTATCCTTGCAACAAACCTTATTCACGGCACCTCATATCTGTGCCTGTAAGGACTGGCTCAGAAGCAGCATTCTGTGGAAAACGCTGAAGAAAAGGGGCAGTGAGGCCTGAATTCAAGGCTTTCACTAGGAGGCCTTCAACCCCAACCTTCACGCTAAACCCTGTGCCTTAAGGTACAGGCCAAGGAGTTAAGCTAGGTAGCACAGACCAAGTGGAAAATTTATAAATGTATCCTATCCTTGTCGGCCTAGACCTCACAATTTCAGATTTCAGTGTTGCACGCTCCTAGGGCACTGTGTACTATCAGGGAATCCGAATCTTCAAACGAAAGTCCTGAAATGACACAACGAATTGAGAACGGGACCACACAATTATTCTAGATCCTTCAGCCCTGGTCTAGATCCATTCATCAACATCCTGCACCTCATGGGATATCTTGCGGTTGAGGCTGACTTGCCTGCTTGCCCCCTAGCCATACGGCGCTCCCCCCCTCAAACCTCCATCCCCCCAGCTGCTGCGGGTGCAGGGGGCGGAGGCTGGCCTTCGATAACTGCATTTTATGTAAGCTGCCTGTCCCTCTCTGGTGGAGGGAAGGTAGCCCCACCTGCCTGCCCTGCTGCTGTTGCTCCAGGTGTGGACACTCAGGGCACAATCTGGCCATCGAGAACTGCAAGTCCTTCAAGCTACCTGCCCTAGTAGCCCCTGCGCTGGCAGTTGCGCCCTGCTGCAGCCTGTCCCCGTGACAGCCGCCTGCCGCGGGCACATCACCAGTACTAACAGTGAAAGCATCCGGGAGGATGCAGCCATGGTCGCAGCCGCAGCCTGCCTCAGTGGGGGGCTCGTAGGAGGTATATGGCCGTCTTCCTCATCATGTGATGTGCCCCCCACGCTGCCCGAGACACCTCTGCTGTCGCTGTTGTCGCTGCTGCTCTCATTGCCGCAACGACGTTGAGGCGGGGGTATCGGAACACTGCTGGCCGGGTTGAACGGCACTCCTTCTATTGGCCACTGCTGTTGCTGTTGCTGCTGTGGCACCTGCTGTTGCTCCTCGCATTGCAATAGCTTCTGCTGTTGTTGATGTCCTTGCTGTTGCTGCCTTTCCTGCTGGTGTTGTTGCTGTCGGACCTGTTCCTGTTCCTGTTGCTGCTTTTGTTGCTGATGCTTGTACTGCCACTGTTGCTGTTGTTGCTGCTGCTGTTGTAGCTGTTGCTGATACTGTGACTGTTGCTGTGGTTGCTGTTCCTGTTGCTGTTGTTGCTGTTCCTGGTACTGCCACTGTTGCTGTTGTTGCTGTTCCTGTTGCTGCTGCTGTTGTTGCTGTTGCTGGTTCTGCCACTGTTGCTGTTGATGCTGTTCCTTTTGTTGCTGCTGCTGCCGTTCTTGTTGTTGCTTATGCTGTTGCTGGTTCTGGTGCCTGCTGGCAGACAGCGTGCAGCTCAGCCGTGCAAGCTCGACTAGACAGTCCCTTGCGGCGGCGGGCATCCTTTTGAGCGCCTCCATGCCCTCCACCATCAACGGAACATCCGTACACGCTTCCGTTCCTTTTCCCTTTTCCACTCCTGCACCTCCTGCTGCTCCGAGCGATGCCAAGTGTGTACTGCCCTGCTGAGCTAGGTGCCAATAATCACTGCTGCCGCCACCATCACTGCCCAAGGCAAGCATGGGGCTGGAGGCCAGAGAGGCTGGAGGGAACGCCGCGCCACCGCCACTGTCATTGCCCGCTCCTTCTGCGCTTCCCCACTGTTGTCCCCTGGGTAGGAAGTGGAGCGCATCTGCGCTAGACGGCACCGACCCACCTGCCCCTTCCCACAGAAGGTGGTGGGGGTGTGCAGCAGCTGCGGCGGCGGCACCCGTGCTCAAGCCCACCATGAGTGACCGCAGCTGCTGTCGCAGCGGGCTCTCTTGCAGCATGCATGAGGTCAGGGAGGCTAGCAGACGCTGGCTGTGCTGGGCACCTGATTCCTCAGGATCCTGTAACCACAGGCACACATTGTAAACGTCAAACAACGCAACCTGCGGCAGAGTAGCGGTACAGCTTGGTCATGCTATTTGCAATGTGTCAAAAAATACCTAGGGTGGAGTCGACCACACTAACTACCCTGTTGGTAGTCCCCCTGGTAGTCCTTCGGTAGGCCTCCCCTGGTAAACCCCTTCTGGCAGACTCCTTCTGTTAGGACCCTGCTGGTCGGGCGGCCCTTGCTGCACAGCCTTCTCGGACTGCCCCATCAAACAGGCAGAGGATGGCGGACGCTCAGTACCAGCTCTCATACCAACCGTCAAAATTACTCCACCCTCCCTTTTTGCCAGGCTGCCAGCCGGGGTTGGACAGTCACCCACCGCCAAGAAGCTGGATCGTGGCCGACTGCCCACGGCATCATCAGGCGTGATGCGACCCCTCTGAGTAGGGGAGCAGGGAGTCAAGCGGTTAAGAACAAGACATAACCGTTTTGAACGTAAAAGAAGGAACAGGTATATCACACCGGATTTGAACTGACCAGGATTCAAGGACCATGAGTTCCCTGCTCTCTTCTCCAAAGCCGAGCAGCCGACAACAGCTAGACCAAAGTGTATGCATGTGTTTTTGATGAGCGCACCGTACCGCCCTTCCAAGGCTGCCAGGCGGCAAGCGTTGCGTTATGATGGAGACCAAACCTGGTTTTGCGGATCTATGGTTGGTGGCCCAAGCATTCTGTACGGGGACCCCAAGGCCAGACTACACCCAGTGTATATAAATATGTTCCTAAGAGTGAACCCCTATGATGATGCGCGATCCCTAATACCTTACATATATATCAACTCTATGGTATCAGATACCAATCTGCGGAGGGGCAGCCCAGCTGCAAAAAGCAAACTGCTAGATGAGCCAGCTCGGAGCAGTATTACAGTATCCGGACCTGGGCTTTACCTGGGTTTCAAGATCCGTCACACTTCTAGCGCACTAAGATCATGAAGTGCGCTAGACAGAAAGCGTTCTGCTAGGGCGTTCTGCTAGGGCTACTTGATAGGGCTACTGCAAAGGTGACAACAAAAATGGCACTGCGCAAGTGCTCAGAGTTCCCACCCACATGATTTTGATACGAAAGCGAGATTGCTGTGCTCCATTGTCAATAGTAGGATTGAAGGTGATCGGCAAACACCCTACAGGATCAATCTCCAGGGTACACAACTGCAAGCCCAGCCTCTGACCCTTGGAGCCTGGTAGACGTTAGATCAGATAGGCCTCCAGAGAAAGAAAGAAAGATATGCCCTACTAGGGCGTGGAGGTTAAGGACACATCGCAGTTTGTGGCCGAAGCCATACCCGCACCTTACCATACGCCTGAAAGGGGTCCACCAAATAACACCTTGGAAAAGGCACACAACATGTGGCACACCTTCAACAAGGTCCTGACAAACACCCCAACTAGCTTGAGATTATTGGCATGCATTCATGCACAGATTCCCTGCTGGCCCTTCAGACTGTAGCCCTACGGACTAAAAAATATCAAACCTGACCCCCTCCCTCACACCTTGGATGGCTGCATGATGCAGCTCATCATCCTGATATCATCATGAGAGCCGCCGCCATCGCCCCAGCTGCCTCCTCCTCCTTCCAGCTTCACCTCCTCCTTGTCGAGGCTGGTGCATTTGACGCTTGGAAGCAGCTCGGCAGGAACCATCTTCTCGGTCATGTCCAGCAAATCTTGCAGGCTCAGCCCCTGCTGGATGTACCTGTAGAGCATAACGCATGACTATTGAGCAGTAGGCAGGGCAGGGTAGGGCAGGACAGGGCAGGGCAGGAGGCAGGGCAAGGCAGGGCAGGTCAGGGTAGGAGGCAGGACAGGGCAGGGTAGGGCAGGAGGCAGGGCAGGGCAGGGTAGGAGGCATGGCATGGCATGGCATGGCATGGTATGGCAGGACAGGGCAGGGTAGGGTAGGACAGGGTATGTCAGGAAGCAGGGCAGGGCAGGGCAGGGTAGAACAGGGCAGGAGGCAGGGCAAGGCTGGAGGCAGGGCAGGGCAGGAGGCAGGGCAGGAGGCACGGGAAGGCAGGGCAAGGCAAGAGGCAGGGCAGGAGGAAGGCGCCCAACAGCAGTAGAAGAGTAACGGGTGCGTGGGGTCCCCTGTCCTGCATGGGTAGCGCTGACCCGAGGTGCACCTCGCATGGCAAATGCCTATCTGGCTCACCTGTTCTGGAGAGTTCTGGTATTGAACATCTTCTTCAGCGTTGCGTTCCTGCAAGAGCAATAAAAACAGGCTGCATAAGAGGGTCATGTGTGCGTGTGGTTCATTGAGCGATTATGAATGTGTCCGTGTACCGTATCTCCATCTTCCATACTTTCATTTGTTTCCCAATCAACTCAAGCGCCATTGATAATGAACAGTGCCTGTGTTTGCGTGCGTGACAGAGGAAGTTTGCTTACCGTATGTATGGGCGAGTTCGGAAACCAGGGGTGTTTCCCAGTTCAAGATGATAACTGATAGCATATGCGTACCGGGATCATGCGGAAGGGTGAGATAACGCGTGCCCAAGAGCATTTCCCAGCTCACCAGTGATTCTTGATGGCATTGTCGGTTCTTCCCGGAATCAGCTTGGCAATGGCTGTAAGGCAGGCCAAGCATGGTATAAATTGGCATGGGGCATAGCGCAGGTTTGTACGTGGCATGGTACAAGTTGGCTTGGGGCATGGCCGCATGGGGTCGATCATGTCACCAGAAGAACTTCCCCTTCAGTGGACTGGGCCTGGTGGAGCTGGCCAATGAGCGAGGGGTCATAGTGGAGCCGGCATACCCTATTGCTGGCCGTCCCACAATCCAGAGAACCAAAGGTGGCCTGGTGCATGGTGAAAAAGCGTTGCCCCAAAATGGGCGCAGGTCTTGAACCCATATGCAGACGTTGTCAAACCAAGCTCAGCCTGAAAATCAATTAGCACAATCTTGATCATCTGATCTTTTGATTACCCAGAAAGTACCAGTATGTTCACCGGCCGCGGCTGGGCAATGTGTGACTGGGTGAGTGAAACAATCCAAAAGAGTGTCCTTCTGATTCGGCAGTACATATTGAGTGGCAGGGTCGGCAATCCTCGGCATCCACCAACGAGTTCTATGGCGTAAACACAGGTTTGGCAGTACACATACAGGGGTTGTGTGAACAAAAAGACGAGTGTTCAATGCAATGGAGGGCCCAATTCCACTTGTCACCGGAACGCGGAAATGGCATGCCAGCTCACCCTCCCCAATTCCACTTGTCACCGGAATGGCACCGGAACGCCAGCGTGGCGCTGCCGTACCCGTTAAGTGCCATATTTTGCATCGCTCCTATTTTGAGCGATGCAAAAATACTTCGCATCAACGCTCCGACAGCGTGGACAACTTCGTCCTCATGTTCAAATTTCCATCGCCGTCATCTTTCTTTCGTTCTGAAAACTCCTTTTCGCCCGTTCCTGCTGCCATGGCCGACGCATATCCTTAACAGGAGCCACACTTGAATCTTTCCCGCGTAGAAGTTGGCACCGATCTGGCCAACCCAATGGCGAATGTCGACGTGTGCCCCCTAGCAGACCCTCCGATCGCCTGGGCTATCGTTTAGCAGCGGCCTGAATTTGCTACACCCAACTTCGACAGTGCCAGGGCATCCCTGGCTGCACGTACCTTGCAACTCGACAGTTTGTCAAGCAGGACTATCATGCTAATCGAGACAAGTAGACAGAACACTGTAGATACACGAAGCGATAAGGCAAATGCCTGACAGGCTGTTCACCAGAAAGATTCGGTCTCAGCCGTACCCGAACACATTCCGGAGACAAGTGGAATTGCGTTTCAAGTTTTTTCAGCCAGCGTGGCTGAAGCCTCGCCCAACCAGATAAACCGTCACCGGAACGTGTTCCGTCGAGCGCCCTAGTGGAATTGGGCCCGGAGTGCGTGCCCGCAACATTGGATTTGGTGAGGTTGTGCTGTCAAGCCATTTCGTTCCGCCCTCCGGACAGGCGGAAGTGTGCCATCATCAGTGGCGGCATTTATGAGAATATGACACCCGTGATGACACATGATGACACACAGTAGTCACGCACCAGGCTGATAGTAGTGTCACAGCACGTTTCTGATTGGACCTGGGGAACAAGCGTGGACGACGGTCTTCTGGTCTTCGGGAGATTTCCGGGGTGGGTGTTTCTGCAAACACCCCGGAGCCATACACCGGAACGTGAGGCCGCGTAATCTTGCGTGGTTCAGGCCTTCAGGGTTTACTGCGATATTGCCGAATGTGTGCCTCTATGTTATCTGCGCTGTTGCAATTGCTTCTGCTGCTGATGATGATGATGATAAGGATGATGATAGAGATGACTCGCTCGCGGAGTGACCAAGGCCGAGGCGGCCCGCGGCCTTTCTGCAGGGCCGCCCCCATCACTACCGCCCGATAAGTTCATGGGAAGAAAAATGCGGCGATTAATATTTATAAACAAAAGCCATTCGAAGGCCTGAAAACTCCCTGGAATATCCGTGGAGGGGGGGAGGTCCCCGGAAAAACAAGAGACGTACTGTACGATTCATGGTGGTCTTAAGGGCCCGGAGATTTTCCGGGGTCCGGTGTTTCTTCTTAACACGACCCGGAAACAACCCGGAAAGTTTCCCAGGTCCAATCAGAAACGTGCTGTCAGGCAGGCCCTACTGTAAGCCTATCCCTTGGAGGACCATGCAGCCCAGGGGTTGCAGCCACTCAAAATCAAGCGTATACCGGTATTTCTCGCCACTCTTCAATTTTCAGTGAATTACACACTTTTAGAATTCTGCTGTAAATTCCCGGTTCACGCTCCTATTGTACAGTTTTGGAATTTAAATGACATTTCGGTGACCGTGCAAACCCCGTAGAGGAGCTGTCGAATGCTGACGCAGCAAGCTTTCGCAACTTCCTAGATTCAAATATAATAGGGCCTGCCTTTTCCACAGAGCCCTCTTAACTCTCTCCGCACGAAGTAGGGCTTGCCTACTCGTGCAGCCACATATGAACTCTCTAATGTGACCTACGAGATTTGGAGTTTTGGACTGTGATCCAGCGGGAGCTGAATGATAACATGTACCGCCGGCACGGGGAGATTTGCGTGTGATGCAGGTTGGGGGAGCGACGTGCGGGGCTGGACTGGGCGCTTCGTTTTAGTTACGTTACGTCGTGTCTGTATACTTATCCGGACGAACGGAGGAAAGACGTCGCCCAAATATAGGGAGGGATGCGTGAGGAGAATGTGAGAGGGGCGAAGGACGCAATAACATGGGGATCCCTTGTGATCCTGAAAATGCAGCCGAGGTGGACAGTGTTCGGTAGCTGATTGGGACAGTGGGTGCAGGCGTGGTGGTGAACTTGTTCTTGTTCGTAGCTGGCCCCATCTGGAGGACCACATACTCATCATCTGCAGATATAGAATAAAACTTTACGCGAATACAACATTAGGCTGGGAGAGCAACGCACTGGCAGGACTAACCTGCTGGTGCCGCTTGCTTTGACGAGCCTGAGCTCGGTTGGCCACACTCTCCTTCCGGGGCACCCCGCTTGCTCGAAACAGAGCCAAATGAAAACTTTGTGTTGCTCATCTCGCTGCCACTGCCAAGTGATACAGATTACACACACGCCGTTTTGTTGTCAGGAAATAAAAAGTAAAAGCGATCTGCATGCCTGGTGCCAGGCGTGTCTTTATGCCTTCTGACTGCACCGAATCTTGGACGCATCCAGGACAGGTTGCATCTCGTCAACTACGAGGATCTTTATGTCCACGACGTTTCGCTACAATCTCGAGGCAGGGCTAGCACTGAAATAACCTCATGTCCTTGTGCTTTCCAATGCCACGTCAGTCAAATGCCGCTTCGGTTAGCATCGAGGCCAACGTTATCACATGGAGCGTTCCAATGATGCCTAGGGTCACTGTACTGACGGCCCAGGACGCATTGTAGTACTCTCCAGGCACATCGTGGCCTCTCATGTTCAGGATGACGCAGGATGACACATTCTGCCGTACCGGAAGCTGCCAAATTACACTAAGTTAGCGACGTTTTTTGTTGTAGTTGGAATCATATAAGCTAGCTAACGCAAATCTAACAGACGCCTGCTAGTACTTCCGTATTTGTGAGAGAACCGTACTCGCCTAAGTTACCGGCAGCGGCAATCCCGATCATTCGGGATTACCGCGCCAACAAGGTGTTGCCGACAGATCAGCTCAGGAACCACCCTCTATGCGTGACATACGGTACTGAAATATAGTCGCAGATTTTCCTGATGATGAATGTAGGTGATGAAAGTAATTTCTTTTTGTTCATGATGGACCGGAACACCTTCAGCCCGTAGAGAACTTAATGAAATAACACATTTCAACGATTGGGTTAAAACATTCGTGGGCGGTTTGCACCCGCTAGCAACGGTTTGTCAGTTTTGTAGCGGAACGAGGTTTTCTGGGTCACGCTCGCGCATAAATCTGGGTGTGCTGACGCGGGCGTGATGCGTGTGCGACCGCAGACTCATGGTGCTTGCAGAATAACCTCACTTTCGCTACTTCTTAAACACCCAAGCCCGCTAGCGCAGTTATCATTGATTGCCTCCAGCAGCTACGGGGCAGAACGTCCGTCCCTGCGTGATGATGATGCTGGCCCGAGCGACACAGGCCAAACTTGGCGGTACCACTTGCTGCTCCTCCTCATCCCCTTTCCATGCCAAACAGCAGCAGAAGCAGCATCAGCACCAGCTAGAGAATCATGTACGTCCGCGCCTGCGTTTTCTGCGGGTCAGACTCGGCGCCTCGTCCTCCGCCCTAGAGTTGAACCTGTTCGAAGCGGCGGAAGCTGTAGGGGCCGTGGTCGCGGGCGCGACGCCGCTGGGCCGGGGCCTTACAGCTCGTCGCGACATTGGCCGCAAGCAAGCCATACTCAGCGTGCCGCTGCACAACGTGTTGGCGGTCACGGACGAGCCGCTCGAGGGCATCTCTATTTTCGGCGACACCTGCCACTCACTGCTGCAGGAGCGACATGGAGAGATGCCTCAGCTACTCATAGATTTCATAACAGGTGTGGGCATTCTTCTGGTGCACCTTGACACATGTGCATCTCGCCATACGCCCCATGCATGCATGGCGTATGGGGTGCGTGGCGTGATCCATGCATGTGGCATGGGAGAACTGCGAGATGCATGTATGGAGCATAGGACGCAGGGTGAGGCGCATGCTAGTAGCACAATGCGCATGGCTAGGCCAGCATGGGGCATGCGGCGCATGGAGAGAGGCTTGCATGGGGCACGGTGCACATGGCACGGCCGGCACTCTGAGTATTACCGTGTGGCTGCGTGGTCATGCACATGGCTGTCGATGACGGCATGTGGACAGCAATGCGCATGGACTCACGGGCCATGCACATGTAGCCACATGGTGATACCCCGCATGCAGGTAATGTCCACCATGCAAACGATAGAGAGGATGCCATGTATGATTTGGACAGCCAAGCTCTTGGACTCATTGACTATGCAAACCATGCAAACCACAAGGGGGAGGTCTATGGGTGGGGCAGAATCACAGTCTTCTGATGCGGTCTTACCAGTTACACGAAAGGATTGAGATGTTTGATCCAACAGAATCAGGGGTAAGCACAGCGGCAAGCACAGCAGCAAGCACGGCTTCACCTAAACCCTCAGTACTCCTCCCTTAACCTAACACGCCAGAGATGCAGGAAAGTGGGGAACCCTGAGCACGAGCCAAAACCCTTGACGCTAAACCCCTGCAGGTCCGGACCGGTGGGACGTTCGCATGACTGCGCTGCTGCTGTGGAGGTTGCAGGAGCAGAATGCAGAAGTGAAGGCAGACAGGCCGCGCGTCAACGCCGGGCCCTCTGCGCCCCGGCTGTGGCGCGAGTATGGTGGCTCTTTGCCTCTGGAGAGCGACGCTTGCTGCCTGCTCAGCTACGTCAACGACCAGGAGGTGCAGGAGCTACAGTTACCCGATCTGCAGGTAGCAGGCTGCTGATGACAGGGAGGCAGGGCTGTATGGCTGCAGGCAACAGAGCTGCAGGTAGCAGGCTGCTGATGACAGGGAGACAGGGCTGTATGGCTGCAGGCAACAGAGCTGCAGTAGCAGGCTGCTGATGACAGGTAGACAGGGCTGTATGGCTGCAGGCAACAGAGCTGCAGGTATGCCTATTTGTGGGCTTTGTTCCAGCTAAAGAGTAGCTGAAACGCAGCTGAAACGTAGCTTAAAAGGCTACGTAACGGATGCTTAAAAGCTATCTAACGGATGCTTGAAAGGCTATTTCACGGATGTGTTTGTTGTGGATGCATGTTAGCTGATGGTGCCCCTTTGCCGCTGCTGTGGATCATAAAGCAAACAATATTTACGCACATAAATAGTGATAGAGGAAACGCAGCGGAGGGAAATAAGACAGGAGGTTTGAGGGCTGCAGTAAAGTGAGCTAGGGGTCCACCTGGATGCTTGTTCGGTGGATGATACAGACTGACTGTTTACAAATCAATGCTGGGTGCGCGCGGCAGCAGGGGCCCGGCCAGGTGCTGCAGAAACTGCAGCTAGCAGGGCTGTTGCCTTTCTGTTCTTGTGTGGATCTTAAAAAAAACATTGCTTAAATAAAATTCAACAATGGACGGGTAAAGTGGTGGGGAGCCAATCAGCCAAGCAAGGTGCCGTGCAAATCCGGGCCCATAGGCTCTGCAGTGCTCATGCAGCAGGTGCTCCTATTCGCAGAGCGCTTGTTCGAGCACTGGGATCAAGCCAGTTCATACTTCTGACCCCAACATCCCTGCACGCAGGCCTCTCCACCCCTAAGCCATGCATGCTTCTCCCCACACATCCTGGCTGCTTCTGCTTGCCTCTCTCCCCCCTCCGGTACACGCCACTCTGCTTCTCCTGACGCACTCCTCCCCCCCTGTCTGCCAGCCAAAGCCTGAGCATCTCTTAACCACTCTTGTCCGCAGGCGGAAGCCCGGATGCCGCCCCCCCTGCCAATGCACGCCCCTCTCCCCCCGTCTGCAAGCTGAAGCCCGGGCGCCTCTCGACCTCTTCGCCTGGCAATGCATGCTGCACCTCACTAGTCCTCACCTTCCTTACCTATCTGCACACTGTCGCTCCGCCCCCCCCTCTCCCGACTCATGCCTCTCTCCCCCTGGCAGCTTTAAGCTCAGCTCCCCTCATCCTTACACAAGCCTCTCTCCCCCCTGGCTGGCAGCTTGCAGCTCAGCCCCCCCACCCCGACACATGCCTCTCCCCCCCTTGCAGGCTGAAGCCCGGGGTCAGCGTGAGTGGGTGGCCTGGCTCCACGAGAAGCACTTCAGCTCTGAGACCGGCGACCTCAAGGCGCTGCGGCTGGTGGGCCAGCCGATGGACACCTTCTGGGCAGCTGCCATGGTGTGTATGTCCATGATCCGAGGGGCATGCAGGTTGCAGCCAGTTTCCTACAGAGGAGGGTTGGGAGGGACCCCGTAGGGTGGAGAAAGAGTGGTCCCCCACTCACCCCATAACCACCACTTACGCAGTCTAGAAAGATCGCCGCATGAGCTCTTTGGCTGAGCCACGGGCAGGCCTGAGGGCAAACCCTGATAGTGTTTGTGTTATTGCCGCTAGATCACCTTTGTGGTATTGCCACTATATCAGCTTTGGCAGGCCGCGGGGACCAAACCTCGGCAGGCGCACACCCAATGGCTAAGCAGCAGGGTCAGCTGCACCGTCATTCCTTAGCCGTCGGTCGTCATTACGTAGCTAAATTGTAGCTGACGCAGCAGGTGAAGGTATGTGTAAAATAGACACCTGGACGGTATAAAGTGGGCCTTCAGCATGGTGTGGAGTGCAGAGTGCGTAGCTCGCACCAAGGTGGCGGCACCGTCCAGGCCAAGGGGGGGTCTGGGTGGGTCAGCAATGGGCGAGCCATGCCTGATGAATTTCAGGACCCCAGTTGAAGCATCCAGGCCTGCGACGCTGCCAGAGACTTACAGGAAGCTGCACACAAGGACGGAACTCCTCACGTAACGCACGCGTGATTCACAAGTTCCCAGCCACTGTCATTCGCCGTCAACTTCTACCCCCTTCGCCCCTCCCCACCCCGCCATCATCTCACCACCAAATCTTTTGCACAGCCACTCATACCTCCTCCCCCTGTGACCTCAGCTCCACATGTGCACCTTCTCGGTGGACGTGCCCGGTAAAAACATCACTTTCATGGTCCCACCTGCTGACCCACGCCGATTCTTGTTTCTTTCCCGACACTCCTGCCCTAGGTCCGCACACGCACCTTCTCTGTGGACGTGGGCGGTGAGGGGGTCACCCTCATGGTCCCGTACGCCGACCTTGCCAACCACAGCCCCACCAACAACTCCACCTTTGGTGTGTCCAAAGACAAGACAAGGTAGGGCTCGGGGAATATGTCTGATCACCTCCTGGGGCCATCGTCAGCTCACGGGCTGCGGGCAAAAGGCCTGCCTCTTGCTGGGCCGACTGCCGGACAGAGGCGTCGCCCTGCACTGGCTGCTGGACAAAGGCGTCCTCTTTTGGGAGGACATATGCTTGGACAGCTGCACTCGTATCCCCAGAATCAGATTGGGCAATCAGGGCAGACAGCGCAGACGAGCCTTCAGCCCTAGGCCCATCGATCATAATACCGGCAGGCCCACTGCCAATCCAGGTCTTCTCTCAGAAAATCAAGTTTCCGAACGTGCCAAAACACGAAGGAGCTGAAGCAGCTGGCAGCTGGTATATAAAGCTGCATCCAGTCTAGTTCACTACCTGCCTTTCTTTTGATCAGCCCACCACTATTCACCCTCTAGGCCCATCCATGATCCCACCAGCAGGGCCACTGCACGCCAACCATGATTTCACCCTCCAGGCCCATCCATCATAAGACCAATAGGTCCCCTGCAGGCCTACCACGGCCTGTTATGCTGTGATACTCAGCCCTGTCAGTGCTTATTTTCTTGGCTACAAGTTCACCTAGATTGGGACCTAACCTGGACCGGCTGTCGGCCAAAACAGCGTGGTTGTCCACAAATGGGGCCTCCGGCCAAGGCTTGACATGTAGCTGAGTCACGATAAAGAAACTCTGCCACCCTGCTCGCCTTCCTGCAACTTCATTGCACGCTGCACTGCTGATCCCTGCGTCCAGGTTTGAACTGAGGACGCTGTCCAATGCGGTGGCGGCCGATGAGGAGGCCACTATATCGTATGGGGAGGACAAGACAAATGCAGAACTGATGAGGTATATAGGCATCATATGGATGGGCGGCATCATAGGCAGTATTTATTTATTTTCGGGCTACGAGGCCACCATCGGCTGGCTCCCCCGCGGCCATCAGAGGCCTGATTGGTCTTACACCTGCACCGACATGCGGCCTGCAGCCCAAGCAGCATGGCTGGCCACACCTGGGGCTCCTGGCAGGAAGCTAGGTTGAGCTAGCTGATATGTAGCTGATATGTAGCTGAGTCTTGAAAAATGAGCACTGATCGCAGGGTTCCAGGAAGTCATCCCCTACATACATGGTCGTTGTATCTGTCGCGTGCCAATCTGTTATATTGCGCTGTAACTGCCAAAGGCACCGTTATGCCATCCAGTACCTGCCGGTCGATCGAGTGGGATGGTGCTATGGGGCATCCCGTAAACTGTCCGCACTATTATGAATCGATGCGACTGCCATACCCGGATTGCTGCTTTTGCTAGTTCTGAGAAGCAATGCGAAGCTGCTTCGGTGATTAGGCCATCCTTGGGGGCATTGCATTGTTTGTGAAGATCTGATGCTTTGAATCCGGGACTTTGGTTGTAGGATTGTTGAGTTGGTTTCATTCTAGAGTTCTAAATTAGGGATTCTTGGGGCCTGAGTTTGCTTATCCCAGCACCTTGGGAGACAAGCTTTTCATTTCGGAGTGCTTGACCAGCGGGTTGATGGACACTTGACGGTTTGTGTCTTGCCTCAAACGCTTGTTGTTTGTCGGATTTAATTATGATGCTCCAGCCCTGGCCACTCTTCCCCTGGCCACTCTTCCCCTGGCCACACTTCCCCTGGCCACTCTTCCCCTGGCCACACTTCCCCTGACCACTGTTCCCCTGGCCACTCTTCCCCTGGCCACTCTTCCCCTGGCCACACTTCCCCTGGCCACACTTCCCCTGGCCACACTTCCCCTGGCCACTCTTCCCCTGGCCACTCTTCCCCTGGCCACACTTCTCCTGGCCACTCTTCCCCTGGTCACTCTTCCCCTGGCCACACTTCCCCTGGCCACTCTTTCCATATCCACTTTTCCCCTGGCCACACTTCCCTAGGTCACTCTTCCCCTGGCCACACTTTCCCTGGCTACTCTTCCCCTGGCCACACTTCCCATGTCCACCCTTTCTCTATCCACTCTTTGGTCACTCTTCCCATGTCCACCCTTTCCCTATCCACTCTTTGGTCACTCTTCCCATGTCCACCCTTTCCCTATCCACTTCCCTTGGTCACTCTTCCCCTGGCCAAACGTCCCCTGGTCACACTTCCCTTGGCCAAACTTCCCATTGCCACTTTTCCCCTGGCCACTCCTCGCCTGGCCACACATCCCCTGGCCACACTTCCCCTGGCCACACTTCCCCTGGCCAAACTTTCCATGATCACACTTCCCCTGACCAAACTTTCCCTGATCACACTTCCCCTGACCAAACTTCCCCTGACCACACTTCCCCTGGTGGCTTAACCCCTGAGCTACATGGCCCCCACATACACCCCCCTCAGAGTTAAGGGTTTTAGGGTTAAGGGTTAAGGGTTTCATCCTGGTTGATTATTTGTGAGCTGTCGTCCACACTGCAGCTTAACCAAACCATACGACCCTGAAGAATGTCTGGGACCCTCATAGGTCATAAGTCATAAAAGGCATTTTGAAAGCCTGTGTTGGAGGTACTTGAACTTTTCAAACCCTTGTAAGATACATTGGTTTTCTTTGAAGCTTCCCTCCACTCAAATGGAGCCTACCACCGCCTGCCCCTCTGGTCGCCCTCTCACAGGGACTATGGTTTTTGTATCCCAGGCAATGCCAACGACCGGCTAGCCATCCCCGCCGAGGAACCAATGAGACGAATTAACGGGGAGAGTCTGCTTGAAGCAGTGGGCCTGTCAGGTGGGTGGCGAGCGGAGGCAGGCAGGTCACAGGAGGCCGGGCTCGGTGTTTTCTAACCGGCAGCCCCTTGAGGCAGTGGGCCTGTCAGGAGGGGGGCGAGCGGAGGCAGGCAGGTCACAGGAGGCCGGGCTCGGTGTTTTCTAACCGGCAGCCCCTTGAGGCAGTGGGCCTGTCAGGAGGGGGGCGAGCGGAGGCAGGCAGGTTACAGGAGGCCGGGCTCGGTGTTTTCTAACCGGCAGCCCCTTGAGGCAGTGGGCCTGTCAGGAGGGGGGCGAGCAGAGGCAGGCAGGTTACAGGAGGCCGGGCTCGGTGTTTTCTAACCGGAAGCCCCTTGAGGCAGTGGGCCTGTCAGGAGGGGGGCGAGCAGAGGCAGGCAGGTTACAGGAGGCCGGGCTCGGTGTTTTCTAACCGGCAGCCCCTTGAGGCAGTGGGCCTGTCAGGTGGGTGGCGAGCGGAGGCAGGCAGGTTACAGGAGGCCGAGCTCAGTGTTTTCTAACCGGCAGCCCCTTGAAGCAGTGGGCCTTTCAGGAGGGGGGCGAGCGGAGGCAGGCAGGTAACAGGAGGCCGGGCTCCGTGTTTTCTAACCGTCAACCCCTTGAAGCAGTGGGCCTGTCAGGAGGGGGGCGTGCAGGAGCAGGCAGGTAACAGGAGGCCGGGCTCGGTGTTTTCTAACCGGTAGCCCCTTGAGGCAGTGGGCCTGTCATGAGGGGGGCGAGCGGAGGCAGGCAGGTTACAGGAGGCCGGGCTCGGTGTTTTCTAACCGGCAGCCCCTTGAGGCAGTGGGCCTATCAGGACGGGGGCGAGCGGAGGCAGGCAGGTTACAGGAGGCCGGGCTCGGTGTTTTCTAACCGGCAGCCCCTTGAGGCAGTGGGCCTGTCAGGATGGGGGGAGCGGAGGCAGGCAGGTTACAGGAGGCCGGGCTCGGTGTTTTCTAACCGGTAGCCCCTTGAGGCAGTGGGCCTGTCAGGAGGGGGTGAGCGGAGGCAGGCAGGTAACAGGAGGCCGGGCTCGGTGTTTTCTAACCGGCAGCCCCTTGAAGCAGTGGGCCTGTCAGGAGGGGGGCGAGCGGAGGCAGGCAGGTTACAGGAGGCCGGGCTCGGTGTTTTCTAACCGGCAGCCCCTTGAGGCAGTGGGCCTGTCAGGAGGGTGGCGAGCGGAGGCAGGCAGGTTACAGGAGGCCGAGCTCAGTGTTTTCTAACTGGCAGCCCCTTGAAGCAGTGGGCCTTTCAGGAGGGGGGCGAGCGGAGGCAGGCAGGTAACAGGAGGCCGGGCTCGGTGTTTTCTAACCGTCAACCCCTTGAAGCAGTGGGCCTGTCAGGTGGGTGGCGTGCAGGAGCAGGCAGGTAGCAGGAGGCCGGGCTCGGTGTTTTCTAACCGGTAGCCCCTTGAGGCAGTGGGCCTGTCAGGAGGGGGGCGAGCGGAGGCAGGCAGGTTACAGGAGGCCGGGCTCGGTGTTTTCTAACCGGTAGCCCCTTGAAGCAGTGGGCCTGTCAGGAGGGGGGCGTGCAGGAGCAGGCAGGTTACAGGAGGCCGGGCTCGGTGTTTTCTAACCGGCAGCCCCTTGAGGCAGTGGGCCTTTCAGGAGGGGGGCGAGCGGAGGCAGGCAGGTAACAGGAGGCCGGGCTCGGTGTTTTCTAACCGTCAACCCCTTGAAGCAGTGGGCCTGTCAGGTGGGGGGCGTGCAGGAGCAGGCAGGTAACAGGAGGCCGGGCTCGGTGTTTTCTAACCGGCAGCCCCTTGAAGCAGTGAGCCTGTCAGGAGGGGGGCGAGGCGAGGCAGGCAGGTTACAGGAGGCCGGGCTCGGTGTTTTCTAACCGGCAGCCCCTTGAGGCAGTGGGCCTGTCAGGTGGGTGGCATGCAGGAGCAGGCAGGTTACAGGAGGCCGGGCTCGGTGTTTTCTAACCGGCAGCCCCTTGAGGCAGTGGGCCTGTCATGAGGGGGGCGAGCGGAGGCAGGCAGGTTACAGGAGGCCGGGCTCGGTGTTTTCTAACCGGCAGCCCCTTGAGGCAGTGGGCCTGTCAGGAGGGGGGGAGCGGAGGCAGGCAGGTTACAGGAGGCCGGGCTCGGTGTTTTCTAACCGGCAGCCCCTTGAGGCAGTGGGCCTGTCAGGTGGGTGGCATGCAGGAGCAGGCAGGTTACAGGAGGCCGGGCTCGGTGTTTTCTAACCGGCAGCCCCTTGAGGCAGTGGGCCTGTCAGGAGGGGGGCGAGCGGAGGCAGGCAGGTTACAGGAGGCCGGGCTCGGTGTTTTCTAACCGGCAGCCCCTTGAGGCAGTGGGCCTGTCATGAGGGGGGCGAGCGGAGGCAGGCAGGTTACAGGAGGCCGGGCTCGGTGTTTTCTAACCGGCAGCCCCTTGAGGCAGTGGGCCTATCAGGACGGGGGCGAGCGGAGGCAGGCAGGTTACAGGAGGCCGGGCTCGGTGTTTTCTAACCGGCAGCCCCTTGAGGCAGTGGGCCTGTCAGGAGGGGGGGAGCGGAGGCAGGCAGGTTACAGGAGGCCGGGCTCGGTGTTTTCTAACCGGTAGCCCCTTGAGGCAGTGGGCCTGTCAGGAGGGGGTGAGCGGAGGCAGGCAGGTAACAGGAGGCCGGGCTCGGTGTTTTCTAACCGGCAGCCCCTTGAAGCAGTGGGCCTGTCAGGAGGGGGGCGAGCGGAGGCAGGCAGGTTACAGGAGGCCGGGCTCGGTGTTTTCTAACCGGCAGCCCCTTGAGGCAGTGGGCCTGTCAGGAGGGTGGCGAGCGGAGGCAGGCAGGTTACAGGAGGCCGAGCTCAGTGTTTTCTAACTGGCAGCCCCTTGAAGCAGTGGGCCTTTCAGGAGGGGGGCGAGCGGAGGCAGGCAGGTAACAGGAGGCCGGGCTCGGTGTTTTCTAACCGTCAACCCCTTGAAGCAGTGGGCCTGTCAGGTGGGTGGCGTGCAGGAGCAGGCAGGTAGCAGGAGGCCGGGCTCGGTGTTTTCTAACCGGTAGCCCCTTGAGGCAGTGGGCCTGTCAGGAGGGGGGCGAGCGGAGGCAGGCAGGTTACAGGAGGCCGGGCTCGGTGTTTTCTAACCGGTAGCCCCTTGAAGCAGTGGGCCTGTCAGGAGGGGGGCGTGCAGGAGCAGGCAGGTTACAGGAGGCCGGGCTCGGTGTTTTCTAACCGGCAGCCCCTTGAGGCAGTGGGCCTTTCAGGAGGGGGGCGAGCGGAGGCAGGCAGGTAACAGGAGGCCGGGCTCGGTGTTTTCTAACCGTCAACCCCTTGAAGCAGTGGGCCTGTCAGGTGGGGGGCGTGCAGGAGCAGGCAGGTAACAGGTGTTTTCTAACCGGTAGCCCCTTGAGGCAGTGGGCCTGTCAGGAGGGGGGCGAGCGGAGGCAGGCAGGTTACAGGAGGCCGGGCTCGGTGTTTTCTAACCGGTAGCCCCTTGAGGCAGTGGGCCTGTCAGGAGGGGGGCGAGCGGAGGCAGGCAGGTCACAGGAGGCCGGGCTCGGTGTTTTCTAACCGGCAGCCCCTTGAGGCAGTGGGCCTGTCATGAGGGGGGCGAGCGGAGGCAGGCAGGTCACAGGAGGCCGGGCTTGGTGTTTTCTAACCGGTAGCCCCTTGAGGCAGTGGGCCTGTCAGGAGGGGGGCGAGCGGAGGCAGGCAGGTTACAGGAGGCCGGGCTCGGTGTTTTCTAACCGGCAGCCCCTTGAGGCAGTGGGCCTATCAGGACGGGGGCGAGCGGAGGCAGGCAGGTTACAGGAGGCCGGGCTCGGTGTTTTCTAACCGGCAGCCCCTTGAGGCAGTGGGCCTGTCAGGAGGGGGGGAGCGGAGGCAGGCAGGTTACAGGAGGCCGGGCTCGGTGTTTTCTAACCGGTAGCCCCTTGAGGCAGTGGGCCTGTCAGGAGGGGGGCGAGCGGAGGCAGGCAGGTTACAGGAGGCCGGGCTCGGTGTTTTCTAACCGGCAGCCCCTTGAAGCAGTGAGCCTGTCAGGAGGGGGGCGAGGCGAGGCAGGCAGGTTACAGGAGGCCGGGCTCGGTGTTTTCTAACCGGCAGCCCCTTGAGGCAGTGGGCCTGTCAGGTGGGTGGCATGCAGGAGCAGGCAGGTTACAGGAGGCCGGGCTCGGTGTTTTCTAACCGGCAGCCCCTTGAGGCAGTGGGCCTGTCAGGAGGGGGGCGAGCGGAGGCAGGCAGGTTACAGGAGGCCGGGCTCGGTGTTTTCTAACCGGCAGCCCCTTGAGGCAGTGGGCCTGTCAGGAGGGGGGCGAGCGGAGGCAGGCAGGTCACAGGAGGCCGGGCTCGGTGTTTTCTAACCGGCAGCCCCTTGAGGCAGTGGGCCTGTCAGGAGGGGGGCGAGCGGAGGCAGGCAGGTCACAGGAGGCTGGGCTCGGTGTTTTCTAACCGGTAGCCCCTTGAGGCAGTGGGCCTGTCATGAGGGGGGCGAGCGGAGGCAGGCAGGTTACAGGAGGCCGGGCTCGGTGTTTTCTAACCGGCAGCCCCTTGAGGCAGTGGGCCTGTCAGGAGGGGGGCGAGCGGAGGCAGGCAGGTTACAGGAGGCCGGGCTCGGTGTTTTCTAACCGGTAGCCCCTTGAGGCAGTGGCCTTGTCAGGAGGGGGGCGAGCGGAGGCAGGCAGGTTACAGGAGGCCGGGCTCGGTGTTTTCTAACCGGCAGCCCCTTGAGGCAGTGGGCCTATCAGGACGGGGGCGAGCGGAGGCAGGCAGGTTACAGGAGGCCGGGCTCGGTGTTTTCTAACCGGCAGCCCCTTGAGGCAGTGGGCCTGTCAGGAGGGGGGGAGCGGAGGCAGGCAGGTTACAGGAGGCCGGGCTCGGTGTTTTCTAACCGGTAGCCCCTTGAGGCAGTGGGCCTGTCAGGAGGGGGGCGAGCGGAGGCAGGCAGGTTACAGGAGGCCGGGCTCGGTGTTTTCTAACCGGCAGCCCCTTGAAGCAGTGAGCCTGTCAGGAGGGGGGCGAGGCGAGGCAGGCAGGTTACAGGAGGCCGGGCTCGGTGTTTTCTAACCGGCAGCCCCTTGAGGCAGTGGGCCTGTCAGGTGGGTGGCATGCAGGAGCAGGCAGGTTACAGGAGGCCGGGCTCGGTGTTTTCTAACCGGTAGCCCCTTGAGGCAGTGGGCCTGTCAGGAGGGGGGCGAGCGGAGGCAGGCAGGTTACAGGAGGCCGGGCTCGGTGTTTTCTAACCGGCAGCCCCTTGAAGCAGTGAGCCTGTCAGGAGGGGGGCGAGGCGAGGCAGGCAGGTTACAGGAGGCCGGGCTCGGTGTTTTCTAACCGGCAGCCCCTTGAGGCAGTGGGCCTGTCAGGTGGGTGGCATGCAGGAGCAGGCAGGTTACAGGAGGCCGGGCTCGGTGTTTTCTAACCGGCAGCCCCTTGAGGCAGTGGGCCTGTCAGGAGGGGGGCGAGCGGAGGCAGGCAGGTTACAGGAGGCCGGGCTCGGTGTTTTCTAACCGGCAGCCCCTTGAGGCAGTGGGCCTGTCAGGAGGGGGGCGAGCGGAGGCAGGCAGGTCACAGGAGGCCGGGCTCGGTGTTTTCTAACCGGCAGCCCCTTGAGGCAGTGGGCCTGTCATGAGGGGGGCGAGCGGAGGCAGGCAGGTCACAGGAGGCTGGGCTCGGTGTTTTCTAACCGGCAGCCCCTTGAGGCAGTGGGCCTGTCAGGAGGGGGGCGAGCGGAGGCAGGCAGGTTACAGGAGGCCGGGCTCGGTGTTTTCTAACCGGTAGCCCCTTGAGGCAGTGGGCCTGTCAGGAGGGGGGCGAGCGGAGGCAGGCAGGTTACAGGAGGCCGGGCTCGGTGTTTTCTAACCGGCAGCCCCTTGAAGCAGTGAGCCTGTCAGGAGGGGGGCGAGGCGAGGCAGGCAGGTTACAGGAGGCCGGGCTCGGTGTTTTCTAACCGGCAGCCCCTTGAGGCAGTGGGCCTGTCAGGTGGGTGGCATGCAGGAGCAGGCAGGTTACAGGAGGCCGGGCTCGGTGTTTTCTAACCGGCAGCCCCTTGAGGCAGTGGGCCTGTCATGAGGGGGGCGAGCGGAGGCAGGCAGGTTACAGGAGGCCGGGCTCGGTGTTTTCTAACCGGCAGCCCCTTGAGGCAGTGGGCCTGTCAGGAGGGGGGCGAGCGGAGGCAGGCAGGTCACAGGAGGCCGGGCTCGGTGTTTTCTAACCGGCAGCCCCTTGAGGCAGTGGGCCTGTCAGGAGGGGGGCGAGCGGAGGCAGGCAGGTCACAGGAGGCTGGGCTCGGTGTTTTCTAACCGGTAGCCCCTTGAGGCAGTGGGCCTGTCATGAGGGGGGCGAGCGGAGGCAGGCAGGTTACAGGAGGCCGGGCTCGGTGTTTTCTAACCGGCAGCCCCTTGAGGCAGTGGGCCTGTCAGGAGGGGGGCGAGCGGAGGCAGGCAGGTTACAGGAGGCCGGGCTCGGTGTTTTCTAACCGGTAGCCCCTTGAGGCAGTGGGCCGGTCAGGAGGGGGGCGAGCGGAGGCAGGCAGGTTACAGGAGGCCGGGCTCGGTGTTTTCTAACCGGCAGCCCCTTGAGGCAGTGGGCCTATCAGGACGGGGGCGAGCGGAGGCAGGCAGGTTACAGGAGGCCGGGCTCGGTGTTTTCTAACCGGCAGCCCCTTGAGGCAGTGGGCCTGTCATGAGGGGGGGAGCGGAGGCAGGCAGGTTACAGGAGGCCGGGCTCGGTGTTTTCTAACCGGTAGCCCCTTGAGGCAGTGGGCCTGTCAGGAGGGGGGCGAGCGGAGGCAGGCAGGTTACAGGAGGCCGGGCTCGGTGTTTTCTAACCGGCAGCCCCTTGAAGCAGTGAGCCTGTCAGGAGGGGGGCGAGGCGAGGCAGGCAGGTTACAGGAGGCCGGGCTCGGTGTTTTCTAACCGGCAGCCCCTTGAGGCAGTGGGCCTGTCAGGTGGGTGGCATGCAGAAGCAGGCAGGTTACAGGAGGCCGGGCTCGGTGTTTTCTAACCGGCAGCCCCTTGAGGCAGTGGGCCTGTCAGGAGGGGGGCGAGCGGAGGCAGGCAGGTTACAGGAGGCCGGGCTCGGTGTTTTCTAACCGGCAGCCCCTTGAGGCAGTGGGCCTGTCAGGAGGGGGGCGAGCGGAGGCAGGCAGGTTACAGGAGGCCGGGCTCGGTGTTTTCTAACCGGCAGCCCCTTGAGGCAGTGGGCCTGTCAGGAGGGGGGCGAGCGGAGGCAGGCAGGTTACAGGAGGCCGGGCTCGGTGTTTTCTAACCGGCAGCCCCTTGAGGCAGTGGGCCTGTCAGGAGGGGGGCGAGCGGAGGTAGGCAGGTTACAGGAGGCCGGGCTCGGTGTTTTCTAACCGGCAGCCCCTTGAGGCAGTGGGCCTGTCAGGAGGGGGGCGAGCGGAGGCAGGCAGGTTACAGGAGGCCGGGCTCGGTGTTTTCTAACCGGCAGCCCCTTGAAGCAGTGGGCCTGTCAGGAGGGGGGCGAGCGGAGGCAGGCAGGTTACAGGAGGCCGGGCTCGGTGTTTTCTAACCGGCAGCCCCTTGAGGCAGTGGGCCTGTCAGGAGGGGGGCGAGCGGAGGCAGGCAGGTTACAGGAGGCCGGGCTCGGTGTTTTCTAACCGGCAGCCCCTTGAGGCAGTGGGCCTATCAGGACGGGGGCGAGCGGAGGCAGGCAGGTTACAGGAGGCCGGGCTCGGTGTTTTCTAACCGGCAGCCCCTTGAGGCAGTGGGCCTGTCAGGAGGGGGGGAGCGGAGGCAGGCAGGTTACAGGAGGCCGGGCTCGGTGTTTTCTAACCGGCAGCCCCTTGAGGCAGTGGGCCTGTCAGGAGGGGGGCGAGCGGAGGCAGGCAGGTTACAGGAGGCCGGGCTCGGTGTTTTCTAACCGGCAGCCCCTTGAAGCAGTGAGCCTGTCAGGAGGGGGGCGAGGCGAGGCAGGCAGGTTACAGGAGGCCGGGCTCGGTGTTTTCTAACCGGCAGCCCCTTGAGGCAGTGGGCCAGTCAGGTGGGTGGCGAGCGGAGGCAGGCAGGTTACAGGAGGCCGAGCTCAGTGTTTTCTAACCGGCAGCCCCTTGAAGCAGTGGGCCTTTCAGGAGGGGGGCGAGCGGAGGCAGGCAGGTAACAGGAGGCCGGGCTCCGTGTTTTCTAACTGTCAACCCCTTGAAGCAGTGTGCCTGTCAGGTGGGTGGCGTGCAGGAGCAGGCAGGTAACAGGAGGCCGGGCTCGGTGTTTTCTAACCGGCAGCCCCTTGAGGCAGTGGGCCTGTCATGAGGGGGGCGAGCGGAGGCAGGCAGGTTACAGGAGGCCGGGCTCGGTGTTTTCTAACCGGCAGCCCCTTGAGGCAGTGGGCCTATCAGGAGGGGGGCGAGGCGAGGCAGGCAGGTTACAGGAGGCCGGGCTCGGTGTTTTCTAACCGGCAGCCCCTTGAGGCAGTGGGCCTGTCAGGTGGGTGGCGAGCGGAGGCAGGCAGGTTACAGGAGGCCGAGCTCAGTGTTTTCTAACCGGCAGCCCCTTGAAGCAGTGGGCCTTTCAGGAGGGGGGCGAGCGGAGGCAGGCAGGTAACAGGAGGCCGGGCTCCGTGTTTTCTAACCGTCAACCCCTTGAAGCAGTGGGCCTGTCAGGTGGGTGGCGTGCAGGAGCAGGTAGGTAACAGGAGGCCGGGCTCGGTGTTTTCTAACCGGTAGCCCCTTGAGGCAGTGGGCCTGTCATGAGGGGGGCGAGCGGAGGCAGGCAGGTTACAGGAGGCCGGGCTCGGTGTTTTCTAACCGGCAGCCCCTTGAGGCAGTGGGCCTATCAGGACGGGGGCGAGCGGAGGCAGGCAGGTTACAGGAGGCCGGGCTCGGTGTTTTCTAACCGGCAGCCCCTTGAGGCAGTGGGCCTGTCAGGAGGGGGGGAGCGGAGGCAGGCAGGTTACAGGAGGCCGGGCTCGGTGTTTTCTAACCGGTAGCCCCTTGAGGCAGTGGGCCTGTCAGGAGGGGGGCGAGGCGAGGCAGGCAGGTAACAGGAGGCCGGGCTCGGTGTTTTCTAACTGGCAGCCCCTTGAAGCAGTGGGCCTGTCAGGAGGGGGGCGAGCGGAGGCAGGCAGGTTACAGGAGGCCGGGCTCGGTGTTTTCTAACCGGCAGCCCCTTGAGGCAGTGGGCCTGTCAGGGGGGTGGCGAGCGGAGGCAGGCAGGTTACAGGAGGCCGAGCTCAGTGTTTTCTAACCGGCAGCCCCTTGAAGCAGTGGGCCTTTCAGGAGGGGGGCGAGCGGAGGCAGGCAGGTAACAGGAGGCCGGGCTCGGTGTTTTCTAACCGTCAACCCCTTGAAGCAGTGGGCCTGTCAGGTGGGTGGCGTGCAGGAGCAGGCAGGTAGCAGGAGGCCGGGCTCGGTGTTTTCTAACCGGTAGCCCCTTGAGGCAGTGGGCCTGTCAGGAGGGGGGCGAGCGGAGGCAGGCAGGTTACAGGAGGCCGGGCTCGGTGTTTTCTAACCGGTAGCCCCTTGAAGCAGTGGGCCTGTCAGGAGGGGGGCGTGCAGGAGCAGGCAGGTTACAGGAGGCCGGGCTCGGTGTTTTCTAACCGGCAGCCCCTTGAGGCAGTGGGCCTTTCAGGAGGGGGGCGAGCGGAGGCAGGCAGGTAACAGGAGGCCGGGCTCGGTGTTTTCTAACCGTCAACCCCTTGAAGCAGTGGGCCTGTCAGGTGGGTGGCGTGCAGGAGCAGGCAGGTAACAGGAGGCCGGGCTCGGTGTTTTCTAACCGGTAGCCCCTTGAGGCAGTGGGCCTGTCAGGAGGGGGGCGAGCGGAGGCAGGCAGGTTACAGGAGGCCGGGCTCGGTGTTTTCTAACCGGTAGCCCCTTGAGGCAGTGGGCCTGTCAGGAGGGGGGCGAGCGGAGGCAGGCAGGTTACAGGAGGCCGGGCTCGGTGTTTTCTAACCGGCAGCCCCTTGAGGCAGTGGGCCTGTCAGGAGGGGGGCGAGCAGCTTGCTTGGACTTAACAACGTATGAGGTCTGCTGCCGAACCTTAGAAATCCTGAGACGCAAGCACAGAAAGCAGCCCGGGTGGCCCTCCGCTTCACTTTACCTCTCCGACGCGGTGGGATCCACACCCTTCATGCTCACCCCCTTCATCTCGTGCCTTCATCCCTGATCCCTCATATGAGCACTGTGGAGGGCCAGTACTTGGAGGTGTGTGTGCCTCCTTTCAGTGTAGTGTGCTCAGCTTATACAGCATGGGTGCACCGCACTGCTTGTCAGAAGCACGCAATGCTAAAGCCTGCCTAAAGAAATAGGAAGTGGCAAGCCCCGCTACTCATTGAGTCATTGCCCCCCCCCCCCAACCTGCCTTATTCAGAGAAGTGCAGGCAACATGGGTGTACCGTGTAGCCCAAAACCAAAACCCAAAACCGTATTCTTTAACACTTACCTGAATACCGTACCTTCAACTCGAAACATTTAACCCCTGTACAGGAGACTGGAAGCAGCAAGGGCCTCTGGTTCCGGAGCCGAGCAGTTGCGTCTCCTCCCTGGTCTCAGAGCTGCAGGCACACTGGGCGGTGGGCCCGTCGGACCCTGATTCGGCGGCATTGCAGCGGCTGCGCTGCGCGGTGCTGTCCTTTCCACTCACCAACGGATACGAGGATCCTGCGAGCAGGGGCGAGCTGTTTTTCTCGTGGGTCCCGAAGGCGTGGACAAGCTCAGGTGGGGAATCAAGGGGGCTCCACTGAGGGCTGACCAGGGTACTGGCAGGTCCTTTTAAAATGGCCGGCCTTGACGTATTTCTGGCAGGCCAAGGGGAAGTGTGAAGCACTTAATGAAAGTGTGAGACAATGAAATGGGGGGGCTGCGCTGGGCACAGTAATCCTCCGACGGCATCATGGGGACTTAAAGCCTGGGCAAGCGCAGGTGGGGGAGTCGAGGGTTGTGCACTGCACTGTGTTAAAAGAAAGAAAGAAAGACGTGAACCCTGAGGCCTGGATAAAGGAAGGCCCCTGTTTGGCCGTAGCACTGAGTAACCTATCATCTAACATCGTGTGTGGCTATCAGGCACCCAGGAATACAAGAGGCTTGCACTGTATTTATTAGAATGCGCATCAGACCACCGAACGCAGGCCGCTGGGATGAGGATAGTGAAGGGGGTTGTTAAGCTATGCTGCCCAGTCAATCTTTGAGCGGCCTGTGAACAGCCAGGGTCAAGGGTGTATTTTGTTGGTGAAGTGTAATTGAAGTTTAGCTGAAATGTAGCTGAAGTGAAGCTGAAGTGAAGCTGAAGTGAAGCTGAAGTGTGCTTAAACAAAGACTGCTGTGATCTCGGCGTCTGGCCATGTGAGCCAGCTGAAGCAGATTCCGGGTTAGGACAAACAAATATGTATTGTCTTAATTTTTTCACCTGTCGTGGTTTCTGTGTCCTGGTTCTATCTGTCCCTTTGATCAGGCGCAGTATCTCCTTCTGCAGCCTATCGCAGATCTCTGTTGCCCTGCAAAACAATGAGGAATAGATCTGAGACACCAATCAGGGCAGTACATCCTTTTTATTTTGTGCAACTCGGGCAGACCAATCTTCACTAGTTCACTGAACCCATTTGACTGATGTAGGAGAAAATGAAACTCAAAGCGCTCTGGTTCACTCCAGGCGGACGATACATGCCAGGCCGTAATGACAGGGATTATAAGGTCTGCTTTCCTCAACCTCTGGAGCTGTAGGACCGGAGAGATAGGACGGTCTGCTTTCTGGATCTGAATGTCTGCCTCTAAATCTGAAGGATCTCAATGTCTGCTTTCCTGAGCCTCCGAAGGATCTGAGGGTCTGACATTGTCTGCCTTCCTCAGCCTCTAGATATAATTAATATGGAGGATCTGAAGGTCTGCTTCCCCCAGCCTCTGGATCTGGAGGATCTGAAGGTCTGCTTTCCGAGCTTCTGCATGTAGAGGCTTCCTTATCTTTGATGGTGACGGGTCAGAAGCGGCCTGGGCTCCTGGTGGCCCTGTGGAGCCTACGTTGTAGTTTTTTTCAAGTAAATTTAAAATAAAAATTGAATTAGTGAATTACTTAAACAGACACGAGTAAAACATAAAATGTGCTGTGTTTTCATTTCTTTCAGCCTCTGGCATACAACAGTTGCGGGTCTGGGTCCCTGAGCCTCGGGTCATGATGGCCTTCAACTGTTGGCAACAGCACACACGTGACATCGGCCCACGTGGGATTGCTAACTCAACCCTCAGTACACCCTGCAGAGTGTAGCTTTCTTTCTGTCTGCCTCCTGTCTTTCGAGAGCAGCCGCCTGTGACCGGACAACCCATCCTCTGCCCTCAGCCTCTGCCCGAATGGTAACGGTGCGGATGTGGCTACAGCCCCAAGCTGCGTTGTTTCCTTAACCTTCACATTTTTTTCTCCTGCCCTCAGACTCAAACCGTTTCTGTGGGCAATCACCATGTGCGTCTGTGGCGTCCATGATCTGTCAGAAATAAATAAATAAATAAATAAAGGAAGCTACGCCCCGCGGGGGCGTGAGTATTAAGGAAGCAATGCGGCATGGTGGTCTTTCAAAAGAATCGGAGTCCATCTGCTCCGAAATGTTATTTTCCCCCAGGTGAGCCGCCGCCAAGGAAGCTGCTTCCAGAAGAGGCGCCTGCTGAGGTGGCGGCGGTACGGCAGCTGCAGGCGGCGCTCCGCGGCATGCTGGACGCCCTGCCGACAACTGCGGAGCACGATGCAGGCTTGCTGATGCAGAGCCAGCAACAACAAGCCCCGCAGAGGACGCCCGCGTTGCCAATGGCCACTGTCGCGGCCGCCGCGTCCCCGCCCCCGACGGGAACTGACGACATGAGTATGAGCAGAGAGGGGTTGACCAGGGACAAGGGAGGCTCAGCGGGGGCAGCAAGCGAGCAGCCACCTGCCTCCAAGACCAGGATCATCCAGGCAGTACGCGCGAGGTTGGAGCACAAGATGCTAGTGGGTGCAGCGCTGTACTGCCTGGGGCGGTATGAGGCAAGCCTGCAGCGCATGAGCTTGGTGTCGGCGGCTACGAATTAGTTTGCGATCTGTCTGAAGGGTTTGAGGGTGAAAGCCGCCTTGCAGTGGTGGCAGTTCATATGTACACCCCATGTGTGTTGTACTTCCGTCTGGTCTGCTGAATGGGCGAACCGCACAGTGCTGGAGAAGGAGACAGATCAGGGGAAACCAGAAGAAGTTGGTTATCCGGGAGTTGCGTCAGATTAAAAGTGGGATTTTATCGGAAGTAAGTTGATTATGGCATCAACTAGGCACGAGTCCCAAATTGATGCCATTTGGGAAAAGGGGGAATCCCATCCTAGCTGCATGCCACAAGTCGCCTGCCTGCTGAAGGGCAGTCTTTATTTCCCCGCGCTATAAGGCCACCCTGGTAAGGCCATTCCACAGCCCCTGAAGGCCTGATTGGGCACAAATGGGGCCTCTGGCCAGAGGCTTGAGTGTAGCTGGCATGTAGCTGATATGCGAAGAAAGAAACACTGCTGGTGGGTAATACCCTGGTGGGCAGGGTTCCAACTTCCCAGCCCTTCTCCTGCTCCGAGCGGTACACTTGTTCGTGTACGAATCAAATGTTCAATATAAGTATTTTGTTTCCACGTGTGTTTCATGCAAGATGAGAAAGACATTATAAGCTGATCCTGGATTTCCAAATGTGTGACTGTGTGCCTCTCTCTTGGCTTTCGTTTCTGAAACTTATGACCACATGCATGAATCTGCCCCAGCTTGCATGATCAACTTAGGGAGCGGGAATGGGCAGGTTCTCCGAACGGTGCTAGGGACTTTTAAGAGTTATACCGGGGCAGGCTTGGGTGGGATGCCCTTGCCTTTGTGGAAGACGTGGTAGATATCGCTGAGGCGTAAAAGGTTTTAGAGGTTGGAACTTCCTTTGTATATATATCCCAGCCTTTTGTTTTGTCCCTTAACCTTATTCCCCACTTTTCCTCATTGTTTTGGTCCTGCCCCCATGTGTTGGTTTCCATCTTTCCTCCCAACTCTTAGTTAGGCGCCCTCGCGGCCGAGCCTTTCTTTGGGCAGGGCCCAGAGATGTAACGTCATTGACCTCAGGGCCATGCTGAAATGAAGCTCGGCCACGACGGCAAACAAAAAGACAGCTAGGAAAGTCAAGGGAGGAAGCATACGAGACAAGAAAGGATAGCAAGTTCACCCACCAAACAAAAAGAACAGGTCGGGCAAAGCGTATCCCCTGCCCCTGAAGAGACTAGCCTCCAAAAAGCTCAAGTAAAAGGACAGAATCCAGGGCCTCCGACCCCTGCCTGCAGGTTCTCTGACGTCCTGTCTGGTCTGAGTAGGGTGCTCAACTGATATTGGGACACGAGAGGAAATGCATAAATTACCGGTACGTTTCATCACTGACCTCTGCTTAAAAAGGCATGGCTGCAACGGCTCCCAACTGTCTTCCTGAAAACTAAAGAGAAGAATTAAAGCAAGAGAGCAACGAGAGGAAAGTCCCATAAAAGAAGGAGGTTCAGAATCCCCACCTCTTCTCTTCGAGTGTAGCCCTTGGCCAGGTCGACTATAACCTCATCAAACGCCAGGGCTTTCCATCCATGCCTTCTCAAACTGATGGGAGTCCGCGGCCCCATCCAGCGGACCTGTCCAACCCCGCACCCTAAGCTTCTCCTAAAAAAATAGGGCATTTGAGGCAGGCATGGTGCACGTCCCCCACATCCTCTCCAACACCACCTGCCCAGCATCACTGTCATCAGCATGTCTCATGTTGCTGACTACGGGCACTTTGCGTGATGCAACCTGAAGTTTGTACATACCGGTACCAGTAAATGTCATGTTGCTGGTGCTGCTACTGGTGTATCTGTAGGCTGAAACCAAGATCGTTCGGCAGCCACAGATCTTCTATCAGGGATGGGGTCCCCCAAGGAGGTATTTACCCAGATGCGCTTGCTTGTCAATGACATTACAGGGCCAGGTTCACAATGGCTCTGCCGTGTGGGCGCCCAACTGTTTTGTCAAGAGAAAGCCACAGGGCGAGAGGGAAGAGAGAAAGAGACAAGTATATTATGCCCGCCCCCCCCCAAAAGGAAAGACAGTCCGAAGATTTACCAGCCTCTATGAAGTCATGGGTGGGAGGCTTTGGCTTGTTTGAAATACATTATTGAGGGCTGCTTGAGGCGCAGGAGGCTTCGATTTTTTCTCCTATCGACGGCGGGGGATGGGCGTTCTCCTTTCTGCTCCTCTTTTGCCTTCTCTTCTCACTTTTATTTTCACGTGTTCAGCACTTGACTTCACTGAGGCGGAGAACCTTCGCAATGCCTTTTTCTTAGGGGGGCGGATATTCTTCGTCTCATTTGTGTTCCACTGTTCCTTTCCTTTAGGAGGGCCCAGAGGGTTAACGTCAATGACTCTTCCTTTCATTTCACCCATAATAATAATTATACAATGCAGGGAGCCAACTGTCATCCTCCGATGCAGAACGCTGTGTGCAGTCTGCAGGCTCAGAGCAAGGCAGCCGCTACCCCTGCTTGTTCGGCACCGGCCTCAACTTGAAGCTGAAGGCAGGGCTGGCTCCTGTGTCATCGTCATCATCCGGCCTGGGTGTGCGCGACGCTGAACCGGGCGGTGGCGTGGCGGTCATCTGCGCCTGCGTCCTCCGATGCAGCGCCGCTGAGAGCTCAGCTCCAAAGGGGACAGCCGGGTTGGACCACTGGGTTGCGGCGGTTGGTGTTGACGGGTCGGCAGAGGCCGCCTTCGCAGCTGCGGCCTCAGCGTCCTCAGCGGCCTGCGGAGCGGATGTGGGATCCCAACCTTCAGATTGCCTTCGCTTCAGCACCCTTTCAGGTAGATAACGGCCTGGGGCTGTAAGGTCCTGGTGCAATGAGGTGCCTGCTGCTTCGCCCTCAACCCAGCCCTGTCAAGATTTGTTCCGCATCTCCCCAGTTCAGTGGTGGCTGCCCAACGGCTTGCCAAAGGTGGTCAGGCAAAAATAATGAAACAATTACTGCAGTTCCCACCTTGAGTTCTCTCTGCTGCCTTTTGAGTCTATCCGTCAGCTCAGGTGAGGCATGGTTGCCGATGCGCGGTGTCATGGGGTCGGGGCGCTTGGGGGCTGCCGCCGCCGCCTCGGCATCGGCCAGGACCGTCTGTCTAGCCTTAAGCATGCCTGCAAACACGACATCATGAGCATCATCAGCATGAGGAGAGGAAGCGTATCAGCGGGCGAACTGCTGGCCTATAATATTGGAGGCTGTGCACACTTTCCCAGCGACAATGTGTGGTCAACACTCAATCGTCGGCCCGCGATGAGGGTAGCCAGCAGTGGCAATACTTTCTCACACCCCAACTAGACTCTGCCCACTGTGTCTGACAGCTCGTCCCTGCAGTATGTGCACTGTGCTGCGTAAAATCCTGAACCGTATTCTAGGCAGCACCTGCTAGCTCGCCCGCATAGGGCGTGCTTGCGCCACCACCCCAAGCAGTGCTGGGGCCTTGAGGCTGCTCATGGTTCCTGTAGGCGGTGGCAAAGGTAACAAGTGCATGTGAGGAGAGGGTGTGTGGGGTAGGCTCATACCCTGGGTGTGAGATACGGCCATACAGGTGAAGTGTCGCGTCAAGGGGAGTCCGGAAAGAGCAATTTATAGATGTTAAGCTAGTGCCGTTATGTGCAAAACATATCATTCCACATTTATGTTTGATAAGAGAATCCCAACCATGAAAGACGACATCTTGATTTGTAGCCTGGCCTGGCACTCTGGCCTCTCCCCCCTGCTCTCATACAAAGTCCACACATTCACACACCTGAAGAACTCCTTGCCCTTGCTGGCCAGGACCTCTGACTGCCAGGGACTTGCGCCGCCGGCCTCGCCTCCCGCCTCGCCACTGCCGCCTTCGTCTGTTAGGCTAACCTGGCCGCTGCCATCCGTTGAGTCACGCCCCTTCCTGCGTGTAGAGGAAAACAAAAATGGAGCACAAAAGGGTACACAATACCGTATGGGGTACGGAGGGGTACACGATACCGTATGGGGTACGGAGGGGTACACAATACCGTATGGGGTACGGAGGGGTACACAATACCGTATGGGGTACGAAGGGGTACACAATACCGTATGGGGTACGGAGGGGTACACAATACCGTATGGGGTACGAAGGGGTACACAATACCGTATGGGGTACGAAGGGGTACACAATACCGTATGGGGTACGGAGGGGTACACAATACCGTATGGGGTACGAAGGGGTACACAATACCGTATGGGGTACGAAGGGGTACACAATACCGTATGGGGTACGAAGGGGTACACAATACCGTATGGGGTACGGAGGGGTACACAATACCGTATGGGGTACGAAGGGGTACAAAATACCGTATGGGGTACGGAGGGGTACACAATACCGTATGGGGTACGGAGGGGTACACAATACCGTATGGGGTACGGAGGGGTACACAATACCGTATGGGGTACGGAGGGGTACACAATACCGTATGGGGTACGGAGGGGTACACAATACCGTATGGGGTACGGAGGGGTACACAATACCGTATGGGGTACGAAGGGGTACACAATACCGTATGGGGTACGGAGGGGTACACAATACCGTATGGGGTACGAAGGGGTACACAATACCGTATGGGGTACGGAGGGGTACACAATACCGTATGGGGTACGAAGGGGTACACAATACCGTACGGGGTACGGAGGGGTACACAATACCGTACGGGGTACGGAGGGGTACACAATACCGTATGGGGTACGGAGGGGTACACAATACCGTATGGGGTACGAAGGGGTACACAATACCGTATGGGGTACGGAGGGGTACACAATACCGTATGGGGTACGAAGGGGTACACAATACCGTATGGGGTACGGAGGGGTACACAATACCGTATGGGGTACGAAGGGGTACACAATACCGTATGGGGTACGGAGGGGTACACAATACCGTATGGGGTACGGAGGGGTACACAATACCGTATGGGGTACGGAGGGGTACAAAATACCGTATGGGGTACGAAGGGGTACACAATACCGTATGGGGTACGGAGGGGTACACAATACCGTATGGGGTACGAAGGGATACACAATACCGTATGGGGTACGGAGGGGTACACAATACCGTATGGGGTACGAAGGGGTACACAATACCGTATGGGGTACGGAGGGGTACACAATACCGTGTGGGGTACGGAGGGGTACACAATGTGGTCCACAGTATAGAGTAACCTAATTGTGAATACTGGCACTGGTATTACTAAGGGCTGCGCCCCTTTCTTTGAAACGATGAAAACAAGATGATGAATATCCTAGTCCACTGCCGAAAGGAAGGGGTGCAGCGAGACGTGTTGCTAGGGCTGCTGGCTATAGGCTGGTCTAAAAGTTAAGTCCTAATCAGCTTAGTTTTGGCTGCTCAGCAACCTTCCGGAGGGGGTATAGGGCTCGGAAAGAAAAACAATGGTTTTCAGGTAGTTCGCACACCTGCTGCACACCTAGACGTGCATAACATGCACTAGTGAATTGTGGGTCCAGGGTTTTCATTCAGCCGCCCACACCTACCACGCGCTTCGACCTGCATGGCCTGCACTTGTTGGGGGTTCAGGGTACAGGTATACGAATTTCCATCCAGCCCCTCACCTGATGCGTGCCTTGAATTGCATAACTTGTGCCAGGTTCTGTGCATCCTTGCCCTCCACCTTGCTGTATTGGATCTCTCTAGCTGCCGGGCTGGCGGTGGCCTGAGAAGAGGATAATTGGGGGCAGGTGGCTCGCTTGACGCCATTTGGTCACACTGAGGCAACTCCTTCACATTTTTGCTATTTTTTTCCGGCGCCTATGTTTCATCATTAAATCGCGGTCTTCCCTCATGCTAATCAGTGTGTTTGAGTGGTATTTCTAATGCCCCACTATTGTAGGAATGCAGGACAGTGAACCCTGGGACAATGGGACCAAACCCTGAACAGGCCATGGCCAGGGGGTTAAAGCAACAGAGCATGCTCCACTCAGTCGTAGGCCGGGATATAGCTGAAGTGCGTTACAAAAAATTCTGGTGCTCACCTTCAGGATCTGGTCCCTTGAGGGCTGGTGCATAACCATGCCTGCGCCCATGGCAGGAACGCCCCCGTACTTGCCCAGGATCCTGAAGGCGGATGATGATCAGGGGGGTGTGATGACGAGAAGAATATGAAAGAGGGACATGAGCTGACAAGCTGTCTTCCATCTGTCAGGCAAGATGCCAGCAGGGGAACAGTCGCGATGGCGGTCTGGTCTAGTCACGATGTATTTTTACCTAGCCTGCTTCTCCAGCTTGAACTTGGTCAGCTCAGGATGCACTGTCTTGGGGGCCCTCCGCCGACCTGCAGAGCTGCTGCTTCCATCGGCCACCTGTTTACCAGCATGCATGGCTGTGACTTTTTAGTCTGCAACATTGCATTTAAGTTGAAGTCCACAGCATAACACCTTTTGGGGCCTGCAGGACAGCCTATACCCTTCTGATTAGGACAAAACACGGACTGGCCTACAACCAGTGGCCCAATCCAAGAGCTTGCTTCGCCAAGCTCTGCCATCTTTAGCTGATCTGTAGCTTGAGCAACGCAAAACAAAGTGCGGCACATTGACTGGTTGATGTCACTTGCATGTGGGTGTACACCGTATGTAGCAGTTACAGCTTCTACTCATCCAAGCATGCAGGTGTATAGGGATTGCATCATGCAATTTGCATGTATGCGCTTTGCGTTGGGGGCATGCGGCATGAATGCATGATCCAAATCGGCGCATGGGCTGTCAAGCAATGGGGCACATGCGAGTCTCTAGAAAACGTCGCATGCAATCAAACCACATCTTGATTCTCACCTCAGTGTCACTCTTCTTCACGATTTGGAGCTCTGCAGTGAGAAAAGTTCTGTCAGGACTGCAGGTAGCGATCACCAATCACTGAGCTGGACGAACACTGGTTTTGTAAGATCCTAGATTTTGGCCGCATCCCGCACCATCGATGGCGAGCTGATCAGCCTCGCTGCGCACGCAAGCGACGTAGCTGCACACCCTGTCGCTGAAGCCCTGCCACAGTCCCAGTTGGTTGTCGCAGAAACATGCGCCTTTGGCCATTTCTTCCTGCACCTGCTCCAGCCATCCCTCTCCTTCCTTGCGCTTGTCCAGGTCCTCAACTAGGGTGCGAAGCGCGACTGAAAACCGCTCTTGAGACCTCAACGCCACGTAAATGAACTCCTTTACGTCGTCGAGGATCAAGTCATCGTCTGCGAGCTGCGTCGCCTGCATTTTGCTTCTGTGTTACGGCTTACTGGCTGATACACATGAACGTCTTGCCTCTTTATTATTCTCATTGTACGTCAAAACCGTTTGAAATTGAAGCAACTTCCACCAAATAGATCCAGCTGCTTTTTAAGATCTCTGTCGAGGTCTCAAGTCTCTGTCAAATTGCCTGCTGGTGATGTGGCAATGATATCGCCTAGGATCCTGCCAATTGCATGTGTAACAATAGGCCGACACCTTCAAGAAATAGGTGCTGCCAGATCGAAGCTGGGCATGAGGATTGCCTGAGGTTTACAGGCTGAGAATGCAGGATGTTATTGCTTGGTCTCTCACCCCAGCCTGTCAACAAGTGGGTCCAGATGCATGCAACAGGGGCACGCAGGTCGTTGGACAACTGGTAAACCTACCTTGAATAGTCGAGATACCGAAATTCTCCTAAATTTGCAGAGACATGTCATAGTGGGACATTTTGTGGGTCCATTGCAATGGTTTTGCACTGCTTGGTGTCATCAACACGAAATTCAGAGGTGCTGCCCAACCTTGGGTACTCAACATATCATAATATAATCAGCAGATTGGCCTCATCAACAAAGACTTGAGAGGAGCTCTCTCCTGCCCATCCTCAAGGCCTGGTTGATCAGCATATTATTTTTGTCCATATGGACTAGAGAGGGGCAGCTCATCCATGGAGACTTGGCAGCCTGAATGATAAGCAGAATGGTCTGATCACCACAGACTAGACATGAGCTGTCCATTCCTGGCTAGGCCCTGGGGACTCAGTCTAGTTAATCAGCACATTGTGAAGTTTTGTGAAGTTTTTACAGTCCATCGGAGCATCACATTTGATGCATGGGACATGAGCTCATAAACCGGTACAGGCACTTGATACACTAGGACAGAAAGCAAAAACAGTGAACCCCTGGGCAAGCAACTAGCACATAACCACGGCAGTGACATGGGAATGAACCCCATAGTGCAGAAGATAAGCCCCAGTCATAAATATGACGTGGGTGCAAAAGAGACATAAGTCTTATCGACACTGACTAGAGAGGAGCAGCCCATCCCCAGAGACTCAGACTTAGTTAATCATTTGATCAGTGAACACATTTCTTCAGCACGAGTCGCAGTGCAGCTGCCCTACCAGGGGGGACCAGTTGTAGAAACCTGACATACGAAGTCAGAACAACTGAATCCAATGAAAATGTCACCAATTTGTATTTCTTGAGGCAGCAGACCTTTATCTATCTTCTTCCTTGGATTGCCGAAGGTTCCTCGGTATACTGAGTCCTAGCTCTGCCGGAGCAAATGTACCAATCTTTAATATTTAATTATTTACAGACAATGTACAGCGTTCAAGGCCCACATGCCTTTGCTTCACAGCAGAGTGCAGGGATAACTGGACATCCAGCCTCAAACTTCTCAAGGCAAACCAAATAAATAAAACATATACTCCAGCTGCGAACATAATTGTCAATGTACCTTACAATCACGAATCACAATACTAGGTACCATCAGGGCACGTAATACACATAAAAACGAACTTGGCCACAGTTTGGTCTCCATGATCAAGGATGGGTTCACAAGGGTCAGCCTGGCCGCCATCGCTCCGTGGTGCTCTTTGAACAATGGTGCCGCAACCCAGTGCTAGCATAACACAGGGTGCACTTCTTTGATCTCTGAACACAAGGGTTGCTCCCCCGTTGCTCTATGAGCATCAGCGTCCTTGCTGAGACATGTGATCACCCTTGGATGCCTAATAAGCCGTACGAAAACATAGTAAAAACACGTAATGTTAGCCGACAGTCAGTGACCATAATGGCATAAATATCGTAATTAATACCGTTTATATTAGGCAAATTGGGAAAACTGCTGGTGCGCATCCGGAAAGAAATGGTGTCACTGATTTGAGAACATGGGAACAATCTATTCAATCCAGTTACCATGTATTGCAACAATAAATCTGCTGTACAACAGTAATGTTAGTAATCAAGCCTAAAAGCAGCCATCGTCATAAATGCTATTTGGATGGAGAGACAGTGAACAAAAGAAAATCTGCTGGCCCTTCAGATAGACGGACAGAAAGCAAAACTGCTGTACCATGCAACTGGACAAGTAAACGACGCTTGGAATTCCAAGCTAGAGAAATGGAACCGACTTATCTAATATATTGAGTCCCTTTCGCAAGATCCGGTAGATATAGTATATATCAGGGGTATATTCCTATTGTCGACGAAAGATCTGGTGCACACAGCTTATTTTAGGCACAATCGCTAGATCCGGTGGATCCAGCATATTTCAGTCACTGCCTAATGCTCCATTTGATCCAGCACGTTTCTGTCACTGATGCTAGATCCGGTTTATCTAACCTATTTCATTCAAATCTATTAGCCATGCTGAGCAGTATGCGCCATCATCCGTGTGTCCACGGAAAACTGTCTCAGCCCCAACACCGGAAAAGTGTCTCACTCAGCCCCAACACCGGAAGGCTTCTACTTGCACACACGGCCACTCAGCAGCCCCCTACCTTTAAAGACTGTCCCTGGAAAGTGAACGGCCTGCTGTGGGTGTATGCCAAGGTGCCTCCAATACACTGTGGCAGTGAGGTGACTAGAGGCAACAAGCCACCAGAGGAAGTGAGGCAGCCAATCCACTGCGCTGGCTTCTATAATGATCGGACGGCATGGCCGAGGCGTCATGTGGCATTATCCCTCTAGCTCTCTAAGCTCATGCATTCAGGCGGCGGCGGGAGAAAACAAAGGAGGGATGCACCATGGCAAAGAGGGCTGCACTAGCAATGTCTGCAGGATAGACAACTGCCGCTGCCGAGGAGGGGACCGCTGCATCATAGCCAAATGCAGCAGCCGAGGAGACTCCTTGTACAACACAGCCGGTAGGTGAGAGAAGAGGTAGACTCGAGGAGGCTGCGGCTGCCATTCAGCCGTGCTGGCCTCCATCGATGCCTCACATGCCTGAGGTGCCGTGCTCCGTGAGGATTGAAGTCTATCTGGTCGCCAGCCCTCCGGCGTTACTGGCCGCCTCCTGCTCTGCCGACTTAGCGAGACCGGTCCCTTTCCCCAACAGAGACAGGGACTCGCGGTGAACTCTCCTTAATTATAGACTCCCAATTAGACGGCAGTGGCCAGCGTAAGCCTAGGCTCAAAGCCGCGACTGGCGTATATGCGCTATCGCAACTTCCTAGGGCACCTCCGCGCCTCCCTCACCTGGATGTCCATGCGGTTGGCTTCCCAGCCCTCACAAGAGTGAAATTAGGGTAGGGGACACCTGCTACAGAGAACCCCTCCAAGCCTCTCTCACCCGGATGTCCACGCGGTTGGCTTCCCAGACCTCACAAGAGCCCTCTAGCTCCCCCTGATTAGGGTTATTCCACACACGGCCTCTTGTACCATCAGAGCCAGTCCTTACAGTTAGTATAGGCGGCACATTCCGCAGTACAGTACATCCTGCTGCGGCCGTACAGGTGAAGTACGGACAACACCAGTTGTAAGTACGGACAACACCAGTTGTAAGTAGCCTGGCCTTTCTAAGTCCCTTTCCTCCAGTTGTGAGTACTTCAGGGCTTTCTCCCCATTTGTCCTGTTTACGGTTTAGAGGCGCGACACTACCTTGATGTGGAACATTTTTCTCTTCACTACTAATCAGGAGCCAGCCAGACTAGGAGAGATCGCTCCATGCCCTGGGGATGACTTTTGGGATGCCCTCAAACATGCCCCCTGGCCACATGGGCACTGCCTACCACTAGTCATGCACTCTTACCTGTAATCTGAATGGAGCAATACATGCGCACCTGTCCGTCCGTGACAAGCATCTCCGGGGCCACGTAGGCCCCAATGACCGGCCCGTCGTGTAGCCATCTGGGCCAGCGCGCTTCGACTTTCCGGCATCAGAAATCTGTTAACATATAGGGGCACACATGATGCATTGATGCTTCAGCACAGGTTGGATCAGAGGCCAGCAGGGTGTGTCTGAGACACGCATGCTGCTCAATGCCACAAAGGGTATGAATTCCCTAGTTAGTGCACCCCTCCAATTGCATGAAAGGTCAGCAGTCAGTGTTTATTGAAGGTTGCACCAGACCACTTTGAGCAGACTTTGGAAGGCGGCCACTGGGCTGGTGCACACCAAACCTTCAACAGCCTACGCAGCCTACGTATGAGGCCCAAGCAGCAGGGCTTAGAGGGCTAGGCCATCGTGGCAGGAGATTCTGATGTAGCTGAATTGTAGTTGAAACCCTACGCCCAAAATCTTTGTTCCGCCCACTCACCAGCACTGCATGTTGGACAGTCCCATCTGCGTCCGCCCCTTGAGCATGGGCCTGAAGCATACAAGCGATCTCCGGGAAGAGGTGGTGCTCTTGGCTTGCCTATATCCAGCAAGGTAGGCGGAGGCGGAAAATGAAGGGGGAGTGTGAGGGCCGAGTGGGGTGAAGTCTAGGCTCAGCGTGAGCCTAGGCTCAAAGCCGCGACTCGCGTATATGCCCTATCGCGACTTCCTAGGGCACCTCCGCGCCTCCCTCACCTGGATGTCCATGCGGTTGGCTTCCCAGCCCTCACAAGAGTGAAATTAGGGTAGGGGACACCTGCTAGAGACCCGGGCATAACCTGGGCCCATGAAGCGTTGAACCTGGCCTCTTCGGCCCACCTTCAAATAAGAGACTTGATCTAACACTTCTGGTTCCACTGGATTCCGCTAGACGAGTAGTGTACCCACAGACACGACGTTCTTGGAGGGTGATCCAAGGTGTGTGATTAAAGGCGGATGATCCAAGGGTGATCATCCTAGCTCGTGCGGCTGACGTGTGAAGCCCCACCCGCCATGTGACACAAGTTGTACCAGAGAGCATAAAAACTCGCTCGATCTCTGGCTCATGCACAAAGAGCGAAAGCTGACTGTGTCAACGCCAGTGCCGAAGCCGGTGCCAATGCCCGTGCCAGTGCCCAAGCCAGTCCAGGCAGGCTGGGGGCGGGTTCTGACCGGCTGGGTGGGGCGGATCCTGCCAGGCTGGGTGAGCGGAGGGCCAGTCACACCGGTGGAGTCTGGCCCAGTCACGCTGATTGATGACCCTGCCACGCTGGTGAAGGGCCCTGCCAGCAAGAGGGTAGCCCACCACCCACCACCCGCCTGCTCACTGTTTCGTTTGCGTTCACTGTGTGCTGTGACTCAAACTGCGCTGAGTGTTTTCTAGAGCGGTTCGGAGCGGGAAGAGCAGACCCAGAGAGATATTGTGTATATGTTTTATGATGTACCCTATGCTTGCGATTTGGGTGTGAGCACTACCGTATGTCTCTATTTACCTGCCCGCTCACGAGTCAATTTGTCTCTTTCTGTACATGTTTACCTGATTTCATGTCCTGACTGGAAATAATTGGTGAAACCAAGGGGTGAAACGGAACTTCCGGCACCGGTATTACAATCCATGATCACGCAATCATGGGCTCAGCCACTTGCCACCTGAGTGTCTGTCTGGCCAAGCGGCATGGTTTAGACGTCGAGATTTTTTTGTCGTAGGATGCCTTTATACACATGTGTCTGCTTCAGCTTTCAAGTAGACAGTTCGCGGCAGTTAGGCAGTTGGACAGTCAGGCGGTTGGATCATAGGCCGATGGATCTTAGGCTGATGCAAAGGTTCTGGGCTACTGCCACTTATTAGCCATTATTACGCATTATTACCAGTACCGTATTCAAGCTAGGATTTCTCATTAGCATTCGTCAGGCCTTATTAACCATTTAAAGTAGGGTCATATTCTGTGGGGCTCTTTTTCTTACAGACTTTTATCTTGTGGTTTGGGTCTGTGGAATGCCTGTTGGTTATCAGCATCATGGAAAATGTGCCCGGGCTGTGTTGTTTGATTTACTTCTCGGGCACTTTGCATCGTGGACAACTGGACATGAATAATTGCTGTGCTGTGCCGGTTTATCATGGAAATCTCCGTCTGTGTTACAGTTTGATTTACTTATTGGGCGCCATGCACCGTGATTTACTGGGCTGGAATTCCCGGGCTGTGCTGTTTGATCTACTTCTCGGGCGCTGTGCACCGTGACTTACTGGGCTGGAAATTCCCGGGCTGTGTTGTTTGATTTACTGGGCTGGGAAATCTCGGGCTGTGTTGTTTGATTTACTTCTCGGGCGCTTTGGACAACTGGACATGAACAATTGAAAACCAGGACTAGCGGGTCGTATGTATCGTAAAACGTGGACAGGCCCAGCAGTGCAAGGAGGTTAGGTCATGACTTGATATCATTTACACATTGACTGTGCTCCAACCTGATTGCTAGCAGTGCACTAATTCTGGTAGGCACCAACTGTCCCTTGAGATAATGAAACGCAAACACAATGGGCTTTGGGAGTCCACTTGAGAGAATCACCAACTCCAATAAATTTATGTTTTGAGATAACTTGGCCATGCTGAGGGGCCTGCCTCTAATTTTTTGAGGATGTTATATTTCCATGATGGCCTCCATAGCTGAAGTATTACCTGATGTAAAGCCTAGGGTTGTGGCTCTGAAACCACCAGTGCTGTTTTTTCCATCCACTCGCAAAACCAGTCCTCGGCAGATCTGGCTGGCTCAGCTCAGATAAGAAGGGGGGTCTGGAGTAAAGGACATGAAAATCAAGATGTGTGAACAAAGAGTGGATACCTGACTTGAGGCATTCTGGAACTCAGTGGCAGTGATATGGGAGCTTGCATGGCTGAGGGGCTGCATGGGGCAAGGGGCATGGCTTCCTGACAGGCCACCTTTGCCCCAAATTTGCAGCCTCTGGAGTGGGGAATGGTGCAAAAATTGGGCGTGCAGTCTTAATGAGCTACTCTCAGGCTCTCTGAATCACCAGACATCATAGCAATCAGACAGGTATGGAGTGAATTCCAATCCATCAAAGACAGCCCTGATGTGGGCCACATGGAAGGCCATATCTGCATGTTGGATTGGCCAAATGACCCAGGGAAGGTGGCAATGCCTCCGTCTATGCCCCACCTACACCCACTATAAGGGTCTACCTCAACTGATTTGTGGCCACTTTTCAAGCTCAGCCGCCGCAAGTTTGGTACCCAACTGTACCAACGGGGCAGTTTTTGGCATCCAACTGCCATTCGGATTCAAATGATACCCCAACAGGCCTCAATAAACCGTGTATGGCAAGCTGATTACAGCACTTGACGATGTAGCAACACACCAGGACGATCGAGGCAGTTCCTAGAGAGATTACTTCAAATTGCAGTTGGTACTGCTAGTGTAAACCAGCCAGGTTGGGACGGCGGGTCAAACCTCAGTACACCTAAAACGTGTCGATACATCTGACCCGCCCTGTACGAGACTATCGCTGGAAGGTGGTTTTGTAATGAAAGCTTCTGTTTACTGGTACTTGTAGCAAGCATCAGTGGTTGCATTCAAGTTGCGTGTTTGCCTTGTTTTGTAGGGACTGGCTGATTTGGTGATTGCGATCGCTCAGAGCTGCCATACAAAATGCCGTTATAAAAAAAGCCCGTAAAGTGTAAGTAGCAGCTACCCGGGTTTAGGCAATGAGTGTATTCAGAGCCCACAGTATGTAAAACCAAGGCCCATATAAAGCGCGAATGGAACAAAATATTGGCACATGGACTAGCAAACTCTTACTGAATGACCATCGCAACTAATGCTGCTATCTGGACGGAGAGCTTAGCGCTGAGCACATGCATCAGTCCATGACGATACGTCTGGTCTGTGGGCCCTGTTCATAGTACCTAATAAGCAGCTGGCCCCGAAGCATCCATTCTCTGCTGAAAATAATTACGACATATGCTGGACTACCAGACGTGACATTTGTTACCTAAGATTAATATGGACGTCCTTTACCGATGCAATGAGGAGGCCAAGACCAAGGACGACCAAACACATGCACATGACATGTAGACGGCCGCCGCCACTGCCGCCACTCATGAGCAGCTTCTGTCAGCAGTGGCCCTGATGCAACACGCCGCATCATGGTAATGTACGTGGCGGCTGACAACAGCTGGGGGTCTTTGATGCGCCCAGGTTCACTGGTACAGCTTTCATCGTGCCTGGCTGAGTGCATCAACATCTGGAGCCTTGGTTGCTGCCGAACTGGCGAGATGGTGGCCATGGCCAAGGCGCACCTGAGATATACTTTGTATGCTTTGCGTGACTACTTTTATGTACTGCATGTACAAATTACTCACAAGAGGTCGTAAACGTGATATTTATTTTTAGTCCTTCATAGCTGCCTATCGCTGCCCCATAAGACCTCGGGTCCTGTTTTTCCTCATTAGGTACATACTGCTTCTTTCAATACAGTGCTTTTTAATAGCATATAAATATATCATGCATGCCGTCTCGCATGCAATGACTTTCAATACCATATTGTTCAGACGTAACACTGCTCTTTTATGCATGCAATGTTTTTAATGATATATCGATATATCATGCCTTATAACATACCGGTGTCTTTATTTCCCAGTTTGCGCTATACATGATTATTTTTAATTTATCTCACCTTATTGTTATGTACAAAATACGTAAGGTTTCTTGTAAATCACTGTTGAGCCCTGATCTCCCTGCATGAATGAGTTGTTGCAAGTGTCATCTGGCCTGATTTTTAGTTGGCTGCAATAGCTGTACCAGAGAGACAGTGGTTAATCATTTGCAACAGAAACTGGGCAGTCGGTTCCACTAACCACTGAGGGAAGGCTCCAAAAGCTTATAATCTGCATTTTGAGATTGACTAACCAGGGAGGGTCCAAGTGAAACACATAACAAACAAAGAAGCGAGATACGAATATATAGGATATGAAGCGTCCTCGGGCCATCCCACACTAGTGCACCACGTTATTTAGCATGTGGCACATGGCTGGGTCTCAGCCTGGTCACACCTTATTTCCAGGCATTGACCATGCAACCGTAATCGGTTAAACAGGTTGATGGATCGAAGCAGCAGCTGTCATGCAGCTGAATTGCCCCAGGACAACGACAGTGGCTAAATAAAAGCCGAGTTCTTGAAATAAACAAGGTAGTGATATCGCTGAATTGAGGCTGTCGTACCAAACCCTCACATACATCATAAATTGAGATAGCGTGTCTTCAGCTTGTGACACGCCCAGTAGCCTAATAACCGAGGCCCCCTTGTGACCCCATCCATGACACCCCCTTCCCCCGGTTCGTATCTACAAGCCAGAATCCCTGTATGGTATATCAGTCAGGACTTGAGTCCTCCCCTAGCAGATGTATCTGAAACGTAGCTGAACCTCTCAAAAATAAGCGGTGCCCTGCACCGGCCCTCCACCGGCCCTCACTCACCACGACCGGCCCTCACTCACCACGGCCGCACTCACCACGATTCCATGCCAATGTCATACTGCTGCCTAATTAAACTTAAGTGTGGCTGATGCACCCTAACGCCGGCAGGACTTGGTGCAGAAACACCAGCCAGGTGCTCGTCAGAACACCTTTGGTCAGAACACATAGCTTGCCATTTTGTTTGCTGAGCGGTTAACAGGTGACGCCAGGGCAGGGCAGCAGATTGCATGCTAGATTGCATGAACCCTGTCTGCAATTCACATTTCACAGTAAGCAGCAGCCATGCAGAGCAGGTTCAACTCACCAGTATTTATTTTACTACGTACCAGACCACCTTTGGCAGGTCGTTGGGCGGCCTTACGGGGAGGATGCGGATAAAAAGTTAATCATCCCAAGCGGGCCAAGGCAGCAAGGCTTGCTGCACCAGGCCGCCATAGCCTCGGGCCGTGATGCAGCTGATTTGTGGTGGTATGTCGTGACTCACGTTGCGGTGGAACCAAACGCCTGGCCCGTTATTGCCTGTGCGGTGCTGGAGGAGGCTCGAGACGAGGCTGCGAGCAACGCATCACCTCAGGAGCTCATCGGCCTGCCATGTGCCAACATCATAGGCGCCGCGATCGGTATGAGGCGGCGCGCTCCCAGTAGCCGTCGCCATGCATGGGCGGCCATGCATGGTGGGGACGGCTGCGCATGTTTGAGCAGCCTGCCTGGCCCTGTGCCATGCAGCAGCATCGGCTGCGAATGTGGAGAATGCATGAGCACGAATATTACATCATTGAAATCTAGAGCTGTATGGAGAATACAGGGCTCGATTTTTTCACAGACGCTGGCTCTGCGATGCGGTATGAGGTGGGTTTTGCGACTAGCCCGAAGCAAGAGTCCATATTGCTACCATCAGCACCAGTCCCCTGATCAGCACCTGTTTATCCCCACTTTCGCAAATAGGCCTGCTCAGGTAGCCGAGCCCTAGGACGCTAATCCCTGGGGCAAAATAAAAGACCCCTGGTAAGACCTAAGCCGTAAGCAAACCGACCACTCTCCGGCAAGAACGGATATGATGCTTTACTATATGTCCATCGTAATCAATCGGTATCGAATGGACATTAGTCATGCGATTAATCACCCGACCTTCGACGTTTTTGGAGTTTGAATCTGGACTCCGGAAGCAAGATTTCATCGGCACCATGACGAGCAGACTTTAAAACGGCATACGATGTGATGGCTGTGCTGATTCTGATCAACTGAGGCAATGGCGTGATTGCTATCCGGCTCTGATCTGGCTGTGCATCATTGAAGCCCATCTTAGGAGGCAAAGGGACTCGGGGTGAGTGCAGGGCATGCGAGGGGCAAATGCTGTTCACTGCAAAGGGCTGTTACCAATCCACCATCTTTAGCGCAGAATTTGGCTTCCCATGCACCCTTCAGCATGTTGGACTGAGATCTTCCCCATGCACCTCTGTCGAACGCACGGTGGACTGAGATCTTCCCCAAGCATCTTTGTCAAATGAATGCATGGTGGACTGAGATCTTCCCCATGCATCTCTGTCACACGCACGGTGCAGTCATACGTCATGACATCTCCTCACATGGAGCTTGTCCCAGTGCGTCAGATGTCCTTTTGCAGAGCCTGATGGGAGGGACCTGGGCACAGAGCATTGCACGCCCGTAGCCCACTGACATTTGAGGTGCTTTTGTTTTTGTATATTTGGTATAATAAGTCATCGGGAGCATCGCAGTAGGCTGCCTGGGCCTCTTTGATGAGGGCTGTTACTCGGGCGGCTGTTTTAAGGGGCTCCGCCGTAATGACCGCCTGTCGTGCATGCTCTGGCTGATCTATCAACCTTGGCCTTGTACCTCAGGGACTACAGCTCATCCTCAGTGTGGCGGGCAGATGGTTCTTCATCCCGAACCGCTGCTTGAGCTCAGTGGGCCTAGCGTCATCACTGCCCTCCAATGCTCGACATATGGTGTCTGTTGGACATGTGCTGCCGCTAGCGTGAATGCGTGCGGGCATGCCTGATGGCGTTGGCCGGGGCTTTGATTCAAAGTCTTATGCCAGAACCGGTGCTCCTCTGCAGAGTGTGTTGTACAAGCGGTACGGTCGACCGGCGTGTTCTGGCGCACCATGCCATCATGGCAGCGGCGAAAAAGGTGGTGGTGGGCCTGGGTATAGTGGGACATGCCATCCCTTGCTGGTGCTGGCAGGGCCGCAAACTCCTGCTCGATGAGCAGGAACTTGTGATAAACAGTAGCATGGTGCCGCTGTGCCAGACCTAGGTAAAGATAGGCCATGAGAGCACGAACAGGCGCAGCAAGTCTGGAAGGCCACGGGGCACACTGGTCTTAGCAAGCTCTGTCATGGCGCATGACCCACGCTGCATGTCCTCTAGATCGATCCCACTCGAGGATGCCCGAGATCTGCAATGAACGCCCTGAAGAGGCTAAATTGATGAAGCTGTGTCATAGGACAAAGTCCAGGCATGGTGAGGGAGGTTGCATAGAGTTGTTCGCCACAAGTCTGGCACAGACACGCTGAATGTACATTTTAAACATTGTCCGAGTTGCTGGGTGGGTACCCGTGGTGGGTACCGCGGGCGTAGCAAAGCCATGATGTCACCTGCCTCGAAGTCGCTGTTCACGATCGCCCTTGTCCTATCTCCATACATTTATTCTAGCCGACCTTTGGCTGCGACGTCGTTCAGTTTCCATGACCGGTATTTGAATATCTGATGAGTTTGCCCGGGCCATGATACCAAAGGAGAAGATGTGTCATGAGATGGCCGACAAGAGGCTGAACACGAGTTTTTCAGCAAACAGGCATCTGTTGAAGAGCATATGCGCATCAACAATTGTTGGGAAGCAGAACTACACAATTGGGGTTTCCTAGGGAAAGCGTAAAAACTGCCCAGCTCGGCTCCGAACCTTGGTCAATGGTGTTGTTTGGTCAATTGCGTGTACCGGCAGGTTCATCGCAACATCGTTTTACCGAAGATGGCAATTAGTTTTATTACTACGTCGTTCCGCTATATCATCCATGCTCCATTGAAGTCACCTTTCTGACCGGTCGGTTTCCTCAACTTGCTTTCGCCGCAACGTTGCCATACGATTCGCTTTAACACACCACCATTATTGACGAACTTACAACTTTCTGTTATGTACGATGACCCCTCATCAGAAGTTGCCCCTCACCGCATGTGACCACATTTCATTTTCTCGCACGAGAAATCCATAAATAGTTTATCATGAGCCCCCATGCTTGCCTTTGCAGTTCAGACGGCTGGCAATGTTGTTGCAGTCACGTTTCATGTAGACACCCGACGAGACGGTAAGACCCAACGTCCGACCCTGCTGAGGTGTTCATGCCGACTAACCACTCTCCTCCCCAACAGACGACCTTGACTTATGACACCTAAACGACACGACGACTGCACTGGAGTTTGCGCCAACTTGCTGACCACAGCGGGTCCTTCCCCTACGAGCTGCTGGCAGGGGACCTGTGAAAAAACTCCTCCACTTGGGACAGGACTGTCCCAGCACCATGCAGCATCAGCGTCTGAAACAAGAAAAGACGAGGAAGGCATGACAAGGGGTGAAGATGATATGGATGACAACTGCAGGGCCCCTGCCCAGGCTGAGCCTAGCCAAAAGCCTGCACAGCCTGAGCGCAGCAGAGGGCCCGCCCAGCCTGAGCCTAGCCAAAGGTCTGGTCAGCCTGAGCATAGCCAAGGGACCTCCCAGCCTAGGCCCAGCCAAGGGCAGGAGAGGACATCCTGGCTCAGTGACAGCAGAGCTACCTGTTCTTTCCATGATGCAGCAGGGAGCGGGCATCGGCGGCCTAGTAACGACAAAGAGGATACCCCCAGTGCACATGAGGAGCAATGTCCTCAGCCTAACACCAGCGCAGCAGCAGCAGGAGAAACCGCTTCATGCTCCTCCCTCCTGGGCAACGGGGCGTCTGAAACACAACACAGGCGGTGCTGCCCGGCAAGGCACAGCAGCTGTCCCACGCCTCCGCATGGGGCCGCTGCGCCGTGCTCAAGGCCTAGACCTGAGCAGGACACTGACCGCCGCCTCAGCAGCAGAAGCAGTAGCCAACCCAAGGCGCCGTGGCGGCGGCGGCGCGCGCCCGTCAGCCCGTCTCACCCGCCGCTGCTGGTCCTGCTCTTGGGTCTGATGCTGCCACTCATAGCTGGAAACACCATCCTGTATTCATCCACACAGCCACAATGCCCGCCCTACAGAGTGACCAGCGGGATCCAAACCAACTGCACCATCCCCAGCTACGATAGCAATTGCATTGTGCGCACCTGGTGCTTAAGGTGAGGGACAGGCGGACAGGTTTTAGGGACAGTGTGAAGGGCAGGTGAGGCAAAGTTGTAGGGGCAGGTGAGAAAAAGTGTGAGGGACAGGTGAGTTATAGTGTGAGGGACAGGTGAGGAAAAGTGTGAGGGACAGGTTATGAGGAATAGTCTGACAGTATGAGGGACAGTCGGACAGCATGCGACACCACCTTCAGAGGAACGCCGGGCGGCAATGTTTGGCCGATAGGGACCAAACTTAAATCCGCCTACAGCCGGTGGTTCAATCTGCAACAGGCCACCATGGCCATAGGCGGTGATGTGGCATAAGCAGCCTACAAATAGGTGATGATGAAGCTGAAGCACCAATCTGGAGGGAAAACTTTGTACACAATCAGTGATGTGCCAATTACGGTCCTAACAGGGGCTGAGTTGCGTAGCTGATTTTCAGTCACCGTACTTTCAGGGCAAAGTCTGCTACATTTACCAGTAAGGGACCATAATTACTAAAACAATTTCTGACTTATGGCGCAATTGCACAGCACTGTAAAAATGCTGAAGGTGAGGGGTGCTCGTGGCACAGACAGGGGGGGAGGCAGGGGGAATGGGGGAAGCGTGGTGTGTGGGAGGCGTAAGTGCGTAACTCGTGCCTAAGGTGAGGGACGCTCGTAGCAGAAGGGGAGGCAGGTGGTGTGTGGAAGGCAAGGCGTGTGGGAGGCGTTAGGCAGGTACGGGGCATGAGGAAAGGGTGGGGGAGTGTGGGAGGGGACCGACTGGCTGAGGCTGGTGCCTCGGCTGGGAAGAGGCAAATTAGCCACAGGAAGTCAAGAAAAGGCGTATGGTGGGAAAATATGGTGCGGGGCTCAACATGGTCAGATTTGTGCTGCCTGACATCAACATGCTTAACAGAACCTGGTATCAGCTGCAAACCGTTTTTTTCCATTCAAAAGTGCCGTAGGCTGTACAAAAGCATGCAGAGTATGCGAACTTGTTGATTGCCACTATGTCTCACCGTCAGGCCTCCAAAACCCAGAGCACAAACCCGTGGACAAGTGCTGGGTAATGGGGTGCGCATGAAGATTGTGAATCGTTAAGGCTGCTAGTGGAACCAGATAAATGTATGGTTTCGGCTTCACTTTTTTTTTGCACCTGGATGGACCGCTGCTTGCCTGTTTGGCTTTGGGACCATTTGTGACGATAGTCGATAGGCTGACTGCTCTCCTCTGCACTGTTGAAACCCGAATGGGGTCAGCACAATCCCCGGCTATGTTTGCATCTTGAAATATCAATGGAGCCTCCATCAGAATCTATTTCGATCCCTTGCGTGCTCCTCCGTCTATCATCCTGTGCGTGCTCCCCCATTTATCATCCCATGTGTGCCCCCCATTGCTGCTGTCCACGATCCGACCATTGCCGTGTCATTCTGCCAACCCTGTTAAAACCCTGCTTGACCTCAAAGCTTCATTCTATGCCTGTCCTGCATCATACCACAGAGCATTATCCTCACTTGAATGCTGCCCGCCGCCCCTTCCCTGCATTCTGAGTTATACTCGATCTTGACCTTGACACCAAAACTCCCCAAGTCATTTGTTCCATCCTTTCCAAAGAATGCTGACTCAAAGCCACTCCTCCTTGTGCGCCTCCCTTCCCTCCCCGCAGCTGCTCCTTCGTTCCCATGACCATCTTCTCGTACATAGACATTACAGAGTGCCCGTCGGCCACAGTGGACCTCGACTGTTCAGGCAGGGCCTTCTGCGGCATTGGCTACCCGTCGCCCCCTGTGCCGCCATCGCCTCCCCCCTCCCCACCGCCCCCATCTCCGTCACCGCCCCGCCCCTCACCGCCACCCCCCAGTCCTCCGCCGCCCCCTCCCCCCCCCTAGCCCGTCTCCCCCCCCTCCCCCAGGCCCCCCAGGCCCCCATCCACCCAGCGTCCCCTTTCCACCGCCACCAGTACCCCCTTTTCCCCAGCCACCTCCACCGACCGCTCCCACGGTCCCCCCTCCCCCCTCTCCCCCTCCCTCGCCTTCGCCGTCCCCCTCTCCCCCTCCTAAACCTCCTGCTCCCTCTCCTCCCAACCCCCCTCCAAGCCTTCCCCCCAGTCCACCCTCTCCCAGCCCCTCCCCTCCATCACCTCCATTGCCCCCATCTCCTGCCCCCACCCCCCCGCCCTCCCCATCGCCATTCCCTCCTGGGACAGTATTCCCACCGTCACCGCCCCCCTCTCCCGCACCTCCGCCCCCCTCGCCCAGTCCACCGCCTGCACCACCTTCACCGCCACCACCGGCTCCATTTTCTCCCCCGCCCCCTAGCCCACCTCCAGTGGATCCAGGTGTGGTCTTCATTATCCCTCCTGGCCAGCAGCTGAATGCATCAATACAGGTGAGTGGAAAGGGGGGGGGGGAAGGGTCCAGACTTCCAGGTTAAGGGCCCGCATAGTCTGCACTCAAAGACTGAGGGTGTAAAACACAGACTGGGAAATGAGGGTTTGGGGGAGTCTAGGTGAGAGGATAGGGGGGACGTAAGGTTCCAGGTTAAGTGCCCGCATAGTCTGCACTCAAAGAGCTCAGGTCTGCAGCAAAAGCGGTACACTGTAAAACATGGACTGGGAAAAGAAGGGTTTGGAGGGGTATAGGTGAGAGGTAGGGGGGGGGGGGCAAGTTAAGTGCCCGCATAGTCTGCAATAAAAGACATTCGGGTCTGCGGCAAAGGCAGGACACAACGAAAAAACACCGACTGGAAAAATAAAGGTTTGGGGGGATATAAGGGTATAGGTGAGAGGTAGGGTGGGGGTGGGGGGATCTGTCTGCACTGTAAGATTTCCAGGTCTTCTGCAAAAGCGGGACATCACCGAAAAATACTGACTAGAAAAATGAAGGTTTTCGGGGGAGGTCAACAGGTCTGGGTGACAGGTATAAGGGGGGGGTCACGTAGTTGAGAATTTCTTGCCCAATATGCATGCAAAATTGCTAAACCCTTACCTAAATTGCAAACCCTTACCCTCCAACCCTAGTATCTTATAAAACCTGGCTTCAACCCTGCTTCAATATTGCATCCCCCATTCCCCCCCTCGATGGCAGGTTCCAGGACAGGTCACCAGTGCTCAGCTACTTCAAGTCAAGGTGCGATTGGGAGGGAATGGGAACAAAGTCCCCAGTATGGCCTAGGCATGCAAATAGCTAAGCTATAGTATGTGGCTATGTGCACGAGGCACGCTGAGGGGAGGGGGCCGAGGGTGTGATGGGCTGATGGGTATGGGGCGATAAGCGGGAAAACTGCTAGATTTTGCCAGGTGTGATTGTCAATGAATGGGGATACATCCCGGCAGGGCTGACCTGCCCCAGTAGGGCCTGGGTCTGCACATGGAAGCCCTCTGCTGTTTCACTGTGTGTAGTTGAGAGGTATATTGCAGGGGGGGGGGGGCGAGTGTGTTTGTGTGTCGAGGGGGGAGGGGGGGCCGAGTGTGTCTGTGTTGCTGTTACAAAGTTGACGCAACCACCCACAGCCTTTTGCGAAAGGGCCAGGCAGAGCGAACCGGGAGGTTTGTGTGTTGAGAAGGGGGGGAAAGCTGTGTGGAAATGCGTGGTGCGCTTCTGCTCCATGATGAGGCTTCTGCGATGGCTGCGGCATGCAGCGATCCTGGTGCAGTGCAACTTTTTAGTGCCCGCACCAGACCACTCCTTTTGTAGGGGGGCCAAGCATCCACCACTGGGCCGCAGAGGATGCATCACTATATCGCATTTCATTTCGACCCCGCAGTCGGAGGTCTCGGCGACAACGGGTCTTCCCCCGGCGACCATCAGCGTCGACTTGGGTAACGGATACGTGGCAACCGTGTACACCATCACGTCTAGCCAGGTGCGCTGCGGGGCACTGCACAGCTGCATGGACTCCTGGATGGAGTGCTGCATGGTGTGCTGCATAATGCGCTGCATGGAATCCACATGCACTGCTGCATGGTGTGCTGCATGGAGTGCTGCATGGAATCCGTATGCACTGCTGCATGGTGCGCTGCATGGAGTGATGCATGGAATCCGTATGCTGCTGTATGGTGCGCTGCATGGAGTGCTGCATGGAATCCGTATGCACTGCTGCATGGTGTGCTGCATGGAATCCGAATGCACTGCTGCATGGTGTGCTGCATGGAGTGATGCATGGAATCCGCATGCACTGCTGCATGGTGTGCTGCATGGTGTGCTGCATGGTGTACTGCATGGTGTCCGTATGCACTGCTGTATGGTGTGCTGCATGGAGTGCTGCATGATGTACAGCACACCATAATGTCTATCAGGGCACACTGCACTCTTTATTTTTGGGGTAAGTTAAATATCAGGTAAAGCACTTTGCTGCCGGCTGTAGCCTGGCAAAGGTTTGGTCCTTTTCCACCAATGGTGGCCCCCGGTGGCATGCCACAGAGGGTCTGGGGCATACAACATTTACGCCATGCGTTTAAAAGGGCTTTAGGGCACTAAGCATCACATGGGCTCAAAGTATCGGCAATAAATGGGGTGCGGGAGGGGCTATGCTGCTGCTGATGCTGCCGACCAGCATTGGAAGCTAGGAATTGGCATACGGTCTGATTGAAATGAATGTATTAGGGTAGTGAATGCCGGCCCTGTTGTGCATGGATGCATTTACTTTACCAGCCTTTGCGTCTCCCCAGCTTACACAGGTTCGCGATCTTGATCTAGGTCTACCGCAACTTGCTGACACCCTCTCCCCAGGACATCACGAAATAAGCAGTTGCCATGATGAAGTTGAAGTGTAGCTGAACCCCTCTGTTCCCCATGCCTTTGCTAATGCAGTCTGGTGCTTTGATCTGTAGCAATCTGCTGAATGGCTTCAAGGCGCAGCTCTGTGCCTCCCTCCCCACTGTGGATGTAAGTGGCGAGACCTGAAGGGGACCTCGGGGGCGTGAACCTTTCACCTAGGGAGGCGGATCCATTTACCCAAATAGGGGTTTTCGGGGTCCGAGATGGCGCCTTTGCGCAACGTTCTCGTTGGCGTGAACCTTCAAATGAAGTCCTTTACTTTCAAATTTTCAATTCTTACCTCTTTCAAGGACCTGGGTGGCACGGAGCCTTATCGCTAAATCCTATGCCCTTGTATGGCCTTTTGTGCCATAGACCCTTTGCTCTGAACCCTAAACCCTAATGTCTAAACCCATTTAGGGACCTCAGTGAAGGATACATGGGCCCTTGCTCAGGCTGGTAGGGGAGTACTTAGCTGGTAGGGGAGTACTTAGCTGGTAGGGGAGTACTTAGCTGGTTCAGGAAGGTTGATGAGGGAGGCTGATAAGGGTTTGTGTAGCTTGTTCAGGGGTGTCCTGTGATGCCTGTTCATTTAGGTGACTTGAAGCTGCATCCCTACCTTCAGCCAGGGGAAGAGGGCCGACCCAACCCTAAACCCTAAAGCACTTCCTGCAGCCAGGGGAAGAGGGCCGACCCAACCCTAATGCCCTACCTTCAACCCAGTGAGGAGGGCCGATCCAACCCTAAACCCTAAAGCATTACTTTCAACCCAGGAGAGGAGGGCCAACCCAACCCTAAACCCTAATAAACTACCTTCAACTCAGGGGAGGAGGGCCGATCCAATTCTAAACCCTAACACCCTACCTTCAACCCAGGGGAGGAGGGCCGATCCAACCCCAAACCCTAAAGCATTATTCCTGTCAGGGGAGGAGGACCGACCCAACCCTACGCCCTTAAACCATTCCTTCAGCCGGGGGAGGATGGCCGACCCAACCCTAAACCCTAAAGCCCTACCTTCAGCCAGGGGAGGACGGCCTAAAGGTTTGCACGCTCTGCAGCTTAAGATGTACCTGCTGCACGCCGGCCACGATTTTGTTCGCATCAGTGGCCCGCTGTTCCCATTGCCCCCCTGAAGGTGTGGTCGGGTTCACTCATAAAAGGACGCTGCTGTCTTTCCTACTGTGTGCTTGCAGCACCAAGGTATTGCACCTCCCAACATGCCCATTAGTAACGGCGCTGATGCGGCCTCGGCCCACGCCGCACTGTTTCCTTATAAGGAAGCTGATGCCCTTCATACTGTGTGCCTACGGTTGCAGCGGTCATGCAACCAGATCATCCAGCCACTGCCCGCTGAATCCCGCCCCCCTGTGCCTTGCGCACAGTGTGGTCTCGTTTCTGTGGAGTGCGTGAAGGGTGCGGGCGCGCCTAGTGACATGAGCATTGTCAACTTCATCCCAATGGCGGTAAGTGTGCATAATCCAGGACTAGGGTGGTCACACTTACATAATGATCACACAGGGCGGTCACAATCGCCTCGATGGGGATTTTCACACTCACTGGCGCCCTCGGTGAGTGTGACCGCCCTAGGGTAGGACAATCACACTCACTGGTGCCCTCAGTGAGTGTGACCGCCCCGTGAGTGTGACTGCCCTGTGAGTGTGACCGACCCGTGAGCGTGACCCCCCGTGAGTGTGAATTGTGCTTTTGAGTGTCTCCTTCAATGGAGGTGAGCGTGAATGCCCCAGTGACGTGTACTTCCGCGGCGTGTTTTCATAGAAACGTAGCACAGCTCGTTGTACCGGTAATTGGTTGGTTTTCAATTTTAGGCGGCCAAAGGAGGTGAACCATTTAAACTTTGTGTAAGTGCATGCTCAACCGTTGTGTGCGTCTCCTTTAATCTTCCTAGTTTCAAGTCTTGTGAGCCCTGAATCTCAAATCCTCGTTGCCAGTGACGGGCATGTGCTGACGTGCCGGCCCTGGCCCAAGCCCCAAGTCCCCACATATCGGGTCTCCCAGTCATCAAGCATTGCTGGCTTGCTCCACCCTACTTCTGAGGGTGCACTGCTGCCCTCTATATGTGCAGACAGTGTGCTGGAACCCCATACACCTCCATCATACGTGCAGTCGTTGCTCCGGAACCGAATGCCCACAAGGCTTCAAACTTACTTCATGCATGCAGTGCTCCAGGATTCCTCCATACCCGTAATCTGTATAAAAGCAGTCTGTGCAGGAAACACTTCCCTCCGTACATGCACACGCAGTGATCCAAACCTCCATGCCTCCAAATCTGTATGCCTCCATACCTCCAAACCTGCATACCTCCATGCCTCCATACCTACAAACCTCCATGTCTGCAGGCATTGATTCAGAACCCAAGCAACGATACGGTTCAGATCGCAGCACAGATCCAGTTGACACCGGAGACCGACAATGCACAGACCGCGCTGCAGCTGCTGCCACCGTCCGTCAAGTACGGGACCTACACGGCCACCACGCCCACAAATCCACCGGTAAGGGAAAATGAAAGGTTAGGGCCGTATGTCCTGAACTACAAATCCACGGGTAGGGGTAAAGGAAAATTGAAGGGCCCTAAACCCTTAACTCTAAACTAAAGGGTTTAAGGCTCTAAACCCTTCACTTTAAAGTACAAACTAAAATTCACTGGTAAGAGAAAACGAAGGGTTAAGGGCCCTAAACTCTAAACTTCATCAAACTACAGATCCACCAAGAGGCGAAAAGGAAAGCTTAAAAGCCCTAAACCCTGAGCTACAAATCCACTGGTAGGGGGGAGATAAAGAACCAATACATTCTAAGGAAGGCTAAGAAGGCATCTTGGCATGGGCCGCCATAGCCATCGTAGCTATCATACATAAGGTGATAAGGGAGGGGGCATAAACCTGCTTTATCCTGCGCAATTACCGATGGCCCTAAACTGCATTTCACCCTACTGTCTCCCTCCTGGCGGGCATGTGCAACTTATCACCCCACCCCTGTAGAACAAACATCGAGTCTTCCCTCGTGACCCCAGCTCCCTCCAGCCCCCCCCCCTCTCTCTCTCCTCTCCTCTTAGGCCTTCATGCTCCCCTCCCCCCCCCCCCCTCTCTCTCCTCTTAGGCCCTCATGCTCCCCTCCCCCCCCCTCTCTCTCCTCTTAGGCCCTCATGCTCCCCTCCCCCCCCCCCCTCTCCCTCTCCTCTCCTCTTAGGCCCTCATGCTCCCCTCCCCCCCCATTCTCTCTCCTCTTAGGCCCTCATGCTCCCCTCCCCCCCCCCCCCTCTCTCTCTCTCCTGTCAGGCCCTCATCTCCTCTGTGCTGCACGTGGTGATCAGCAACCCCTCGAGCGGCAGCGTGCAGGTCACCCAGCAGCAGCTAACCTCATCCTCCAACCGCGTGTTCAGCCTGTATCTGCCCCAGCAGTCTGAGCCCGTCAACCTGCCTTGGACAATCTCCACGTCACTGCCGGCGCCGGCAGCGGGTCCAGCGCCCTGCAGCAGCGGGCCTAGGCTGGGTGGGCTCTGCGGGACGGACGCGACGGGGGCCATCATCGGCATTGCTATCGGCGGCGCGGCGGTGCTGGCGCTGCTGGGGGTGGCGGCTTACTATGCATTTGTACCCAAGGTGAAAGCGCCTCTTGGTGGTGTTTGTCGAAGTGTGGACGTGATCAACTTTGGCTGGCCGCTGGACAGCCAGCCCTGGGCCGATGGGGAACAAAGTCCTGTGACCTGTTCACCGGCATGCAGCCGGGTATCTAAGGGGCTCATTTTTTAAAGAACGTTGTTTGTAGCTGCTTTCTTCCAAGGGGTATGTTGCTCCCTCACCCTACCCCTCCCTCTCCCACACAATGCGCTTAGTCTGCGTGCTAAACCATTTGCTCATCCATCCCTCGTGGCCAGTGTGGTGTCTATCTTTGTGCCAATCAGGCTAAACCATTCCAGGCTAAATCATTGCAGGCTACACCATTACAGGCCATTAAGGATAAACCATATACTCGTCCATCCCTCCTGGCCAGTGTGCTGTCCCCCTTTTTGCCAACAGGCTTAACCCTGAGCCCTTCCCTCTCTCCTCACAGCCTGCCCCTGTGCTGGCAACAGACTCCTGCTGAACGACCGTTGCGTGCACATCTTTGTTCAAGGCACCTCACTGTAACGCTTGGCCCAAATTATTAAACTTTTCTGCATACCGTAAAACCACTTTAGCTCCGCGCACCCCAAAAAAAAAGAATTTAATTTTCGGCCGCGCACCCCAAAAAGAATTTTAAAAACGGTCGCGCAGCGACGAAATTTTAATTTAAATTAACGCCGCGCAGCACAAAATTTAATTAAACATCGCGCATCACTGGAAATAATTAAAATTTTCGTCCGCGCAGCATTTTCAGCCAGTACAGTCAAACTCAGTTACAACTTCGTTTGATGCTAGCAGGATCCGCATACCGTAGTCGTCATCCCCCTCCTCCGCCGATTCCTGGCCTCAGAAAACGTGTGGCTATTGGGGCCCGGGGGGCTCATTGGTACTACGTAACTGAGCAGCCCACCCTGAGGTCTGCAGTTCGAACCCTGTCAATGTTTAGAACTTTGAGTACCTCATCTGAGTCATCAGTAGTGTTACCATGCAGGGCTATTTAGGCACACTTGACAAGGATGCCTGAACGGATGTCGAATTAAACAGTCACGCGCTAGCGCGCATAATTTTGTAAAAAATGCTGTTTTTAATTCATACCGCGCACCCCCAAAATAATTGTTTGGGCACCTTACTGACGCTCCGCGCAGCGGCAATTTTTGAATTAATATTAGCGCGCAGCCATGTCCGCGCACCCCAATAATTATTTAATTACGAGCGGAGCTAAAGTGGTTCTACGGTATTTAATCATTTGTTATCATTCCCATCAACAGGTCCATCAAGATATGTTCCATCCGCTTGTGAAGGTGCACAGGGTCTTCCTGTCCTGTGATTGCAAGCCCCCCCTGCCGCCCCCCCCCCCCCCCTCCCCCTTCCCTCCCTCCTCCCAGCCTTCCAACCTCCCCCCTGCCCCCCCCTCCCCCCTTCCCTCCCTCCTCCCAGCCTTCCAACCTCACCCCTTTCGCCCCCCCCCTCCTCCCCCCTCCCTCCCCCCTCCCAGCCTTCCAAGCTCACCCCTGTTGGCCCCCCCTCCTTCCCTCCCTCCTCCCAATCTTCCAAGCTTACCTCTGTCGCCTCCCCCCCCCCCTTCCCTCCCTCCTCACAGCCTGCCACCATCGTGACTGTCGACAACCCCATGTGGAACGACCGCTTCGTGCACATCCTGCCAGCCAACATGATCGCCTCGCCATACGCAACGCAATACGGCTTGCCTGCCGCTGGAGGCATGTACAGCACATAAATAGAGGCGTGATGTTGGCAGTGCTTCGTTTTCCAGCCATTTCATTGGCGCATTGGGGGCCAAACCTTGACAAGCTTACAGGCCCAGGCCTGAGCAGCATGGCTGGCTGCGCATGGGGCCCGCCCGCCATGCAGGCCGGCCCCATGCCATGGCCTCTGTCTGGAGGCCAGGAGGTAGCTGAAAGGCAGCTAATGCATGTGTGTAACTGGCACATGCGGCCGAGCTGCAACGTTGCATTGTGATGGATATTTTCGTCTGAGGAAGGAATCTCGCCCCTCAAATATAAAAGCAGCAGCATGGAGGGTGGGCTGGGCATGGGGGCGCCCGGCAGCCCCCGAGTGTTCTCTGTGGGCAAGGCAGTGTGGGCTGGGAGGGTGGGTAAGCCGAGGTAGCGCGGTGCTCCCTTCCATGGAATGAGGCAGTGCTTACCTCCATCGACTGGGTGGGCTGGGCGTGGGGGCGCCCAGTAGACCTGGGGTGTGCTGGGCGGGACTTTTCTCCATAATGGACCTTGGTGGGCGGAGCAGGGGCTCCCCTCCTTGAGGAATGGCGCCGCGTCCCTCCATCACATGACTGCCGCTGCTGCCCTCGCCATCTATGCGGCAGCAGCAGCTGGATGCCTCTATTTTGATCTTGAGGCAGCCCCGTACATTTATTAAGTTGAGTGCGTGACGCATACCAAAAACTGTTTCATTCTTTCATTTTGGCTCACCTTTGGATGGGGTCCCACTTCTTATCTGAATTGTTCAAATCAGGGTTCGATATGATGTAGTCCCGGCTTTTATGGAGATGAGAGGCAGGGATATTATGTCCATGAGGTCTGCGTGTGTATCAAGCATTCGTTTCTTAGGAGTATTGCCAAGAGTGCTCGACTGTTTAAGAGCAGCAACTCTTGCTTCATGCTGCCGACACTTGACTGCATTACCGTGTGATGTATTGGGATGCTCCAATGCTTCATTCCTACTCTTTTGAAAACCGTGATGGACTGCTCCTGTTGTGGTTACCAACCACCGGTAGGTAGGCAATGACGTTACACCTCTGGGCCCAGCTCAAAAATAGCTCGGCGGCGTGGGCGCCTAACTGAAGGGTAGTAACATGTGCACGACAGCAGAAGTTAGTAAACACAAGCACCCGAAGTATTTTCCTAAGAGACCAGCAGCATAACGAAACATACTGAGAATAATGAAATGCAAACCAAAACCCAACACAGAAAGTAAAGCCGGGACACCTATCCTGCCCATGTTGGGCTGTCATGTCTACAAATATAACTATTTCACCCACAATTTACCTTACTTACAAGTGCGCAGTCAGGGAAAGCACATTTCTTGAAGTTGCGACTGAATGACTGGGAATGAAAAAATAACGCGATCTTGTCTCCTAGCTCGGATTACAGCAGTAACTGTAAAAAAGGCACCCACCCGAAAAGGTGGGGGAAATGGTCCGATGGTGTCACGCTGGTGGCATCCGTTCCCAGAGGTTAAGGAATCGAACCCGCCACATGATCTTCTATCCCACCCCCCTAGAACGCCGGGATCCATAATCCTGCCTCCCTCACATACGAGGATGGAATGTATGCACCATTTCACAGGCTGTGCATGGTATTGAAATTAGTCATTCCCTACCAGCCCCATGTGGCCGAGCGTTCAGCATGGCCCAGCGGGTATGCACCGTTGTAAACCCACCCGAGAAAGGAATCCAGTACAAGTTCGGACATCCTTTCATAGTTGGGAGAGCCCACCACGCACTCCCCCCCCCCACACACACACCAGTGTTTATTTTAGTGTGCACCAGACCACCTTTCGGGGACCGCCGGGCGGCCGACACAGGGCCAATGGGGACCAAACCTTGAGAGGCCTACAGTGGGCGATCCGAGCAGCAGGTTCTGCTGCACCAGTCCCCCACGGCCGCAGGCCGTGATGTAGCTGAATTGTAGCGGAAGCGAGCTAAAATAAGCACTGACACACACACTGTGAAGTGATGGGTGTCTCACTTCTGCATGAATGCCTACTATAAATGCAACCGCCCTCTTGATGTCCTAAATTCTCTATCAGGATTGAAATTCTGCAAAGGGGACACGGCTGTTTAGTAGGGGTCACGGGGACAACCGAGAAAAAGGACACAGCTGTGAAGTAGAATTAAGACAGGGGAGACAGCTGGTTAGCAAGGGACCCGAACAAGGGGGCACACCTTTTGCTTTTAGTTGGGGGCACAGCAGATTGATACGTACTATTGGGAAGAACCAACGTGCCGCCATTTGTTTATTTAATTAATTCACTGTAGCAAACCCGACAAATTCAAAGCCCCAAAACAAGCCAGAGTGTCACCGAGCAAAAAAATTAGTTGCTAATGGGGAGAACCAAGAAAGAAGCGTCGTAATGAACCTCCTTCAAAGGATACAATTACTCACAAAATCATCGGCAGGGGTGGGAGGCCCTGGATTTTGAACTTTTAGTTGAGCTTTTTGAAGGCTCGTCTCTTCAGGGGCAAGGGATACGGTTTGCCCGACCTTTGTGTTCTTTTTGTTTGGTGGGTGAACTCGCTATCCTTTCTTTCCTCGTATGCCTTCTCCCTTGACTTTCCTAGCTGTCTTTTTGTTTGCCGACGTGGCCGAGCTTCATCTCAGCATGTCCCAGATGTTAATGACGTTACACCTCTGGGCCCTGCTCAAAAAGGCTCGGCCGCGTGGGTGCCAAACTAAAAAGAGTTGGGAGGAAAGATAGAAACAACACAAGGGGGCAGGACAAAAGAAAGGAGGAAAGCGTGGGTAAGAGTGAAAGAAGGAGAAGAAGACAAAGGAAAAATGTCCCAGATGTCAAAAACGTTACACCTCTGGGCCCGCCCAAAGCTTGGCCGCGTGGGCACCCAATGTCCCAGAGGTGTTATGTCATTAACAAAATCATCGTAGAAGCTAAGCGTCACAAGCTTCTCCCTTGAAGACGGTGAAGCTTGTAATTGCCACATTGCAATTTCTTGCAATATTCGAAGGCACTCAACGGCTTTCCCGCCCTTTGACCTTCTGACATTATCAATGCCTGATACGCTCTTTGAAGCTGATCTGGGCTCCGAACAGTCTTGTCCACAGCCTGAAAGAGTCAAGCAACGTCCATAACCCCCCCCCCCCCCTCCGATTCGAAAGTGGGGTCATCAAGGAGTGCAGAACAGATCGCTAGTGCAATTTCTGGCAGACCTCCTGTTCAGGGCCGCTGGGCAACCACGAATGGGCTGATAGGGACCGGACTACGGCTCTGATGGCCCAAGCAACAGGGTTAGCTGCATCTGGCGCCCCCCCCCTGTCCGCGGGCCTCAATGCAGCTGAACTGTAGCTGCAGCACGCTTACATACACACACTGCCGTTAATTTACTCTTTCATAAACAAGCCAGTCCTGGGCTGCATACATAGGTGCAATGACGAATTGTGCAATGCAACAAATAGGTAGTGAGATGTCGTCACACCACCACATGGGAAATGTGGTCGGGGTTTCACCAGTCCATTCTTTGCTGTTACCCCGCCAAACAGATAAGGCATTTGAGTTGTGAGTGTCACTGTGGGCTCCCCTACCACCGGCTACTGTATGTTCTGGGCTCCCTTTCTGCAGAGCGCATCTCTCCCATGCACAGGTTGCATGGAGAGGATGTGCCCCTCACATGCGCATCCTCATGTCCCTCACCTAGCTGTCCTTTTGTTTGCCGACGTGGCCGAGCTGCATTACAGCATGACCCAGAGGTGTAACGTCATTAACCCATGCCCCTCACTGGCGCATCCTAACTGGCTGGGTGGCCCCCTCGCGGTACAAGGGCGGATCTAGATGTGAGTCTGCCGAAATGTCCAAATCAGAAAACTTCTTTGGAATAATTGTTGCCAACAGATCATCCAGCGAAACAAATGTCTCGTAGCTACCGGTGTAGATTGACAGTATTGGTCGAGGGTATGGATTTAAGATAAGAGGTTTAGATTAAATATTACTGGTATGGATAACTGGTGTAATAAATAAGAGTAAACAGAATCACAGAAACAGACTAAGACAACTATGCCTCGCAATGGTGTCCGGGTCAGGCAGGCGGGTCAGAGAAACAGCGCGGCATGAGCTGAGGATAAATAGATGCACAGTTGACTAGCCTTTTAGCAAAGTGAAGTAAATTAGAGATTAAGAGTCTAGGACGTAAATCTGCGGAATTCGAAACGGCACTTCAAAAAAAACTGCTTGACTGCCTAACAGCATTCAAAAACTGAGGGCTACGGGACAGCTCAACGATAAGTTAAACAAGCTGGCAAGTAAACAAACCGGCATTTGAAATGCATGCAGATCCAACTAAAAGCACTGAATCAGACACCTGTTGCGGTGCGCACCCGAGCATCTTCAGGCGAGCCCTGAGCCCAGAGCAAACAGGGACTAAACCTTGGCCGCCTACTTATGTTAGCCAGAGCAGCAGGGCTCAATTTCATTCACACGGCCCCCGCGACCGTTGGCTGTGATGCGGCTAAAGCTCTATAAATAATTACCGGCACCCACAAACATTCCGATGAGGTCACACATATACGGAAAGAGAGTTGTGGCTGCTAAACTGATTCCCCAAAAAGACGAAACAAGCCATTGTGTTTATTTCAGTGCACACCAGACCAACTTGGACAATCCGGTGAACAGCCGCCACAGGGCAGGGGAGGATCAAATCTTGAAAGAAACAGAACAACAAACATTTCGTCCAATTTACAAAGATACAAGGGATTGCAGGAAGAGCTGCTGGCCAGCCCTTCCACTACTGGCGGTCTGTTGGTAAGAGACCACGTCTTTGTCTGCCCAGGGCATAAAAACAGTCCAATACAATGCCCACTAGTGCACACGTCCGCGACGTCGCCCTCGTGGTCGAGACCGATGTACATGACTAAACGGCATAAAGATGTAACATAAAACGGCATAAATACCCTACAGGGTCATCTTATAAAATAAATAGAGACAACGATATCTGGTCATCCATCAAAGTCATTGATTAAGGATAACCTTGTGACGCATCATACATCATTTTCATGTATCGCAGGCTATGCAAAAACAGGCTGCAGGGCAGGTTTGCGGAGGCAAGTAGCAGCTTCCGTAGAAAGATCGGTCACCGGTATAAATGCAGATGGGGGTGACCAGCTGGAGTAAGGGATCAGGCTTGGCATCTGCCGGAGGCTGCCCCTACGGAGCACCCTTTGTCAGCTGCTGATGCAGACACATTGCAGCAAATCGCATCCATCACAGCCATTGGCGGCGGCGGCACAGACCGCGGGTACGCTGATGACAACAGTGGAAGCCTTTTGCTTCTGCGGCTTCCCGGCGTTAAGATGCGAAGGAGTCAGAGGGGCATGCAGGCCGGGCCCGTCATCGGCTGGGCTGCCAATGCCGACGGGTGTGTTCGTTTCTGCTTCTGCGGCTTGGCCGCTTTACATCGCTGAAGGCTCTGAGCTTGCAGTCCGGCGCCCGTCATCAGCATGGACAGCCTGAGGAACGAGCCGGAAGACCTGAATGCCGAAGACGGTGAACCAGGCTGCGGGGGGCGGATGCCACGGACCACCTCAGAATGCACCCGCTGCACACCCTGCACGGGCCGCAAGCCGGCGGCGACGCCGCTGCCCAGCTCAGAGCGCACCCTCTGCATCCAGACCTGGGCACCCGAGGCCCATGGGCTCGGCGAGCAGGCTGTCCTGGGCAGGTACAACATGCGGGACGAACCTGGGGCAGCAAGACCCCGCTGCTGCTGCTGCTCTTCCTGCTGCCTGCGCTTCTCTAACAACATGTCCATGCGTTTCGAGATAACCATTCCGTCGCGGAAGCACAGGGGCCTGCCGCCACTGCCAGTGCTGCCACGCCTGTCGCAGTTTTCCAAGCTGGCGCGCCTGCCCGCCGGACTGCACCCGTCAGGAGGCGATGGGGGGCTGTCAGCAGTCCTGGCAACAACGTCAGCGGGAGCTTCGCCAGCTGGGACGATGCAGAGGCACGGCGGCGGCGGCGGCGGCCTGCCGCCATCGGCACCGCGCTGTTGGCCGAGACTGAGCGCCTCCTTCTCCCAAGCGTCAAACGCGTCGTCATCCGAGTCGCCGCTGACCGGAGCGACAGCCCCCCTGCCCGCATCTGACGGCTTATCCATAGTGTTGTTGCCATCGGAATCTTCGAGCATTACAACAACAATGCTGCAGCTGCCGCCGGTGACGCCGTCCTCACCCTCATCGGAATCCTGGCAGCGCACAACCACCGTGCTGCCCTCCCCTGCCTTCGTCGCCATGGCAGCGGCATCCGCCTTGGTGAGCGTGGCCTTGGTGTCGTCAACGGCGAAGAGGATCTTGGAGAGGTCTATGGAGACCATGGAGCCGAACGACGTAGCGGACAGGGGCGCCAGGCTTGGCGGCTGAGACGCAACGGCGGTGAACACGGCCGCAGGGGCTGCAAAGGGAGGAGCGTACTGATGTGCGTATACTTCCCCTTTCAGCCTACAGATGATGCCACTTCCGCCTAGGGGCAAGGACGGTAAGGCAGTGTCCTGAGCTGCTGCTGCGGAGGCGGCGGAGGAGGAGCGGAGATACGGTTCAGAGATCTTGCTGCTTTCGCCGCCGCTGCGGAAGTCGCAGGCGGCAGCTGAGAAACAGCAGTTGAAGAACATTCTGGTTGACGGCGTGGAAGGCTCGGTCTGTAGAATCCAGTGGTCTTGTTACTCTTGTTACTTATGTGTGTTCTGGGTGCCGGGTCCTGGACAGGGCCTCCGATCAGCGCCTGGCTAGCTTTTGCCTGCTGGCTGGGGTCTTGATGGGGGTGGTTTAATGGGCGGCGGTTGCGTGAGAGGCTCTTGTGAAGACAGGAGGGGGGAGGGGTTCGCAGGCCTGGTGGCTGCCTGGTAGCTGCAGCAGGGAGGAAACGTGGGACGGGGGCAAATACGTTGGGAGTTGCAGTTCATGTTGGTAAGAAAGGGCACCAGGGTTATTCATTGTTCGCGTTTGTGCACCGAGGGGTTGGGCGACCAGCCACAAAAGTGCGCTGTTCGAGCCACATGACGGAAGGGAGATATGGTTTGAATTTAGGATTGTGTGCGTGTGTAGAAACAACCCTCGTTGCGGCGGGCAATATTTAGATATTAGGGCGCAACAGCAACAGAAGCCAAGCCTCGGTCTGAGCCGCGTATGGCGCACACCGTATCTTGCATGCCTGCCCTGATGGGTTCTCGCTGACAGCTCTCCTAGGCGTTTCCAGGCTAATTAGAAGAAAGTGAGAGGATCCAGCATGCAGCAAAGAACCATGCCGAAGGGGTAAAATGATGATGACGCTTGCAGCCTTGGTCCACCAGCTTGGGGGCCTCGATGTAAGCCGCATATGGCATCAGGTAATCGTCAGGGTCAGCAAGAGGGAGGCGCACCTAGTAATGCGGGAAACCGGGAGCACCGGTAAACCGAACATCGATGAGGGGTTTTACCCGATGCAAGTGACAACATATATACGTATAATATAACGAAGATAGAGAGTTAAAGGGGCCAGCTGGTACCAGGCTTGTGGGCAAGATGTGTTGATAAGATCATGCACATGCATAGCAAGTATTCCGTAGACATAGTTTGCCTCCGCGAACAGTAGAGACTGAACAACATCATCGAAAATTCGAGGTGAGGAAAGGTAGAGGGCTCCATATGCCCACTTGCGGAAGAGAGGACCTTTGAAGCAGGGGGATCCCCCGGCTATGAAGTCACTAGAGACAAATACATGTACTGTACCAGATCTCTCAAAGTCTTCCGGTCAAGAAAGAGAAGTGTTCGGTAAGCTTAAACGTAAGCTTCCTTGGTGGCTCGGTCCACTGCCAACGATCTGCACTACCGCGCACCACCCCGCGCACTTCAGAACATTACGCCGCTTGGCTTGCCTGGAGGAACCATGTCAGGAACCAAGCTTAGAAGTTCCCTACCGTAACAACCGCCAGCGGACTAGAGTCTTCTGTCTGCTAATGCACTGTCACGGCGCGCGTGTCGGAACATGCTTCGATGGACGCCTCTCGGCCCTCAAATATGAGCCTACTCCGTACTACTGCACATATGGGCACAGCACAACGCAAATTACTGGTGAACTGACCTGCAGCGGAGAAGCCTGCCCAACAGCACAATGCTGAAATAGTCCAGTGATGGTCTGCCTTCAGACTTTATGGCTGCAGAAATACGAAACGCTGATGACGCGGGGGCTGTGAATTCACGAAACAGTCGGTCCTTCTCAGCTGCAATGTAGTAGAGACACAAACGAATGCCACTTGTTGGTTCGATCGCTTTTCACTTTGCTTTTCCCTGTGCATGTGAGATCGTCTGTTTCTACTGCTGCCACCTCATCTGCCGTATCCCGACAGGTGTCAGCACCATTGATCAGGGGCCCAATTCCACTTGTCACCGGAATGCGGAAATGGCATGCCAGCTCACCCTCCCCAATTCCACTTGTCACCGGAATGGCACCGGAACGCCAGCGTGGCGCCAGCGTGGCGCTGCCGTACCCGTTAAGTGCCATATTTTGCATCGCTCCTATTTTGAGCGATGCAAAAATCCCGACAGGTGTCAGCACCCTCACCAGTGGTGGATGAGCCGGGGCGAGCATGGTCACATGCGTGATCTATAGCCGACAGCTCATCATTCATCGCTTGGTGTCAGAATTGGCGGTGCACAACTGCGAATGCTCATCACACGCTTGCACTGCAGACGTCAGAATCATTTCGACTGTTGGGTTCGATTATGAATGGTACTTATTAGCCGGGAGAGTAGATCCCGTCACCACGCAGTGACTGAGCACCCTGACTACCGGTGTGCTGAATCGCCTGGCGCTGGCACGCAATCGACTGACAGGAGTAATCCCCTGGACCCTAACATGTCTTACCCCCAAACCCTAACATGGCTCTCTCCCCCCAAAACCCGAACCTCTTGATGCAGGTGGCTTGGGGCTGAGTCGTCTGGCGCTTGCGCGCAATCGACTGACAGGAGTGATCCCGGCGTAGACCTGGCCCATTTGGTGCATTTGGTGGGCAAACTCGATAGTGCATAATGGAAATGGGCTCGATAACCAAGGTTGCGGGTGCACAGGCAAATGTTCGTGAGTCGGTAGTGTCTGAAGTGCGGCGCACCTTGTCGCTTCATTATCCATCCATGCTTCACTGAGAAGTCTTCCTTCTCTTTGCATGTTCATAATCATAACTGGAATTTCAATGCAGCTGCGAATCAGGGATGCCCCAACCAATCAGCGCCCAAGGGTGCCAGGTGAAATATAACCATTCGCGTGGGCAACCACAACCGCACCTGCCATACTGGGGACCCTATTAGCCCAGCAGATAGCCTAGGAGCGGCGGCCCAACACTGAAAGATTGGAAAGCAATTATCTGCCGGTACATGACTGCATAGACGCTCACAACCAAAAACAATGAGGAGATCTTATATTTGGTGGACTTGATCTCGGACTTGTTCGCTGGATTTCTACTTGGCTCTATTGGCGGCAAACTAGAGCATCATGTAATATGTACCCCTGCACTTTCTTGCAAGGAATTTTATGAGAAGTTGAACAACCAACCCTACCTAGTAAACAATCAAGGGTCATTGACCAAGTAAACAATAAAGAAAGAGGCTGCACAGTCAGTGCTCGAAACTAATGATCTGAATTTCCTACCGCAGAACGGGTTTGCCTCTGCTATTTATTAGTTTTTGTTGGGGGTGCGCGGAGTTGATGCGCAATAGAATAACAATCAGCAAAAAGTGTGCGCGGCCGGTCAGTCACGGACCAAAACAACTATTTGGGGGTTGCGCGGAGTAGTTTTCCGTACCTACCCTAGCGGGGGCAAAAAAAGCTGGGGACCCCATGCCCCCCCAAAATTCCAGCACCCAAGCCTACCACCCACCCACCTACCGCCTCCGGAACCCATTGAAATTCAAATATCTCAGTCATCATTCAAAATTACAAGGCATGTTAGTGGTGTTTTTTTATCAGCTCGTCAAGGCGCTTCTACTGGTATATTTCAATTTGTTAGGTGATGACAATTCATGCCAGCAGTCAATTTTGGTACTGGGCTCAGTCAGGTTATTGAGTACCGACTACTTCTAGCTAGCGATCACATGTTTCCAGAAGGCAGATGGCCTGGATGGCGGTGGCAATGCGATGGCATCAGCCTTCATCTTGGCCATGAGCTCCCTCACTGCCTTCTTCCTCTCCTTCAGCGGGACCTCTTTGCCGAGTACTCCCTCTAATTCCTCCACCGTCACCGCATAGCTTGCCACATCTGCCTCCGCCAGCTGCTGATCGGGATGGGCTGTCAGCATGTCTCCACACACAGCACCACAGAAGCCACATGCTTCATCAGCATGAGGCTCCAAGCTGCAATTGTATGGGAGGTGAATAGCCCTGGCACTTCGAGCCCTCTCGCAATGGCGCAACATCTGGCGAGGGAGGCGACGCCGTTGCAGCCTCATTCCCAGCCGGAGATGGAGAAGGAGAGGCTGGCGGGCTCGCAGGTATTGGCTCAGCTGGGACAGCAGCTGGGTCAGCAGCAGGGGTAGCTAGGGGTGGAACGGGAGCAAACCCGAGCGTTTTCTGCCGCTTCGAATCGCGTGGTTTCGCGGAAGCTGCCATGCACTCCCTCCCATTCTGGTGGCGTCTGACGTTTGCAGGGTAGGCGGATTTGAGGACCTTGCCACAACGACCACAACTGATGTGTTCATTCATGATCCACCAGACCAACACTACCATGTGCTGCATATAATACAGCTCTTTCTCAGGCTGGCTCAGCTGGTTTCGGGGTGTGTCCAATGGGGCCAAACCCTCGGTGTGGGGGGCTAGGGGGTCATGTGGTAATTCAAGCAACATTTTATGATGTAAATGGACTCATGTTGGCAAGAGGAACACAGAGGTGCCACTGCCAGCCTCAACAGACCTCCAGAAAAAAGATACGGAGTTTTCTAATGATTTTGTATGCCAGTTAACTTGGTGACGGCCTTGCGGCCTGCCATTTGGCATGTTGCCTATTGAACACCGGGATGAGTGACATGTGACATGTTTAGAAAAGACACAACACCCCAAAACTATTCCATCTTAGTTGCCAATGACTTGCAAGCTTTCTCTCTAGGGAACTGGGTGCCGATCGGGCGGGTTGCACATGCCTCCGTTTCCTACGTCCTAGTGCGCCATGCAAGTATTGGGGGTAGTGGGCAACACTCCATGCATGTTTCTAGATGGGGCCTGGGGCTGCATGGATGGGTGGCTACACTTGATTACCTGGTCTGATGTTAAGTGAGCAAGCAATGGCTGTGGCCATGCCTGTGACTAGTGGGCCCGGAATTTCGCTGGGATCCTCATTGTTGCGGCTAGACTGAGTGGCAGCGATCTTTCCTGGCAAGATCGTTATTGTTTTGATTACGTGTGCATAATCGATTCGATTGATGGCTTGCTTGCACGCACATGCCGCGGAGCCGTGCATCGCCTGCGACCCTGTCTGCACCGACCGGGCCCTCATCGCAGCGACTCGCTTTCTAGCAGTGATCCCGATTACTTGCGATATAAAGACCTCAATTTGTATATGTGTCACCTGCGCACTAATGGCACCTCTGCCTGACGACTCCGACCAGGCCGCCCTTGGTATCTTGTCCCATTCCTGATCTCAGGCCTCGACTCTCTGGACTCGATGCGCCCGAGTAGTTTTTACCTTTTTCTGTACGGAAATAGTTTCGTCGGAAACGTAGCTTAGTTAACTGTCATAAATATTGGATTTTTTGGGAGACCCCCCCCACACACACACTTTGCCCCCCCATATCTCCCAACCCCCTGGTCCAAAAAATATTTTTAAAATAGCTATGGAAGCTCTCGTCAAGCTCTACAAAAGAAAGGGCATGGGGTCGATTTTTTTGTTTTTGCCCCCCCCCCTCGTACCTACCATCAAAAAAGTTGATTCGACATCCATTCACTGATTTTTGACCGTGTACTGTTCTTTCAGGCATCAAGCTAGGTTTTTGATTGAGTTGACGATACGTAGTGGCTGTAAGAGCTGCGCGGAGTTAAGTTTACGCCAGACTGAAAGCGCTGCGCGGTGTTAAATTAATTCTGTCGGACCGACTGTGCGATATAGCAAGCAACTACCGTAGAACGGGTTTCACTCCGCGTTTAATTAATTTCTACGGGGGTGCGCGGAGTACATGCGCAATAGAACATTAAATAGCAACTACTATTGGGGGTGCACGGAGTTTTGTTTCCGGCACGAAAAAAAGAATCCAGCTGCGCTTGTGCGGAGTATGGACTTTTTGGTGCGCGACAAATTTGATATAATTGTTTTAAGAAGGGGTGCGCGGATTCTATCCGGTTATACGGTATACTATTTAGCGATTCTCGACGCCAGTTTCAGTCAGAAATGTTAAGTTTTGGTTGATAATAAGCCCTAGGGCAGCGTTGAAAGAAATCGTTTTTTCGTACCCGAGGGAAGGCAAGTCAAATCTACGGTATATCGTCGAAAAAGGGGTGAGCGTACCCTATCCGGTTTTGCGGTATACCTATTTTTGCCCCCTCCCCCCCTAGCTAGGACCTGTACCGGCAAAGGGGGGGAGTCTTACCCCCATTCTCAAAAAATTGGTTGTCAACCCGTGGCAGACAAACAATCCACCCCTGCACTTTCGGAACCCAGTCAAACCTTACCTTCTTAGTCAAACATCAGAGTTATAAGGTCCATAAGGGGTTTAATCCCATCAGCAGATCAATGCGCTCGCATAGTATCCATCAACCTGGCTGGTTAGCAAATGCCAAACGTCCAATCAACAAAATATAAATGATGTACCGGTTTAGGATCCAGTCCGGGATACAGATTGTGCACCCACATACTTGCAGCATGCCTACCTACTCTCCTTGGAGATCAAAAGAATGCAGAAACGGGGGGCTTGAGGCATGTAACTTCAGCTTGGACATATGCACCGCGAGCGCCCTTACCTTGTGCTTCTATCTTAGCGACCTCCTTGCCCAGCCCCCCCCACAAACTTCAGAGTTCCTGAGCGCTGCTGGCATATCTCGCCACATCTGCCTCTGTTTATTCCTGACGAGGGTGGACTGCTGCCTCAATGTCGTCTAGACAGTGGTAGCTCCAAACATGAGGACGGATGGTAACCTCTACGCTCTCCCAGATGGGGCAAGTAAGCTCCGGGCCTGTTGGTGCATGGAATATTGACAGAACCTTTCTTGGCAGCCGCTTATGACAGCTTTTAGCGCAAGGTGCAGAGGGACTCGACATCTTGCGTGCTGATGTTAGAGCCTCTAACCAAGTTAGGTTTGCACTAACATGGTGTCATGTCTGCGCATACAAGCAAGGTAGCACGATCCGGATACGCTTCTGCTCCGGTCCGCTCCGCTCCGCTTCGATACGGCGGGCTTGGAGTATCACTTGTTTGCAGTCAAAAACTTGTTTAGGCACATCACTGGCAAACATACTGGCATACAAAGACATGGAGATGGTTGCATGCCAGCAGACAGCCCCCATGCATGCCCAGATGGCAGACCCCCCCCTCTACTGGCCCCAAAGTAGCCATGCATCCATGCAGCATGCATGCATGCATGCATGTATATTAGTTAGGACTAAGGACCATGCAAATTGCTGTGGCCAAACAGTCAATGATTGATGCAATCCCCAAATCCTGAACTGTCCAAACAGTGACAACCCCAGTCGGTAGTTGCCATGCATAACTAATATCCCCTCAAGTTTCCCCCCTTGCCCTTTAAATCTGCAACCTTGCCTGATACCGTCGGTATATCTCTCCGGCTGTCACCTGTCTGAAAACAAAATCTGCCCCTGCGTGGAGTGCGTGCATGATGCATAGCGGATCAGCGGCTCCACTGATGCCTCCCGAGGCGTCAACAAGCAAGGACAGCAAGGCATACACGATTCCTGCAGGCCCCTCATGCAGCAGCTTCCAGCAACAACAGCAACAGCAGAAGCAGAGGCAAAGGGAGATTAACCCATGGCCCGACAGTCAAGTCGGACCATCTTCCTTCTCCCTGCCCCTAGCTCACCCTCAGATGGTAACCGTGCAGCAGCAGCAGCAGCAGCAGCAGCAGCAGCGGAGATCCGGCCGCTCCGAGTGCATCAGGATGGAGGAAGGCAGGGATTTGTCGACACAGGGGCCGGCGGCCAGCAGCAAGAAAGCGCAAGGCAGTAAGGCTGGGGCGATCTGCAAGCCAAGCTGCATTAAGAGGTTCTCTGATGGTGAGTGCGGAAGGGTGGCAAATTGACTGGCAAAATTTGGCGACTTTGGCTCAGGGTTCCCCAGGTGAAGGCTGGATTTCCCGAGCTCGTGCTGAATTGCTGATCGATCGGACGATTCGGATATCGTAGTCAGGGACGTGTTTCGTTGTTTTCGGAGTTCGTTGTTCCTTAAAGCAGCCAATTGATTGATCGCATACATATTTCCCTGTCACTTTGTTGTTATGGGCTAAGGGCTTCGTCCGGAGCCAAACAACTCTAGCTAGCTTGCATTGCCATCGCGAATTGCCTTGGAAGACAACTTGGAGGGGTCAGATGGTTTGGGCGTTTCTCCGAGGTTATCAACGAATATGTCTAGAACGCCAGCGATGTCCTCAGTTCTATCGGACATGTTATGTAGGCGTACTATCGCGTGGTTGTTGATTCCCGCCCCCCATGGCGTCTAAGCAACACGTGTGCAAGTGTTGCATGACCTGCCATGTCGCCCGGAAGGGCTGCACAAAAAATTCCTGCATGGTGAGCCGGATCGGAGCAGTATTGCCGTATCCGGAGCAGAGCAGCGATCCGCTCCGGATACGAAACAGGTTTTGCCGTATTGTGCTACCTTGCATACAAGGTCACAAACACCGGGCTTCAAGCCGCATGTTGCACCACATTGGCGCATTAAAATATGCGCTCCGACGTGCAACCACAACTTGCTCGCCACTTCCCCCCCCCCCTCCTTTCACCTGTCGGTGGTTAGTTCCTGAGCTCAGAGGCTCAGAGCTGATGCGTAACTTGTGTGTGAAGTGTTAGACTTTGCCACAAAGATCGCATACAGTATTTATATAATCCATAGCTTGTGTCATATATACTGCTTTCTTTGGCTCGTGATTAACATGAATATCAATGCCATGATACGTACGAGTGTTTGCGGAGTTGCACCCTATCCGCCCACGCGAAATATGGCATGCCATATTTTTTGGGAATGAGCTGGTGCTTGCAAGAGTCCCCAGTGAACCTACCGCTGTGTATGAGCAACTTGGAGGTCGTACTGACAGTGGCAGACGAGACATGTCCGCTAGAAGAGATGGGGATTGGGGAGGGCGGGAGAGGGGGAGTGTCGCACCATAAAGCAGTAACTGCAATACTATGGTAAATACCGTAAACTCCGGTCAGGACACCTTAGAGAGGTGTCCTCTACTCACAAACACGGTACATCACCGTACACTCATGCTCCTTGTACTACATACAAGAGCTTGTTAACAAGATAACTGTATCTGGAAGTCCCTAACTGGATATCTCTGCCTGGAAGTCTCCGTCTCGTGGGTACCGCCCCTACTACTTTACTCGCGATGTGCGCTTCAGGTCCGTGGCGGACTTCTTTCCTCACGGCAGTGATGGACGCCTACGGGCAGGCTCAGTGACTATTCACTGGCTGCGAGTGCTCTTCGAGTTAAGCAGCTGGCTGGTTATTTGTGTATATAGCAATTGACTTAGGGGCATAGGCCTTCTGGCCGTCTGGTCGCGATCGAGCGGGGCTATGTTAAGGGCACTTACCGCGTAACACGCGGAGAGATGGACGGGACGTAGACTGCGTACTTCTTCTTCTGCAGGGTCTCGTTTCTCTTACAGGGGTACTTGTCTCCAGCTAGTTCAGCGGCGGCTGAGCTAGGCTTGACTCGAATTAAGGTACTGACTTATATGTAAGCTGTAGGTCCCGTAGACGGCCGGTGCTTGTTACAAATAGAGGTCTGTCCTTTAGAAAGGGACGAAGTAACTAGCCAAGGCAATTGCCGGGATACAGGGACCCGGCAGGCCCAATACAGAGTACGGTAGAACCTGTCAAACTTATCCTGCGTAAGCGGGTTTCTAGGTCTCAGCTCAAATCCGGAGACTCCGCAGAGAAGCTGCGGAGTCACCGATGACGCTAACTGCGGTCTAAACGGTTCTGTCACGTATACTGTAATATACTGTGACAGCTGTTGCACCATAAAGCAGTAACTGCAATACTATGGTAAATACCGTAAACTCTGGTCAGGACACCTTAGAGAGGTGTCCTCTACTCACAAACACGGTACATCACCGTACACTCATGCTCCTTGTACTACATACAAGAGCTTGTTAACAAGATAACTGTATCTGGAAGTCCCTAACTGGATATCTCTGCCTGGAAGTCTCCGTCTCATGGGTACCGCCCCTACTACTTTACTCGCCCCCCGCTCCCCAGCGTTAAGCCCTCCAGGCATGCGCGGGGAGCCGGAAAAAGGGGTGGTACTGAAAGAACTTCTTTGGAAAATATGTACGTAGAAGCTCAAATCATCATCTGCAAATATGCCTGGTTCCGTCCTTCTACAAATTTGCCTGGTCCAGGCCTTTTCAAATCTGCCTGGTTCAGGCCGTCTACAAATCTGCCTGGTTCAGGCCTTCTGCAAATCTGGAAATAAAAATTAACCGAGTTTCAGCTGAAGCGCAATGCGCAGAACCCTACAAACTCAAGCTGTTCAGCCCACTACTGGCTAGCAAACAGTGAAATTTCAAAGTTATCAGGTCAAGCTAAGAACAACCGCTGCTCTCGCCCCACTGCGCCATAGCCGCCTGGTCTTTAAAGGCCACAGAAAATGTGCGCCGTAGCAGCGTGATCTGCCCCCTGCTGTGCTATAATTGCTCGAGTTGACTAATTCTCCTCGCTCATCATTTTCATAACTTATGTACTACTGTAGCCTTGCTGCCACGGTATTTGAGAAACAAATTTTCATTAAGCTGCCGTAACTCTACTCCTGCATCTTCCGTTTTTGGTCCGCTGGCTGCCGGCCCGCTGCCTACTGGGACTAGGACAAGCCGCACTGCGTCTGCATTTCTGCTCTGTAGGTGCCTGCCCGCTCCTTGCCAGCTACGGCGTGGGTGACGTCACGTGCTCAGCGGCCCTGCCGCTCCGGGCTTCAGGTCCCGGTAAAATCCTCACGGGCTGACTCCTCTTCCTCCCTTGCTGCTTCTTTGGCCACCTTGGCCCTTCTTGTAACTGCTCTCGGGGTGACATTGGCCTCTCCCCGGCCAGTGGTGTACGAGATGTCATACAACCCGTTCGCCATTGGTCTTGCGATGCCCCGCTCCATTTGCCTTGTTGCTGGGTTGGTGGCCATGACTTCCACCTCAGGCCTGTCCATGACGTCGGCCTCCTGGGCTGTCCTGGCAGCCGCTCTGGCCGCTGGGCTCGGTCGCCCCTGGACCTGTAAACTGCGCTCCTCTGTGGGGGGCCCTGCTACTGCAGCGGGCCCAGCTCCCTTGTCTTCCGGCGTGCAGTGTGGGCACAACCACTCGCCCTCAGGCACCTCCTCGAGTACTGGTACCAAGCAGTCCATGTGCCAACCTGTATTGCAGGCATCACACAAAAGCATCACCTCTCCGCGATCGGGCAGCTGGCACACCTCGCATGACAGGCTGTTATTGGGTCTGGTTCCACTGAAATCAACCACTCCCCTGAGGTTGGGCAAGTGGCATGGAGAACAATTGACTGCATTCTCTGTAACTGTGAGGCCATCTGCCCCTTCCAACACCAAAGTTCCCGTCGCCCCCAGTGTTTTGACCCTGAGGATCTCAGGCCTGGCCTTGGGATCGAGGCTGCGTCGCTCTGATGAATACTTCACATACACGTAATCTCCCTCTGCAAAACGCCTGACCTGGGGGACATACCCTCCCCCACGAATGCGTGCATATCGCAGCTTGTCGCGGTGCTGCGCAATTTTTAGATGCTCACCCGCGACTGGCAGTGCCTCTTTGATCCTGGCCACTCTGGCCAAAAGCAGGTCTGCTGCCTCCTCTGCCGTTGCCACCTTGGCTGTGCTCCAGAGGTCCGCTCCCACTCTGGAGGGGAAGGTGGGTCTCTGTCCGAACAGCACCTCGTACGGCGCCATGCGCGTGGCCTGCTGCGGCGAGCATCGGAAGCCTAGGGCTACCCAGGGCACCATCTTGTCCCAGGACTCGTCGCTGCTGCCCTCCTCGCAGCACTTGCGCAGGCCTGCCTTGAGGGTCTGGACAGCCCTCTCTGAAAGCCCGTCTGCCTGGGGGTGGTTGGCAGAAGTGGTGCGATGGTCAATGAAGCAGTCCAACAACATGTCCTGAAATTCACCCTGGAACTCTGTTCCCTGGTCTGTCACCACCTCTGCGCATCCCCCGAATCGTGCAACAACATTTTGAAAGAATGCCAAGGCCGTCACATCAGACGCCTTGTTTGGAATGGGGATGAACTCCACCCATTTGGAGTAATGCTCCACACACACCATCACGAACCGATTTCCCCTGGACGTGGCCGTGAATGGACCACACAGGTCCACTCCCCACCGGAAAAACAACCCCTCAATGGGTAGCGGGTGCAGGTTGGGCTGTATGTGATTGAACGTGGACGCCCTGGCCCTGTCACACACACCGCATTCCTGCACCGCCTTCTTGACTGCTGCTCGAAGCCCCCGCCACCAATGCTGCTGCATGACCATGAAAGCCGTGCGGTGGCTGCCAAAATGGCCCGTACCTGCATGCGCTGTCTGGATCACTGCTAGCCTGTCTTCTGGCCTGGGCACCACACAACGTCTACCATCAGGCATGAGTCTCATCAGGACTCCTCCCCTCTCTGATTCCCACTGGAATGGCGCTGCTCTGCGCTGTATTCTAGTCTGTTCTCCTAGCTCTGTTCCCTGGACATAAGTCTTTTCACGGAGAAACCTCAAGACGGGCTCATCTGCCCACACATCAACCCTAGCCGACGGTCCTGCAGGACAACCTGGCTGGTCCTTCTCACTCTCTGTTTCCCTGGTTACTTTGATTCCAGCATCAACCTGTTCTGCAGACGCGTTCCCACCTGGCTCCTGTGCCGCGTCGGCCCAGTCTGCCGCGGCCGATTCCCCCAGGCACTGTCTGTATGACGCGGCCGCTTCTCCGCTGCCGGAGCACGCGTTTCCTGCAGTAGCAAGGGCATAGTGGCTGGACATTAAAGTCGCCCCCAGAGCTGGGTCCCTGTCCTGGCCTGGCAGCTTTGCCCTGCGTGTCAATTCTGCTGGCATGATCTTAGCACACTCGAGTGCCACATTGAGCCATGCACTTAGTGCCCATGAATCCATGCTCCTGCCCAAGGCTGCCCGTCTGGCTGCCTCTGGGAAGTCTGGGCGCGGCGATGTGGACCCCACAGCGTACCCCATGGCGCGCTCACGCTCGTTTGCATTGGGCTCCTGCAAGTCCCCCATGGGCCTGTACACCATCCCATTTTGCCCGTTCCGGAAAGCATATGAGGGCGTGGCCATCAAACACGGCAGCACTTTCCTGGGCTGCCCTGTTACATTGATGCGGTACCCCCCATTGTCCGGACATGATACTACTTGGGCCTTGCTGCCCTTGTCCAGAATGTCGTCTACAATCCCCCCGTGGGGTCTGGTCGACGCACGAATCACAAATTCAATATCTGCTGCAGGGGCAATATTCCCCCAATAGTTGCGGGTGCGGTGGGCGTAAGACCCCACCTGCGCTGCATCAAACAATGCTGGTGTCCCCAGAATCCTGCACACTTCCTGAAAAGCCTCAACACTGGCCTTCACACTCTTCTGATTCAATTGCATTGCTACATTCTCAATCAGGTACGCTGGCGGCCTAGGTCCCTGCAGGAACTGTAGAGTACCCAACAGCTTGACTAACGGGAAGAAAGACTTGCTTCTTTCTCCCGCGAGTCCACGCCCCTTGCCAGCTGACGAAAGGTCCTGGCACTCCCAGCCTGCTACCATGAACCACTGGCGCCCCTCCTGGGCACCCGCCTCCTTGAGGTGCTCTGCTGTGATGGCATACACATCTTGTGGCAATGCTCTGAAAGCTTTATCAAACGCTTTGACCGGAAGCAACTGGGGGAATCTCCTGTGCAACTGCAACAGGCGGCCCCCTGCGATCTCTCTGACTTCCTCACTGATATCTGCATACAAGTACTGCACTACTGGGATACCTGCCCTGAGTACCATTTCCAGCCCTGAGCACATACCTCCAAAGGGCTCGAAAAGGACGACTCCTTGGGTCTCCATGGCCCGCACAGCCCCACTCGACAGGCAAGCTGTGTCCAGGCCTGCAGGGGAATGAGGAGGCGACACCCGAGGCAAGTCAGCAAGAACATCACTGATCAATGTCCTGGCCCGCTCCCTGTTGCTGAACGCCTGCTCTGCTGTACTGACAGGCTGCGCCTGTTCATCATCGTCAGTGGCGGCAGAGGATATCTCCTGCCCCACCGGTGCTGTCACGCAAGCTGCCTCTGCAGCTCGCAACATCTGTACTCTCCTTCTGCCCTCCTGCGCCATGCGCACTATCTGGTCTGCATGCCACTGGTTCACTCTGCCCAACCCTGTGAGCAAAGCTACTTGCTTCCCACGTGCCTCCTCCCTGGCTGGTGGCTCGGGCGCGACTGTATCAAGCCTGGCCCCTGTGCGGTCAGCTGAGGATGGGAGGGGGGATCTGGACGGGATGTCTGCATTCTGGTGGCATGCTCCTGAGCGGTGGACAATGGTAATGTCCAGCTCTTGAAGCATGAGAGCCCACCTAGCGTGCTGGCCTACCAACGTCTGGTTGTCCATGAGGTAAGTGAGCGGCTCATGGTCAGTGATGAGATGCACCTTGCACCCAAACAGCATGTGGCGGTATGTGCGTGCTGCATACACTGCGGCCAGCATCTCCCCCTGGAACGAGGAATAGTTCCTCTCGCTCTTGTTCAGGGATCTGGATGTGCATGCCACCATATACTCCCGCCCGCTGTCATCACACTGCCCTAGCACTGCGCCTATGCCTTGCTTAGAGAAATCTGTGTACAATAAGAACGGCCTTGGCGGCCCCTTGCCGTCTGGCCCTGTCCCACTGTAATCTGGTCTGCGCAGGACTCTCCCGCCCTCGCACATCTCTGTCTTAATCAACTGGAACGCCTGCGACTGCTCTGGCCCCCACACAAACGGGACCCCCTGGACCAGCAATGCGTTGATGCATGCTGCCTTTTTCGAGAAGTCCGGGACGTAGCACCGGTAGAAATTCAAGAATCCCATGACCTCCTGAATGTTTTTCACCGATGCGGGTTCTGGCAGCGCCATAACTGCTGCTATCTTAGCAGCGTGCGGCGTGAGCCCCTGGGCCGACACATTGTGACCCAGGTACTCTACTGTTGCACACCCAAACAGGGACTTGTCGGGGTGCGCCCTTAATCCTACACTGTGGAGCATGTCCAACATCAGCTCCACATGCCTGATGTGTTCTGCCGGTGTGTCACTGTACACTAGCAAATCGTCAATGAATGCTACGCAGAACGCACTCAGGCCTGCCCTGGCAATCTCTTCTTCCATCATACGCTGAAAGAAAGGAGGCCCATTTCGCAGACCGAAATTGAGCTTTGTGTACATCCAAAGCTCAGGTCCCATCCAGAAAGCTGTCTTAGGCTGGTCCTCGACCTTTATAGGGATCTGCATGAACCCCGACCGGAGATCAACCTTGCTGAATATCTTGGCAGTGCCCAGGTTCTGAAAAATAGTCTCCATCCTGGGGATGGCAAATTCCTGCTTGGCCGTACGCAGGTTTAACCTGCGCATATCGTGCGCTATTCGATGGTCTGTCCACTCCCCAGTTTCAGCACTCTTTTTGGCTGCTACTACTGAGTTGGCCGCAAACTTGATAGGCCCCCCCTGGGGCACCTTGACTATGATGCCTGCCTCAATCATCGGCTGGCACTTTTCCTTAAAAATGGCTGCCTTAGGCGGTGGCATATCCCTGGACTTCTGAAAGCACGAACTGACCTCGTCTTCTAAAGCCAGTGTAAACTCACCCTGCGTGCCGCAGTAGCCTGGTAGATCCTCCATGGAGTAAGCGAATGCTCCTTGGCGATCTCGGAGGCTCTGCTCCAGGCTCTCCTGCTGCTCCGTAGTGAAGTCGGGATGCTTGCCCAGCAGCCACCCGTCCTTGGTCTTGACGTACTCTGCAGGTGGCTCCACGACTCCCCCTGGCTGGAACATGTCGATCACCACAGCCGCCTGCGGGTCGTCCTCCGCGGGCAGCTCCTCCTCGCCAGTGGTGTTGCCGCTGTGCCATCTCTCCTGCTGGCTGCATGCACCCCTCCTGCTGGCGGCCCCCATGGGGCTGACTGCCTGTGGGCGTAACCATCCAGACGAAAGCTTTGCTGCTGCCTCCTTTCCAGACACAAAAGCCCCTTGGCCTGCTGTAAATCCTCCTCCTCTCACGCCCTGCTCGGTAGCTCGCGCCCCCGGCACACACACCGACAGCAGGAGCCACACCAGTATCAGCTGGAGCGTCCCTGTCAGGATCCCCTTAATTGCTGTACAGGTGAGGAGTCCTCTGCACGCTGTCATCTTCCTCATGGGTTGCTGCGGTAACTGGTCTGCGGGCTGAACACATGGCTCTGCACTCTGCGCTGGCGGCTGCTGTCCTCTGGCCCACGTGATCTCCAGGTCTACCTGGCTGATCCTGAGTGGCAGGGCTGGGCAGTCCATTCCTGGTCTGCTGCCACGGTTCCTGTCCGCGGCCGCCCTCTGCGCCTTTCCTGCGCGTCTCCTGGCCTTCTTAGAATTCTTTCCTTGCAACTCGGCAGTGCCAGCCCAAATTGCACTGGCCCTTTCTGGCCCTGCTCCTGGGATCTGTCCTGTGCTGCACTGTGCCGTTCTCTCCTGCCTGTGGTTGGCGCGCTGCACAGCCTTACTGCTGCCTGCACCCGCGGGCTCATCTTGCCCACAGCTTCGTCGTATGGTTTCCTGCGCGCCCGCAACCCTGCTGGCGAGGTCCTCGCCCCTGCCGGTTTGGGCTTGTCTGCTGCGGCTGTCCGACGGCTGTTGGGTGTCCGCTCCTTCTGCTCTCCCCGTGTAGAGGGCTGATACTCTCTCCGTCAGCTCCTCCTGTAGCTCCCTGACCGCCCTGCTGTAACCTCCCATCCTGGGGTCCGGATCGGGCTGTGGTAGCATTTTTAGTCGGAACAGCAGGCTAGCCTCCTGGCCCGCCTCTTGCTGCCCCATTTCCTGCCTTCGTAGCACGTCCAGCTGATCTACAAAGTTCCTGAGCACTGCAACCCAGCGTCCCGTGCTGTACGCTGCTGGGTCACCCCAAGGCCCCTGTGCCGCTGTCTGTGCTGGCTGGCTGATCGGGGGGTATCCTGGGCGCCCGTTGCTCTTCTTGTCTGCTGCTGCCCCCTCGGGCCTGCGAGCGCGCTGGTCTGCTGCCTGCTGAAGGCTGATCCCCGCTGTGACCTGGTTTGCCTCTTCCTCCAGCGTGATTCCGTTACCAAGCTCTATAGCGGCCCTCCTGCTTCTGCGCTCTTTCATTGCTGCCTGCTCCTGAAAGATGCCGCGCACCCACGCGCGCCTCAGCTGTGGCAGCTCTCCCACCATGCCGTACCTTGGACTCCCTTGGCATAGTCAGCATGGCCCCGGAGGTGGACGCCTCTGGCATCTCTTCCCCCAGGCGGAAGTACTGCACAAAGGGCTCGCCTGCTGGCAGCGACTGCAGGAACGGCTGTACGTAGACGCATTCTCTGCTGTAGGACCTGTCTCTGCTGAAGGACTGGTCAAGCTGCCTGTCCTCGCCCCTTGCGCCAGACCTCCCTCCTCTCTCGCTGCTGTGCTGCGTCTCTCCGTCCTCGTCGATACCTCCCCAAGCATTGCACCGAGAGCTAGTGCCTTTATGGGTCCTAACGGGCCCCGCCCGAGCGTCCCGCTGGCTCCCTGCTGCGGTCCCTCTGGCCACTGGGCATCGGAGCTCCGCTCTGGGTGGCTCCCCTGTCTCGGCGGCTGCTCCCGCTACCCCTCTGCCTGTGTCTTGAATGCCCTCCGGGGTACCTGGACATAGCACACCGAACTCTCTCTCATGCACGGGTGAGGGTTCCTGAGGCTCATATCTGTCTGCCAAAAAGTTGGACCCCGAATCGGTCTCCCATCCGTCGACGTTGTGCTGGGGTACTGCCTCCCGCTCACGTCTCTCAAACTCATCCCACTGCTCATCATACCGGTCCCATTCACTGTCTAGGAACCTCTGCATCAGATTAGGCCATCCTACACACGGAGCTGGGCACCCCCTCCTCTGGAGATCCTTCAATAACTCCAACGCATGTGCTACGGATCTGGCCGACCCTGCAGGCATAGTCCCATAATGGTTCATGGCTAACGCCTCTACAGCCATCGCCCAGTGGTTTACCTGACTGGCTACCTGCCCTTCTGGCACCCTCTGAGGGGCCATCTGAACTGGTCCTGCCTGACTGACCTCAGCCTGGTAGGCATCTCTGTCCTGGCTAATTCCCATGTGGCCTGTCATGAAGCACGTGTGGCCTCCTGTCCCCTCCCACCTTGGCTGCTCGCCCTCCGGTGGTTCCTGTCGCGCTGGCGGTTCTGGCCACGCGCTGGGGCCTGCTGCCCCCTGCTGGAAGTCCCTTGCACTGGGAGTTCCCATGGCAGTATCGAAGGTCCTGCGCCTGCTCTCCATGGGCATCCCCTGGCCCCTGCCTGGGCCCCAGGTTCCATAGCCCCGCGCTGGGCCTGCAGGTGCCCCTGGCCTGTCGCCTGTCAGCCCGGCCTGCTCCGGGGTGGTGCACTCGTTGGCGAAGTGCCCCGGCTGGCCGCAATTGAAGCACACTCCCCCACGGCGTGGTCCTAGATGACGCCTAGGCTCTGCTACTCCGCTGCCCCCTACTGCGGTTCTGTCCGTTGGGCCGGGGCCTGGACCTCGCTGCTGATCCTGCCCCTGCCTGTAAGGCCTGGCAACCTCCACAGGGCGCCGGTCCCTGGACCTGCCCTTGGGCTGGTCCCCGCTGGGTGACCGCTGTCTGCGGTCCCTGCTCCTTTCCTCGCTGTTGCTGCGCCTCCCTGCGCCCTGCCGCTGGGTCCTGGCTGCCGGCGTTGGCACCGCCCCTTGGCGTCCCTCACTGATGGCCCGTTCCGCGCTTCTGCTGCGCCGCCGTAGCCTTCTGTCCCCTGAGCCGCTCTCGTCGCTGCTAGCAGAACTGCGCTGCTGCTGTTCCTTTTTCGGCTCCTCCATGCCGGAATGCTCGCTGTCCACGTCTGGTAGCGGGGACGGGGTCGCCAACATTGCCCTGACGCACTCCGCCAACTCCGGGTCTGTTTCAAATGGGAGCGGCTGCCCGTGGTTTGGCGGCCCCCCCAAGTGTTGTAGTCCCAGGGCCTCCTGCAGCCCGGTCAGCTCATCTGCCCGCAGGATGTACTCTCGCTGGACCGCTGTCATGACCTGCTGACCATCCGTGATGCACTTCCACCCGGCCAGCTGGCCTTTCAGGTAATCCACAATTTCTGCTGACTGTTTCCACATTTGCCGCTCTCTCCATCTTAGAGCCTTTTTCAGCCCGTTAACTTGCCCTGCCAGCCTGTTGATGTGCCTGTCTTGTAGGCTGGTTCCTGGTTTGGGCACCTTGTCTACGCTGCATTCTTCCTCCTCCTCTGCTTCCTGCGCCTCGTCATCGCTGTTGCTGGCTGATTGCGCGGGGGCCCTTGCTGCCCCTGGCTTTCCTTGCCACTGCTGCTGTTGCGCCTGCCTACCCTTGCCGTCGCTGGCCTGCTGCACTCTAGGCCCTGCCACCTGCAGTTGCTTTTGCAGCTGCTGCTGTTGCTGCTGCTGCTCTCCCTTGCTGCGCGTTGAAGTTGCCTGTGCAGCTCTGTCGGCTGCAGCTGTGCCGTATCCCCTCCTCTGCGCTGCAGGCGGCCCTGCCTGCACCGCATGCGCTGTTTCAGGTGTCCGCGAAAAGACCTGAATCCTCCTCTCACACTCCTCCACCGAGTGCTTGTCTGGTCTTCCGCACAAGGCGCACGGGTAGGCGGGGCATGCTGGCATGAAGTCCCTGACCGCCTGCTTCTCAATGTCAGTAATTATCACGGCTCTGCGCGCTCTTGACACTTCCTCTGCGGTTGGCGCGGCGGCCTCTGCCACTGCCGCCTCGACTGGCACCAGCCTGCGCCTCTGTAGCCCGGGGTTTGCCTGGTTGCTGGGTCCTGCGTCCTGTCCAGCTCTCATAGCGGCACCTGCGCGTGTGGCCATGGAATGCTGTAAGAGTGGTTCGTGCTCTGTTTCGACTGTTGCAGCTGGCCACCCCTCTCTTTCTGCGAATCCACACTGAATTCCTGCCCATGCCACTGCTGCTGCCTGGTACCCCCCTGCCGGAGATGCCCGCAGTAGTGGCAGTGCAAGGTCCTTGACCCCTTGCACTCTCTGTGGGCCCTCTCTGGGCCGTAAGGTCAGCCTTCCTGCTGCCTCTAAGACCCCGTTATACTTGAGGAACTCTGGGTTCCCTACCAAGTGCTCATATGCATCCGGTGGTGTCTTAACGACCCTGACCACCGTGGGCTCCATAATGGCATTGGGCCCTCCGTATCCATACACCACATAAATGAACAGTACTCCATACAGATCTGCCCCTGCATTGTCTGTGGTACGTATCTTCTCGTCCGTGCGCACCAGCTCAGCCCCCATGGCAACTAGTTGCTCTGCAATATTGACAGTGATGACATGGCACGTGCATGCGGAGTCCATGAGTGCTTTCTGAGCCACCAGGACCTTTCCATTGACCATAAGTCCCACACACTGCTCCAGGTTGCTTCTGTCATTTTTGAAATACTGCAGCTTGGGTGCAGCTGTCACCGTTCTACCCTCTGGCCTGGTGTTACTGGTCTCACCCCTGTGGCCGGTGTTGTCTGCTCCCATGGGCATCGTGGTGAACGACAGCGCTGAGAGTCTCTCGTTCAGCTTGAACACCTGTAGGCGGATGTCAGACATATCGTCAGCGAGTTTACTCAATACCAGCCTCTTTGCCCCCTTCCTGGAGGGAGGTACCATGAATCCTGGCACTGGTTCCTCCTCCTGCAAAGGTTCTGGCAGAAACGACTTAGGACGGGCGTTATGAACCGCCTGTTTGAAACCTGCAGGCTTGGGTACCAGCCCAACCTGCATCATGAGTGCAACGGACTCGCTGAGCATCTCTGCCATGGTCTGGTGCCATCCCTCTGGCTCAGCCTGCCCCGTTGCATTGCTGAGATGCGACACGTGGGCTGCCTGCTGCGCCTGACCTCCCTGGCCAGGCCCAGGCCTAGGATACTGTCTGTTGTTCTGATTCCTGTCATACGGCCTGCCTGCCGCCTGTCCCTGCTGCGGCCTTGGCGGCAGGGGGTACTGCTGTTGCTGCGGATACTGCTGTTGCGTCTGTCTGGCCGGTCCAGGTGTGATGTCTGTAACCAGGTGCATAGGTCTGCGCTCATCCCTGGCCCTGGGCGCCCTGCAATCCCTGGCTAGGTGCGTCGTGCTACCACACTGGTAGCATGCCTTGGCTGCGCCTGAGGCACCTTCAGCGCTGCTATGTGCCGCCCCCGTTTGGTCCGCCCAGGCAACTCCTCTGGGTTTACCATCCATCCGCGCCTGTGGTACTGCTGCTGCGCCTGCGGGGTGCATAATTCCGTCAAGGCGTGTCCGCATCTCCCATTGCCCTGTTCTCTCTTTTCTGCCCCTGTTGGGCTGTGCTTCTCCCTGGCCAGACCCGCTGTTGGTTATCTGCCTGAAGCCGGTACCTCCCAGGTCACCCATTTCCAGGGCAAACCTCTCCCACAGCACCACCTGCTGCGTGAGTACTGCGATTTGGTCTTCATCACTCATGCTGAGGTACCCTGGCACCGTCATAACAAACTTGCTCAGCTTGGCTCTAGCAACTGCTGGAAGTCCGTCATGGAACATGCGCGAGACCGAGTGGCTTCTGCCGAAGTGATCTACTGCATCCCTTGAGATCTGCAGCAACTCTGCTGTTGTCAGCACTCTGTGGGCAAATGCTTCCACCGTCTCCTCTGGCTTGACGTCTGGGTCTAGAGTAGTCTTTACTCCTAATCTGAGGTTGGTGATGGCCGTCCTCTCCTCTGAAGTTGGCTTTCCCACCTCCTCCTGGACCACCCTGATCCACAATGTGAGTAGCGAAGCTTCGCAACCCTGCCCCTCTGCTGGGGCTATCCACTGCTGTCCGATCCGCTCCACCTCTCTGGCAATTCTATTTCCTGCGTGGGGCGCTGCCCTGATGGCCGCCATCAGCGGCCTCATGCTGGCCGGTTTGCTGTCCCACAGCTTGACCAACGACTTGATCAGCAACGTCATAGCTGACGGCGACTGGCATGATCCAGCTATTTCACCTGCTACCACAGCCAATGCTGGCTGGTCATCTGACATTGCCAACCTGTTGTGCGATCCCCAGTATCCACACGCCTGGCAATACTTCCTGGCTGCAACTGCGCCTGGGTGTGACATATCCAGGACTGGTACGTTGCCTTGGATGGCTGGGATCTTGGCGACCTTGGCTACCCCTGCCAGCTGCAGTACCATCTGCTGCTGCAGCTGCAGGTTCACCCTCGCCTGCTCCCGATCGAGCCTTTTCATTTCCTGGTCGCTGGACTCCTGTCTGGCCCCCGACCTGCGTCTGTCCGCTCCTCCTGGTCCCGAATCTACTGACTCTGACCGCGACCCCGGTCCTCCACTGCCGCCCCTCGATGGGCTGCGGCCTGAATGATACCTGTCATGTCTGTTATAATCCTCATCCTGATCGTGAGCGTCTCGCGATGGCTGTCTGCCCGCTCTGCCTGCCGAGCTTTTACTTCCTTCGGGTGGCGGACGTTCTGATTCGCTTCTGCCTGGTCTGCTGTCAGATCCAGGCCTTCGAGACTGTGCTCTACCGGGCTCTGCCTGTCCCCTGGGCAGCTCCTGGTCTTGCCATTCCTGCCGCCCTCCTCTGCTGTGTTCCGCTGGTCCCCTGGCTTGCTCCTGGTTCTGCTGGCTTGGCTGTTCCCTGCCCTCTGCCTGTCCTCTGGGCGGCTCTTGGCTGTGCTGGTGAGGCTGTTCCCTGGAGTATGCCTGCCCCCTGGGCGGCTCCTGGCCCTGCCGACCTGGCTGCGTCCCGCCTGTGTAATTCCTGGCATAGGAATCAGACTGTGTTTCCTCTCTGGCCTCCTGTATTCTTGGACCACTGCTCCGTGCGCTGCCCGCAGGCTCATTCCTCCTGGCTCCCCTTGCTGCGCCTGACTGCCTGTTCCTCAGGAATTCCTTGATGTAATCCACCTGGGTTTCCTGGTATGCGTTCTCTTTGTCCTCGACTATGCGCAGCAACTCATAAGACTCTTGCCTGCTTGCTCTGCGTGTTGCTGTGCTTTGCTCTGCCATCCTGGCGAGTGATCGGCTAGTCAATTCCGCCCTTTCGCTGGCGGCTGGACTGCTGGCGCTGGGCGCTTCCCTGCCCCTTGGCCGTCCTCTGAGGCTGGGCTCGCTGCTGACCTCGAAAGCTGCAGATCTGAGTGTTGGTGTTGGCGCGGCTCCTGCCGGCTGCTGCCACCTTTGCACCTCCCTGCGCCCCTCAGGTCGCTGCACCTCTGTTTCAAATCCTTCCCACGCCTGGTCCTCCTCATCCTCTGGCTCTGATCCAGGTTCTTCCTGGTCTCCTGTGACCTCGTTGCACCATTCATCTGCGAAGGCTTTAACAGCCCTGGCTGCTTCGTGTCCCGCCCTTCCCTTGGATACCTGTCCAAGGGCGGCTAACAGTATCGCCCTGTCAAACCCTGTGTGGGGGATACCCAACATGGCCTTTGTTGCCCACCCCCGCAGATGATGGGCCTTGAACTCCTCAATGGCTGTGAACTGGTCCTGGAAATGCAAGAACGTCCTGGAGCACACTTGCTTCCACAGGTCTGTTGCCCACTGCACAATTCCTGCCCAACCAATCGGCCCTTCCGACTCCTCATTGCCGCACACTACTCCCCCAGCCTCGGAGCGCTCTGGCTCTCTTTGCATCTGGCTGCTAGATCCCTCCTTGGATGTCTGCGCAAGTCTGTTTGCACTGGGTGGAAAACTGGACAGCGGTGTGCCGAAGACTGTAGATCCAGCTCCTCTTCTAACCAGTGCCTTGCGCGGCTGCAGCTGCTGCACGGGACGCAGTCCTGCTGTAGTCGGCTGCCCCTGCTTTTTCTGAACTGGGTCTGGCTGTTCTTCCTCAGATATTAGGTCAGCCCAAGGCTCCCCTACCGGCTCAGCTGGTTTCTCCTTTTCCTTGCCTGCCTGCGAGCTCTGTCTGCCCGCTGCTGGCTGGGGCTCATCTTCCTCGTGCTTGACCCCTGCAGGCACATTCCTGGCCCCATCTTCCTCTGTCTTTATTCGAGGTTTGTCTGTGCCGGTTTTATCACAGCCTGCAAACTTGTCTGAAGCTGCGGCTACCTTGGCCCTTAGATCCGGTTGGCTGGGTTCTTTTTCAACCCGCTGTGCAACACTCGCCATCCTGGGCAGGCTCTGCTGCAGCTCGGCCTCAGGTTCACTGCTCTGTCGCGTGTCACAGCTCTGGGATGCTTCCGTTGCTTGATCCAAGATCAGCTCTGGGGTTCCTGCTTGAGTCTGCCCCTGCTCGAAATTCAGACTGCTGTCGGAACCAGCGGGCAATGGACCTCCTCGACCAATGCCTTTTCGTGTTACTAGTACTGCCCCATCTGCCTGCGCCCCTGCCCCTCTGGGTGGTACGCGGCCCGGCTCAGGTACCCTGCAGTCCTCTGCAGGCGGTTCCACTGGCCCTGCCAGCTTTTCCGCCATCAACAGGGCCTCTGCTACAATCTCAGCACTAGCATTTTTTAGGTCTACACCCGGCTCCAGCCCCCTCAGACGCCCACTCTTCCGTTGGACGTCAGGGTGCTGGTGCCTATCGGGGTTCAGATCTACGCCTGTCATTTCCACAGGCATTCTACGAACCGCACTGTCCTGCAGGTGTGCTGGCGACACCCCCTACAAAACCTGCTAACGTTAGGCTTCTGCCCCTTATCCCTACTGCAATCTGGTGAGGATCTGCTAGTCAAGGCCGGACGGCAGGTACAGCAATTTCGCAGGATAGGCCTTGCCCTCTGCTTTTATGCTCACTAAACTTTTTAATCTGGCGGAATCCTTCTTCGCCTTTTTAGTCCCTCCCACCTTTGCTGGCTGGGCTGCTTCTAGCTGGCACACGTCCCTTGCGGATGTCTCGCCTCCAGGCGGATATATCCTCTTGCGCTGTGTCAGTTCCTCTCTGACACCTGCGGGGATCCTTTGGTACACCACAAAATTTTAAACTTGGATGATCTATCCACAAGTTCACTTCTGTCAATGATGAACGATTGGATACACCTGATCACAATCTGCAGTCACACAGGAATTATCTGCTGGGTGTATAAATCCACAGCCAGATCCTCAAGCCTCTCCTGGACTCAACACTAAGTTGCCACTCTCAGTGATTCTCAGGGCTTAACTTGGCACTCTCTATGGAGATTACCACAGCAAAGTGCAGTTCATATGCTGTCCAAGGTCGTTTGCATACAAACAAAATTCCAACTTCGCTGCACAAGCACCTTTAGCAGGAATTGGCAAATCAGACTGATCAGGCTAGATCCACTTCGTCCCTTTCTAAAGGACACGCGATGTGCGCTTCAGGTCCGTGGCGGACTTCTTTCCTCACGGCAGTGATGGACGCCTACGGGCAGGCTCAGTGACTATTCACTGGCTGCGAGTGCTCTTCGAGTTAAGCAGCTGGCTGGTTATTTGTGTATATAGCAATTGACTTAGGGGCATAGGCCTTCTGGCCGTCTGGTCGCGATCCAGCGGGGCTATGTTAAGGGCACTTACCGCGTAACACGCGGAGAGATGGACGGGACGTAGACTGCGTACTTCTTCTTCTGCAGGGTCTCGTTTCTCTTACTGGGGTACTTGTCTCCAGCTAGTTCAGCGGCGGCTGAGCTAGGCTTGACTCGAATTAAGGTACTGACTTGTATGTAAGCTGTAGGTCCCGTAGACGGCCGGTGCTTGTTACAAATAGAGGTCTGTCCTTTAGAAAGGGACGAAGTAACTAGCCAAGGCAATTGCCGGGATACAGGGACCCGGCAGGCCCAATACAGAGTACGGTAGAACCTGTCAAACTTATCCTGCGTAAGCGGGTTTCTAGGTCTCAGCTCAAATCCGGAGACTCCGCAGAGAAGCTGCGGAGTCACCGATGACGCTAACTGCGGTCTAAACGGTTCTGTCACGTATACTGTAATATACTGTGACAGGAGGGAAGGAAGGTGGGCCACGGCGGGAAGGGCTCTATTTCCTGCATGCTCTGATTTTGGCCAGTCAGCCGTTTTCCTGTGACTTTTAGAAATGTGGTACCCCAAGCCTCTGTGTTATGTCATTATGTGGCAGTATTGTCTTCCTACTGTGCGCCCTGTCAGTTCCCTCCATCACTTTTGAATTCGGCTCCAACGTCACAGTGTTTCTGCCTGTGTGTTCACCTGTTGTCTGAACTGACCTGTATGGGCTTCTCGATTCCTTTCACCTGAAGTCCTGAAACTCTGACGACTGAACTCCTGTGGCCTGGCCTGTCCGCCCGTCCCTGCCGACCACCAAGGGAACTGTGCTGTCCCGCTCCGGACTTCATGGACTAGCAAAATGGCACGTGAAGAACAAGCTGGAAAGGAATCACAATCTGGCAAAAAAGTGGAAAGTCCGAAAGTCGGACAAGCGATTTCCGCTTTCCCGCACCACAGGCTGTTGCAAGCTCATGCCCCATGCATTTGTATTGCGTACACTCTGTCAGTTCCCTTGCCATGGATATGAGTTCGTGTCCCCTTTCCCTTTCTTTCTGCCTCAGTGCTTCCCTGTTATCTGAGGTCCCCTGATGCCCTGGAACTATGAGGGAAAGGCTGCCGCACTTGGTCAGGGACACATGATACGGGCTATGTAATGCAAAACGGTACGATACGATACGGAATTTGGCCAAGCAATACGTGACAAACGTGTGGATTTCCAGTCGTTACATCGTAGTGGACCGTATCGATACAATACAATACAATACGAGATTTTCAGCCAAAACGGCCCGTATCCTGTGTCCCTGCACTTGAATGCTGCCATGCTCACCACACAACTCATGTGTTCAATGCAGACGTCACGGTACACCCTGTCAGTTCCCTCCGACCACCTCCGAAAGTGTGCTGTTCGGCTCTAAACTTCATGGACTAGCAAAAAACAAGCGACACACAATTTCCGCTGGGAAGGGTGAAGTTTGTGAAGTTTTTATAGTCCAACAGAGCATCACACTTGATGCATGGGACATGTGCCCGTAAACCGGTACATGCACTTGATACACTAGGACAGAAAGCGAAAACCAGTGACCCCCCTGGGCAAGCAACTAGCACACAACCACGACAGTGGCGTGGGAATGAACCCCATAGTGCAGAAGATAAGCCCCAGCCATAAACATGACGTGGGTGCAAAAGAGTTCGATTGAGCACCGCCTAGAGAGTTAGGGGGGAGACAGGAAATTTGGCGAAGTTTTGAGATGATTCTCTCTTTTCATCATAGACTGAAAGATAAAACAACCAAATTTCTGCAAGAACACATATGCAAAATCCGCTGCATTTAGTTTGCCCCACACTCCATTTGCGTACCGTTTCATGGCCTCATCCTTGTCCTCTAGGAAATTATGGAAAGTAAGGTTAAACTGAAAACGAAGGTCTGTATAGAACGGACACTGGCAGTAAATCATGTGAAGCTCATCCTCCCGACATTTAAGATTGCAACATCTACAAATCCTCTCGCTACAAGGCACAAAGGGTTTCTCAAAGCGCCCCGTCTCAACATTCAGCCAATGCGACCCCATCCGATACCGGGCTACAGCGAAAATATTATTAGGCTTCCTAAAATTGTACCAGGAAGTCTCCTTCACATCACGCTTAATTTGGAACCACTTAGAGAACGTAAACAATTTGAACCCCGAGCGTTCTGAGTCAGGAGTAGCACGTACTGACAGGGCAGTACGTGGCATGTCCCTGGAAATTTTGGAAAGCCACTGATCCCTAGCTGAATTCACAATGACCTCAATATCCAAAGAGGTATTGGCTGAAGCAGTCAATAAATCAATACCCAGAGTCATCCATATCGTAGACAGAAAACCAGCCCAACAAAGTGAAGTTCCAGCCTTCGCCAAATCACAACTTTCCTGCATAGCCATTTTCACAAGGTCATTGTCAGGCCTCAGATTAATTATATTCCAGAAACTCAGGGTCTGCTGAAAAAGACTTAAGATAAGGGGTTCACGGTGCAGTTCACTCATGAGAACATACTAAACATACTCGGCCACAGACTTGCGAAGACCCAGACACTGCCTTAGGAAACCCTTGTGAATTACCTCCAATACTCTAGAGAAACCAGTATCTGTCAAGCCGACTCCTTTCGCAAGGAGACCTGGTCCCCAAATTTCACACCCATAAAACAGAATAGGCTTCACCAAAGACTCAAAAAGATGAATTTAATGTGAACATTGTGTATGTCAAGCTCATGACATCTCCGGACCATGGCATACAAAGCTGCCCTCCCCTTGTTGACACAACGTCTACCTGCTCCCTTCATACCCTCTGCCTCATCAAATAACATACCCAAGTAGATGAAAAAGGGCTAAATGTCAAGAACGCTTCCGTCATAAGACAGAGATGCCAAATGACGGCAATATTTCTGGTTAAAAACGACTGCTTCAGATTTTTTTATATTGACTGTCAAGGCATTGTGGCGACACAAAATATGGAGAGCATCAAGAAGTTTTTGCAGATCAAGATGTTCATAATTCTAGGTTTGCACCGAAAACCAATCGAAACGATTGAGAGACGACTTCACATTTCGAACTCAAACCTTCGGACATGGGTCCCAAAATGAGTGGAAATTGAGGGGTGGGGTGTACGTCGTACCCCCAATCCCTTGCGTTCCTTTCAATCACTCGGTATATTGAAAATCGATAGCAACTTACGTGGGGAATATAGCGGTTACGTTATATTCTCAATCTGATGCCTCTATTTTATTTTACATTTTTACTGACATTGTTATTTTGGGGCGACCCCCCGGCATACCCCCCCTAACTTTGCCGTCCCTTTTCGACCCCCCGCCCATGGGCCAAAAGTAATTTTAAGACCAGATCGGAAAAGCTCTCGTCAAGCTCAAATTACTTTGAAGGATAACGAATATACATTTTGCCTTTTGCCCCCCACCCCCTCAGGTACCGGTAAGAAAACAATTCAGGAAGCCAACAATATACTGAGCATGTTGGTCTTAATGTTGCCCTCCTTTTTTGCCAATCGCGCCCTTTTCTGACACCTTACTTCACGACGTATGTTTGTCCTGCCCCCTTCTGTGTTTCTTTGCATCTTTCCTCCCAACTCTTTAGTTAGGCACCCACGCGGCCGAGCCCTACTATCTGAGCAGGGCCCAGAGGTGTAACGTCATTTACTGCACCGTGCGGTTGATGTCTTGTATTCTTTTCGCTTGGATCACCTATTCCTTAAGTGCACCTATTTTCCGCGACAGACCATCTTCAGCTTTGCAGCAGACCTGGCTGACCGGCTGCAAGCGTTTTCATAGAAGCCAGAGACATCCTACGTGCAACAAGAGACAAGCAAGCTAGAATGGAAGCCAGAGAAGGAGATTGTCACGGTATAATGCAGTATACGTGCCAAAACCGTAGGGACCGCTGACGCGTCCCCGTAGACTCCGCAGCTTCCCTGCGGAGCCCCTTTTTAGGGTTAGGAGCCCAGCTTCCCACTTTCGGGAAGGTCTGAGGCAGGATTTCCCGTACTAAGTAAATAGGGCTTGCCGGGACCTTTGAATCCCGGCTTGCACGCTTGACATTTACTTCGTTCCTTTTAAGTGGACAGGCCTCTAATTGTAATCAGCACCGGCTATCATCCCAAGATATACCCTGTGAATACCAATAACGCCAGTACCACGAAGGCACGAAGACGATCAAGCCTAGTTCGGCCTCAGAGCCGACATAGCAACCTAGTAATCCTCAGCTAGATGCCCAGCCCGACCTAGGACACCGCCCGCAGTCTACGGCTACGACATCCCCCGCTTCACGCGGTAAGTGACTCAGCGACCCGACAGATCAGCTATCTGAAGGGCCCGCAGTTTAGCTTTACAAGTGACCAGCTCCGTGTCTGTCATCTAGAAGTTCCAGCCACAGCTTAACGCGCTGCGCATCCGCGGCCAGTGTGTAGTCACTGAGTCCGCCCGTAGGCGTCCGCCACTATGTGGGGTAGAAGTCCGCCACGGACCTGAAGCAAACCTCTCGTGTCCACTTAAAAGGAACGAAGTGGATCTTGCCTAATCAACCTGACCCAACGAATCCTGCGAAAGGTGTATGTGCTGTGGAGCTTGGAATTTCTTTTTGAGACAGCGGATCTGCCTTGGACAGCTATAAATCACTAAGCAGAGCTGATAGTGCCTGTGCATCTGGACTTGCCTTTGTGGTGGAGTGCAAATTCCCAAGTGTTGACAGAAGTGGATCTGCGGATCAGTGATTAAGTGGATTGCTGAGGCCGAGACTTCAGTGACCCAAGGCTGTGTGCAGGAATCACCGAAAGCTGCAGAACGCAGCTTGAGAGGAGCCTGCGAAGCTCGAGGAGCAATCTGCGCTGCGAAGCGGAAGGAAATAGCGGACGAGACCCGCTATACGCGGAATCATCCAAGGCTGCAGTCGCAGCTTGAGCGGAACCTGCGGAGCCCGAAGGAAGCTGCGCTGCGAAGCGGAAGGAAATAGCGGACGAGACCCGCTATACGCGGAATCATCCAAGGCTGCAGTCGCAGCTTGAGCGGAGCCTGTGGAGCCCGAAGGAAGCTGCGCTGCGAAGCGGAAGGAAATAGCGGACGAGACCCGCTATACGCGGAATCATCCAAGGCTGCAGTCGCAGGTTGAGCGGAGCCTGCGGAGCCCGAGGAGGAAGCCGCGCTGCGAAGCGGAAGGAAATAGCGGACGAGACCCGCTATACGCGGAATCATCCAAGGCTGCAGAACGCAGCTTAAGAGGAGTCTGCGAAGCGCGAGGAGCAAACTGCGCTGCAACCCAGAAGGTGAAAAAACCCGCCAAACCCATAAAAGAAAATTTTCCCGTGCTTGACCTGTCTAGCAAAAGCCTAACCAGCCTGCAGAAGGTAGAGGAGAACGGAAGCAGGCTTTAAGCTCGTGCCCAGTTGCTGTGAGCCCACACAGTCGAGCTGGCACAGCTGTTCAGCATCGATAGTACAATGCAGGATGCCATTGTAGATCCCAACCGCCACCAGCACCCTGATACTGCAAGACGCAGTGGGCGGGTGAGAGGAATGGAACCAGGGGACGACCCTATGACACCTATAAATGCGGCTGTAGCCGAGAAAGCAAAGCAGATTTCCCTTGGCTTGTCGAGGGATGAATACGCAGGGATGGGGGACAAGGCCCTGGGGGTTGTTAGTTCTCGAACCTTGGATGCGAGTACGGTGCACAGTGAAGTGACACGCAGGGGTATCGGACGAGGCGGCACCGCGCGCATCCCGACAGGGCTGAGCCAAGAGGGAGAGCGGTGGCCGGTTCCCGACGATGAATCCCTGGACCCGACATCGGAGCCACCCACTGAGAGGTCGCAGACCGGTGGTGTTGGAGAGGGAGGCGGGCCAGAGGAACCTCCGGTGGACCTGCCTGTCGGGGCAGGGACACGGAGCAGCGAGGTCAAGATGGATCTCCAGGTGTCGCACACAGAGATCGGCCGAGATGAGCCAGTGCCCCAATCAACCCCGGATTTTTGGAGGCAGGGCCTGGCATATGCGCAGGGGTTGAAGCTGAAAGGAGGCACCCCTGAGTTAGCCTTGGATCCAGATACAGCAGTGTCACACACAGAGATCGGCCGAGGTGAGCCAGTGCCCCAATCAACCCCGGATTTTTTTAGGCAGGGCCTGGAATACGCGCAGTGGTTGAAACTGGTAGGAAGTGCATCTGAGTCGGCTCCAGATCCAAACACGGCTGTGTCGCAGCTACGGGGCGCGGATCTATGCAGTGGGCCAGAATACGCGACGCAGAAGAGGCCGCTGGGAGTGGCAAGCGCTGCGCAACGCGTTAAAGACAAGAGTGGGACGATGCCCCGTGGTGGAAATCAGATGATCAGGAAACTTGCAGATCTGCAGGCGGTAGAGGGAGCAAAAGCCGCCACCACTGAATGGCCCCCAGTAAAAAGGAAGGAGGACCTGGCCCATCCGGTAGGGTGGAAGAGGCTAGGGCAGTGGGCCACTGGAGTGTGGAAAGTTGTGTGTGACGCAGAGCAGGTGGGGTTGGGCAATCTGGCTGTGCTGGTTGGCACCGCAGGTCGCGTGCCCTTGGAGGCATTGACCAGGCGTGTGGAGCAGCCATGTAGGCAGGTGCCCCCCAACGGCTGGTCCATGTTTGATATCCTCAGCAGTGAAGGCGAGCCAAGTTCCATGCACCAACAGCAGACCCGAGGGAGTGCCTGTCCACCCAGGCGGGATAGCCCGGTAGCTAGCGAGCAGCTGCACCTGATCAACTGTGTTACGGCAGAGAGTGCCTGCCCACCCAGGCAGGATAGCCCGGTAGCTAGCGAGCAGCTGCACCTGATCAACTGTGTTACGGCAGAGAGTGCCTGCCCACCCAGGCAGGATAGCCCGGTAGCTAGCGAGCAGCTGCACCTGATCAACTGTGTTACGGCAGAGAGTGCCTGCCCACCCAGGCAGGATAGCCCGGTAGCTAGAGAGCAGCTGCACCTGATCCACTGTGTTACGGCAGAGAGTGCCTGCCCACCCAGGCAGGATAGCCCGGTAGCTAGCGAGCAGCTGCACCTGATCAACTGTGTTCCGAAGGGGAATGCCTGTCCACCCAAACCAGCGGCCGGTGGCTGCAAGCCAGGCCAACTGCAGGTGCAAGCGTTACGGCTGTGTTTGCAGAGGGAGGCAGTTCCTGTGACACATGTGGTGGCCGGTGGCTGTGAGCCAGGCCAACTGCAGGTGCAGGCGTCACGGCTGTGTTTGCACCAGAGTGAGGCAGATCATGTGACACCTGTGGTGGCCGGTGACTGCGAGCTGGGCCAACTGCAGGTGCATGCGTCACGGCTGTGTTTGCCGAGTGAGGCAGTTCCTGTGACACCTGTGATGGCCGGTGGCTGCGAGCCGGGCCAAGTGCAGGTGCAGGCGTCACGGCTGTGTTTGCAGAGGGAGGCAGTTCCTGCGACACCTGTGGTAATCAGCGGCTGCGAGCCGGGCCAACTGCAGGTGCATGCGTCACGGCTGCGTTTGCAGAGGGAGGCAGTTCCTGTAACACCTGTGATGGCCGGTGGCTGCGAGCCAGGACAACTGCAGGTGCAAGCGTCACGGCTATGCTTGCAGAGTGAGGCAGTTCCCGTAACACATGTAGTGATCGGTGACTGCGAGCCAGGCCACCTGCAGGTGCAAGCGCCACGGCTGTGCTTTCAGAGGGAGGCAGCCCATGTGACACCTGTAGGGATCGGTGACTGCGAGCCAGGCCAACTACAGGTGCAGGCGTCACGGCTGTGTTTGCAGAGAGATGCAGTTCCTGTGACACCTGTAGGGATCGGTGGCTGCGAGCCAGGCCAACTGCAGGTGCATGCGTCACGGCTGTGTTTGCCGAGGGAGGCACCCCATGAGACACCTGTGGTGGCCGGTGGCTGTGAGCCAGGCCAACTGCAGGTGCAGGCGTCACGGCTGTGTTTGCAGATGGAGGACGTTCCTGTGACACCTGTGGTGGCCGGTGGCTGTGAGCCAGGCCAACTGCAGGTGCAGGCGTCGCGACGGTGCTTGCAGAGGGAGGCAGTTCATGTGACACATGTGGTGGCCAGTGGCTGTGAGCCAGGCCAACTGCAGGTGCAGGCGTCACGACGGTGCTTGCAGAGGGAGGCAGCTCATGTGACACCTGTGGTGGCCGGTGGCTGCGAGCCGGACCAACTGCATTCTTGGGAACAGAAGCTGAACCAGCAAGTGGCTGAGGAACCAGTTGGATCAAGTGAGGTCGAGGACCACGTGCACAGGCATGCAATGGTGTCGGTTCAGATGCATATGCACCAACCAGAAGAGGATGGGCCTATCACACCACCAGTGGCAGCAGCTCCTGGAGGGACCAAGGTGCCAATATCAGACCCAGGGGCGGTCCAGCAGGCCAACAAACAGCTGGGGGCGCCAAAGAGTGAGGCATGTGTGCCTGCAGCTGCCGGCAGCCCTAGCCAGTCCCTGGTCAAGGCCTCAGGAATCAAGGGGGGCCAGGCAGGCAACCTGCCCGAGGGGTTGGCCGTGCATGGTCCAACTGAAGGGGCAAGGCAGGTGATCCCGGGCACAAGGGTAGCAAGCCCAACCAACCAGGGCAGTGCCCATGGGGAACACAATGGACACTCACCCAAGCCAGTTGCAGCAGAGAATCCTGAGGGGTCAGAGGAGCAGGGAATCTCCGTACCCATGCTGAGGGAAAAGGTGAACTGGTACCGGCAGAAGCTCAAAGGAGTGGCCAGGCAGCTGTGGGTGGCCAGGCAGCCAATGTTGGCTTGGCAGTTGAGGATGACCAGGCAGCTGAGGAGGGTGAAGCATAGCTTGGAACATGCCAATCAGAACTTACAGGCGTTGCGGCCACAAGGCGAGGAGGAGGAAGAGCAGCAGCTGCAGCACGCAGCCATGGTCGCATGGCACGTGGCACTACCATGGGGGCACGGGGCTGAGCAGGCCAGCCATGAGGGTTCCTGCTCAGCAGAGCCGGGTGGGCCAGTGGGTCAAGCCAGCCCTAGCCTGAGTCTCGACCCAGACGACGGCAGCAGTTCCAGCCTGGCAATGGCAGGCAGGGCAGCTGACAGTGACATGGAAGCAGCTAGGAGCAGCAAGTCTCCGGTGCCAGCACCCGAGGACGACAGCGGCATCAGAAATGTGTGCCCGGTAGCAATTCATGATGTACCGCCTGCAGATGTGGATCTAGACAGGCTCTGGGAGGACCGTGCAGCAGGTGCCCGTCAGCAACCGATGGAGATCCGCAATGGCATGCGTCAGGCCATGCGGCTTAACAAAGGAGGAGTATGCATGTTCTGCGGGTTCGAGTGCGAGCACAGCGACAGGGCATGTGAGCATCTCATGGATGCCACCATCCAGAGGGGAGGAGCAAAGCAGGCAGCGCTGGAGGCGGTTGAGAACCCGGGGCAGGGTCAGCCGCGGGTGCAGGAGCCACACCAGCCCCAGAAGGCTGAGGCGGGCTCCAGCAGTGTGGAGGAAGAAGAGCCCAAACCAATGAGAAGCAGGGTGGAAGCTGTTGAGCAGGAAAGCATCCGGGAGCCCATGTGGTTGGCACCCAGGTATGGACAGATACCCGTTCAAGCAGCACCCGCATCCACGGGGCATGGCACACCCCAGTCCAGGTTCCCAGCTAGCGCAGGCAGGCAGAGGCAAGAGGCCGTGGCCGAAGGCAACAGCAGGGAAAAGAAGGGCAGCGGCCAGGCTGACAGCCTTTATGGGTACTTCAGCAACCCGGGGTGGACGCCTATCCCAGGGGAGCGGCGTCCGGCAGTGGAAGAACACGCGGGGAGCGTAAGCCAGACGGGTACGGCGGAACTACCAAGAGAACTCCAGCCAATCGGATGGGCAGACATCCTGCACTGGGCAGCACGGCTGTGGCAGCAGGTGTGCTCCAGGTGTTTCGCCCACCTCAGCGATCAGACCCAGGCTATCGAGGAGTTCCAAAGCCACCACCTGGCGGAATGGGCGACGAAGGCCCTTATGGGCATCCCCCACACGGGGCAGGACCGGGCAACGCTGCTGGCAGCCCTGCGCAGAGTGTCCAGAGGAGCAGCAGGGCCTGAGGCGGTCCTAGCTGTCAAGGCCTTCGCCGACGGATGGTGCAACGGCACAGCAGGGGATCAGGAAGAGCCCGAATCGGAGCAAGGGGAGCTCGAGGAGTGGGAAGGGTTCGAAGCATCCAGACTGCAGCAAGACGACCGCAGGGAGGTGCGATGGCAGGAGCAGACGGAAGGGACCGCACCTGCTGCAAGCCAAGCCAGATGGGAGCGCCTGGAAGCCAGCAGTGAGCCCAGCCTCCGAAACCAGCGGCTGGACGTAGGGCGCAGACCCAGACCCAGCAGCCCAGCGGCCAGCGAACAGCCCAGGACAACCGGCTTCCAGCAGGGCCCAGTGCCAAGAAGGGCCAGCAGGCAAGAACCCCACGACCTGCTGCGCTTCGTGGATCATACGGAACACAGCGGCCAAGAAGGCCAGGTGGACCACATTGCTGAGTTCCCGCGGGGACAAGCAGCACAGGCACGAGGCAGGCCGGAGAGGAGCCAAGGCCCCAGCCAAGGAAGGCGGGTCGTTCAGGAAATCAACCAGGCAGGTACCACCGGGGGAGACTACCAGCAAAGGCGGGAAAGCAGGGACGACTGCCTGTCAGCTTCCGAGGCAAGGGAGTACACGGGTGGAACGCAGCCCAGCAGGCATGGCAGTTACCAGCCCAGCAGGCAGGCGGAGTCAGAAGAGGATAGGCGCTAGGGCCCAGCGATACAGCCTTCGGAGGGCAGCAGCCGCCCCAGAAGCGTGGCAAGCATGAGGCCATCTGGGGGCGGACAGTCCCAACTGAGCGCAGACGGCAGAGACCAACGGGACCAACGCAGGCAAGGCCCAGCCAGGAACGGCGGCGGCGGATCTGGCTCGGACCCCAGCATGTCAGACTCGGAGGATACAGAGGGTCGCGGTCCAGGCTCCGGCAGGTAATCTGCGAGACAAAGAAGGGACAGGTTTACCCAGGAATAGGCGGAGACAAACATACGGCTGCAGCAACAGATGATCCTGCAGCTGGCTGGGGGAACGCGGTTCACCAAGATCCCCAACATTCAGGGCAATGTGCCAGTGCTGGACATGTCCCAACCGGGGGCAGTCGCAGCCAGGCAATACTGCCAGGCCTGCAGCTCATGGGGCTCGCACAACCGCCTGGCTTTATCGGACGAGCCGCCAGCCCTGGCAGTGGTGGCAGGAGAAATTGCAGGGTCTTGCCAGTCACCCTCAGCCATGGCTCTGTTGGTCCGCTCCTTGGTGGGCATGTGGACAGCCAAGCCAGCCTGCGTGGGGCCGCTGGTGGTCGCCATACGATCAGCACCCCAAGGAGACAAAGCCTCCAGGGAGGTCGAGCGGATCCAAGAGGCGTGGAGTGCCCCGGCGGTCGGGCCGCCCAGCGAGGTATCCGTACTCACCCTGTGGATCAGGGTGGTCCAAAGGGAGGTGGGCAAGCCAACTTCAGACGAAAGGGCAGCAATCACCGGCCTCAAGCTGGGAGTCAAGACCACCCTGGACCCAGGAGTCAAGCCGGAGGAGACGGTTGAGGCTTTCGCCCACAGGATCCTGTCCACGGCAGAGTTGCTGCAGATCTCCAGGGATGCACCAGACCACTTTGGCAGAAAGCACTCGGTCTCGCACATGTTCTATGATGGGCTGCCAGTGGCCACAAGGGCCAAGCTGTGCGAGTTCAGGATGACTGTGCCCAACTACCTGTGCATGACCGATGAGGAGCAGATCACTGTGCTGACGCAGCAGGTGGTGCTGATGGAGAGGTTCGCCCTGGAAATGAGAGACCTGGTGGTCGCAGATCACAGGCCAGAGGCGGAAGAGACGGAAGAGGAGGACGAGACAGATGAGGAAGAGGAGACGGCAGAGGAGGAAGAGGCGGATGAGACGGGCGAGGGGAGAAAGCCGGCACGTTGGACACCTAGACCAACCCTGCCACCCGGCAGGGGGAACGGGTCGTTACAAGACCACTGGCGGGCGGGCTCAATAGCATCGCGTACACCAATGACAGGGGAGAACCCAATGTCACCTCGCGAGCGGTCCATTGAAGGACCATGGTGGCGCTAGGCTTCCAACGAAAAGGAGGTGTCAGCCCTCGAGGGGCAGATAGACAGCCAAGAAGGGCCAAGGGGGAATAGGAATCACCTAGAACGGTAGTACGCGCTGAGCACTTGATGGAACCCACGCCATACCTGGAAGAACGAGTCGGTGCCAGCCCTAGGGGAACACCCCATGGGCGGCACGACTGGCACTAGTAGGCAGCAGGCAGTGGGCCGACGTCCAGCAGGACGTAGCCTAGTACTCAAGTAAAAAGCTTTCCCGATGTACCGTAGGAGCAGGAGCAGCGAGCCAAAAGAGTACATAGTGACGACGGCTACAGCGCTGATTCAAGTAGTAGACTTGCATGACAATTTTCTTTGAAGTAGAGATTGCCGCAGGGCCAACCAGCAGGGGCAAGACTAGGATAAGGCACCGCTGCTACTGCACTCATCTCCTGTGGCCTAGGGCCAGGTGTCAACGGTGCATTGGGGCGAGAGCAGCGGACGGTATGCGGTTGTCTGTGTGCCTGACTGAGGCCTTTGGATTGGAACGCTTCCAAGCGGTAGAACATGTGAATGCTGACAGTTTCTGAGGATTCTGTAGATTCTGACGGGTTCTGGATTTCTGACGGATTCTGGATTTTTAACGGTTTCTGATGGTTTTTTGAATTTACCTAAGCATGACACTGGTGACGGTACCGAATTATTTGTGCCATGATCAGGCCAGAGAGAGGTCGGGAGGAGCCCAGAGGCCTTTGTCGAGTGTGCGTAACCGTGGGAGGACCTAGGGTTAGCCACGCATTTCAGTGAATTTTCTTTGGTGAATTTCCTTTTGTGGATGTCCTGCAGCACATTTCCTGCAGTGGATTTTCTTTTGTGGATTTTCTTTCGACTAGCTGGATTGCAGTCAGATGTGTAGGAGACTTCCGTGTTAGGGAACTGACAAGTGATGAGTGTACATATTTTCCGATTCCAGTTTCAGTACCACCCCTAGTCCGGCTCCCCACGCAAGCCCTGAGTGCTTATCGTGAGGAGCGGGGGGCGAGTAAAGTGGGGGCGGTACCCACAGCTAGGGGCGCCCGGGTAGGCCAGCCTTCCCTCTTATACGGTACGCTGTACCAAGTTACCCCTTTACAGCCCTTGTACCTCCGCAGTGTAGTACAAGAGGCACGTGTGTACAGGTGTTCAACCTTAGTTGTGAGTAGTTTGAGCCTATCTAAGGCAGTACTGACAGCTTACACCATTTTGGCACGATTTCTTCTTTATGGTGCGACAGCTGTCACGGTATAATGCAGTATACGTGCCAAAACCGTAGGGACCGCTGACGCGTCCCCGTAGACTCCGCAGCTTCCCTGCGGAGCCCCTTTTTAGGGTTAGGAGCCCAGCTTCCCACTTTCGGGAAGGTCTGAGGCAGGATTTCCCGTACTAAGTAAATAGGGCTTGCCGGGACCTTTGAATCCCGGCTTGCACGCTTGACATTTACTTCGTTCCTTTTAAGTGGACAGGCCTCTAATTGTAATCAGCACCGGCTATCATCCCAAGATATACCCTGTGAATACCAATAACGCCAGTACCACGAAGGCACGAAGACGATCAAGCCTAGTTCGGCCTCAGAGCCGACATAGCAACCTAGTAATCCTCAGCTAGATGCCCAGCCCGACCTAGGACACCGCCCGCAGTCTACGGCTACGACATCCCCCGCTTCACGCGGTAAGTGACTCAGCGACCCGACAGATCAGCTATCTGAAGGGCCCGCAGTTTAGCTTTACAAGTGACCAGCTCCGTGTCTGTCATCTAGAAGTTCCAGCCACAGCTTAACGCGCTGCGCATCCGCGGCCAGTGTGTAGTCACTGAGTCCGCCCGTAGGCGTCCGCCACTATGTGGGGTAGAAGTCCGCCACGGACCTGAAGCAAACCTCTCGAGTAAAGTAGGGGCGGTACCCACAGCTAGGGGCGCCCGGGTAGGCCAGCCTTCCCTCTTATACGGTACGCTGTACCAAGTTACCCCTTTACAGCCCTTGTACCTCCGCAGTGTAGTACAAGAGGCACGTGTGTACAGGTGTTCAACCTTAGTTGTGAGTAGTTTGAGCCTATCTAAGGCAGTACTGACAGCTTATTGGAGTGCTAAGTGCCCTTTATAGGGGTTAACTAGCGTGTGCAAGAGCGATAAACTGCTGGCATACAGTTTATCCTCGACTAATCCTCGGGTTACTGCACTAACCTTTGATGATTCCTCTCTTACTGTTGACAAAAGTAGCGAAGTGGACTCGTTCCTGCTGGGGCTAGTTGTACTGAAGCCGACTGTTGACAGTAGGAAATGGTGTGGAACGGACTTGAGAGTCGATCCAGCCGAAGTGATGAGAAAGGAGGAGCCGAAGAGGCGACTCTTTGATGAGGAGGATCGGCTGCTGGTGCAGTAAATCGACTTGGTAGCCAGAAAAGGCCTGGGTAGCAGCTCACAGTGTCGAATTATAGCCTAGAGATAGAACTGTTGAAGCTCACAGTGTAGGGTATAATCGAGAGATAGAGCTGAGATGGATGCAGTAGAGAAGCTAATGCTAGAGATCACGAATAAGTGTAGTGGTTAACTAGAGATATTCGATCAGTGTAACGATCAGGGCCTATTACTGAATGATGTGGTCTTGGAGAAATAGGATCAATGTAGTGTAAACTAGAGATCTCCTATTAGTGCAGTGTCCTGGCCTTGATAAGAGGCCGAAATATCACAGTTGGACGTTAATCCCAGAACAGTTTACAGATAGCAGGGTGATTCAACTTCGGTATGTTACTTGAGTAAGAAGAGAAGAATGCCTGGAGTTAGCCAGGCATCTTCTAAGTACCACAAACAGACGAAATCCGAAACCAAAAAGCGGTACAAGCCACCCATACGTGCGGTGCACCCATACGTCGTGACAGCTGTCACGAGGCAGCAGTGAACGTGAAGTTTCACTGCGCACAGAAGACACTCCCCCCCCAGTCCGAAATTCAGAAGGCGGAGCAATTATAAATAGAGGACTGTAAAAAGACCCTCTTAATCCTTGAGGTGGGCACAGCCATGCGAGATTACGGCTGATGTTTTGACATATCATGCACGTCAAAATGCCTCTGTGCCCTCCACTCTAGCACCTCAAGGATTCTTACACGGATAAGCCGTGAGTGGACCAATTACAGGATGAAAACCCTCGTGGGGAAACCTTGTAAGGTCTTGAGACAATCTACGATGATCCACTGCGATGATCCTCTCTGTCATGGCTCCAAGACCCCATGCTCCACGTCGCGTCCTTTATTGGCAGGCCTACCTACCCTGACACTCCCCATTTTCCTCCGCATTATGCGCCCGTAACTATCACCTCAGAACTACGCATTATGCGTCCCAAACCTCAATCTGCACATCCGCATACCAACCCCCAAATCTCCTTTTCACACCTCGCTTTATGCGCCCCGGACACTCCCCATTGCCCCTGCACTCAACTCTCTGATACACTAGACCTGCCAGCGTTAACGCCCCGACTCGGTCTCCTCATTTCCCTTCTGTTGCGCAGATTTCTCACACCAATTCCTCCCAAGTCCCCGAACTCCCCTCTAATCCCGCTGACTAACCCAACTCACAGATTCGTCTACCACCCACTATCGCAGCATGCGCCCCATGACTTCCCTTGAAGCAAAGATCAGAATCCACACCCTAGCTCCAGCCCCACTTCCTTCCCCAGACCCTCCAGACACCGCCTTAATGGCCACCCTCCCCTGCAACTGTAGTTGCCAGAGCCACTCAAATCTCGCTGGAGAGCACCTCAGGAAATTAACTGCCACCAAACAGCAGACCACGTGTGGGACTGCGTGTACAGCGACGGCGAGCACAATGTCCGCTAGTGCTGCCGCAGGGTGGACAATGATGACGTGGAGGCCTTGATGCTTCCTCAGGAATCGATACGAGGCGGGATGCATAGGATCCAAATGATAATCCGCCCTGCCCGCTGGGTCGTTACAGTTGGTGATGAAACTTGGCCATCGGTCCCGGGCTGGCCGACCACTCGGAGGTCTCGGTGGAACGGTTGCCGTGGCGGGTGCCGCTGACTGAGAGGATTCACCGCCCGGATAGGACGCGTGATCCTCTGGCGGCCTTACCATCACCCGCGGAGGTGATGGCGGTTCGCGAGCCTGCGCAACGTTGAGTTGCCGGCTGGTCCAGCCCGAGGGCGGAACTGCTGCAAGTGCTCGTGGTTCTGATGGCGGCCGCGGCCATAGGGCCGGCCGCGGCGCAGGGCTCAGCCAAGGTGCAGCTGGCGGCCGTGGCGCTGGCAGCGGTGGCAATGGGCTGACCTTCTGCGGCTTGAGCGACACCCTTTTGGCTCTGGGCTTCCCCTCGGTCATGGCCTGCTCCCTTAGCGTCAGTAGGGCTGGGGTGCCAGCACCAAGTGCCTTGCACTGCTCGCAGACCCAACTGCCCTTCGGAACCCTGCTCAAAGGTGGATTCATGCAGTAAGTAGGGCAACCTCGGTTACATGAATCACAAAGGACAAGCAGCCTGTCAGCATCCGGCAGCAGGCACACCTCACACGGCGTATCCAAAGAAGGGCGCAGGTATTGCAAAGACGGCCCTCTCGGTACGCGCTTAAGTCCCCCCCCAGGCATGCGCTTGTGCAACTGTTGATTGACAGTCCGCTCAAAATGCGATGATCGCCTTAAGATCCTGCGGCGTTCAGTGGCCGTACTCTGGTCTAGACTATCTGGGTCAGGGTGCTGCAAGTACTGCATGACAGCAGAGTCCAGCCAGACATCTAGATGGTTCAAGGGGTCATGGCAGTTACACAACTCTTCGTCCTCAGCTGCCAGGGCCTGGGCTGACTGATAAATCAGGGAGGATCATGCACAGATCCTGTCATGCAATTCCTGATGCTCCTGATTGCTCTCCCCCCCCAGCTCAGGACCAGGCATGGCTTCAACCGAAGTCGTGAAAGAAAAGGGCCCGCGGTCACAGGTGAGACGGATGGCAAGACCAGTTGCTATCAAGTGACTCACCGAGTTCGCGTCAAATGCACTGCCAGTCAGGTTGTGTCTGGCGGCAAAAGAAATACCTGGCGCAGCAGTGCAATTATCCATGTAACCCATGCAGCGTTCTCTCTCCAAAATAGTGAGGTCAGATAGGCCGCGGTCACTGTCGATTACCAGTCCCTGACCAGCAGGGCCGAGCGCTCCAGGTGCGCTGTAAGCCCATGAGTGCTCAGCGGCAAAGTCGTCCTTCAAGGAAACACTGCCACCCACTTGGAGTAGCACTCGATCGCTCTACGCGAGATCTGCGGGGAAGGGATGAACTGGGGACATATCTTGAGTCAAGACTCATAAGATTATTTAAACATGAGCCATGTGGACACAGCCTGGTCATGGACATGGTGAGGTTTTGGAGCTCCACTCCATCTAAGCAACCTGCCAAAGGCCGCCCAGACCAACTGCTGGCGGTTGGGACACTATTTCCTGAAAGCGTGGTCCAAATACATGTCGGGTTAAAAGCGCTCAGAGCGCTAGTCAGGCTGTGGGACTATTGAAGGAGAACATGTCAGACATAGCAGCGCACGACACGGAGTGGGACGGGGGTCTACAACACGGAACATCTATAACCCTTGAGATCTGCAAGTCAAGATCAGCATCACAGCAGATCTGAAGGCAAGATCTGTATCACTACATATCTAATATCAGGAGCTGCAAGTCAAGTCCCTCAGGTCAAGATCTGCATCGTTGCAGATCTGCAAGTCACGATCTGCAAGCCAGAATATAATTTACAGGCAATGTCAAGATCTGCACCACAACAGATATGCAGTTTACTGGCGAAGTCAAGATCTGCAATACAGCAGATCGGCAATGCATGATGTGCAAGTCAGGATCTGAATCACTGCAAATCTACTTATCTGGATCTGCAAGTCATAACATGCGGGTCAAGATCTGCATCATTAAAGATCTGCAAGTCAGAAAATCCAGCACAAGCGAACAGCAAGACTGCGATATACAGCACTCGAGATCCACATCATTCGAGATCTGCAGATCAAGATCTGTACTGAAGATCTACATCGCTCAAGATCTGTAGGTCCAGATCTGCAACACTGGGCATCTGTAATGCCAGATCTGCACCATGCAATCAGGACATGCAAGTCAGGTCCGGAAGCGCTCAAGGCATGCGTGTGAAGATACGAACAATTAAATCACGGGAGACTCGGAACTCTTGGTGAGCATGCGAGCAGAACTCAGGTGGCTAGTGGCTACGCCAATACCGATCATGGTGAACGACCAATAGTCAGCGCCACACGCCGTTGCGCCGGCGCTGATAACCTTGTCTCCTCAGTTGACCGTGACGACCATGATGGCACCAGCCCCCGTAGCTGCCACGTCCGCTGTGCAAGATCCCGAACCAGCAGTAGGTCCGCTGATCAGTTGGCTCGGAGGTGCGGCTTGCGTCGATCACCCGCGGCCAGGACGTCTCGTCCCGCATGGGGAAGGGGAGACCATGCCTTGAAGGGGGCAGAAGGCACACATCTGTGACGCTGGGTTACGCCGCAAGATGCCAATGGGCGTGAGAGAATCGGGAACTGGAACATCAATGGGAGAGTGTCAGTATTTCAGTGGGATGGGACTGGGACTGGAAGTAGGATTGGGGCGGGATTGGAACTGGGGCTGGGGCTGGGATCAGGTTGAACGGGAATGAGACCAGCATCGGGACGACCAAGATGGGCCCTAGGGAGGGGATCAGGCCTGGGTCCAGGAGCATCAGTATCTGTTCATCCAAGGCATCACCTGCAGGTGTCGCATTACGGGAGTGGTGGAGGTATGGACCAGTTGAACCAAGGCCGGGACTGGGAATGAGACTGGAAACGGGGATGGCACATGGCAGGGGCACAAGAGGAGCGGTATATCAGTGCCCGTGAAAGACATGGATACAATTTGGACTTAGACTGGGATGAGGAACAGGCCAAGGAGGGGGAGGGGGCGCTGCACCTTGCTGTTTAGGGTTCAGCTAAACATCACCCCCTCACCTTCTGTAGGCATGCTCCACTCCACCATGCTCCTCTCCAACATTCCCCTCCTCCCAATTTACCATTCTACTCCACCACCATATTGCCCTGAATGGATTGGTTAAGCGGGGTCAATACCTCTTTTACTCCAGTCTTCACTGCAGAAAAACAAATTGCTGCTGCATCTTGCGTGCAAGCGTGCTCTATTTGACTATGCTGTACCTCAAGGGAGGATTACGATTAAGCGGGGTCAATGCCTCTGTTACTACAGAACGGCCACTCACGGCCGAAAACAAAAGCAAATAGCTGCTGCCGTGGGGTCTGCCTCCGGCCCGGCTCTGTCCGTGTCCGCTCCTTCACCCGGCCTCGCATGGCACCAGCCAGCAGCCATGCAAGCCGCGAGATCTCAAATGGAGCCTAATCAGCAGGTGTGAACCCCTGGTGTGAACCGTGGGCAATGCTATTTTATTGTTTTGTGCTTCAGTTACACTTTTGCTATAACACTGCTCCAACAGGACCTGGTGCATTAAGCCCTGCTGCTTAGGCCACCAGCTGTTGGCCGATCAAGGTTTGGTCCCTTGGTCTGTTGGTCCCTTGCTCCCTCCAAATCTTAGTCCCTTGGTCCCTTGGTCCCTTCAGCCCTTGGTCCCCTTCAGCCCAGTGGCGACCGCCCTGCAGCCCCTGAAGGCGTTCAAGCTGTCAAATGAACGATGCCATGTGGGTGTGTGTGGGTGTGTGGGGGGGTGTATGTGGGCTGTGAGTGGTGTGTGTGCGTGTGGGGGTTGTGAGTGTGTGTGGGGGGGGCGGGCTGAGGGGTATGTATGCGTGTGAGGTGTGTGTGTGGGGTGTCTAAGGAGTGTCTCGGGGTTAAAGGTTCAGGGTTTTGGTTCAAGGGTTTTAAGTCTAGGTTCAAGAGTGTTGCCACGAGAGAGGAGCAAGGGGACGTGGACCTGGGTCGACGTTGGGAGTCGTATCCAATGCCGCAGTGCTTCTCCAGGACAGTGTCAATCCGGCAATAGACAGCACGGCCTTGCGACTTATCGACATCATCTTAAGAAGAATGGACACTGCTCCTTCTGTCCACAGGCAGCCGTTCCGTCTACTATCGCACTCATCGTAACTCCCCTTGCAAATATCTGCCTGACTCACATTCAGGCCTCGTGGCTTCGAAGCTTACGCATTCTGTCCAACATGCCGCTCATCGTGACCCTAATGGAATTGTCGGAACCCGTCATCTTCCAAAATGAGCTCAGTCGCAGGTAAGAGGCCCAACAGCCAGGTCCTCTTTTCTACTGGCTCATCAGCAGCCATGCATCCACATTTCAGCTGCCAACCAGCGCCTAGCCCGAGGCCTCATGCATGGCCTACCATACTCTGCTTGTTCGGCCAGCTGTTCAGGGTGGTCCAGATTTGACCCCATTCGGGTTTGCTTGGCCGGAAAGCAATTAGTGGAAGGTTGCCTGGTAGGGGACATATACACATCATGCATTACAGCTGCAAGCTGATGGCCCATGCAGTGTAGCCGCAAGGTCATGGCCCATGCAGTGAAGCCACATAGTGAAGACCCATGCATTGCAGTTGCATGGTGATGGCCCATGCAGTGTAATTGCATGGTGATGGCCCATGCATTGTAGCCGCTTGGTTATGGCCCATACAGTGTAGCCGCATGGTGAGGGCCCATGCAGAGCAGCTGCATGGTGATGGCCCATGCAGTGTAGCGGCATGGTGATGGCCCATGCAGTGCAGCCGCATGGTGAGGGCCCATGCAGTTCAACCACATGGTGATGGCCCATGCAGTGCAGCTGCATGGTGAGGGCCCATGCAGTTCAGCTGCAAGGTGAAGACCCATGCATTTCAGCCGCATGGTGATGGCCCATGCTGTGTAGCTGCATGGTGAAGGCCTAGGCACTGCAGCTGCATGGTGATGGCCCATGCAGAGCAGCTGCATGGTAAAGGCCCATGCAGAGCAGCTGCATTGGTGATGGCCCATGCAGTGCAACCACATGGTGAGGGACCCTGCAGTTCAGCTGCATGGTCATGGCCCATGCAGTGTAGCCGCATGGAGAGGGCCCATGCTGTGCAGCCACATGGTGAGGGCCCATGCAGTGCAGCCACATGATGATGGCTTATGCAGTGCAGCCGCATGGTGAGGGCCCATGTCGTGTAGCTGCATGGTGAAGGTCCATGCAGTGTAGCTGCATGGTGATGACCCATGTAGCATAGCCGTATGTTGAAGGCCCATGCAGTGCAGTCGCATGGTGAGGACCCATGCAGCTTCGCCACATGGTGATGGCCCATGAATTCAAGGTGCAAGGTGAAGGCCTATGTTTTGCAGCTTCACGGTGATGGCCCATGCAGTGTAGCCTCATGGTGAGGACCCATGCAGTACAGCCACATGGTGATTGCCCATGCAGTGCATCCACATGGTGATGGCCCATGCAGTGTAGCTGCATGGTGTGGGCCCATGCAGCCCAGCCACATGGTGAAGGCCAATGCATTGCAGCTGCACGTTGATGTGCCATGCTGTCTTGCTGCATGGTGATGTCTTATGCAGAGCAGCTGCATGGTGAGGGCCTATGCAGTGCAGCCGCATGGTGAGGGCCCATGCAGTTCAGCTGCATGGTGAAGACCCATGCATTTCAGCCGCATGGTGATGGCCCATACTGTGTAGCTGCATGGTGATGGCCTAGGCACTGCAGCTGCATGGTGATGGCCCATGCAGAGCAGCTGCATGGTGAGGGCTCATGCAGTGCGACCACATGGTGTGGGACCCTGCAGTTCAGCTGCATGGTGATGGCCCATGCAGTGTAACTGCATGGTGAGGGCCCATGCAGTTTAGCCGCATGGTGAGGGCCCATGCAGTGCAGCCACATGGTGAGGGCCCATGCAGTGCAGCCACATGGTGATGGCCCATGCAGTGTGCCGCATGGTGAGGGCCCATGTAGGTCAGCCACATGGTGAGGGCCTATGTAGTGTAGGTGCATGGTGAAGGCTTATGCATTGCAGCTGCACAGTCAGGGCCCATGCAGAGCAGCTGCATGGTGATGGCCCATGCAGAGCAGCTGTATGGTGAGGGCTCATGCAGTGCAGCCACATGGTGAGGACCTATGCAGTTCTGCCACATGGTGAGGGCCCATGCAGTGCAGCTGCATGGTGAGGGCCCATGCAGTGTAGTCGCATGGAGAAGGTCCTTGCAGTGCTGCCGCATGGTGAGGGCCCATGCAGGCCAGCTACATTGTGATGGCCCATGCAGTTCAGCTGCATGGTGAGGGCCTACACAGTGCTGCTGTATGGTGATGGCCCATGCAGTGTAGCCACATATTAAAGGCTCATGTAGTGCAGATGCATGATGAGATCCCCTGTAGTGTAGCTGCATGGTGAGGACCCATGCAGTGCAGCTGCATTGTGATGTTCCATGCAGTGCAGCTGCATGGCGAGGGCCTACACATTGCAGCTGTATGGTGATGGCCCATGCAGTGTAGCGTATTAAAGGCCCATGTAGTGCAGCTGCATGATGAGATCCCCTGTAGTGAAGCTGCATGGTGAGGACCCATGCAGTGCAGCTGCATTGTGATGTTCCATGCAGTGCAGCTGCATGGTGAGGGCCCACGCAGTTCAGCTGCATGGTAATGGCCCATGCAGTGCAGCTGCATTGTGATGGCCCATGCAGTGCAGCTGCATTGTGATGGCCCATGCAGTGCAGCTGCATTGTGATGGCCCATGCAGTGCAGCTGCATGGTGAGGGCCCATGAAGTGTAGCTGCATGGTGAAGGTCCATGCGGTGTAGCTGCATGGTGATGACCCATGTAGTGAAGCTGTATGTTGAAGGCCCATGCAGTGCAGCCACATGGTGATGGCCCATGCAGTCTAGCTGCATGGTGTGGGCCCATGCAGCCCAGCCACATGGTGAAGGCCAATGCATTGCAGCTGCACGTTGATATGCCATGCTGTCTTGCTGCATGGTGATGTCCCATGCAGAGCAGCTGCATGGTGAGGGCCTATGCAGTGCAGCCGCATGGTGAGGGCCCATGCAGTTCAGCTGCATGGTGAAGACCCATGCATTTCAGCCGCATGGTGATGGCCCATGCTGTGTAGCTGCATGGTGATGGCCTAGGCACTGCAGCTGCATGGTGATGGCCCATGCAGAGCAGCTGCATGGTGAGGGCTCATGCAGTGCGACCACATGGTGTGGGACCCTGCAGTTCAGCTGCATGGTGATGGCCCACGCAGTGTAACTGCATGGTGAGGGCCCATGCAGTTTAACCGCATGGTGAGGGCCCATGCAGTGCAGCCACATGGTGAGGGCCCATGCAGTGCAGCCACATGGTGATGGCCCATGCAGTGTGCCGCATGGTGAGGGCCCATGTAGGTCAGCCACATGGTGAGGGCCTATGTAGTGTAGGTGCATGGTGAAGGCTTATGCATTGCAGCTGCACAGTCAGGGCCCATGCAGAGCAGCTGCATGGTGATGGCCCATGCAGAGCAGCTGTATGGTGAGGGCTCATGCAGTGCAGCCACATGGTGAGGACCTATGCAGTTCTGCCACATGGTGAGGGCCCATGCAGTGCAGCTGCATGGTGAGGGCCCATGCAGTGTAGTCGCATGGAGAAGGTCCTTGCAGTGCTGCCGCATGGTGAGGGCCCATGCAGGCCAGCTACATTGTGATGGCCCATGCAGTTCAGCTGCATGGTGAGGGCCTACACAGTGCTGCTGTATGGTGATGGCCCATGCAGTGTAGCCACATATTAAAGGCTCATGTAGTGCAGATGCATGATGAGATCCCCTGTAGTGTAGCTGCATGGTGAGGACCCATGCAGTGCAGCTGCATTGTGATGTTCCATGCAGTGCAGCTGCATGGCGAGGGCCTACACATTGCAGCTGTATGGTGATGGCCCATGCAGTGTAGCGTATTAAAGGCCCATGTAGTGCAGCTGCATGATGAGATCCCCTGTAGTGAAGCTGCATGGTGAGGACCCATGCAGTGCAGCTGCATTGTGATGTTCCATGCAGTGCAGCTGCATGGTGAGGGCCCACGCAGTTCAGCTGCATGGTAATGGCCCATGCAGTGCAGCTGCATTGTGATGGCCCATGCAGTGCAGCTGCATTGTGATGGCCCATGCAGTGCAGCTGCATTGTGATGGCCCATGCAGTGCAGCTGCATGGTGAGGGCCCATGAAGTGTAGCTGCATGGTGAAGGTCCATGCGGTGTAGCTGCATGGTGATGACCCATGTAGTGAAGCTGTATGTTGAAGGCCCATGCAGTGCAGCCACATGGTGATGGCCCATGCAGTCTAGCTGCATGGTGTGGGCCCATGCAGCCCAGCCACATGGTGAAGGCCAATGCATTGCAGCTGCACGTTGATATGCCATGCTGTCTTGCTGCATGGTGATGTCCCATGCAGAGCAGCTGCATGGTGAGGGCCTATGCAGTGCAGCCGCATGGTGAGGGCCCATGCAGTTCAGCTGCATGGTGAAGACCCATGCATTTCAGCCGCATGGTGATGGCCCATGCTGTGTAGCTGCATGGTGATGGCCTAGGCACTGCAGCTGCATGGTGATGGCCCATGCAGAGCAGCTGCATGGTGAGGGCTCATGCAGTGCGACCACATGGTGAGGGACCCTGCAGTTCAGCTGCATGGTGATGGCCCACGCAGTGTAGCTGCATGGTGAGGGCCCATGCAGTTTAACCGCATGGTGAGGGCCCATGCAGTGCAGCCACATGGTGAGGGCCCATGCAGTGCAGCCACATGGTGATGGCCCATGCAGTGTGCCGCATGGTGAGGGCCCATGTAGGTCAGCCACATGGTGAGGGCCTATGTAGTGTAGGTGCATGGTGAAGGCTTATGCATTGCAGCTGCACAGTCAGGGCCCATGCAGAGCAGCTGCATGGTGATGGCCCATGCAGAGCAGCTGTATGGTGAGGGCTCATGCAGTGCAGCCACATGGTGAGGACCTATGCAGTTCTGCCACATGGAGAGGGCCCATGCAGTGCAGCTGCATGGTGAGGGCCCATGCAGTGTAGTCGCATGGAGAAGGTCTTTGCAGTGCTGCCGCATGGTGAGGGCCCATGCAGGCCAGCTACATTGTGATGGCCCATGCAGTTCAGCTGCATGGTGAGGGCCTACACAGTGCTGCTGTATGGTGATGGCCCATGCAGTGTAGCCACATATTAAAGGCCCATGTAGTGCAGCTGCATGATGAGATCCCCTGTAGTGTAGCTGCATGGTGAGGACCCATGCAGTGCAGCTGCATTGTGATGTTCCATGCAGTGCAGCTGCATGGCGAGGGCCTACACATTGCAGCTGTATGGTGATTGCCCATGCAGTGTAGCGTATTAAAGGCCCATGTAGTGCAGCTGCATGATGAGATTCCCTGTAGTGTAGCTGCATGGTGAGGACCCATGCAGTGCAGCTGCATTGTGATGTTCCATGCAGTGCAGCTGCATGGTGAGGGCCCACGCAGTTCAGCTGCATGGTAATGGCCCATGCAGTGCAGCTGCATTGTGATGGCCCATGCAGTGCAGCTGCATTGTGATGGCCCATGCAGTGCAGCTGCATTGTGATGGCCCATGCAGTGCAGCTGCATGGTGAGGGCCCATGTAGTGTAGCTGCATGGTGAAGGTCCATGCGGTGTAGCTGCATGGTGATGACCCATGTAGTGAAGCTGTATGTTGAAGGCCCATGCAGTGCAGCCACATGGTGATGGCCCATGCAGTCTAGCTGCATGGTGTGGGCCCATGCAGCCCAGCCACATGGTGAAGGCCAATGCATTGCAGCTGCACGTTGATGTGCCATGCTGTCTTGCTGCATGGTGATGTCCCATGCAGAGCAGCTGCATGGTGAGGGCCTATGCAGTGCAGCCGCATGGTGAGGGCCCATGCAGTTCAGCTGCATGGTGAAGACCCATGCATTTCCGCCGCATGGAGATGGCCCATGCTGTGTAGCTGCATGGTGATGGCCTAGGCACTGCATCTGCATGGTGATGGCCCATGCAGAGCAGCTGCATGGTGAGGGCTCATGCAGTGCGACCACATGGTGAGGGACCCTGCAGTTCAGCTGCATGGTGATGGCCCATGCAGTGTAGCTGCATGGTGAGGGCCCATGCAGTTTAACCGCATGGTGAGGGCCCATGCAGTGCAGCCACATGGTGAGGGCCCATGCATTGCAGCCACATGGTGATGGCCCATGCAGTGTGCCGCATGGTGAGGGCCCATGTAGGTCAGCCACATGGTGAGGGCCTATGTAGTGTAGGTGCATGGTGAAGGCTTATGCATTGCAGCTGCACAGTCAGGGCCCATGCAGAGCAGCTGCATGGTGATGGCCCATGCAGAGCAGCTGTATGGTGAGGGCTCATGCAGTGCAGCCACATGGTGAGGACCTATGCAGTTCTGCCACATGGAGAGGGCCCATGCAGTGCAGCTGCATGGTGAGGGCCCATGCAGTGTAGTCGCATGGAGAAGGTCCTTGCAGTGCTGCCGCATGGTGAGGGCCCATGCAGGCCAGCTACATTGTGATGGCCCATGCAGTTCAGCTGCATGGTGAGGGCCTACACAGAGCTGCTGTATGGTGATGGCCCATGCAGTGTAGCCACATATTAAAGGCCCATGTAGTGCAGCTGCATGATGAGATCCCCTGTAGTGTAGCTGCATGGTGAGGATCCATGCAGTGCAGCTGCATTGTGATGTTCCATGCAGTGCAGCTGCATGGCGAGGGCCTACACATTGCAGCTGTATGGTGATTGCCCATGCAGTGTAGCGTATTAAAGGCCCATGTAGTGCAGCTGCATGATGAGATTCCCTGTAGTGTAGCTGCATGGTGAGGACCCATGCAGTGCAGCTGCATTGTGATGTTCCATGCAGTGCAGCTGCATGGTGAGGGCCCACGCAGTTCAGCTGCATGGTAATGGCCCATGCAGTGCAGCTGCATTGTGATGGCCCATGCAGTGCAGCTGCATTGTGATGGCCCATGCAGTGCAGCTGCATTGTGATGGCCCATGCAGTGCAGCTGCATGGTGAGGGCCCATGTAGTGTAGCTGCATGGTGAAGGTCCATGCGGTGTAGCTGCATGGTGATGACCCATGTAGTGAAGCTGTATGTTGAAGGCCCATGCAGTGCAGCCACATGGTGATGGCCCATGCAGTCTAGCTGCATGGTGTGGGCCCATGCAGCCCAGCCACATGGTGAAGGCCAATGCATTGCAGCTGCACGTTGATGTGCCATGCTGTCTTGCTGCATGGTGATGTCCCATGCAGAGCAGCTGCATGGTGAGGGCCTATGCAGTGCAGCCGCATGGTGAGGGCCCATGCAGTTCAGCTGCATGGTGAAGACCCATGCATTTCCGCCGCATGGAGATGGCCCATGCTGTGTAGCTGCATGGTGATGGCCTAGGCACTGCATCTGCATGGTGATGGCCCATGCAAAGCAGCTGCATGGTGAGGGCTCATGCAGTGCGACCACATGGTGAGGGACCCTGCAGTTCAGCTGCATGGTGATGGCCCATGCAATGTAGCTGCATGGTGAGGGCCCATGCAGTTTAGCCGCATGGTGAGGGCCCATGCAGTGCAGCCACATGGTGAGGGCCCATGCATTGCAGCCACATGGTGATGGCCCATGCAGTGTGCCGCATGGTGAGGGCCCATGTAGGTCAGCCACATGGTGAGGGCCTATGTAGTGTAGGTGTATGGTGAAGGCTTATGCATTGCAGCTGCACAGTCAGGGCCCATGCAGAGCAGCTGCATGGTGATGGCTCATGCAGAGCAGCTGTATGGTGAGGGCTCATGCAGTGCAGCCACATGGTGAGGACCTATGCAGTTCTGCCACATGGAGAGGGCCCATGCAGTGCAGCTGCATGGTGAGGGCCCATGCAGTGTAGTCGCATGGAGAAGGTCCTTGCAGTGCTGCCGCATGGTGAGGGCCCATGCAGGCCAGCTACATTGTGATGGCCCATGCAGTTCAGCTGCATGGTGAGGGCCTACACAGTGCTGCTGTATGGTGATGGCCCATGCAGTGTAGCCACATATTAAAGGCTCATGTAGTGCAGATGCATGATGAGATCCCCTGTAGTGTAGCTGCATGGTGAGGACCCATGCAGTGCAGCTGCATTGTGATGTTCCATGCAGTGCAGCTGCATGGCGAGGGCCTACACATTGCAGATGTATGGTGATGGCCCATGCAGTGTAGCCACATATTAAAGGCCCATGTAGTGCAGCTGCATGATGAGATCCCCTGTAGTGTAGCTGCATGGTGAGGACCCATGCAGTGCAGCTGCATTGTGATGTTCCATGCAGTGCAGCTGCATGGCGAGGGCCTACACATTGCAGCTGTATGGTGATTGCCCATGCAGTGTAGCGTATTAAAGGCCAATGTAGTGCATCTGCATGATGAGATTCCCTGTAGTGTAGCTGCATGGTGAGGACCCATGCAGTGCAGCTGCATTGTGATGTTCCATGCAGTGCAGCTGCATGGTGAGGGCCCACGCAGTTCAGCTGCATGGTAATGGCCCATGCAGTGCAGCTGCATTGTGATGGCCCATGCAGTGCAGCTGCATTGTGATGGCCCATGCAGTGCAGCTGCATTGTGATGGCCCATGCAGTGCAGCTGCATGGTGAGGGCCCATGTAGTGTAGCTGCATGGTGAAGGTCCATGCGGTGTAGCTGCATGGTGATGACCCATGTAGTGAAGCTGTATGTTGAAGGCCCATGCAGTGCAGCCACATGGTGATGGCCCATGCAGTCTAGCTGCATGGTGTGGGCCCATGCAGCCCTGCCACATGGTGAAGGCCAATGCATTGCAGCTGTACGTTGATGTGCCATGCTGTCTTGCTGCATGGTGATGTCCCATGCAGAGCAGCTGCATGGTGAGGGCCTATGCAGTGCAGCCGCATGGTGAGGGCCCATGCAGTTCAGCTGCATGGTGAAGACCCATGCATTTCAGCCGCATGGTGATGGCCCATGCTATGTAGCTGCATGGTGATGGCCTAGGCACTGCAGCTGTATGGTGATGTTCCATGCAGAGCAGCTGCATGGTGAGGGCTCATGCAGTGCGACCACATGGTGAGGGACCCTGCAGTTCAGCTGCATGGTGATGGCCCATGCAGTGTAGCTGCATGGTGAGGGCCCATGCAGTTTAGCCGCATGGTGAGGGCCCATGCAGTGCAGCCACATGGTGAGGGCCCATGCATTGCAGCCACATGGTGATGGCCCATGCAGTGTGCCGCATGGTGAGGGCCCATGTAGGTCAGCCACATGGTGAGGGCCTATGTAGTGTAGGTGTATGGTGAAGGCTTATGCATTGCAACTGCACAGTCAGGGCCCATGCAGAGCAGCTGCATGGTGATGGCCCATGCAGAGCAGCTGTATGGTGAGGGCCTATGCAGTGCAGCCACATGGTGAGGACCTATGCAGTTCTGCCACATGGAGAGGGCCCATGCAGTGCAGCTGCATGGTGAGGGCCCATGCAGTGTAGTCGCATGGAGAAATTCCTTGCAGTGCTGCCGCATGGTGAGGGCCCATGCAGGCCAGCTACATTGTGATGGCCCATGCAGTTCAGCTGCATGGTGAGGGCCTACACAGTGCTGCTGTATGGTGATGGCCCATGCAGTGTAGCCACATATTAAAGGCTCATGTAGTGCAGATGCATGATGAGATCCCCTGTAGTGTAGCTGCATGGTGAGGACCCATGCAGTGCAGATGCATTGTGATGTTCCATGCAGTGCAGCTGCATGGCGAGGGCCTACACATTGCAGCTGTATGGTGATGGCCCATGCAGTGTAGCCACATATTAAAGGCCCATGTAGTGCAGATGCATGATGAGATCCCCTGTAGTGTAGCTGCATGGTGAGGACACATGCAGTGCAGCTGCATTGTGATGTTCCATGCAGTGCAGCTGCATGGCGAGGGCCTACACATTGCAGCTGTATGGTGATTGCCCATGCAGTGTAGCGTATTAAAGGCCAATGTAGTGCATCTGCATGATGAGATTCCCTGTAGTGTAGCTGCATGGTGAGGACCCATGCAGTGCAGCTGCATTGTGATGTTCCATGCAGTGCAGCTGCATGGTGAGGGCCCACGCAGTTCAGCTGCATGGTAATGGCCCATGCAGTGCAGCTGCATTGTGATGGCCCATGCAGTGCAGCTGCATTGTGATGGCCCATGCAGTGCAGCTGCATTGTGATGGCCCATGCAGTGCAGCTGCATGGTGAGGGCCCATGTAGTGTAGCTGCATGGTGAAGGTCCATGCGGTGTAGCTGCATGGTGATGACCCATGTAGTGAAGCTGTATGTTGAAGGCCCATGCAGTGCAGCCACATGGTGATGGCCCATGCAGTCTAGCTGCATGGTGTGGGCCCATGCAGCCCAGCCACATGGTGAAGGCCAATGCATTGCAGCTGCACGTTGATGTGCCATGCTGTCTTGCTGCATGGTGATGTCCCATGCAGAGCAGCTGCATGGTGAGGGCCTATGCAGTGCAGCCGCATGGTGAGGGCCCATGCAGTTCAGCTGCATGGTGAAGACCCATGCATTTCAGCCGCATGGTGATGGCCCATGCTGTGTAGCTGCATGGTGATGGCCTAGGCACTGCAGCTGTATGGTGATGTTCCATGCAGAGCAGCTGCATGGTGAGGGCTCATGCAGTGCGACCACATGGTGAGGGACCCTGCAGTTCAGCTGCATGGTGATGGCCCATGCAGTGTAGCTGCATGGTGAGGGCCCATGCAGTTTAGCTGCATGGTGAGGGCCCATGCAGTGCAGCCACATGGTGAGGGCCCATGCATTGCAGCCACATGGTGATGGTCCATGGAGTGTGCCGCATGGTGAGGGCCCATGTAGGTCAGCCACATGGTGAGGGCCTATGTAGTGTAGGTGTATGGTGAAGGCTTATGCATTGCAGCTGCACAGTCAGGGCCCATGCAGAGCAGCTGCATGGTGATGGCCCATGCAGAGCAGCTGTATGGTGAGGGCCTATGCAGTGCAGCCACATGGTGAGGACCTATGCAGTTCTGCCACATGGAGAGGGCCCATGCAGTGCAGCTGCATGGTGGGGGCCCATGCAGTGTAGTCGCATGGAGAAGGTCCTTGCAGTGCTGCCGCATGGTGAGGGCCCATGCAGGCCAGCTACATTGTGATGGCCCATGCAGTTCAGCTGCATGGTGAGGGCCTACACAGTGCTGCTGTATGGTGATGGCCCATGCAGTGTAGCCACATATTAAAGGCTCATGTAGTGCAGATGCATGATGAGATCCCCTGTAGTGTAGCTGCATGGTGAGGACCCATGCAGTGCAGCTGCATTGTGATGTTCCATGCAGTGCAGCTGCATGGCGAGGGCCTACACATTGCAGATGTATGGTGATGGCCCATGCAGTGTAGCCACATATTAAAAGCCCATGTAGTGCAGCTGCATGATGAGATCCCCTGTAGTGTAGCTGCATGGTGAGGACCCATGCAGTGCAGCTGCATTGTGATGTTCCATGCAGTGCAGCTGCATGGCGAGGGCCTACACATTGCAGCTGTATGGTGATTGCCCATGCAGTGTAGCGTATTAAAGGCCCATGTAGTGCAGCTGCATGATGAGATTCCCTGTAGTGTAGCTGCATGGTAATGGCCCATGCAGTGCAGCTGCATTGTGATGGCCCATGCAGTGCAGCTGCATTGTGATGGCCCATGCAGTTCAGCTGCATGGTAATGGCCCATGCAGTGCAGCTGCATTGTGATGGCCCATGCAGTGCAGCTGCATTGTGATGGCCCATGCAGTGCAGCTGCATTGTGATGGCCCATGCAGTGCAGCTGCATGGTGAGGGCCCATGTAGTGTAGCTGCATGGTGAAGGTCCATGCGGTGTAGCTGCATGGTGATGACCCATGTAGTGAAGCTGTATGTTGAAGGCCCATGCAGTGCAGCCATATGGTGATGGCCCATGCAGTCTAGCTGCATGGTGTGGGCCCATGCAGCCCAGCCACATGGTGAAGGCCAATGCATTGCAGGTGCACGTTGATGTGCCATGCTGTCTTGCTGCATGGTGATGTCCCATGCAGAGCAGCTGCATGGTGAGGGCCTATGCAGTGCAGCCGCATGGTGAGGGCCCATGCAGTTCAGCTGCATGGTGAAGACCCATGCATTTCAGCCGCATGGTGATGGCCCATGCTGTGTAGCTGCATGGTGATGGCCTAGGCACTGCAGCTGCATGGTGATGGCCCATGCAGAGCAGCTGCATGGTGAGGGCTCATGCAGTGCGACCACATGGTGAGGGACCCTGCAGTTCAGCTGCATGGTGATGGCCCATGCAGTGTAGCTGCATGGTGAGGGCCCATGCAGTTTAGCCGCATGGTGAGGGCACATGCAGTGCAGCCACATGGTGAGGGCCCATGCATTGCAGCCACATGGTGATGGCCCATGCAGTGTGCCGCATGGTGAGGGCCCATGTAGGTCAGCCACATGGTGAGGGCCTATGTAGTGTAGGTGCATGGTGAAGGCTTATGCATTGCAGCTGCACAGTCAGGGCCCATGCAGAGCAGCTGCATGGTGATGGCCCATGCAGAGCAGCTGTATGGTGAGGGCTCATGCAGTGCAGCCACATGGTGAGGACCTATGCAGTTCTGCCACATGGAGAGGGCCCATGCAGTGCAGCTGCATGGTGAGGGCCCATGCAGTGTAGTCGCATGGAGAAGGTCCTTGCAGTGCTGCCGCATGGTGAGGGCCCATGCAGGCCAGCTACATTGTGATGGCCCATGCAGTTCAGCTGCATGGTGAGGGCCTACACAGTGCTGCTGTATGGTGATGGCCCATGCAGTGTAGCCACATATTAAAGGCTCATGTAGTGCAGATGCATGATGAGATCCCCTGTAGTGTAGCTGCATGGTGAGGACCCATGCAGTGCAGCTGCATTGTGATGTTCCATGCAGTGCAGCTGCATGGCGAGGGCCTACACATTGCAGCTGTATGGTGATGGCCCATGCAGTGTAGCCACATATTAAAGGCCCATGTAGTGCAGCTGCATGATGAGATCCCCTGTAATGTAGCTGCATGGTGAGGACCCATGCAGTGCAGCTGCATTGCGATGTTCCATGCAGTGCAGCTGCATGGCGAGGGCCTACACATTGCAGCTGTATGGTGATTGCCCATGCAGTGTAGCGTATTAAAGGCCCATGTAGTGCAGCTGCATGATGAGATTCCCTGTAGTGTAGCTGCATGGTGAGGACCCATGCAGTGCAGCTGCATTGTGATGTTCCATGCAGTGCAGCTGCATGGTGAGGGCCCACGCCGTTCAGCTGCATGGTAATGGCCCATGCAGTGCAGCTGCATTGTGATGGCCCATGCAGTGCAGCTGCATTGTGATAGCCCATGCAGTTCAGCTGCATGGTAATGGCCCATGCAGTGCAGCTGCATTGTGATGGCCCATGCAGTGCAGCTGCATTGTGATGGCCCATGCAGTGCAGCTGCATTGTGATGGCCCATGCAGTGCAGCTGCATGGTGAGGGCCCATGCAGTGCAGCCACATGGTCCCGGCCCATGCAGGGCAGCCACATGGTGATGGCCCATGCTGTCTAGCTGCATGGTGAGGGCCCATGCAGTCCAGCCACATGGTGAAGGCCAATGCATTGCAGCTGCACGTTGATGTGCCATGCTGTCTAGCTGCATGGTGATGTCCCATGCAGAGCAGCTGCATTGTGAGGGCCTATGCAGTGCAGCCGCATGGTGAGGGCCCATGCAGTTCAGCTGCATGGTGAGGGCCCATGCATTTCAGCCGCATGGTGATGGCCCATGCTGTGTAGCTGCTTGGTGATGGCCTAGGCACTGCAGCTGCATGGTGATGGCCCATGCAGAGCAGCTGCATGGTGAGGGCTCATGCAGTGCGACCACATGGTGAGGGACCCTGCAGTTCAGCTGCATGGTGATGGCCCATGCAGTGTAGCTGCATGGTGAGGGCCCATGCAGAGTAGCCGCATGGTGAGGGCCCATGCAGTGCAGCCACATGGTGAGGGCCCATGCATTGCAGCCACATGGTGATGGCCCATGCAGTGTGCCGCATGGTGAGGGCCCATGTAGGTCAGCCACATGGTGAGGGCCTATGTAGTGTAGGTGCATGGTGAAGGCTTATGCATTGCAGCTGCACAGTCAGGGCCCATGCAGAGCAGCTGCATGGTGATAGCCCATGCAGAGCAGCTGTATGGTGAGGGCTCATGCAGTGCAGCCACATGGTGAGGACCTATGCAGTTCTGCCACATGGAGAGGGCCCATGCAGTGCAGCTGCATGGTGAGGGCCCATGCAGTGTAGTCGCATGGAGAAGGTCCTTGCAGTGCTGCCGCATGGTGAGGGCCCATGCAGGCCAGCTACATTGTGATGGCCCATGCAGTTCAGCTGCATGGTGAGGGCCTACACAGTGCTGCTGTATGGTGATGGCCCATGCAGTGTAGCCACATATTAAAGGCTCATGTAGTGCAGATGCATGATGAGATCCCCTGTAGTGTAGCTGCATGGTGAGGACCCATGCAGTGCAGCTGCATTGTGATGTTCCATGCAGTGCAGCTGCATGGCGAGGGCCTACACATTGCAGCTGTATGGTGATTGCCCATGCAGTGTAGCCACATATTAAAGGCCCATGTAGTGCAGCTGCATGATGAGATCCCCTGTAGTGTAGCTGCATGGTGAGGACACATGCAGTGCAGCTGCATTGTGATGTTCCATGCAGTGCAGCTGCATGGCGAGGGCCTACACATTGCAGCTGTATGGTGATTGCCCATGCAGTGTAGCGTATTAAAGGCCCATGTAGTGCAGCTGCATGATGAGATTCCCTGTATTGTAGCTGCATGGTGAGGACCCATGCAGTGCAGCTGCATTGTGATGTTCCATGCAGTGCAGCTGCATGGTGAGGGCCCACGCAGTTCAGCTGCATGGTAATGGCCCATGCAGTGCAGCTGCATTGTGATGGCCCATGCAGTGCAGCTGCATTGTGATGGCCCATGCAGTGCAGCTGCATTGTGATGGCCCATGCAGTGCAGCTGCATGGTGAGGGCCCATGTAGTGTAGCTGCATGGTGAAGGTCCATGCGGTGTAGCTGCATGGTGATGACCCATGTAGTGAAGCTGAATGTTGAAGGCTCATGCAGTGCAGCCGCATGGTGAGGGCCTATGCAGCTCTGATACATGGTGATGGCCCATGCAGTGTAGGTGCATGGTGAAGGCGTATACATTGCAGCTGCACGGCGATGGCCCATGCAGCGCAGGTGCATGGTGATGACCCATGCAGAGCAACTGCATGGTGAGGGCCCATGCAGAGCAAGTGCATGGTGAGGGCCCCTGCAGTTCAGCTGCATGGCGATGGCCCATGCATTGTAGCCGCATGGTGAGGGCTCATGTAGCGTAGCCGCATGGTGAGGGCCCATGCAGTGCAGCCACATGGTGCCGGCCCATGCAGTGCAGCCACATGGTGATGGCTCATGCAGTCTAGCTGCATGGTGAGGGCCCATGCAGTCCAGCCACATGGTGAAGGCCAATGCATTGCAGCTGCACGTTGATGTGCCATGCTGTCTAGCTGCATGGTGATGTCCCATGCAGAGCAGCTGCATGGTGAGGGCCTATGCAGTGCAGCCGCATGGTGAGGGCCCATGCAGTTCAGCTGCATGGTGAAGACCCATGCTTTTCAGCCGCATGGTGATGGCCCATGCTGTGTAGCTGCATGGTGATGGCCTAGGCACTGCAGCTGCATGGTGATGGCCCATGCAGAGCAGCTGCATGGTGAGGGCTCATGCAGTGCGACCACATGGTGACGGACCCTGTAGTTCAGCTGCATGGTGATGGCCCATGCAGTGTAGCTGCATGGTGAGGGCCCATGCAGTGTAGCCGCATGGTGAGGGCCCATGCAGTGCAGCCACATGGTGAGGGCCCATGCATTGCAGCCACATGGTGATGGCCCATGCAGTGTGCCGCATGGTGAGGGCTCATGTAGGTCAGCCACATGGTGAGGGCCTATGTAGTGTAGGTGCATGGTGAAGGCTTATGCATTGCAGCTGCACAGTCAGGGCCCATGCAGAGCAGCTGCATGGTGATAGCCCATGCAGAGCAGCTGTATGGTGAGGGCTCATGCAGTGCAGCCACATGGTGAGGACCTATGCAGTTCTGCCACATGGAGAGGGCCCATGCAGTGCAGCTGCATGTTGAGGGCCCATGCAGTGTAGTCGCATGGAGAAAGTCCTTGCAGTGCTGCCGCATGGTGAGGGCCCATGCAGGCCAGCTACATTGTGATGGCCCATGCAGTTCAGCTGCATGGTGAGGGCCTACACATTGCTGCTGTATGGTGATGGCCCATGCAGTGTAGCCACATATTAAAGGCTCATGTAGTGCAGATGCATGATGAGATTCCCTGTAGTGTAGCTGCATGGTGAGGACCCATGCAGTGCAGCTGCATTGTGATGTTCCATGCAGTGCAGCTGCATGGTGAGGGCCCACGCAGTTCAGCTGCATGGTAATGGCCCATGCAGTGCAGCTGCATTGTGATGGCCCATGCAGTGCAGCTGCATTGTGATGGCCCATGCAGTGCAGCTGCATTGTGATGGCCCATGCAGTGCAGCTGCATGGTGAGGGCCCATGTAGTGTAGCTGCATGGTGAAGGTCCATGCGGTGTAGCTGCATGGTGATGACCCATGTAGTGAAGCTGTATGTTGAAGGCCCATGCAGTGCAGCCACATGGTGATGGCCCATGCAGTCTAGCTGCATGGTGTGGGCCCATGCAGCCCAGCCACATGGTGAAGGCCAATGCATTGCAGCTGCACGTTGATGTGCCATGCTGTCTTGCTGCATGGTGATGTCCCATGCAGAGCAGCTGCATGGTGAGGGCCTATGCAGTGCAGCCGCATGGTGAGGGCCCATGCAGTTCAGCTGCATGGTGAAGACCCATGCATTTCCGCCGCATGGAGATGGCCCATGCTGTGTAGCTGCATGGTGATGGCCTAGGCACTGCATCTGCATGGTGATGGCCCATGCAAAGCAGCTGCATGGTGAGGGCTCATGCAGTGCGACCACATGGTGAGGGACCCTGCAGTTCAGCTGCATGGTGATGGCCCATGCAATGTAGCTGCATGGTGAGGGCCCATGCAGTTTAGCCGCATGGTGAGGGCCCATGCAGTGCAGCCACATGGTGAGGGCCCATGCATTGCAGCCACATGGTGATGGCCCATGCAGTGTGCCGCATGGTGAGGGCCCATGTAGGTCAGCCACATGGTGAGGGCCTATGTAGTGTAGGTGTATGGTGAAGGCTTATGCATTGCAGCTGCACAGTCAGGGCCCATGCAGAGCAGCTGCATGGTGATGGCTCATGCAGAGCAGCTGTATGGTGAGGGCTCATGCAGTGCAGCCACATGGTGAGGACCTATGCAGTTCTGCCACATGGAGAGGGCCCATGCAGTGCAGCTGCATGGTGAGGGCCCATGCAGTGTAGTCGCATGGAGAAGGTCCTTGCAGTGCTGCCGCATGGTGAGGGCCCATGCAGGCCAGCTACATTGTGATGGCCCATGCAGTTCAGCTGCATGGTGAGGGCCTACACAGTGCTGCTGTATGGTGATGGCCCATGCAGTGTAGCCACATATTAAAGGCTCATGTAGTGCAGATGCATGATGAGATCCCCTGTAGTGTAGCTGCATGGTGAGGACCCATGCAGTGCAGCTGCATTGTGATGTTCCATGCAGTGCAGCTGCATGGCGAGGGCCTACACATTGCAGATGTATGGTGATGGCCCATGCAGTGTAGCCACATATTAAAGGCCCATGTAGTGCAGCTGCATGATGAGATCCCCTGTAGTGTAGCTGCATGGTGAGGACCCATGCAGTGCAGCTGCATTGTGATGTTCCATGCAGTGCAGCTGCATGGCGAGGGCCTACACATTGCAGCTGTATGGTGATTGCCCATGCAGTGTAGCGTATTAAAGGCCAATGTAGTGCATCTGCATGATGAGATTCCCTGTAGTGTAGCTGCATGGTGAGAACCCATGCAGTGCAGCTGCATTGTGATGTTCCATGCAGTGCAGCTGCATGGTGAGGGCCCACGCAGTTCAGCTGCATGGTAATGGCCCATGCAGTGCAGCTGCATTGTGATGGCCCATGCAGTGCAGCTGCATTGTGATGGCCCATGCAGTGCAGCTGCATTGTGATGGCCCATGCAGTGCAGCTGCATGGTGAGGGCCCATGTAGTGTAGCTGCATGGTGAAGGTCCATGCGGTGTAGCTGCATGGTGATGACCCATGTAGTGAAGCTGTATGTTGAAGGCCCATGCAGTGCAGCCACATGGTGATGGCCCATGCAGTCTAGCTGCATGGTGTGGGCCCATGCAGCCCTGCCACATGGTGAAGGCCAATGCATTGCAGCTGTACGTTGATGTGCCATGCTGTCTTGCTGCATGGTGATGTCCCATGCAGAGCAGCTGCATGGTGAGGGCCTATGCAGTGCAGCCGCATGGTGAGGGCCCATGCAGTTCAGCTGCATGGTGAAGACCCATGCATTTCAGCCGCATGGTGATGGCCCATGCTATGTAGCTGCATGGTGATGGCCTAGGCACTGCAGCTGTATGGTGATGTTCCATGCAGAGCAGCTGCATGGTGAGGGCTCATGCAGTGCGACCACATGGTGAGGGACCCTGCAGTTCAGCTGCATGGTGATGGCCCATGCAGTGTAGCTGCATGGTGAGGGCCCATGCAGTTTAGCCGCATGGTGAGGGCCCATGCAGTGCAGCCACATGGTGAGGGCCCATGCATTGCAGCCACATGGTGATGGCCCATGCAGTGTGCCGCATGGTGAGGGCCCATGTAGGTCAGCCACATGGTGAGGGCCTATGTAGTGTAGGTGTATGGTGAAGGCTTATGCATTGCAACTGCACAGTCAGGGCCCATGCAGAGCAGCTGCATGGTGATGGCCCATGCAGAGCAGCTGTATGGTGAGGGCCTATGCAGTGCAGCCACATGGTGAGGACCTATGCAGTTCTGCCACATGGAGAGGGCCCATGCAGTGCAGCTGCATGGTGAGGGCCCATGCAGTGTAGTCGCATGGAGAAGGTCCTTGCAGTGCTGCCGCATGGTGAGGGCCCATGCAGGCCAGCTACATTGTGATGGCCCATGCAGTTCAGCTGCATGGTGAGGGCCTACACAGTGCTGCTGTATGGTGATGGCCCATGCAGTGTAGCCACATATTAAAGGCTCATGTAGTGCAGATGCATGATGAGATCCCCTGTAGTGTAGCTGCATGGTGAGGACCCATGCAGTGCAGCTGCATTGTGATGTTCCATGCAGTGCAGCTGCATGGCGAGGGCCTACACATTGCAGCTGTATGGTGATGGCCCATGCAGTGTAGCCACATATTAAAGGCCCATGTAGTGCAGATGCATGATGAGATCCCCTGTAGTGTAGCTGCATGGTGAGGACACATGCAGTGCAGCTGCATTGTGATGTTCCATGCAGTGCAGCTGCATGGCGAGGGCCTACACATTGCAGCTGTATGGTGATTGCCCATGCAGTGTAGCGTATTAAAGGCCAATGTAGTGCATCTGCATGATGAGATTCCCTGTAGTGTAGCTGCATGGTGAGGACCCATGCAGTGCAGCTGCATTGTGATGTTCCATGCAGTGCAGCTGCATGGTGAGGGCCCACGCAGTTCAGCTGCATGGTAATGGCCCATGCAGTGCAGCTGCATTGTGATGGCCCATGCAGTGCAGCTGCATTGTGATGGCCCATGCAGTGCAGCTGCATTGTGATGGCCCATGCAGTGCAGCTGCATGGTGAGGGCCCATGTAGTGTAGCTGCATGGTGAAGGTCCATGCGGTGTAGCTGCATGGTGATGACCCATGTAGTGAAGCTGTATGTTGAAGGCCCATGCAGTGCAGCCACATGGTGATGGCCCATGCAGTCTAGCTGCATGGTGTGGGCCCATGCAGCCCAGCCACATGGTGAAGGCCAATGCATTGCAGCTGCACGTTGATGTGCCATGCTGTCTTGCTGCATGGTGATGTCCCATGCAGAGCAGCTGCATGGTGAGGGCCTATGCAGTGCAGCCGCATGGTGAGGGCCCATGCAGTTCAGCTGCATGGTGAAGACCCATGCATTTCAGCCGCATGGTGATGGCCCATGCTGTGTAGCTGCATGGTGATGGCCTAGGCACTGCAGCTGTATGGTGATGTTCCATGCAGAGCAGCTGCATGGTGAGGGCTCATGCAGTGCGACCACATGGTGAGGGACCCTGCAGTTCAGCTGCATGGTGATGGCCCATGCAGTGTAGCTGCATGGTGAGGGCCCATGCAGTTTAGCTGCATGGTGAGGGCCCATGCAGTGCAGCCACATGGTGAGGGCCCATGCATTGCAGCCACATGGTGATGGTCCATGCAGTGTGCCGCATGGTGAGGGCCCATGTAGGTCAGCCACATGGTGAGGGCCTATGTAGTGTAGGTGTATGGTGAAGGCTTATGCATTGCAGCTGCACAGTCAGGGCCCATGCAGAGCAGCTGCATGGTGATGGCCCATGCAGAGCAGCTGTATGGTGAGGGCCTATGCAGTGCAGCCACATGGTGAGGACCTATGCAGTTCTGCCACATGGAGAGGGCCCATGCAGTGCAGCTGCATGGTGGGGGCCCATGCAGTGTAGTCGCATGGAGAAGGTCCTTGCAGTGCTGCCGCATGGTGAGGGCCCATGCAGGCCAGCTACATTGTGATGGCCCATGCAGTTCAGCTGCATGGTGAGGGCCTACACAGTGCTGCTGTATGGTGATGGCCCATGCAGTGTAGCCACATATTAAAGGCTCATGTAGTGCAGATGCATGATGAGATCCCCTGTAGTGTAGCTGCATGGTGAGGACCCATGCAGTGCAGCTGCATTGTGATGTTCCATGCAGTGCAGCTGCATGGCGAGGGCCTACACATTGCAGATGTATGGTGATGGCCCATGCAGTGTAGCCACATATTAAAAGCCCATGTAGTGCAGCTGCATGATGAGATCCCCTGTAGTGTAGCTGCATGGTGAGGACCCATGCAGTGCAGCTGCATTGTGATGTTCCATGCAGTGCAGCTGCATGGCGAGGGCCTACACATTGCAGCTGTATGGTGATTGCCCATGCAGTGTAGCGTATTAAAGGCCCATGTAGTGCAGCTGCATGATGAGATTCCCTGTAGTGTAGCTGCATGGTAATGGCCCATGCAGTGCAGCTGCATTGTGATGGCCCATGCAGTGCAGCTGCATTGTGATGGCCCATGCAGTTCAGCTGCATGGTAATGGCCCATGCAGTGCAGCTGCATTGTGATGGCCCATGCAGTGCAGCTGCATTGTGATGGCCCATGCAGTGCAGCTGCATTGTGATGGCCCATGCAGTGCAGCTGCATGGTGAGGGCCCATGTAGTGTAGCTGCATGGTGAAGGTCCATGCGGTGTAGCTGCATGGTGATGACCCATGTAGTGAAGCTGTATGTTGAAGACCCATGCAGTGCAGCCATATGGTGATGGCCCATGCAGTCTAGCTGCATGGTGTGGGCCCATGCAGCCCAGCCACATGGTGAAGGCCAATGCATTGCAGGTGCACGTTGATGTGCCATGCTGTCTTGCTGCATGGTGATGTCCCATGCAGAGCAGCTGCATGGTGAGGGCCTATGCAGTGCAGCCGCATGGTGAGGGCCCATGCAGTTCAGCTGCATGGTGAAGACCCATGCATTTCAGCCGCATGGTGATGGCCCATGCTGTGTAGCTGCATGGTGATGGCCTAGGCACTGCAGCTGCATGGTGATGGCCCATGCAGAGCAGCTGCATGGTGAGGGCTCATGCAGTGCGACCACATGGTGAGGGACCCTGCAGTTCAGCTGCATGGTGATGGCCCATGCAGTGTAGCTGCATGGTGAGGGCCCATGCAGTTTAGCCGCATGGTGAGGGCACATGCAGTGCAGCCACATGGTGAGGGCCCATGCATTGCAGCCACATGGTGATGGCCCATGCAGTGTGCCGCATGGTGAGGGCCCATGTAGGTCAGCCACATGGTGAGGGCCTATGTAGTGTAGGTGCATGGTGAAGGCTTATGCATTGCAGCTGCACAGTCAGGGCCCATGCAGAGCAGCTGCATGGTGATGGCCCATGCAGAGCAGCTGTATGGTGAGGGCTCATGCAGTGCAGCCACATGGTGAGGACCTATGCAGTTCTGCCACATGGAGAGGGCCCATGCAGTGCAGCTGCATGGTGAGGGCCCATGCAGTGTAGTCGCATGGAGAAGGTCCTTGCAGTGCTGCCGCATGGTGAGGGCCCATGCAGGCCAGCTACATTGTGATGGCCCATGCAGTTCAGCTGCATGGTGAGGGCCTACACAGTGCTGCTGTATGGTGATGGCCCATGCAGTGTAGCCACATATTAAAGGCTCATGTAGTGCAGATGCATGATGAGATCCCCTGTAGTGTAGCTGCATGGTGAGGACCCATGCAGTGCAGCTGCATTGTGATGTTCCATGCAGTGCAGCTGCATGGCGAGGGCCTACACATTGCAGCTGTATGGTGATGGCCCATGCAGTGTAGCCACATATTAAAGGCCCATGTAGTGCAGCTGCATGATGAGATCCCCTGTAATGTAGCTGCATGGTGAGGACCCATGCAGTGCAGCTGCATTGCGATGTTCCATGCAGTGCAGCTGCATGGCGAGGGCCTACACATTGCAGCTGTATGGTGATTGCCCATGCAGTGTAGCGTATTAAAGGCCCATGTAGTGCAGCTGCATGATGAGATTCCCTGTAGTGTAGCTGCATGGTGAGGACCCATGCAGTGCAGCTGCATTGTGATGTTCCATGCAGTGCAGCTGCATGGTGAGGGCCCACGCCGTTCAGCTGCATGGTAATGGCCCATGCAGTGCAGCTGCATTGTGATGGCCCATGCAGTGCAGCTGCATTGTGATAGCCCATGCAGTTCAGCTGCATGGTAATGGCCCATGCAGTGCAGCTGCATTGTGATGGCCCATGCAGTGCAGCTGCATTGTGATGGCCCATGCAGTGCAGCTGCATTGTGATGGCCCATGCAGTGCAGCTGCATGGTGAGGGCCCATGCAGTGCAGCCACATGGTCCCGGCCCATGCAGGGCAGCCACATGGTGATGGCCCATGCTGTCTAGCTGCATGGTGAGGGCCCATGCAGTCCAGCCACATGGTGAAGGCCAATGCATTGCAGCTGCACGTTGATGTGCCATGCTGTCTAGCTGCATGGTGATGTCCCATGCAGAGCAGCTGCATTGTGAGGGCCTATGCAGTGCAGCCGCATGGTGAGGGCCCATGCAGTTCAGCTGCATGGTGAAGACCCATGCATTTCAGCCGCATGGTGATGGCCCATGCTGTGTAGCTGCTTGGTGATGGCCTAGGCACTGCAGCTGCATGGTGATGGCCCATGCAGAGCAGCTGCATGGTGAGGGCTCATGCAGTGCGACCACATGGTGAGGGACCCTGCAGTTCAGCTGCATGGTGATGGCCCATGCAGTGTAGCTGCATGGTGAGGGCCCATGCAGAGTAGCCGCATGGTGAGGGCCCATGCAGTGCAGCCACATGGTGAGGGCCCATGCATTGCAGCCACATGGTGATGGCCCATGCAGTGTGCCGCATGGTGAGGGCCCATGTAGGTCAGCCACATGGTGAGGGCCTATGTAGTGTAGGTGCATGGTGAAGGCTTATGCATTGCAGCTGCACAGTCAGGGCCCATGCAGAGCAGCTGCATGGTGATAGCCCATGCAGAGCAGCTGTATGGTGAGGGCTCATGCAATGCAGCCACATGGTGAGGACCTATGCAGTTCTGCCACATGGAGAGGGCCCATGCAGTGCAGCTGCATGGTGAGGGCCCATGCAGTGTAGTCGCATGGAGAAGGTCCTTGCAGTGCTGCCGCATGGTGAGGGCCCATGCAGGCCAGCTACATTGTGATGGCCCATGCAGTTCAGCTGCATGGTGAGGGACTACACAGTGCTGCTGTATGGTGATGGCCCATGCAGTGTAGCCACATATTAAAGGCTCATGTAGTGCAGATGCATGATGAGATCCCCTGTAGTGTAGCTGCATGGTGAGGACCCATGCAGTGCAGCTGCATTGTGATGTTCCATGCAGTGCAGCTGCATGGCGAGGGCCTACACATTGCAGCTGTATGGTGATTGCCCATGCAGTGTAGCCACATATTAAAGGCCCATGTAGTGCAGCTGCATGATGAGATCCCCTGTAGTGTAGCTGCATGGTGAGGACCCATGCAGTGCAGCTGCATTGTGATGTTCCATGCAGTGCAGCTGCATGGCGAGGGCCTACACATTGCAGCTGTATGGTGATTGCCCATGCAGTGTAGCGTATTAAAGGCCCATGTAGTGCAGCTGCATGATGAGATTCCCTGTATTGTAGCTGCATGGTGAGGACCCATGCAGTGCAGCTGCATTGTGATGTTCCATGCAGTGCAGCTGCATGGTGAGGGCCCACGCAGTTCAGCTGCATGGTAATGGCCCATGCAGTGCAGCTGCATTGTGATGGCCCATGCAGTGCAGCTGCATTGTGATGGCCCATGCAGTGCAGCTGCATTGTGATGGCCCATGCAGTGCAGCTGCATGGTGAGGGCCCATGTAGTGTAGCTGCATGGTGAAGGTCCATGCGGTGTAGCTGCATGGTGATGACCCATGTAGTGAAGCTGAATGTTGAAGGCTCATGCAGTGCAGCCGCATGGTGAGGGCCTATGCAGCTCTGATACATGGTGATGGCCCATGCAGTGTAGGTGCATGGTGAAGGCGTATACATTGCAGCTGCACGGCGATGGCCCATGCAGCGCAGGTGCATGGTGATGACCCATGCAGAGCAACTGCATGGTGAGGGCCCATGCAGAGCAAGTGCATGGTGAGGGCCCCTGCAGTTCAGCTGCATGGCGATGGCCCATGCATTGTAGCCGCATGGTGAGGGCTCATGTAGCGTAGCCGCATGGTGAGGGCCCATGCAGTGCAGCCACATGGTGCCGGCCCATGCAGTGCAGCCACATGGTGATGGCTCATGCAGTCTAGCTGCATGGTGAGGGCCCATGCAGTCCAGCCACATGGTGAAGGCCAATGCATTGCAGCTGCACGTTGATGTGCCATGCTGTCTAGCTGCATGGTGATGTCCCATGCAGAGCAGCTGCATGGTGAGGGCCTATGCAGTGCAGCCGCATGGTGAGGGCCCATGCAGTTCAGCTGCATGGTGAAGACCCATGCTTTTCAGCCGCATGGTGATGGCCCATGCTGTGTAGCTGCATGGTGATGGCCTAGGCACTGCAGCTGCATGGTGATGGCCCATGCAGAGCAGCTGCATGGTGAGGGCTCATGCAGTGCGACCACATGGTGACGGACCCTGTAGTTCAGCTGCATGGTGATGGCCCATGCAGTGTAGCTGCATGGTGAGGGCCCATGCAGTGTAGCCGCATGGTGAGGGCCCATGCAGTGCAGCCACATGGTGAGGGCCCATGCATTGCAGCCACATGGTGATGGCCCATGCAGTGTGCCGCATGGTGAGGGCTCATGTAGGTCAGCCACATGGTGAGGGCCTATGTAGTGTAGGTGCATGGTGAAGGCTTATGCATTGCAGCTGCACAGTCAGGGCCCATGCAGAGCAGCTGCATGGTGATAGCCCATGCAGAGCAGCTGTATGGTGAGGGCTCATGCAGTGCAGCCACATGGTGAGGACCTATGCAGTTCTGCCACATGGAGAGGGCCCATGCAGTGCAGCTGCATGTTGAGGGCCCATGCAGTGTAGTCGCATGGAGAAAGTCCTTGCAGTGCTGCCGCATGGTGAGGGCCCATGCAGGCCAGCTACATTGTGATGGCCCATGCAGTTCAGCTGCATGGTGAGGGCCTACACATTGCTGCTGTATGGTGATGGCCCATGCAGTGTAGCCACATATTAAAGGCTCATGTAGTGCAGATGCATGATGAGATTCCCTGTAGTGTAGCTGCATGGTGAGGACCCATGCAGTGCAGCTGCATTGTGATGTTCCATGCAGTGCAGCTGCATGGTGAGGGCCCACGCAGTTCAGCTGCATGGTAATGGCCCATGCAGTGCAGCTGCATTGTGATGGCCCATGCAGTGCAGCTGCATTGTGATGGCCCATGCAGTGCAGCTGCATTGTGATGGCCCATGCAGTGCAGCTGCATGGTGAGGGCCCATGTAGTGTAGCTGCATGGTGAAGGTCCATGCGGTGTAGCTGCATGGTGATGACCCATGTAGTGAAGCTGTATGTTGAAGGCCCATGCAGTGCAGCCACATGGTGATGGCCCATGCAGTCTAGCTGCATGGTGTGGGCCCATGCAGCCCAGCCACATGGTGAAGGCCAATGCATTGCAGCTGCACGTTGATGTGCCATGCTGTCTTGCTGCATGGTGATGTCCCATGCAGAGCAGCTGCATGGTGAGGGCCTATGCAGTGCAGCCGCATGGTGAGGGCCCATGCAGTTTAGCTGCATGGTGAAGACCCATGCATTTCAGCCGCATGGTGATGGCCCATGCTGTGTAGCTGCATGGTGATGGCCTAGGCACTGCAGCTGTATGGTGATGTTCCATGCAGAGCAGCTGCATGGTGAGGGCTCATGCAGTGCGACCACATGGGGAGGGACCCTGCAGTTCAGCTGCATGGTGATGGCCCATGCAGTGTAGCTGCATGGTGAGGGCCCATGCAGTTTAGCCGCATGGTGAGGGCCCATGCAGTGCAGCCACATGGTGAGGGCCCATGCAGTGCAGCCACATGGTGATGGCCCATGCAGTGTGCCGCATGGTGAGGGCCCATGTAGGTCAGCCACATGGTGAGGGCCTATGTAGTGTAGGTGTATGGTGAAGGCTTATGCATTGCAGCTGCACAGTCAGGGCCCATGCAGAGCAGCTGCATGGTGATGGCCCATGCAGAGCAGCTGTATGGTGAGGGCCTATGCAGTGCAGCCACATGGTGAGGACCTATGCAGTTCTGCCACATGGAGAGGGCCCATGCAGTGCAGCTGCATGGTGGGGGCCCATGCAGTGTAGTCGCATGGAGAAGGTCCTTGCAGTGCTGCCGCATGGTGAGGGCCCATGCAGGCCAGCTACATTGTGATGGCCCATGCAGTTCAGCTGCATGGTGAGGGCCTACACAGTGCTGCTGTATGGTGATGGCCCATGCAGTGTAGCCACATATTAAAGGCTCATGTAGTGCAGATGCATGATGAGATCCCCTGTAGTGTAGCTGCATGGTGAGGACCCATGCAGTGCAGCTGCATTGTGATGTTCCATGCAGTGCAGCTGCATGGCGAGGGCCTACACATTGCAGATGTATGGTGATGGCCCATGCAGTGTAGCCACATATTAAAGGCCCATGTAGTGCAGCTGCATGATGAGATCCCCTGTAGTGTAGCTGCATGGTGAGGACCCATGCACTGCAGCTGCATTGTGATGTTCCATGCAGTGCAGCTGCATGGCGAGGGCCTACACATTGCAGCTGTATGGTGATTGCCCATGCAGTGTAGCGTATTAAAGGCCCATGTAGTGCAGCTGCATGATGAGATTCCCTGTAGTGTAGCTGCATGGTAATGGCCCATGCAGTGCAGCTGCATTGTGATGTTCCATGCAGTGTAGCTGCATGGTGAGGGCCCACGCAGTTCAGCTGCATTGTAATGGCCCATGCAGTGCAGCTGCATTGTGATGGCCCATGCAGTGCAGCTGCATTGTGATGGCCCATGCAGTGCAGCTGCATTGTGATGGCCCATGCAGTGCAGCTGCATAGTGAGGGCCCATGTAGTGTAGCTGCATGGTGAAGGTCCATGCGGTGTAGCTGCATGGTGATGACCCATGTAGTGAAGCTGTATGTTGAAGGCCCATGCAGTGCAGCCACATGGTGATGGCCCATGCAGTCTAGCTGCATGGTGTGGGCCCATGCAGCCCAGCCACATGGTGAAGGCCAATGCATTGCAGCTGCACGTTGATGTGCCATGCTGTCTTGCTGCATGGTGATGTCCCATGCAGAGCAGCTGCATGGTGAGGGCCTATGCAGTGCAGCCGCATGGTGAGGGCCCATGCAGTTCAGCTGCATGGTGAAGACCCATGCATTTCAGCCGCATGGTGATGGCCCATGCTGTGTAGCTGCATGGTGATGGCCTAGGCACTGCAGCTGTATGGTGATGTTCCATGCAGAGCAGCTGCATGGTGAGGGCTCATGCAGTGCGACCACATGGGGAGGGACCTTGCAGTTCAGCTGCATGGTGATGGCCCATGCAGTGTAGCTGCATGGTGAGGGCCCATGCAGTTTAGCCGCATGGTGAGGGCCCATGCAGTGCAGCCACATGGTGAGGGCCCATGCAGTGCAGCCACATGGTGATGGCCCATGCAGTGTGCCGCATGGTGAGGGCCCATGTAGGTCAGCCACATGGTGAGGGCCTATGTAGTGTAGGTGTATGGTGAAGGCTTATGCATTGCAGCTGCACAGTCAGGGCCCATGCAGAGCAGCTGCATGGTGATGGCCCATGCAGAGCAGCTGTATGGTGAGGGCTCATGCAGTGCAGCCACATGGTGAGGACCTATGCAGTTCTGCCACATGGAGAGGGCCCATGCAGTGCAGCTGCATGGTGAGGGCCCATGCAGTGTAGTCGCATGGAGAAGGTCCTTGCAGTGCTGCCGCATGGTGAGGGCCCATGCAGGCCAGCTACATTGTGATGGCCCATGCAGTTCAGCTGCATGGTGAGGGCCTACACAGTGCTGCTGTATGGTGATGGCCCATGCAGTGTAGCCACATATTAAAGGCTCATGTAGTGCAGATGCATGATGAGATCCCCTGTAGTGTAGCTGCATGGTGAGGACCCATGCAGTGCAGCTGCATTGTGATGTTCCATGCAGTGCAGCTGCATGGCGAGGGCCTACACATTGCAGATGTATGGTGATGGCCCATGCAGTGTAGCCACATATTAAAGGCCCATGTAGTGCAGCTGCATGATGAGATCCCCTGTAGTGTAGCTGCATGGTGAGGACCCATGCAGTGCAGCTGCATTGTGATGTTCCATGCAGTGCAGCTGCATGGCGAGGGCCTACACATTGCAGCTGTATGGTGATTGCCCATGCAGTGTAGCGTATTAAAGGCCCATGTAGTGCAGCTGCATGATGAGATTCCCTGTAGTGTAGCTGCATGGTAATGGCCCATGCAGTGCAGCTGCATTGTGATGGCCCATGCAGTGCAGCTGCATTGTGAGGGCCCATGCAGTTCAGCTGCATGGTAATGGCCCATGCAGTGCAGCTGCATTGTGATGGCCCATGCTGTGCAGCTGCATTGTGATGGCCCATGCAGTGCAGCTGCATTGTGATGGCCCATGCAGTGCAGCTGCATGGTGAGGGCCCATGTAGTGTAGCTGCATGGTGAAGGTCCATGCGGTGTAGCTGCATGGTGATGACCCATGTAGTGAAGCTGTATGTTGAAGGCCCATGCAGTGCAGCCACATGGTGATGGCCCATGCAGTCTAGCTGCATGGTGTGGGCCCATGCAGCCCAGCCACATGGTGAAGGCCATTGCATTGCAGCTGCACGTTGATGTGCCATGCTGTCTTGCTGCATGGTGATGTCCCATGCAGAGCAGCTGCATGGTGAGGGCCTATGCAGTGCAGCCGCATGGTGAGGGCCCATGCAGTTCAGCTGCATGGTGAAAACCCATGCATTTCAGCCGCATGGTGATGGCCCATGCTGTGTAGCTGCATGGTGATGGCCTAGGCACTGCAGCTGCATGGTGATGGCCCATGCAGAGCAGCTGCATGGTGAGGGCTCATGCAGTGCGACCACATGGTGAGGGACCCTGCAGTTCAGCTGCATGGTGATGGCCCATGCAGTGTAGCTGCATGGTGAGGGCCCATGCAGTTTAGCCGCATGGTGAGGGCCCATGCAGTGCAGCCACATGGTGAGGGCCCATGCATTGCAGCCACATGGTGATGGCCCATGCAGTGTGCCGCATGGTGAGGGCCCATGTAGGTCAGCCACATGGTGAGGGCCTATGTAGTGTAGGTGCATGGTGAAGGCTTATGCATTGCAGCTGCACAGTCAGGGCCCATGCAGAGCAGCTGCATGGTGATGGCCCATGCAGAGCAGCTGTATGGTGAGGGCCTATGCAGTGCAGCCACATGGTGAGGACCTATGCAGTTCTGCCACATGGAGAGGGCCCATGCAGTGCAGCTGCATGTTGAGGGCCCATGCAGTGTAGTCGCATGGAGAAGGTCCTTGCAGTGCTGCCGCATGGTGAGGGCCCATGCAGGCCAGCTACATTGTGATGGCCCATGCAGTTCAGCTGCATGGTGAGGGCCTACACAGTGCTGCTGTATGGTGATGGCCCATGCAGTGTAGCCACATATTAAAGGCTCATGTAGTGCAGATGCATGATGAGATCCCCTGTAGTGTAGCTGCATGGTGAGGACCCATGCAGTGCAGCTGCATTGTGATGTTCCATGCAGTGCAGCTGCATGGCGAGGGCCTACACATTGCAGCTGTATGGTGATGGCCCATGCAGTGTAGCCACATATTAAAGGCCCATGTAGTGCAGCTGCATGATGAGGATCCCTGTAATGTAGCTGCATGGTGAGGACCCATGCAGTGCAGCTGCATTGCGATGTTCCATGCAGTGCAGCTGCATGGTGAGGGCCTACACATTGCAGCTGTATGGTGATTGCCCATGCAGTGTAGCGTATTAAAGGCCCATGTAGTGCAGCTGCATGATGAGATTCCCTGTAGTGTAGCTGCATGGTGAGGACCCATGCAGTGCAGCTGCATTGTGATGTTCCATGCAGTGCAGCTGCATGGTGAGGGCCCACGCAGTTCAGCTGCATGGTAATGGCCCATGCAGTGCAGCTGCATTGTGATGGCCCATGCAGTGCAGCTGCATTGTGATAGCCCATGCAGTTCAGCTGCATGGTAATGGCCCATGCAGTGCAGCTGCATTGTGATGGCCCATGCAGTGCAGCTGCATTGTGATGGCCCATGCAGTGCAGCTGCATTGTGATGGCCCATGCAGTGCAGCTGCATGGTGAGGGCCCATGCAGTGCAGCCACATGGTGCCGGCCCATGCAGGGCAGCCACATGGTGATGGCCCATGCTGTCTAGCTGCATGGTGAGGGCCCATGCAGTCCAGCCACATGGTGAAGGCCAATGCATTGCAGCTGCACGTTGATGTGCCATGCTGTCTAGCTACATGGTGATGTCCCATGCAGAGCAGCTGCATTGTGAGGGCCTATGCAGTGCAGCCGCATGGTGAGGGCCCATGCAGTTCAGCTGCATGGTGAAGACCCATGCATTTCAGCCGCATGGTGATGGCCCATGCTGTGTAGCTGCATGGTGATGGCCTAGGCACTGCAGCTGCATGGTGATGGCCCATGCAGAGCAGCTGCATGGTGAGGGCTCATGCAGTGCGACCACATGGTGAGGGACCCTGCAGTTCAGCTGCATGGTGATGGCCCATGCAGTGTAGCTGCATGGTGAGGGCCCATGCAGAGTAGCCGCATGGTGAGGGCCCATGCAGTGCAGCCACATGGTGTGGGCCCATGCATTGCAGCCACATGGTGATGGCCCATGCAGTGTGCCGCATGGTGAGGGCCCATGTAGGTCAGCCACATGGTGAGGGCCTATGTAGTGTAGGTGCATGGTGAAGGCTTATGCATTGCAGCTGCACAGTCAGGGCCCATGCAGAGCAGCTGCATGGTGATAGCCCATGCAGAGCAGCTGTATGGTGAGGGCTCATGCAGTGCAGCCACATGGTGAGGACCTATGCAGTTCTGCCACATGGAGAGGGCCCATGCAGTGCAGCTGCATGGTGAGGGCCCATGCAGTGTAGTCGCATGGAGAAGGTCCTTGCAGTGCTGCCGCATGGTGAGGGCCCATGCAGGCCAGCTAAATTGTGATGGCCCATGCAGTTCAGCTGCATGGTGAGGGCCTACACAGTGCTGCTGTATGGTGATGGCCCATGCAGTGTAGCCACATATTAAAGGCTCATGTAGTGCAGATGCATGATGAGATCCCCTGTAGTGTAGCTGCATGGTGAGGACCCATGCAGTGCAGCTGCATTGTGATGTTCCATGCAGTGCAGCTGCATGGCGAGGGCCTACACATTGCAGATGTATGGTGATGGCCCATGCAGTGTAGCCACATATTAAAGGCCCATGTAGTGCAGCTGCATGATGAGATCCCCTGTAGTGTAGCTGCATGGTGAGGACCCATGCAGTGCAGCTGCATTGTGATGTTCCATGCAGTGCAGCTGCATGGCGAGGGCCTACACATTGCAGCTGTATGGTGATTGCCCATGCAGTGTAGCGTATTAAAGGCCCATGTAGTGCAGCTGCATGATGAGATTCCCTGTATTGTAGCTGCATGGTGAGGACCCATGCAGTGCAGCTGCATTGTGATGTTCCATGCAGTGCAGCTGCATGGTGAGGGCCCACGCAGTTCAGCTGCATGGTAATGGCCCATGCAGTGCAGCTGCATTGTGATGGCCCATGCAGTGCAGCTGCATTGTGATGGCCCATGCAGTGCAGCTGCATTGTGATGGCCCATGCAGTGCAGCTGCATGGTGAGGGCCCATGTAGTGTAGCTGCATGGTGAAGGTCCATGCGGTGTAGCTGCATGGTGATGACCCATGTAGTGAAGCTGAATGTTGAAGGCTCATGCAGTGCAGCCGCATGGTGAGGGCCTATGCAGCTCTGATACATGGTGATGGCCCATACAGTGTAGGTGCATGGTGAAGGCGTATACATTGCAGCTGCACGGCGATGGCCCATGCAGCGCAGGTGCATGGTGATGACCCATGCAGAGCAACTGCATGGTCAGGGCCCATGCAGTGCAATTGCATGGTGAGGGCCCCTGCAGTTCAGCTGCATGGCGATGGCCCATGCATTGTAGCCGCATGGTGAGGGCTCATGTAGCGTAGCCGCATGGTGAGGGCCCATGCAGTGCAGCCACATGGTGCCGGCCCATGCAGTGCAGCCACATGGTGATGGCTCATGCAGTCTAGCTGCATGGTGAGGGCCCATGCAGTCCAGCCACATGGTGAAGGCCAATGCATTGCAGCTGCACGTTGATGTGCCATGCTGTCTAGCTGCATGGTGATGTCCCATGCAGAGCAGCTGCATGGTGAGGGCCTATGCAGTGCAGCCGCATGGTGAGGGCCCATGCAGTTCAGCTGCATGGTGAAGACCCATGCTTTTCAGCCGCATGGTGATGGCCCATGCTGTGTAGCTGCATGGTGATGGCCTAGGCACTGCAGCTGCATGGTGATGGCCCATGCAGAGCAGCTGCATGGTGAGGGCTCATGCAGTGCGACCACATGGTGACGGACCCTGTAGTTCAGCTGCATGGTGATGGCCCATGCAGTGTAGCTGCATGGTGAGGGCCCATGCAGTGTAGCCGCATGGTGAGGGCCCATGCAGTGCAGCCACATGGTGAGGGCCCATGCATTGCAGCCACATGGTGATGGCCCATGCAGTGTGCCGCATGGTGAGGGCTCATGTAGGTCAGCCACATGGTGAGGGCCTATGTAGTGTAGGTGCATGGTGAAGGCTTATGCATTGCAGCTGCACAGTCAGGGCCCATGCAGAGCAGCTGCATGGTGATAGCCCATGCAGAGCAGCTGTATGGTGAGGGCTCATGCAGTGCAGCCACATGGTGAGGACCTATGCAGTTCTGCCACATGGAGAGGGCCCATGCAGTGCAGCTGCATGTTGAGGGCCCATGCAGTGTAGTCGCATGGAGAAGGTCCTTGCAGTGCTGCCGCATGGTGAGGGCCCATGCAGGCCAGCTACATTGTGATGGCCCATGCAGTTCAGCTGCATGGTGAGGGCCTACACATTGCTGCTGTATGGTGATGGCCCATGCAGTGTAGCCACATATTAAAGGCTCATGTAGTGCAGATGCATGATGAGATCCCCTGTAGTGCAGCTGCATGGTGAGGGCCCATGCAGTGCAGCTGCATTGTGATGTTCCATGCAGTGCAGCTGCATGGCGAGGGCCTACACATTGCAGCTGTATGGTGATGGCCCATGCAGTGTAGCCACATATTAAAGGCCCATGTAGTGCAGCTGCATGATGAGATCCCCTGTAATGTAGCTGCATGGTGAGGACCCATGCAGTGCAGCTGCATTGCGATGTTCCATGCAGTGCAGCTGCATGGCGAGGGCCTACACATTGCAGCTGTATGGTGATTGCCCATGCAGTGTAGCGTATTAAAGGCCCATGTAGTGCAGCTGCATGATGAGATTACCTGTAGTGTAGCTGCATGGTGAGGACCCATGCAGTGCAGCTGCACTGTGATGTTCCATGCAGTGCAGCTGCATGGTGAGGGCCCACGCAGTTCAGCTGCATGGTAATGGCCCATGCAGTGCAGCTGCATTGTGATGGCCCATGCAGTGCAGCTGCATTGTGATAGCCCATGCAGTTCAGCTGCATGGTAATGGCCCATGCAGTGCAGCTGCATTGTGATGGCCCATGCAGTGCAGCTGCATTGTGATGGCCCATGCAGTGCAGCTGCATTGTGATGGCCCATGCAGTGCAGCTGCATGGTGAGGGCCCATGCAGTGCAGCCACATGGTGCCGGCCCATGCAGGGCAGCCACATGGTGATGGCCCATGCTGTCTAGCTGCATGGTGAGGGCCCATGCAGTCCAGCCACATGGTGAAGGCCAATGCATTGCAGCTGCACGTTGATGTGCCATGCTGTCTAGCTGCATGGTGATGTCCCATGCAGAGCAGCTGCATGGTGAGGGCCTATGCAGTGCAACCTCATGGTGAGGGCCCATGCAGTTCAGCTGCATGGTGAAGACCCATGCATTTCAGCCGCATGGTGATGGCCCATGCTGTGTAGCTGCATGGTGATGGCCTAGGCACTGCAGCTGCATGGTGATGGCCCATGCAGAGCAGCTGCATGGTGAGGGCTCATGCAGTGCGACCACATGGTGAGGGACCCTGCAGTTCAGCTGCATGGTGATGGCCCATGCAGTGTAGCTGCATGGTGAGGGCCCATGCAGAGTAGCCGCATGGTGAGGGCCCATGCAGTGCAGCCACATGGTGAGGGCCCATGCATTGCAGCCACATGGTGATGGCCCATGCAGTGTGCCGCATGGTGAGGGCCCATGTAGGTCAGCCACATGGTGAGGGCCTATGTAGTGTAGGTGCATGGTGAAGGCTTATGCATTGCAGCTGCACAGTCAGGGCCCATGCAGAGCAGCTGCATGGTGATAGCCCATGCAGAGCAGCTGTATGGTGAGGGCTCATGCAGTGCAGCCACATGGTGAGGACCTATGCAGTTCTGCCACATGGAGAGGGCCCATGCAGTGCAGCTGCATGTTGAGGGCCCATGCAGTGTAGTCGCATGGAGAAGGTCCTTGCAGTGCTGCCGCATGGTGAGGGCCCATGCAGGCCAGCTACATTGTGATGGCCCATGCAGTTCAGCTGCATGGTGAGGGCCTACACATTGCTGCTGTATGGTGATGGCCCATGCAGTGTAGCCACATATTAAAGGCTCATGTAGTGCAGATGCATGATGAGATCCCCTGTAGTGTAGCTGCATGGTGAGGACCCATGCAGTGCAGCTGCATTGTGATGTTCCATGCAGTGCAGCTGCATGGCGAGGGCCTACACATTGCAGCTGTATGGTGATTGCCCATGCAGTGTAGCGTATTAAAGGCCCATGTAGTGCAGCTGCATGATGAGATTCCCTGTATTGTAGCTGCATGGTGAGGACCCATGCAGTGCAGCTGCATTGTGATGTTCCATGCAGTGCAGCTGCATGGTGAGGGCCCACGCAGTTCAGCTGCATGGTAATGGCCCATGCAGTGCAGCTGCATTGTGATGGCCCATGCAGTGCAGCTGCATTGTGATGGCCCATGCAGTGCAGCTGCATTGTGATGGCCCATGCAGTGCAGCTGCATGGTGAGGGCCCATGTAGTGTAGCTGCATGGTGAAGGTCCATGCGGTGTAGCTGCATGGTGATGACCCATGTAGTGAAGCTGAATGTTGAAGGCTCATGCAGTGCAGCCGCATGGTGAGGGCCTATGCAGCTCTGATACATGGTGATGGCCCATGCAGTGTAGGTGCATGGTGAAGGCGTATACATTGCAGCTGCACGGCGATAGCCCATGCAGCGCAGGTGCATGGTGATGACCCATGCAGAGCAACTGCATGGTGAGGGCCCATGCAGTGCAATTGCATGGTGAGGGCCCCTGCAGTTCAGCTGCATGGCAATGGCCCATGCATTGTAGCCGCATGGTGAGGGCTCATGTAGCGTAGCCGCATGGTGAGGGCCCATGCAGTGCAGCCACATGGTGCCGGCCCATGCAGTGCAGCCACATGGTGATGGCTCATGCTGTCTAGCTGCATGGTGAGGGCCCATGCAGTCCAGCCACTTGGTGAAGGCCAATGCATTGCAGCTGCACGTTGATGTGCCATGCTGTCTAGCTGCATGGTGATGTCCCATGCAGAGCAGCTGCATGGTGAGGGCCTATGCAGTGCAGCCGCATGGTGAGGGCCCATGCAGTTCAGCTGCATGGTGAAGACCCATGCTTTTCAGCCGCATGGTGATGGCCCATGCTGTGTAGCTGCATGGTGATGGCCTAGGCACTGCAGCTGCATGGTGATGGCCCATGCAGAGCAGCTGCATGGTGAGGGCTCATGCAGTGCGACCACATGGTGACGGACCCTGTAGTTCAGCTGCATGGTGATGGCCCATGCAGTGTAGCTGCATGGTGAGGGCCCATGCAGTGTAGCCGCATGGTGAGGGCCCATGCAGTGCAGCCACATGGTGAGGGCCCATGCATTGCAGCCACATGGTGATGGCCCATGCAGTTTGCCGCATGGTGAGGGCTCATGTAGGTCAGCCACATGGTGAGGGCCTATGTAGTGTAGGTGCATGGTGAAGGCTTATGCATTGCAGCTGCACAGTCAGGGCCCATGCAGAGCAGCTGCATGGTGATAGCCCATGCAGAGCAGCTGTATGGTGAGGGCTCATGCAGTGCAGCCACATGGTGAGGACCTATGCAGTTCTGCCACATGGAGAGGGCCCATGCAGTGCAGCTGCATGTTGAGGGCCCATGCAGTGTAGTCGCATGGAGAAGGTCCTTGCAGTGCTGCCGCATGGTGAGGGCCCATGCAGGCCAGCTACATTGTGATGGCCCATGCAGTTCAGCTGCATGGTGAGGGCCTACACATTGCTGCTGTATGGTGATGGCCCATGCAGTGTAGCCACATATTAAAGGCTCATGTAGTGCAGATGCATGATGAGATCCCCTGTAGTGTAGCTGCATGGTGAGGACCCATGCAGTGCAGCTGCATTGTGATGTTCCATGCAGTGCAGCTGCATGGTGAGGGCCCACGCAGTTCAGCTGCATGGTAATGGCCCATGCAGTGCAGCTGCATTGTGATGGCCCATGCAGTGCAGCTGCATTGTGATGGCCCATGCAGTGCAGCTGCATTGTGATGGCCCATGCAGTGCAGCTGCATGGTGAGGGCCCATGTAGTGTAGCTGCATGGTGAAGGTCCATGCGGTGTAGCTGCATGGTGATGACCCATGTAGTGAAGCTGTATGTTGAAGGCCCATGCAGTGCAGCCGCATGGTGAGGGCCCATGCAGCTCTGCCACATGGTGATGGCCCATGCAGTGTAGGTGCATGGTGAAGGCCTATACATTGCAGCTGCACGGCGATGGACCATGCAGAGCAGCTGCATGGTGATGACCCATGCAGAGCAACTGCATGGTGAGGGCCCATGCAGTGCAATTGCATGGTGAGGGCCCCTGCAGTTCAGCTGCACGGCGATGGCCCATGCAGTGTAGCCGAATGGTGAGGGCTCATGTAGCGTAGCCGCATGGTGAGGGCTCATGCAGTGCAGCCACATGGTGAGGGCCCATGCAGTGCAGCCACATGGTGATGGCTAATGCAGCCTAGCCGTAGCTTTAGAGAAGAGATGGGTGGCGGCAGGGGCGGCGGCTTGACAGATCAAGGCCTGTTGGATACTGCGGCAAGCCACGCTAGGCATGGAAGGGCCCCGACGAGTGAGAACAAAATATGAAAAGTTACACCTCCCCTACAGGCGGGCGAGTTATAGGGTTGTTTGATACAGCAGCAATGTGGATATCGGCAGCTAAGAGGATGCCGATGTGCGATACCGCAGTAATCCGGATGCCGACGTGGGATGCCAGCTAGGCAGTGAGGGCCCCAAGTGCGTGATACCGCAGCGAAGGGGATGCGGGATGGATGCGAGCTAGGCATGGGAGGACCCCATGAGTGTGATTATCAGCTGCATCAGTTTTTCGCCATCGTCCGGCTGCCATTCAGCTTTATTTTAGCAACCTCCAGACTGAGGCCCCGTGCGTGTGATACAGCGGCAGTGTGGATGCCCATGTCATGCAGCAACAACAAGGATGCCAGGTAGGCAAGGAGGGTTGCCAGCTAGGCAAGTAGGGATGACAGCTAGACAATGATGGTTGCCAGCTAGGCAAGGATGGTTGTCAGCTAGGCAAGGAGGGTTGCCAGCTAGCAGGCATGGAGGGATGACAGCTAGACAATGATGGTTGCCAGCTAGGCAAGGATGGTTGCCAGCTCGGCAAGGAGGTTAGGTTGCCAGCAAGGCAAGGAGGGATGACAGCTAGGCAAGGACGGTTGCCACCTAGGCAAGGAGGTTTGCCAGCTAGGCAACGAGGGTTGCCAGCTAGACAAGGAGGGACCCCAGGTGCTTGATTAGCTGCAGCAGCGGCTGAGTATTGTGTTTCGTGGCTCGGCTTCAGTTCAGCTTCATTTCAGCTGCCTCTCTACGGAGGCCCCGTGCGTGCCTAGCCATGCTGCTTGGGCCTGCGCCTGAAAGCCGGTCAAGGTTTTGGCCCCAATCGGGGCTCTGGCAGCCGCGGAGCCGCCTGCCCAAGGCGTATTTCAATTAGGCTGAATAAGACACACTATTCTGCGTAAGAGACACCGAGCAGCAGGGGCTGGGAAGCTGATTTTGTCGTCTGGGAGGGAAACGTTCCTGTTCTTTTAGTTCTTGTAGAGCTGCTCGTTTTCATTATGCAGCCATTGCCATGATGCACCGTTCTCAACATTATGCAGCCATTGCTATGAACAGTGTGGTTGCCAGATCGATTGTCACCCCCTTGTGCACCAAGTCTATGCCCAGGTGGACTTAAAGGGTTGGCGCCATCTTTTGAAGGCTGGGGCTTCTAAAAATCGCCTACAAAATCACGGGGTTCTCAGTTTCATACTTCAGCCACCGCGTGGGGTGACACTGGCGGAGGGCCACTGGGGACCCTGTTTTGACTTTGTCTGTCTTAGTTTGTGTTAGTGCTCGAACCGGTGTGCAGGCACCTGTCTCTTGCAAGGTACTAGTGAGCTTGCGTTTGAATGTGCAGCATAGAAACTTCGATGATAAAAGGGTTTTATAATTCCGTGACTCGTGTATCTATTCATCTGTTACTGGGACCCATATTTATTAAATACCGGTAGCTGGAAACTATTTCTCACAAGGCCTGAATGTCCTTCTGAAGAAGCTAGGCTGCTTGGGTTCCCTGCTTGACGGGTTGGGAGAAATGTGTACTGCAGTGGCTTGCCTGGGAAATCGTCAGAAGGCCTACAATTCTGTAATCTGTCTTTTCTGGCTACACGAATGTCAGCATTGTCTTTGGGGTTTCATGCTTGATAAGGGTACTTGAGGGTGCTTCAGCTACGGTTCAGCTACATTCAGGTCAACAGCCCAGGGGCTTCATACCGGTGCTCAAGTACAGCTGATGGCTGGAGGGACAACCGGTCTTGACCAGAGGGGAAAGGAAGTCCAAAGTAGGTGCCTACATTTTCTTTATATACCCTGAGCAAGGTACTAGCTACGTCCAAGACTGTTTAGCTCAGTCTTTAGCTAAAGCTACTGTCCGGCCCATGGCCGGGCGTGCTCATCGGCTGGGGCTTGCAAACCAGCTTGGATTGGTGTTGCAAACCCACCGGCCGCAGGCTAGTCAATGTCTGGTCTGAATCAGGTCAGTCGTAGCTGACCGACAGCCTTTCAAATTTGTTATCATTTGTTTGCTAGGATCTTACAAGGTGCGAGGCCGGCCGCCCAGCCCTAGAAACCTGGGACGCCAATCCCCCCAAACAGCCCGGGTGCACATCAATAATGGGGCCCTCATTGGCAGCTGAGAAAAGGCAAGCATGGTAGGAACAGGAAAGGCATACAACCAACAAGCACTCACAAGGCCGCAATATCTCATGCGTAAACAGTACGGTTACGGCCTGCAAAAAGAAACTGCTACCCCGCCTCGACACCTTTTGAGCTTAAGCACGCGACCACGAGATATCTTCGCACCCCAAAGCAGCTGCAAACTAACGTCTCCATCAAAACCGAGAAACGGTACCCAACCTGCAGAAGGAGACATGAGCTGACTGGAGCCAGAACATTAGTTGCCACTAAGATGGCAATAGGCCGAGGAAGCCCAAGGGCATGACCCCCCACCCACAAAGACTCACAAACTTGCAGCCATGCATACGGCAAGGCCCAAACTAAACTGAGGCCCTCACAACACGAATGGAAGCCAAAACGACAATCAGGACAGGCACAACCGAAACCAAGGACTTAGTCACACAGGGGGCGAGAAGGGGTGTAGCGACACGATGCGCAGAAAATCTGGCACTACCGGCACCGACTACCGGTAGACATTTCCGCTGAAGGCTGGCGTCTCATTTTTTGCATCGCATCTATTGATTCTCCTTGGTACGGCATCTTCAACGGCTCAGTTAATTCACTCGCATTTGCGAGAGGACGCCATCGAACCTTCGCCTTCAATCAGAGGGCTTCAATTGTGTATTTTTTCTTGAACTCCCACTGTACCTCGGGTGCGCACTGTCTGGCCTTTTCGAAAAGGCTGCTGAATGCATACGCAGACGCTGTAACAGCCTAGCTACCAGCATCATGTCTGCTTCTGAAGAATCTTTCAGCTTCAAAGAACTGATCGGCGAGACCTGCTATACGAAGGACGCCACCGGCGAGGCACGGGAGACCAATCTGTCAATTTTGGATGGGAAGTACGTGGGTGAGTTGCGCCGCACGAGCAATCAAAATCAGCCGCTGCATGATTGGCACCCCTCATTGCAGGGCGCCTGGGCATTTGAATAACTTTGAAGCTGTTTCCCTCCCTTGCCATACTTCTCCCCCATGCTGTAATGTTTTCTATTTGTGCCGGATAGTCCACCATGCAGAGACTCCACGACACAACCCCTCCTAATACATCAATCAAACACTACGAAGCCCCCCCCCTTTCTCACCTGCCCTCCTCCATGATGTAAATGCACATATTTCTGAAGGCCCGACAGCACGCCATGCAGTGACTTCACACCCCACCTCATACAAGTGTAAAAAGCCATGAAGGCTGGTGGCAAGCCCTCTGACCCCCCTCCACTGCGTTCCCTCTGCCCCCATTCTGCTAAGGCATCTACTTCTGGAGGCCTGACAGCACGCCATGCAGAGACTCCGTGATACAACCCCTCATCACAAGGCAATCAGAGACTTTCCAATCCCTTGCATACCTACCCTCTCCGCCATTTTGATAAGGTATCTACTTCTGGAGGCCCGACAGCCCGCCATGCAGAGCCTTAACGCCCCACCTCATCGAAGTGTACGAAGCCATCAAGGCTGGCGGCAAGCCCTCTGACCCCCCTCCATTGCCTGGCCTCTGCCCCATGCTATAAAGGTATCTACTTCTGGAGGCCTGACAGCCCGCCATGCAGAGACTTCACGCCCCACCTCATCAAAGTGTACGAAGCCACGAAGGCCGACGGCAAGCCCTTTGAGATCCTCTTCCTGATCAGCGATAAGCGAATGTTCTCCGAATTCAGCGCCACAATGCCTTGGGCAGGCATCTTGTGCTCCGGACCCAAGCGATCGGCGCTGACCAAGAATTTCGGCATTGCTTCAGTGTGAGCCATTGTCACGGTTGTATAGAGCTCCTCCTGCCAACATGCCTGTCTCTGCCATGCCAGCACGCTGCCCAGCAAATCGGCCTGCCCGCCATGCACTGGCCATGCATACTGGCCATGCATACTGGCCATGCGTACTGGCCAAGCATGTCGGCCAAACAAACTGGCCATGCATGCCGGCCATGCACACGGACAGGCCGGGACACTCACACAAAACTGGCCCACCATGCCTCTCAAGCTTGCAGCAATTCAAGTACTCTTCAGTTTATTTGGGTCTAGCTACGACTTTTGAGAGGCCTAAGGGTAGCCAACACTAGGCAATGGGGACCAGACATTGACCGGCCTGAGGCTGGTGGCTTAAACGACAGGGCGTAATGCACCCGAGCCACCCAGCCTTAGGCTGTGATGAGGCTGAAATATAGCTGAAATGTAGATGGCGGACGTTTAAATAACATTGTTCCTCGTGGCCTCATATTCCCCGGGACATTCTGGGGCCGGCCTAGGACGGGCCAACACATACGGTAGACTTTCCAAGTGTTAACGAAAAATAAGCGGGCGACAGATATACCGTAAAACGGGTTTGACTACGCGTTTCATTTTCTGTGGAGGTGCACGGAGTGGTGCGCGACAGCATAATAATTATGGTAACAACTATTCAGGGGGGTGGGCGGAGTACGTATTCCGGCACAAAACAACAATTTCCAGCTGCGCGTTTGCCGAGTAGGGTACATTTTGCCTGCACAACAAATTTAGTACATTAGTTCTCAACTGGGGTACGCGGACCCTATCCCGTTTACGGTAATTAAAGAAAATGCTTCCCGGGGAGGCAAAAGATAGCTGGCTGTGTTAGGCCCTAAATCCTCAAGCCTGTGCACAAGGGCTGTTTCAATCGCACGCCCGCAGCAGTTTTTGAAATATTTAATTGCTTAATCAATAAATATTGCGCAGCTGGAAGGAAGGACAGGTCCGCGCAACGCTTTTAGTCAGTCGTAAATCAGCTCTGCGCAGCACTTACAGCCAAGACGTACAGTCAACTCAGTCAATCACCTAGTTTGATGCCTGAAAGAACAGTACACGGTCAAGTATCAATAACCGGATGTCGAAGCAATCAGTCACTTTTGATAGTTGGTACCAGAAACTACTCCGTGCACCCCCCAAAATAGTTGTTTTGGCCCGTGACTGAACGGCCGTGCTCCCCTGATGTTCATTTTTGTTATATCATGCATCAACTGCGCGCTCCCTCAAAAAACAATTAATTAACAGGAAAGTCAAACAGCCCCTGATCAGTGCCTCACAGATCCTGCAGTTTTCTGTCTCACCGGGGCGCGTTGGCGTGTTGTTGTTTTCCTTATTTTCAGCCTCTGTGGGAATTCCCTGGCGGCATTTTCTTAATTTATGTATTTCCCCTTCAGGCCTGCAATGATGATCATCAGCCCGGAACGCAAGGTCGTGGCACGCAACGCGCGACTGGCCATTCTTGAGAGGCCTGCTGAGTTCCCCTGGGCGGGCGCGAAGGATGAGGATGTCATGCGGTAAGTAATGCTGAACAATGGTCAGCTGGATAGGTGTGTACCAAGGGTGTGGACCCAGGGTGTGGACCCAGGGTTGTGGACAAGGAGTGTGGACAAGGGGTGTGGACAAGGGATGTGGAGAAGGAGTGTGGACCCAGGGTGTGGACCCAGGGTTGTGGACAAGGAGTGTGGACTGGGGGTGTGGACAAGGGATGTGGACAAGGAGTGTGGACAAGGGGTGTGTACAAGGGATGTGGACAAGGAGTGTGGACAAGGGGTGTGGACAAGGGGTTTGGGCAAGGGTATGGACAAGGGGTATGGACAAGGGGTGTGCACTAGGAGTGTGGACAAAAGGTGTGGGCCAGGGGTATGGACAAGGGGTGTGGACAAAATGTGTGGGCCAGGGGTATGGACAGGGAGTGTGAACAAGGGGTGTGGACAAGGGATGTGGACAAGTAGTGTGGGCAAGGGGTGTGGACAAGGGGTTTGGGCAAGGGTATAGACCAGGGGTATGGGCAAGGGGTGTGCACAAGGAGTGTGGACACAAGGTGTGGGCCAGGGGTATGGACAAGGGGTGTGGACCGTGCACCCAGGCTCCGAGTGTCTGCTGCTGAGGACCCCTGGGAGGGCGCTGTTACAAACTGCCATCCCATAGGCTGTGATCGTACTACTCCGACATAGATCTAGATCTGTGCGAGATACACGTTAAGGTACTTATCCCCGTTTGTAGACGCTACAGGCGCACATGACGAAGAGGGTTTGCTGGAGTGTGGAATGTGTCTGGTGCACAATTAATCATTGAATGTGTACTGGCTAAGCGACTTGCGGGCGTGCAAAACGGCTGGAATGACCTCTGTCATCGAGGACCTTGGTATTTATGGCAATATTGACATCTGTACTTGTGCAGTGATGCTGTCAGTACGGTGTGCTGTACCGCGGCAGCATAGTAGCCGTGGAAAGAGTAAGAAATCCTCTGGCAGCCACTTTAAAATGTTTGCTCCCCTCTTTTTCTTTTCCCTGTCCCCAGATTCACAGGGGGCGTAAAATGTGTAAATACGTTATTTTCTTGAAACCAGGAAAATTTGACTTCGGACTTGTGCAGTGATGCTGTCAGAATGGACACACTGTACCGTGACATAGAAGCTGCCGAGGAAAGAGTAATATATCCTCTGGCAGCCACTTGGCTCTCCCCTGTTCCTTTTCCCCTCCCCTCAGTGACACCAAGGTCCTCAACTGGGTCATTTGATGCTGTAGTGCTGTACCGCAACAGCAACGCTGCCGAGGACTGTAATAAACAGTCCTCTGGCAGCCACTTTGAAATCTTGGCCCTCCCATGTTTTCTCCTCTTTTCTCTCAGTGACACCAAGGTCCTCACTTGGGTCATTTGTGATGGACCTTGATCTTGCCCCAGGAGTTTGCTAAGTTGCCGAGGACAGAATAATAAATTATCCTCTCGCAGCCACATTGAAATCTCGGCTGACCCGTCTTTCTCTCTCTCTCTCTCTCTTTTTTTCCTCAGTGAAACCAAGGTCCTCAATTGGGTCATCTTGATGCTCTTCGTCGTAGTCATCATGTCCATTTGGTTTGGCCACGTGTACTTCAGCGACATTCACCAGGAGACAGAGGTGGGTCGGCTGAGCGAGGGCTGAAGCTAAGAAAGAAAGAAATAAACAACGCCTCGCAGGTGTGTGAGGGTTAAGGAAACAACGCGGCATGGAATGAGGCCTCGTCTGCGCCGTTACCATGGTCGAACCTAAACCCTACACCCTAAGCCCTGCATGGTGGGTTACTGGGTTGGCCACGTGTACTTCAGCGACATTGACCAGGAGACAGAGGTGGGTGGGCTATGTGGGGGGTGATCGTAAACCCTTAGCCCTACATGGTGGGTGGGCTACACTGGGGGTTGAAGCTCAACCCTGAACCCTACAGGACATGCAGGAGGAAGCGCATATACCTAAGTGCATATACCTAAGTTTTAAAAACTGAACCCTAAAAGGCGCGCACAGGAAGTCCTAGCTGGGTTTGTGTTTGTCCTTAGAACCCTAACCCAGTGTTACAAGCACCGAGTATGCCAGCTGGTTTAGGGTTTAGGGCTTTGCAGAGCTTCTGCCGCCTTGAGCTTCTAACCTGCCTGCAGGTGCTGTCAATTTCATATTTTTGCATTAAATAAGAATGGTGAGATGGATAATACGGGAACGTTATATGTCTAAGATGTGCACAGTTTGGAAATGTGTGAGAGAAGAATTGGGGATGGTGGCCGACCCGATTCAAGCCGGTGACGTCGACAACGACGAGTTCTGTTCGCTTGCTTGAGAGGCCGCTCATAAATGCACGTAATGGATCTTGCACTGGAGCATTCCATACTTGGGTTGCACTGAACCTTGGAGTGTGCGCCGTAGTCCCTTTGGGGGGTGGCCCCTTTTGGCCACCACTCTTGTCGATTGGGGAGGAATTCTTGACTGGCCTACGGCCGGTGGCTCGGGCAGCAGGCACCCTGCTGCATTATAAGGCCCCCAAAACTGTAGTTTGTGATTTAACTGCATTGTAGCTAGATTGTAGCTGAAGCACTTACAAATTAACAGTCAAATTTGGGTCACTGCCACTTACATGTAGATGCGGCCTTTCAATGGCAGGCGGTGCTCTTCGAAATTGAGAGGTGACTGTCGCTGCATTTGAGTGTGCGCCGTTCTCCCTTCTGGTGGCCACCCCTTTTGGCCACCAGTCTGGTTGATGGGGGGAAACCTTCACTGGCCAACGTCCGGTGGCTCTGCCATGCTGCACTTCATAAGTGCTGACGAGGGTACCTGCGCCATGCGTTGCTTGCCCTTGACTTGACAATCATAAGAGAAACCAATGTGAGGAAGTGGCTTCTTTTTCTTTGCCTCATGGTAACGGCGTGCTATGGCCCCAAGCTGCGCTGTTTCCTTAACTCCACGCCCTGGTAGAGCGAAGCTTTCTTTCTTTCTTGACAAGAGGCGCTGAGGCTAAACGCAAATCATGCGCCACGCGTTTTGCTTGCTACAAACCTGAGGGGCTTAAACCAGAGAACCTCTGGCATCAGCAACTCCATTTTATTTATCTTAATCTGGAGGCGCAAAATCTACTTTGTTTCCTTTCCCTCTGAAAGGAGGTCCCGAGGTTTACAAAAAAAAACTCTATTGCATGCCCTAATTGAAGTGAGGCACGAAATCTGTCACGTGTTTTACTAGTCTACTTTCCCTTGACTTGACAGGAGCTGATGATGCCTACTAGGTCAATAACCCATGTGTCTTGTTCGCCCGTTACCGCGCCGTGTGTTCTGCTTGTCCTGGTGTTTGCAGGATTACATGACTCGCAAGGCGGCCAACGCTGCGAGCAGCATGGGATCAGGGAGAGACGGCGCACAAGCGGACGTGCCTTTGGCGCAGGGATTTGGAGATGGGGAGCTATAGAGCAGATAATATGGCTCTTTGAGGCAGGCCCGGAAAATTGTACCGGTAGCGGAAATCTACCTTCAATTTGTGGGTGCCTCAGTTACAATTTAGCTATAGGGTACGCTGCTAGCAGCATGGGATGCGGGGGAGATGACGCGCAAACAGACGTCCCTTTCCCGCAGGGATTTGAAGATGGAGAGCCATAGAGCAGATATTATCTGCCTCCTTTGAGGCGTGCCCAAGAAATGTGTAGTGGAGCCTACCTATATTTGTGGGTGCCTCAGCTACAATCCAGCTACAGCCGGCTGCCTCAGCTACAACATGGCGTATGGCATGGGGGCCTAAATGAGGAGCCTTGCTGCATGGGCCACCAGCTGTGGGCCGGTCCAGACTGGTTCCCCATTAGCCCATTAGTGGCCTAGCCTCGACCAGGCTCCCTTTACCCATCAAGGCCTCCCTTGACCCAGGGGCTACCTATTTGGGAGGGGGGGGTAATCAGGATTTCCACCTGTCCATCCAGGAGGCGGGTACCTGAGCCCTGAGGAGAAAAATTGTGCATTTCATGTCATGGAAGTAGTCAGTGGAAATATCAAAATCATGAAGTTCATGATGTGGAAGCCTTTGGAATCGGACCCATCGCCATTCAAATAGTTGTTTGTATAGGGTTCAAGGGTCACACTTTTCACACTTCAAACGGCTATCCACTGATAAGGTACCTCCTGGCAGCATAAACCTGGCTATCTTCGGACACAATTTCTTTATAATGCCAGTCAAATACCGACATTTATAATCCCAAGCAACATGCACAGCCCTTGGACAATCACCCACCAGCTCCTCTTCGACACACTCCAGCTCCACCTTCCCACCAGCTCCTCTATCACACACTCTAGCTCCACCTACCTAGTACCCACCAGCTCCTCCACATTGCAGCCCCCCTACCTTTCCACCAGTTCCTCCACACTTCGCAATTAGTTTGTGCCATATGTGCCCGTAATCCTCATGATTCCTGCATGTTCAGCTAGAGCAGCTTGGAGGTTGGTGCGTGGGCATCCTGAAGTGCCAAGTTTGTTCGTGAAGTATGTATGCGGAACGTGCAAAAGGGGTCAGGACCAGTACTGGACAGTGTCTGTTTCAGTGATTACCAGACCAATATCAGCTACAGTTCAGCTACATTGTTTGTGGTCTTTGGCCACAAGCCACTGGCTTGGCCAGCCCTGCTGCTTGGGCCTCTGGCCGGAGGCCGGTCCAGGTTTGGTGTAAATCAGCCCAGGGGTGGCCACAGCGCGGCCCATCCATCAAAGGTGGTTCGGTACCCACACAAGAAAACTGGTGCTGGATTACGGTTAATGGTAACGGCGCGGATGTGGCTACGGCCCCAAGCTGCGTTGTTTCCTTAACCCCCAATAGGACGAAGTTTTCTTTTTTTTCTGGGTTACCATTGGAGTACTTCTTTACTTTCATCATCAATCTATCTGAGGGAGGGATTACTTTACACAGCGGTATTTTATCATATCTGGGGTGTTGGTAAAACATAGCACGGTTATAAATTAGATTTACTGGTTTAATTAGATTTACTGGTTTAATTAGATTTACTGGTTTAATTAGATTTACTGGTTTAATTACAGATTTTCATGATTTATGGGGCATCATATCTCAGGCACACTGGACGTGCGGAACCTTTGCCCTCAATATGCATGCCTGGCACTGCTCCTGGTAGCAATCCCATTAATGATCCAAACATTACACTCATGGCAATATAAATAAGTTATAGTCTAACATGACAGAAATCCGAAAACAAGGCACTATGTGCGGTGCGTGGTGTCCATGTCTTGTTGTGAGTGCATTGTTTTGAAATATAAAATGGCTATTTGGGAAGGCTCACCTTCATTGCAAGACTGATCGTGAAATGATTCATCCTTGCCCCATTCAACAGGCGAGCATGATCTGGCTAATGATCCTATTATTACCAGTAGTAATCCCATGCAAAACATGTATCCATCTGATACTGGCATCAATTATCATATTGCCTTATGATAGTTCCCTCTGTGGATTGATAGGGACCTTGTATGTACTAATGACAATGATCTCTACTCTCCCCCTATCTAGATCACCGGGTTCCATGGGCCTCCTATCCCCTCACATAGGAGGGTGGCATGGCTGCGTGCATGCACCATGGTCCTGGCTGTGCATGGTAGCCCGAATTGAGCTTATTCATTCTCTACCGATCAACCCTCGCCACGCGGCGGAGCATTCAGCAGGGCCGAGCGGGTAAGTATGCACCGTTCTTAACGTATGACACTGAGATTGTCTCAGGGACTTGAGATCTTGGTTGCACTCCGGCCACTATTCTTAAGCAAGTGAGAAAACAACTTCACGGTATTTTACATGTATGCCGCTGTCTGTGAGCGCAGCACATTATTCTTGGATCCATCCCATTATTTGATCAAGTGAGACCAACCTTGCTCCATTAGCTGAATGGAAACTCAGCCCATCCTTCCCATGGGACTGGGCAGCCAGACATTGGGATGTCTGGCAGCAGCCAGTGATGCACATACATTGCATCCGATTTACTCATTATACCAGTATTGTAATGGGTTTCATTCACATGATGCCGCCATGCACCTTGAAGTCAAGATACATGACATCATGTAGCATGGTAGCTAAAAGATACGCTTGATCGCTGGTTAACCACCGCATGCAGGCAAAGATTGCAACCGCGATTGTTGTCAAAAAGGAAGGTTCCGACTGAGTCATGGCAGGATGATGGCAAACTGGACAACTAATCAGGCTTTACGGACTCAGTCCCCATCCAACTAAACCCTGACGTACGCCCCTTCTGTGAAGACGACACAAGTACCCAAGCAAGCACACCTGGTCACAAATACCATTCAAGACTAATAATACATTACATATTATTTGTCTGTTTCGTATTTGTAAAAACTGTGCCAATCAAGGTCGACTTTTGAGGTCAACCATGATGATCACTGGCATGACGACCCCACAACAGATCCTTTCTGTAGCATCCCATCTCATTAGCATCCTTATCTGGATCTTCACAATTATCGTTAAGCTCGTTCAGCAGACTACGGTGAGGCATGCTGTTTTCAATCCGGTAGGGCCGCGCCCCATCCATCTAGCTATCACTCGCTCGCAACTAAGATCGTGGCCCAGCCAAAGGCATGCCAACGCATTTACTGTGCTAATTTGTTTCGTGCTTGACCCATCCGCTGTTTCTGCAGTCGGTTGTCATCACTGACAATGAGAGGGTCAACGAATCACCCGCCCCGTCCAGCGTTGGAAGCTCTCCAACAGAGGTAAGCAGGACTGGATACATGATTTCATTTGCGGAGCCACCTCAATATATCGTACAGTTAGCTGCGGGCTGCTTGAAATTGGTTGACTACCCCGTACCCTTTAAACGTTTTAGTGCTTGGTACACTGTACATGGCATGATTTGTTCCGACTGAACTAAATTGCGTCTTTGTGGGCGTGTGCGATCAATTGCATACCGGTAGTATCATGGAGTGCTTATGCATGACGCCAAGGTTGCATCGTCCTGTCAGAATTTCTTGGGTTGATTGAATGCAGCGTATCGATCATCATCATCAACGTCCCTGCGTGTGAATGATGCAGTAGATAGACAGCATACCATCGATCAGGGTCAGTCGGCCACGGCGGAGGCAGGTCCCCCCGTCGTCTACAGGATGTCTCGGAGATCCCTGCCCTCATCATGCAGTGGGGGCAGGAATCCCCGAGGCCTCCGCCGTGGCCGATTCACCGATCCTGGGGCGAAGATCTCCATGTGCGTCAGTCCAGCCAATAACCTAGTCCTATACCGAATATAAACACCGCGTGCGCGGGCAGACTGATACAGAACCATGCATGGGATGACCGATTGAGGCGCTGCTACTAGCTTCATTAGTTCATTCCTGTCATGCCGGCATTTGTATCAGCCTGCTGCCCGCGCGCGCGTACGCAGCGTTTATATGACGGTATGACGACTGAATGAGCGAGTGAAGCTTGCATACATTTACCGGCACCTACCTGCCCCTGCATGCGGTCGCCTCGCTGGTCGCTTCATTCACTGTCATTCACTCGCTCCGCATACATTCGTTGCCTGGAACATGTACCATCATTTGCTCGCAGGTTGAAGACGATTTTCTCATCAGCGGCAATGGGAAGATTCGAAACATCAACGTCCAGAGCCTTAACACTTCAAGCCAATGTTCGGGCGACGACGTAGACGAAGAGCGGACATCATCGTAAGCCAAAGCCTAGTACTAGCCTATCTGGATCATGATGCACTCACCCGCCTCACCTACCCTGAACCCACCTACCTGGCTGGCCTGTATGTACCAGAGGTCTGTCAGCTACAGTTCTGAACTGTAGCTGGCAGACCTCCGGTACAGGGTAGGCCAGGTGATGGGTTCAGAGAACCTTGCTTAGGGTATATATCTGAACTTGTGTAGGTGGCAAGCGACACAAGCTGGGCTGTGCATTGAGCACAGTGAGGGCGTACTTAGTGTTCTGATGCATGCTCGCATGACTGGATTTACGTTCATGTCACAAATGGAGTGGTACTAACGGTGTGGACGCGGCGGCCTAGGCCCATGCCGCGCTGTTTCCTTAACCCTCACGCCGGCCCCTGCGGGGCACAATCTTATTTCTTTCTTTCATGTCACAGTTCCTGTCCCCTGCCTCCATCCCCCTGAATGTTGTCCCTCCTGCGGCCCAGGTCTGGTGTTAGATCTGTCGGCGGCCATAGTAGCATCATCATCGGCTGCTGGAGCCAAGCAACGGCCAGCCTGGAGGACTCAACGTGCCTCTCCTCAGCTACCTCAGCGGAGGAGTTTGAGGCGGAGCCAAGGCCGTCAAGGCATGAGCAGCTGCTCACACTCCAGCGTGACGGTGCCTACGTGGAGGCAAAACACAGCGAGGTGCTCCTCAAGGCTCAACGGCGCACAACGGACGCTGTCACGCTGGACCTTCAACAGGTTAAGAGCGAGTGTAGGACGCTGGTGATGGAACTGGAGGCTCAACAGCGCAGGACGGACGCTGTCACGCTGGACCTTCAACAGGTTAAGAGCGAGTGCGAAACGCTGGCGATAGCATTCGCGGCTCAATGGCGCACGACAGGCGCTGTCAGGCTGGGCTTTCAGAAGGCCAAGAGCGAGTGCACGACCCTATTGATGGCACTGGAGACTCAACGGCACACGTCAGACGCTGCCGTGTTGGAACTTCAGAAGGCGAAGGCTGTACTGGAGGCCAAGGAGCAGAGCCAGGTCAGGATTCCTCAAGCAGCGCCGCTATGGCCCATGCCCCTGCCTGTCCCCTCATAATTATTAGCTGCCCCACCTGCTGGTCAGTGAGATCTAGACGTTACTCAAGCAGCGCCGCCATGGCCTCTGCCCCTGTCCTCTAGTAAGTAGCTGCCCCACCTGCTAGTCAGTGAGCTCTAGGCGTTCCTCTAGGAGAGCCGCTATGGCGGCTGTCCTCTGCACTACTTGAAAAGGCCCACATAGTTGACGATGGGGTATGGTTCTACAGTACAGGATTTTTCACTTTATAATGACTTGAAAGTTGAAACAGCTCCAGCTGCAACTATTCCCACTTTTATGTTTCAACACCCGTACCATCCCACTCGTATGACCCCACCATGCTTTCCTTTTCAGCTGTGCCCTGCTTTTTGTTACAGGCTAAAGCCCTGGCAGCGGCTGGGCAAGGTCAAGCGGCGGCTGAGACCAAGCTGCATAGGACAACGGCCATAACGGCGCTGCTGGAGGAATACGTGGAGCTCGCTGACCAGCAGGTGGGGCAGCTGAAGTACTTACCAAGGCTGACTAAACGATAGGGTACGTTTCTACAGGACATAAAGGATTTGTTACTGTATAATTACTTGAAAGTTCAAACTGCTGCAGCTGCACTTTTTTCCACTTTCAAGTTTCAACAGCCGCACTGTCCCTCTTGTATGTGCACCTACCCAGGTTGCCTCATCGACAGAGTACTGCATACATGCCGTACCCTGTTGATGAGGCAAACTGGGATTAGAAGTACCTCTAAGCGTCTGCTATCCCCGGGGTGATGACGTGACGGGAGCCTGTGTTGTTAATTGCAATCAAGAGGTTATACGGAGATTCCTTAATTTCACGACATAATGGAAACTTCCTAGTCCTTTCCATTTTTTGTGTGCTCTACCCAGTCCTACACTGTACCGTCTGCACTGTACTGCACTGCACTATACTGTACTGCACTGTACCGTACTGTATGTATGTACTGTGACACTGCACGGTACCGTATGCCCATCCTGCACTGTACTGCACTGCACCATGCGTATGCCTGCACATCACAGATATTTTGTGACACGAAACCTTTTTTGCTCGCTACCGCAGGTGAAGACCCTGATCGCGGACAGGGACGAGATGGTGGAGCAGGCTGCCCTGAGGAACGAGGAGTGTGCCAGGCTGGGCCTTCAAAAGGCCAAGAGCGAGTGCACGACGCTCTTGATGGCACTGGAGGCTCAACGGCACACGGCAGACGCTGCCTTGTTGGACCTTCTGAAGGCGAAGGCTGTACTGGAGGCCAAGGAGCAGAACCAGGTCAGGATTCCTCAGGCAGCGCCGCTATGGCCCCTGTCCTCTAATAAGTTGCTGCCCCACCTGCTGCTAGTGAGTGAGCTCTAGGCGTTCCTCCAGGAGCGCCGCTATGGCCCCTGTCCTCTAATAAGTAGCTGCCTCACCTGCTTGTCAGTGAGCTGTAGGCGTGTTCCTCAAGCAGCGCCGCTATGGCCCCTGTCCTCTAATAAGTAGCTGCCTCACCTGCTGGTCAGTGAGCTGTAGGCGTGTTCCTCATGCAGCGCCGATATGGCCCCTGTCCTCTAATAAGTAGCTGCCTCACCTGCTGGTCAGTGAGCTGTAGGCGTGTTCCTCATGCAGCGCCGCTGTGGCCTCTGTCCTCAAATAAGTAGCTGCCTCACCTGCTTGTCAGTGAGCTATAGGCGTGCTCCTCAAGCAGCGCCGCTATGGCCCCTGTCCTCTAATAAGTAGCTGCCTCACCTGCTGGTCAGTGAGCTATAGGCGTGTTCCTCATGCAGCGCCGATATGGCCCCTGTCCTCTAATAAGTAGCTGCCTCACCTGCTTGTCAGTGAGCTATAGGCGTGTTCCTCATGCAGCGCTGATATGGCCTCAGTCCTCTAATAAGTAGCTGCCTCACCTGCTTGTCAGTGAGCTATAGGCGTGTTCCTCATGCAGCGCTGATATGGCCTCAGTCCTCTAATAAGTAGCTGCCTCACCTGCTGGTCAGTGAGCTATAGGCGTGCTCCTCAAGCAGCGCCGATATGGCCCCTGTCCTCTAATAAGTAGCTGCCTCACCTGCTGGTCAGTGAGCTGTAGGCGTGTTCCTCATGCAGCGCCGCTATGGCCTCAGTCCTCTAGTAAGTAGCTGCCTCACCTGCTTGTCAGTGAGCTATAGGCGTTTTTCTCCAGGAGCGCCGCTATGGCCGCTATCCTCTGCACTATTTGTCAAGGCCCACTTAACAATAGGTAGATAGGGTATGGTTCTACAGTACAGGATTTGTTTCTGTATAATGACTTGAAAATTAAAACAGCTCTGGCTGCAACTTTCCCCACTTTTAAGTTTCATTAAGTTTCAACAGCCATCCCACTCGTATGACCACACCATGCTTTCCTTACCCTGTGCCCAGCACATTTTACAGGCTAAAGCCCTGGCAGCGGCTGAGCAAGGTCGAGCGGCGGCTGAGACCAAGCTGCAGAGGACAGCGGCCATAACGGCACTGCTGGAGGAGGGTTACGAGCTCGCTGACCAGCAGGTGGGGCAGATCAAGGACTGACCAAGGCCATCTAATTAATCTAAGTAAATGATCGGATATGGTGCCACAGGACAAGATTTGTTCACTTATAAGATAATCACTTGAAAGTTGAAACAGCTGCAGATGCAGCTGTTTGACTGTTTCCACAATTCCACTTTCAAGTTACTTCTGTCCCTCTTGTATGTGTACCTACACAGATTGCCTCATAGACAGGGTATGGGAATACCCTGTTGTACGTACTGCATACACGTCGTACCCTGTCGATGAGGCAATCTAGGATTAGAAGTACCTCTAAGCGTCTGCTATCCCCGGGGTGATGACGTGACGGGAGCCTGTGTTGTCAATTGCAATCAAGAGGTTATAGGGAGATTTCTTAATTTCACGACCTAATGGAAGCTTCCTAGTCCTTGCCATGTTTTATGTGCTCTACCCAGTCCTGCACTGTACTGTCCTGCACTGTACTGTATTGTACCGTATGCATGTACTGAACTGCACTATACTGTACTGCACTGTACCGTACTGTATGCATGTACTGCACTGCACTGTACAGTGTGTCTGTACAGCACTGTACTGCAACGTACTGTACTGCAATGTACAGTATGCCCGTTCTGCACTGTCCTGCACTGCACGGTATGCCTGCACATCACAGACATTGTGTAACACAAAACCTACCTTGCTTTCTTCCGCAGGTGAAGACCCTGATCGAGGACAGGAACGAGATGGTGGAGCAGGCTGCCCTGAGGAACGAGCAGTCTCGTGCTCGCCTTACAAGGGCTCAGGCCCAGGCGACCGCCTCTGCAAAGATGGTGGATCAGAGGTACGCGGAGATGGCAGCTATCGTAGCCGGCCACAAGTCTGACATGGAGGAGAAGACGGCCGAAGCGGTTGCGCTGCGGGAGCAGATGGTCCTGGCCTGCAGTCGCGAGGAGGGTCAGCGGCAGCAGATCGAGGAGAAGACAGCCGAAGCAGTTGCGCAGCAGGAGCAGATTGTCCTGGCCTGCAGCCGCGAGGCGGGTCAGCGGCAGCAGGTGGAGGAGATGACGGTCGAAGCGGTTGCGCTGCAGAAGCAGATTGTCCTGGCTTGCAGCCGTGAGGCGGTTCAGCGACAGCAGGTGGAGGAGAAGACGGCCGAAGCGGTTGCGCTGCGAGAGCAGGTTGTTCTGGCCTGCAGCCGTGAGGCGGTTCAGCGGCAGCAGGTGGCGGAGCTGAAGAGCCAGCTGGAGCGTCAGATGCAAGAGACGGATGTCAAGTCCCGTGCCATTGAAGCGGGCATGGAGGGGCTGTGCGCTGCATTGGTCAAGTCTCAGGAGGTCGCCGCCGACCTGACAAAGAAGCTCGGTGAGGAAGGCGCTGCCAAGCAGCAGCTGGAGGCGCAGCTGGCGAAGGCGCATAGACACGCCGCTGCACGGGAGCGGCTGTATGACGTCACATTTGCTGACCAGCGCCTGACAACCAAACGCTTTGCGGACATGCGTCGAGTCGAGATGGCGCTCGTGCGGGATAAGTGCCTGCTGTCAAATGAGCTGAAGGCTGTCAGCGTTGAGGCAGCAAGACTGCGGATGTTGTATCCCATGGCATGCGGCCGGGAGGAGGATCTGTACAAGGTGGTGGATGGGCTCAAGGGTCAGCTGGCGCAGCAAACGTTGGAGACGGACGCCAAGATCACGACCATTCAAACGGCAACGAGGACGCTGTTCACCGACTGGATGCGATTGAAGGAGCACACCCACCAGCTGTCTGTGGAGCTGCTGAAATCAGAGAACCTTCAGCAGGCGGCTCTGAAGCAGTCCCTGGCCTGCGAGCTGGTAGATGGAGAGTGATGAGACGGCGCAGCTAGCCTTCTAGTATTCAGCTGGCAGACTGAGGAGCATGCAATGATGTCTGTATTTTGGCTCAGTGATCAGATTGAGTTTTGATGAGTTTAAGCTTAAACCAACAGAGCGTCATCATTCGAACTCATGAACGCCTTGCATTAATGTATAAATCATTATGTGATGAAAGACACAAAAAGTGATTGTTCCTGATTTTCACAATGCTGTTAATAAGCGGCATTGCTATTGGCCTTGTCCAGTCATTTCTGCAGCGAGTTGATTTGGTCGGTTGATTGCTCAGGACAGTGCTATTTCGGAGTTGAGTTGGTGGCAATCTTTGTATTTTTAGGTGGTAGCGGGGCTGGCAGTGTTCGTAGAAGTCATCCAGCATACCAGTAGTCAGGCATGCACAATTGCACCTGACCTGCTGGTTTCAAATTGCAATTTGATGTTGTCTGATTTGTGTCTCCTCTCGTACCTTATATTAGATGCTGCTGTTGATCGGCTAAGGTGATGACATTTGCCGCCCCCACTTCTGGGGGGATCCTGGTAGTGTGGCATGCTTTGACAATCTAGAGAGGTGCCAAAGGAGGTGGGGAAGCAGTTTTTTCGATATTGATATTTGTACGGTTGGGTTATTGTGGCCGTTTGCATGCCTGCTCTTTGGTTGTATGGCTACCTGTTCATGTTCACCTTTTCACAGCTGCCGACGAGGGCCACATGTGCACCCAGGCTGTTTTTGTGTGCTTGCGTCTCAGGTTTTCAGGGCAGGGTGGCCAGCCTCATACTTTGTTAACTACGGATTAGTTTCCCCTCTTTACTTTGGTTCCTTTCCTTTTCCCCCAACGGGACAGTTGGGGGCCCATGAGACCGAGCCTTTACGAGCAGGGCCCAGAGGTGTAATGTCAATGACATACCCAGTATAAAAACGATAGGAGAAGGATGCAAAAATGGCTCGAAAAGGGACCAATTGCAGCAAATCAACCATGCGTACCCCACATTTTTACTCCACAGCTGACCCACTTTTTTCTTCTGTGGTCCACTTCGATATCCCTCTACACACAACATAAGGTCCACCATTCAAGGTTTGGTCCCCATAGGCCGAACGGCCTAACAAAGGCGGCATGCTGTATACAAAAATGGAATCCTTCCCCTCCCCCCCCCCTTACTCACATTCCTATTGAAAGAAGGAAGGGGTTTCCATTATGCTGCCAGGGCTTGCCCTACCAAAACTGGGCAAGCCCTGGCAGCATAATGGGCATGCCCTTACAGCATATGGGATAATGGGCATGCCCTGGCAGCGTATGAGCGTACATTGGCAGCATATAGGCAATGGGCATGCCATCGCCAGTATTTATTTAATTAAACGCGATACCAGCTTTGGCAGCCCCTGGGCAGCCATCACTGGGCTGATGGGGATCAAATATGGATCTCAGTGTTGTTTCACACCTTGTCGGTAATAAGGTTTCTTTAATTGCTAAATCTGAAGAGAGCTGGCTGAACTTCCATGTAAAAAAAGGCTGGACTGCCACATGGCCCAAGCAGCAGGCATACTGCACCCGGACCCCATGCCTGCATACGATTCTGTAGCTGAATTGTAGCAGAAGCACTCTTTAACACATAGCGGGATAGCGCCTCACCTGGAGGCAGGCCACCACAGAGGCCCCTAAGAACACGTGATCGGATACCCAGGCAACACCCCTGGCTCCGGAGCCAGGATCCCTCCCGCAGCGCTGTACCGCCAGGTGCGCGAGGTACAGCGCAATCCGTACCGCCGCCACCATCAGGTACATCGCCAGGCAGGACCATGTCAGCGTCGCGCGGGCGGGCATGCCACCAGCGGCAGCAGCGGGGCAAGGAGCACCTAAAGCCGCCGCTTTCGACGGGGCCGCTCTCGCAGTCAGACCTTGTGACACAATCCTTGATCCATCCATCACGGTCCACCGCAGAATCCAGGGCAGCAGCGGCAGTAGCGGACCCGATTTCTTGAAGCCCGTATCAAACCACTGCATGAAGTGCTCCACGTCCGACTTGTGGACCGGGAGGAACCTGATCAGGGCAGGTGGCGCCACAGGCAACCGTTTATTTCAGGGTGGTTCAGTTACATTTTCAGCTACGTCGCGGCCTGCAGCCAAAGGGGGGGACAGGGGCATCAAGGTACCTTGCTGCTTTGGCCATGGGCCATGGGCCGGTCTAGGTTCGGTCCCCATCCCCAGTTGTGGCTGCCCAGCGGCCATCAAGGGTCACAGAAAGTAAACACTTCTTTTAGCAGAGTCTTTGATTCAATGCTGATCAGGTCACCTGAAGTGCGCCATGCCGATTGTTGTCGCAAGGAGCCATACGAGCAGCGGTGCGTAAAGAAGTGCCAGCCATGCGGCCTCAGACGGCATGAGGAGGCCTCCACTGGGGATCAGCACTGCCCTCTGTTGTTGCTGCTGCTGTTGCTGCTGCTTTTCATCCCCTTGCATGATATTTTCTTGCCCCTGACTCCGATTCGTACTACCGGTACTTGTTTTCTTCCTCTTCTCATGCCTCTGGCCCGCATGCTGCATGCCTGAACGAGGAGGCACTGGGTAGCCTTTGTCCCTGCTAGTCAATAGACCGGATTAAAGAAAGAAATTATCGCCGTAGCTTGGCTTGAGTAATATGGCAAGGGAAGCACAAAGAGGGAACAAGGAAAGAAAACGCCAAGGCGTGGATCGAGGAATATGGCTCGGGTTAAGGCATCGTGCACAAGGATGAATAGGGCATTCAGGAGATATAGTACAAAACTAGAAACTCAGGGAGCGTTTGCCGATGAACTCTGCCGAGTAAGGGAGCTGCCGAGACTCGGCGTAGGCAAACGTACGGTGAAGTGTGGAGCATGACCGGTGAAGAAGGAAGACGAGCAGGTCGTCCGTTCCACCCACTTGTCCCAATTCCCATTTCGAGGCCAAATAGTATATTACAGACGGTGTTACGCTGAAAAATTGAGGCACTTGCTTTGGAACGAATCGTCATTTCTCTCTCTGCTCGCGTTATTTGCGGCTTTTGCGCTACGGTTGGATCCGGATCATATGGCCGTCTCCGGAAGTGCAGGACGACTCGACACAGGCCCTTTTTCAATCGGCGAGAGAGCGTTCGTGCCTTTCACGGATAAAAATTACAAAGCCAAAGTGCTGAAGGCGGAATTCAGGTAAGACCAAGTTCATGGCGGCAGCCCGACTGACTGGAGTCATGACCGATCGACTGAGTCATGACCGACGACTCAGCCCATCGACTGGTCCTAGCCTTGTTGCCAGACCCACCGGCAATATTCATGAAGATAGTACCAAACCAAGTTAAGGGATATCGGCGGATGCCGCGGTGCCGTCGGAGACCAAATCTTAGCTGAAACTCATTCTGCCCCTCTCCCATGCGCTCATTGGAAAGTGGCTTGGCTGCCGGGGACTCGCTGCAAAGTGGCCTGGGGATGTGGTCCCCTTGCCTGGAATGGAAGAACATTCCCAAACGTAATGGCCTATGTCTTCATGGAGCGCTGAGATGCCAAAGGTTCCACCTTAGCCCTGCAGGAAGCGGCCTCAATGGAACACCGGCACGGTCAGGGGCTTGGGCAGTTGGGCTGCTGCCTGCCCGCCTCCGCCGGGTTCATTTGTTCCCGTTGCCAAGGCCCAAGGCTATGCCCATGCTCCTGGACCTCCTCCTTTGGCAAGGAAGGGCGGGAGGAGGGGGGGCTCAACCGCTCGACCCCCAATTGATTTAAGTGTTCCGGCCCTAGAACCAGGCCTGTATTGGATGTCCTTCCTTCTCCAGCCCGTAGCTTCACATGGTGGGCTGTACGGTTTGTCAAAGGGTGCCTTAGCCATGCTTTCCTTGGGCTGCACCCCTGGTTTGCCAGTCATGTGCAACGGAGTTGCCACGCCTTGTCCAGTTGAGCGAGGCCTAGTGGTTGGCCTGAGTGGGAATAGGTCTCTGTCTTTTCCCGACCTCTTTCCTTCCTCTGGGATGTGCAAGTTTGTCTCTTTCAGGGCTGGGCGATCCACCTCCTGCTGTACAGGTGGAGACCCTCACTTAATACTCCCACCCAAAAACGGCCAGCCCCCCAGCCCCCCAGCCCCCCCTGGTGAAGCACCAGACCAAAGTTCTGACTTAGCTCAAGTGTGGCTGATGTGTGCTAATAAATTAAACAAAATCTATGATGACCAAAAGGGCGAGGACCCATGAATGGACTACAGTTACAACACACTGTCTATTAACGCCTGCTGCATGTATGGCCCCTGAGCTGACAGACATTATTCATGCACCTGTTCTGCCTGTTATTTAGTGCTTGAACAGGTTTCAAAGCCCTTTCCTCATGCATGACACGTGAAGTTTCACTGGACTTCAAAAGATTCACACACATTCAAACACAAAATATCCACACATATTCACTGACCAAAAATCCTTCAGGGAGGATGGCCAGTGGTACTACTTTGTGCACTATAACGGCTGGAACAAGAAGTACGACACATGGGTGGAGGACGCCGGGATGATCAAGATGACAGCGGAGGGAGAGCTAGGCACTTTGGTGAGTGTTTGCATGCGATTCAGCTACATTTCAGCATCATGATGTTTATTTGCATCTGATTCGGCTACATTTCAGCTACACAACTAAGCCTACAGCTTTGGAAGCCTGGTGCAGCAAGGCCTGATGCTAAGTGTTCGGGCTGGAGGAAGCCGGAATGATCAAGCTCACGCACGGAGGAAGGGATATTAGGCATCTCATTGAGTGGGGGACTCGTTGTGTTTCCTTTTGCTACGAGCCTACAAACCAGCTACATTTCAGATACCTTGTGGCCTCTGGCCGGCGGTCCCATGCACGGTTTTCCATGCTGCTCGGTCGTATGTCTGCAGGTCGGTCAAGGTCTGTCCCCAATCGGGCCTTTGAACTCAGTGCCGGTCTGCAGGTCGGTTTGCAGGTCTGTCCCCAATCGGGCCCTTGAACTCGAGCCTTGGCACTTTTTCTTTCAGTGCGCACCCAAATGCCTTGGGCAGGCCCCGCCGGGCAGCCGCCACGTGGCCGATGGGCACCAAACCATGACCGACAAACGACTGATGGTCCAATCTACAGGCTTCCTTAAAGAAGGCCTCCCTGTTTTTAACGCTGTGGTGTAGCTGAATGGTAGCTGAAGGTGCATGAAGTTCAGCAGCATGCCTTGGACCTCACCCTGCACCTTCAAGCACTGCTGCAAGCAGGCTGTAGGAACAGCACCTGCAGGGTGGGCTGCAAGCGGAAACTGAAGGGCAGACGTGCTACCTTGAAATGTCGCTGATTTGTAGCTGGGTTATAACTGAATAACAGCTGGATTGTAGCTGAGTTATAACTGGATGACAGCTGAAATGTAGCTGAGTTATACCTGAATTACAGCTGGATTATATCTGGAATGTAGCTGGAGCTTGAAGAGTGAACAGCCTGCATGAGAGCTCACCCCTCTCCGCTGTGAACAAGTCGGAGGAACTGCACATGTGGGGTGGGCTGTCGGCAGCCATTCGAAGGGCAAGCACGCAACCCTCAATACTGTGTTTAAGACCCCACCCCTTACCCTGTGCTCCTGCCACGTGATAGGTTATGAGTAGCTATCCCAGGGACAAGCATGCAACCATCAATACTGTGCCTCAGACCTTACCTCAGACCTTACCTTTCATGTCTTGTCTCTGCCGCGAGACAGGCTGCAGGTTGCAATCCCAAGGGCAAGCATGTGTTCATCAATACTGTGTTTCAGACCCCAGCCCTCACCTTACGCCCCTGCCACGAGACAGGTTGCAGGCAGTAACCCCAGGGGACAATCATGCAACCATAAATGCTGTGCCTCAGCCCCTACCTTTCATGTTTGCTTCTGTTGTGAACCAGGTTATAGGTTGCAATCCCAAGGGCAAGCGTGCGGCCATGAAGGACAAGTTCTTCAAGAAGCCCGCCCTGGGGTCTGGACTGCTGAGCAAGCCTGAAGTATGTGGGTTATGCATGGGGCGCGCATGGCGTTGCCTGGGCATGCATGCGGTGCATGGGGATGTATTTGATGCATGTGCATGCCTTGGCATGCATGGGATGCATGGGGGATACCTGGGCATGTATTGGGCACATGCATATGCATGGGGTGCATGGGGAGTGTCAAGCCCGTCCTGGGGCTGGACTGCCGAGCAAGCCCGAGGTATGTGGCTTATGCAGGGGGCGCATGGGGACGGCTGACATGCATGCCTGCGGTGTATGGGAATTCATTGGCACGCATATGGCACATGGAGAGTGGCTGGACCTCCCTGGGGACTGGACTGTTGAATGCTGAATATAACCTGAGGTGTATGGATTTGGCAAGTGTGAATTATGGAATGGAATGATGAGCAGGCCCAAAAGGTGTGGGTTTGGAAAGCCAGAGGTGGGTGGGCTGGGCAGAAGCACGGCTGAGGTGTTCAAGGCTCAAAATCGCAGAAGCGCAATACTGTCATGCCGTGGACTACCACTGTTGGGGCTGGATGAGGCCTCGTCTTGAATTCTATTTTATTTTTCTTTCGGATTTTTTTCTTCGGATTTCAGAAAAGTAAAGCACAGTTTACAGATTATCGTCAAGTGTTGTGCTGACACCGCGGGATCCAGAGTCGTGGCCTTGGAGCTGGAGATGGCGGCACTGCTCTATTAAGGGTGTTTTAATCATAATTAAGCTACACAGTGGCCTTCGGCCGCAGGGACCATTGGTGCAGCAAGCCCTGATGCTTGGGTCACCGACCGCAGGCCAGTCAAGGTTTCATCTCCAGCGGCCCAACGGTGACCGCCCAGCTACCTTCCTTATGTGTGGCCTGGCACACACTTAAACTAAGCGCGGGCACCCGTATGTTTCCCCGCAGCACCCCAGCTCTTGCCCCTGATACCTGTAGTGGTATGCCGCTCGCACCAGCACCCCTGGCTTAACCTTCCATCCCCCACCCTGAACCCCAAACCCTAAAATCCCAACTTATCCTTCCACAATCCACCTAAACCCTAAACCCTGGCTACATCTTCAACTCTCTGTGGAGCACAGGCTGCTGTGGTGCTGTTGGACCTGGAGATGCCCCCCGCTCTCAAGAAGGCCCTACTGAACGACTTTGAGGCGATATTTGAGGAGGGGCGGCTGCAGCCGCTGCCGAGGCGGCCGTCCGTCGCGGACCTGCTGCAGAGATACGTGTCTGATGTAGGCCCTGGGATGACGGGGAATGTGTTTGGGGTTAGGGTTAGGTAGGTCAGGGGAGGCGCACTGAGGCGAACACTGCTATACAGGTGTGACGTATCCTAGGAGCCAGGGATTTTTATGAACTACGTTACTGTGGATTTGTTTTGCCTTCCCTCATAATTAACGTTGTTTGGGGTTGAGGGATCTATGAATTAACTAATTATTGATCGTGGACGCCGGTTTTCAGTCGAAACTTTAAGAGTTGTCAACCGTTTGCCCTGAGGGCAGCATTAAAATAACTGTTTTTTGATGCCCGAGGGAGGGCAAATCAAATTTACGGTAGTATGAATGGTAACAGTGTGGTACAGTACCACAGTGGGTTAACCGTCAATTATATCTGACGGTAATTGTTATTTTTTTAATGCTTAACCCTCAACTCTTAAGCTTAAAGAAGAAGAAGAACATCTCAGACCCTAGCTTTATCCCCTTCACTAGGCTGGTGTTAGCTGGTAACCAGCTGATCAGAAGCTGTGGGGTAGCTGATGACCAGCTGATCAGAAACTGTGGGGTAGCTGATGACCAGCTGGAAAGAAGCTGTGGGGAAGCGGGTGACCAGCTGATCAGAAGCTGAGGGGTAGCTAATGCCCAGCTGGTAAGCAGCTGATTCCGTTTGTATTTTCTCACATTTGCCATCCTGCATGGGTCCCAGGCACAGCAACAGCGCGGAAGCTGCGAGAACGAGGCGGAGCTGGCGCTTGGACTGCGGACGTACTTTGACAAGTCACTGCAAGTCGTATTGCTGTACCGAGTGGAGCGGGAGCAGGCTGCGAGGGTAAGAGGCGCCTAGTGGAGGAGGGGGGGGGGGGGGTAAACAGGCCAGGGCATGGCCGTGGAAGCGGAAGCGGAAGCGGAAGCGGAAGCGGAAGCGGAAGCGGAAGCGGAAGCGGAAGCGGAAGCGGAAGCGGAAGCGGAAGCGGAAGCGGAAGCGGAAGCGGAAGCGGAAGCGGAAGCGGAAGCGGAAGCGGAAGCGGAAGCGGAAGCGGAAGCGGAAGCGGAAGCGGAAGCGGAAGCGGAAGCGGAAGCGGAAGCGGAAGCGGAAGCGGAAGCGGAAGCGGAAGCGGAAGCGGAAGCGGAAGCGGAAGCGGAAGCGGAAGCGGAAGCGGAAGCGGAAGCGGAAGCGGAAGCGGAAGCGGAAGCGGAAGCGGAAGCGGAAGCGGAAGCGGAAGCGGAAGCGGAAGCGGAAGCGGAAGCGGAAGCGGAAGCGGAAGCGGAAGCGGAAGCGGAAGCGGAAGCGGAAGCGGAAGCGGAAGCGGAAGCGGAAGCGGAAGCGGAAGCGGAAGCGGAAGCGGAAGCGGAAGCGGAAGCGGAAGCGGAAGCGGAAGCGGAAGCGGAAGCGGAAGCGGAAGCGGGAGGTTAAGCAGTCGGGTTAAGCAATTGGGTAAGTGGGTGTGGGTGTGGATGTAGGATTTGTGGATGCGGAATGAGTGTGTGCGTGTCTGTTGACGGTTCACCGTAGACATAGGCTCACAACGGTTGCTGGTCACAACCAACCAGGTGGTTGGGATGTGTATGACTGTATGGAAGTGCTGCAGGTGTGAGCTGACATGTCATTCACACATACCGTGTGCACTAGCTGGCGGCCAGAGCCACCCCCTGCAGGCAGTTACTTTCCTCTGCCACCTCCACACATTGCAGGCAGTTACTTTCCTCAACTACCTCCACACATTGTAGGCATCAGCTGACGGGCGCGTGGCGAGCTGCGTGTTTGGCGCGGAGCACCTGTTGAGGCTGTTTGTGAAGCTGCCTGAGCTCATGGCTGTGGCGGCTGCGACAGAGGAGCAGGCTGCCAACGTGTCGGTCATGGTCCAGGTACTTACTTTTGTTCTTACGCATCTGGAATTCTGGACTGTCCATCTGCCTCCCCATCCCATTAGGTCTTTGGGCCCTCCGGACTGAAAGCTATGTGGGAAATCTCGGGTTCCAGGTTTTCCCAACACTTGCACAGGGCCCCAACTAGATGAAGGGGCAAGAGGTCACCAGTTTATTTCACTGAAAACCAGAGTACCAGACCACCTTTGGCAGGTCGCTGAACGGTCACCACTGGGCCGATGGGGACCAAACCTTGACCGGCCTACAGTCAGTGGCCAAAGCAGCTAGGCTTGCTGGCTCCTCCCCCCCCCCTGCCCTCCGGGCCGCAGGGTGCGATGAACCAGATATATTGCTGAAACTCCTTAAAAAAATAGGGTAGGTCACCAGGGCAGCTGTATATCATACAGCATCATCTCAGTTGGCATTCAGCGACTGACGTTCCTGTCTTTCTTTATGTAATCCTAGGATCGGTTTCAAGACTAGTCGTTTGGTGAAGGTTCGGTACTTACCTTGCTAGGTGTGTGCTAAGTCTCCATCGGCCCTGTGGTGGCCGACTGGCAGCCACCAAAAGGTCGCAAGGTGGTCGGGTGCGCACAATAATAAACCCTTCGGAGGCCCTCATGATAAATGTCCCGACTCCCTCGATTCCCGCCGGGCTAGATGATGTGGATGGTGGAAAATCAGTGATGCACTGACACTACTCCCCAGAGTCCCCGCTTTTTGCTCCCTTGCGTCCTGCACCCCGCTTGCTGCTCCCCACTTCCTGCTCCCCACTCCCTGCTCCCCCACTCCCTCCTCCCCCTCTCCCCCGCCTTATGGTGTAGCTCACAGCTGCCCCGCTGCTGACTGATGCAGGACTTGATGATGTGGATGGTCGACAACTCGAGGTCACTCTTTTTGACATGTGACGACTACGTGAATAGCCCCCAGCCATCGCCATGAGCGGCCTATCTTAAAGCGCATGGGGGGGCGCATGTCAGTGCTGCTTCCATGAGCGGCTGCTGACGAGAGGGCGCTGAACCGCTGGCACCTGACAAGGCGTTGGTAGTTGATACCGGTGCACAGCGAATCTCCAAATGCTTAGCTAATCATATCTAGCTAGGGCTTGGCCTCAATTATATGGGGGCTCTCTCTCCTTCGGACCCCTTTCGTCAATGACATAACACCTCTGAGGCTCTGGGCCCTGCTCAAAAAGGCTCGGCCGCATGGGCGCCTAACTGTTTCGTTGGGAGAAAATAAATGGAACTGAAGGGAAGAGGGGAAAGGAAAGATGGAGAAGAATAGATGGACCCCTTTATTTACGCCAGGGCATGCAAGATTTTCTATCTGAGGACTGGGAAGAAAGGTGGAGGGATTGAATCTGCCACACGATCCTCTCTCCCCCTGTCTAGATCGCTGGAGCCATGTTCCTGCCCCCCTCACACAGGAGTGTGGCATGGCTGCACCATGGTCCTGGATGTGCATGAAAGCTGGAATTGAGCTGGGGGTGCACTTACTGGACAGGTTTAGAACAGTGCATACCTGCTGGGCCATGCTGAACGCTCAGCCACATGGGGCTGGTAGGGAATAACTAGGCTCAATTCCAGCTACTGGACAGGTGGAGGAATGGTAGAGGTCTTGAATCCACAGAAACAACATTTGCGCGCTGCTGCCCAGTCTCAAGCAGCAAAATCACTAAGACCTTCCGTCCACCTTTCCGTTTTCTCGTTGGGGGGGTCTTTGTCCTATATGGCCCTATCTATCTTCCCTCTTGCCTTTACTTCCTTTCCTTTTTCCTCCCGACGAGACAGGAAATAGGATAGCCCGCAGGCAGGAGGGGAGGCCCTGGCTCCCTGTGGAATTTGTAGTTGAGTGTTTTTGAAGGCTAGTTTCTTCAGGGGCAGGGGATACGGTTTGCCTGACCTTTTCGTTGATATTCTTGTTGTTTGGAAGGTGAACCTGTTTTCCTTTCTTTCCTCTTGTGCCGTCTCCCTTGACTTTTCTACCTGACTTCATGTTTACCGACATGGCCGAGCTTAATTTAAGCAGGGGCTGAGGTGTAGCTTTTAGACCTGTCCTAGAATACTCTATCCTCACCCTGGTTAGTGGGCACCTGGCCCGTATGTCAAATCTTTTGTTGGACCTCATGTTTACAAATTGATCTGTTTTTTTAACTGATCGTTTATGTTAAGCCCTGCTTCGGTACCGGACCTGCTTCATCCAATTCTGAAAACGAACCGGAAGTTGGCTGTCTCATTGGACTGCTTTGGGGCTTCATATTGACTCCCAAAGGTCATGGAGTTTGGCAGCCGCTTAGCAGCACAGCGCCGACAGCCTGCCCATGTTTGCGTATACGGCCCTGACCGTGCCGTGTTGAAGCGTTTCCAAGAATCCAAGTTCGTGGGCATCACTCAGCACAAAAGCGGCGGCATGAAGAGGGCCATGGAGGGTAGAGAGGCGCCTTTGGCTGCCGCGCTGCACCGTGTTCGCCGCTGGCAGCCAAGGTGGGCCTAAGGCGCCATCTTCCAACCCGCATCATGTTGGCAGCTGTGTACCATACGCAGCGCCTGCGGCCAACTATGGCGACGTGGTGTGGGCCACCAGCCACCTTCGGCCTCGGCAATGTCTTTCCAGCAAAATGCAGTCCAGCTTGCTTCAGCACCTACGCCAGGCTGCGGGGCTACCTTCATCAGCCGCCAGTTGGGGAGTCCTGAGAGAGCTGCAGCTCCAGCCACTACAGCGAGACTGGTGGACCCATATCCTCCGCTTCTACAATTCAGCGGTGGCACCGGCGGCACAGCAATACAGCCCTCTCATAGCTCAAGCCATGGCAGCAGATATGCAGCTTGCAGTCAGCCAGGGCACTGGCGGCCGCACCTGGTGCTCTGATCTGCTGGGTACATTAGAGGAGCTGGAGCGGGGGGCAGCCACCCCCACCTTACCTGAGGCAGCAGCTGCCCTACAGCGCCTACCCGTCACAGAGGTGTTGGCACTCGTTGACGCAGCCTACGACCAAGCACGGCTGGACGCAAGCGGCGGTGGGGACCCCAGGGAGGCAGGGACCCTACCACCGAGCACAGATCTGCGGCGACCTATCGCGCCTGTTTCCAATCCACGGCGGGCGGGTGCCGTGCTGGCGCAAGCCAAGAGCCGCACTAGCCAGAGGGAGTGTGCTTGTGTGCGCATAAATTTGCGACTGCGGCTCGGCGCGATCAGCACTGCTGATACCAGAGACAGCGCAACGGTCAGCGGCGAGAGGCACGCTGCTGCCAGCGGTGTTGGGCACGGGGGGATAGCGAGCAGGTGGAGGATGCGCTACATGTGTGCTTCCAGTGCCCTAGTGTCAGGAAGCAGTTACGGGAGCGGGGGTGGGCAGGTCCTCCAGGCGCTGCCACTAACTTCCACCAGCTGTACCAGGCTGAGCAGGGGTGGGATGCACTTGCTTTTGTGGACTGTGCTGTGGGCATTGTTGAGGGTTAGTCTTTAGGGATTTTGAGGCGCCGGTGTCGTTTGCCTTTCCGGCCTTCTCTTTTGGTCCTCTTTTGTTGTTTGCCCCCTTTTTATTTCTTCTCTTCTCCCTTCTGATCAGTGGAGCGCCCTCACGGCCAAGCAGGGGTGGGATACCGGGATACGCTCGCTTTTGTGGACTTTTCTTTTTTTAGAGGCTTTGTTGAGGGCTGGTCTCTAGTGGACCTCAGGATTGGACTTGGTCTTCCCTGCCTCTCTTTTTCTTCCTTTCCCCCTCTCTTCCTTTTAGTTCTTTCTTTACTCCATTCTAAACAGTTGGGCCCCTGCGCGGCCGAGCTTTGAGCGGCCCCAGAGGTGTAACGTTATTGACCTAATATCTCACAAAATAAGCTTGAGATGTCCATGGTATGTCATGAACATGTCAAGCTCATATTGTGAGATCCCAGGTTATGTTTGGCTGGACACCAGGATAGCTTACAATTGCCTCAATACACTCATCTGTTTCGAGTTGATCAGCATCTCTCATCATCCCAGCCACATGACGCTACCACGGCCTGCTACCATTAAGGGGCCTGGTCTTTAAGCCTCCAGCTGCCAGCCTAGAGGATTCCCTCCATCAGTCGAGTGGTAGCCACCCAGCAGCCTGCCATAGGTAGTCTGGTGGGGCTTAAGATTGACTCTGATCTTCGTTTTCGTTCGTTCATCACCTCTGGACAAAAACTGTGGACTGGCATGCCCAGGTGTTGCCAATAGGGCCAAGCTTTAGATGGCACACGATCCTTCTGTCCCATCATTACCAGTAGATTAATTGTGAAAAACATGGCAAACCTTATGCAGGTTACCTAGACAGGACAGGACTAATGTGCAGGCAGACACGAAATATGGTATAGGCCAAATCTTGAGATGAGACTGGAAGACTAAACAGACATGTAGCCAAATCACGAATCTTCATGCTGAGGTCTACCCCTCTTGTACTGTGTATCATAATGCTGCCAGGTGGATAGCGGAAAGCTATTCCAGCCGCTTAAAACACATGCAGACTCCCTCTGGCAGTCCTAGGCGTATAAGGGCCGCACCATGCATGGTGAATGGATAGAAGAGAGCTGGAAAATTGCGGGTGAACAGCCAGCTGTACGTGCGCTCTATAGGCGGATGATGCAGGCCACTCTAAGCGGACGGGCTCCATGCTCCACGTGCTGTCCTCCGAAAATTACATGTTCTTGTCCATCGGATCCAGGTGCGAAATTCTCCGTGAAGGTAGAGGCGTAGGCTCCAGCTTCGGCTTCAGCACCTCTTGGGCAGGAGGCACAGCAGGTCCTCCGTTCGCAGCGGCTTCCTTGTTCATGTTGTAGTCTGCCGAATCGAAGTATTTGTGTTCCTGTTGCGTTCAAAGACATACTTCTGATAAGGAAGGGCAGACGTTTGTTTGGATAATCAGTGGCAAACGCTCCCTTCACGCACAGCAACATGAAGATCGACATTGCACTCTTCTCAAAACCAAACTTATGTTATTCCTATAATTCCCAAACAAATAAAAAAATACCTTAGCTTTCAGTAGACTCTTCTTCTTGGGCTTCATGCCACCATACTTAGCAAACATCATTGCCTCCTGTTCTCGCATTACAGCATCTTGCTTGACCTTATCGGCTGCTTTCTCTGCTTCAATTTCCTCAGGCGATCGCTGCATTGCGTGTGATGAGGGCAGAGATGTTCAGGCGTGAAATATGCAACATCTTCTTACGCGAAGAGTCACGGATATGAAAGAATATGGAATATGTATGTGCACACCTCGTCTTCATCGGCCATCTTAGCGTTGTCCAAATGCCTCCTACAAAACTCTTCCTCGCTGGAGTTCCCCCGAAACTTTTGCAAATTCCTTAGACAAGCGAGCGACTTCAGGAGACGATATGTAGTCTACAAGTGCACAGAGTCAAATCCCGCTGGGGCCTGACATGACAAGGAATGTGTGAAGGTGTGGCAGCTGGTATCACACTAGATAGGGTGAGCAATGTCTGTGCCGACCCAAGGAAGAAGTTGGTATCAACCTGTGAGCAACATTCAAACCTGAGCAAACGCAGTTTTCTGCATTTTTTCATAATTCCCAATATATTATAAAATGAGACTCTAACGGGGCCATGACATTCTGCAGACTGTCCTACCCCTCTTCAGATAAAGGAGAGGCGCATGTACGATCTCTGTCCCTGGAATTGAGGGGTGCAGCAATATTACAATATCGAATTAGGGTTAGGATACGCGGAGGAACCTCGCAAAACGCAAAACCTTGACTTAGTCTTTCTCGATATTCGTTCCGCGCTGCTGTCACGTGGAAGAGGTATCCATGGGCCGAAGCCCGTCCAGAAGTGCCTGTCCAGCGGCGATTTCACAGTCGAGCTAGCTCAGCACATGACGAGCAGGGGCATGACAACGACCGCCTGGGACTAAGCCCTGCTGTTCTACAGGCTAGTGGTGAGAATGCTTTGAGTGATGCATCCGACATTTCCCCTTCCATGCATGCTCCCATCTAGTGGTCCATGTCCTCCAGTGGTCAAAATTGGAGACCATGGCAGCATGCAGCAGCATGGAGGTGCCACTCCTCCCTGTCTCAGCTGCCTAGGCCTGCTGGAGCCCAGGGCAGCATGCAGCAGCATGGAGGTGCCGCCTCCCCCCTGTCTCAGCTGCGTAGGCTTGCTGGAGCCCAGGGTAGCATGCAGCAGCTTGGAGGTGCCACCTCCCCCATGTCTCAGCTGCCTAGGCCTGCTGGAGCCCATGGCAGCATGCAGCAGCATGGAGGTGCCGCCTCCCCCCTGTCTCAGCTGCCTAGGCCTGCTGGAGCCCAGGGCAGCATGCAGCAGCATGGAGGTGCCGCCTCCCCCCTGTCTCAGCTGCCTAGGCCTGCTGGAGCCCATGGCAGCATGCAGCAGCATGGAGGTGCCGCCTCCCCCTGTCTCAGCTGCCTAGGCCTGCTGGAGCCCAGGGCAGCAGGCAGCAGCATCGAGGTGCCGCATCCCCCCTGTCTCAGCTGCCCAGGCCTGCTGGAGCCTAGGGCAGCATGCAGCAGCTTGGAGGTGCCGCCTCCCCCTGTCTCAGCTGCCTAGGCCTGCTGGAGCCCAGGGCAGCATGCAGCAGCGTGGAGGTGCCGCCTCCCCCCTGTTTCAGCTGCGTAGGCTTGCTGGAGCCCAGGGTAGCATGCGGCAGCTTGGAGGTCTCACCACCCCCCTGTTTCAGCTGCCTAGGCCTGCTGGAGCCTAGGGCAGCATGGAGGTGCCGCCTCCCCCCTGTCTCAGCTGCCCAGGCCTGCTGGAGCCCAGGGCAGCATGCAGCAGCATGGAGGTGCCGCCTCCCCCCTGTCTCAGCTGCCCAGGCCTGCTGGAGCCCAGGGCAGCATGCAGCAGCTTGGAGGTGCCGCCTCCCCCCTGTTTCAGCTGCGTAGGCTTGCTGGAGCCCAGGGTAGCATGCGGCAGCTTGGAGGTCTCACCACCCCCCTGTTTCAGCTGCCTAGGCCTGCTGGAGCCTAGGGCAGCATGGAGGTGCCGCCTCCCCCCTGTCTCAGCTGCCCAGGCCTGCTGGAGCCCAGGGCAGCATGCAGCAGCATGGAGGTGCCGCCTCCCCCCTGTCTCAGCTGCCCAGGCCTGCTGGAGCCCAGGGCAGCATGCAGCAGCTTGGAGGTGCCGCCTCCCCCCTGTTTCAGCTGCGTAGGCTTGCTGGAGCCCAGGGTAGCATGCAGCAGCTTGGAGGTGCCGCCTCTCCCCTGTCTCAGCTGCCTAGGCATGCTGGAGCCTAGGGCAGCATGCAGCAGCATGGAGGTGCCGCCTCCCCCCTGTCTCAGCTGCCTAGGCCTGCTGGAGCCCATGGCAGCATGCAACAGCTCGGAGGTGCCACCTCCCCCTGTCTCAGCTGCCTAGGCCTGCTGGAGCCTAGGGCAGCATGGAGGTGCCGCCTCCCCCCTGTCTCAGCTGCCTAGGCCTGCTGGAGCCCAGGGCAGCATGCAGCAGCATGGAGGTGCCGCCTCCCCCCTGTCTCAGCTGCCTAGGCCTGCTGGAGCCCAGGGCAGCATGCAGCAGCTTGGAGGTGCCGCCTCTCCCCTGTCTCAGCTGCCTAGGCATGCTGGAGCCTAGGGCAGCATGCAGCAGCATGGAGGTGCCGCCTCCCCCCTGTCTCAGCTGCCTAGGCCTGCTGGAGCCCATGGCAGCATGCAACAGCTCGGAGGTGCCGCCTCCCCCTGTCTCAGCTGCCTAGGCCTGCTGGAGCCTTGGGCAGCATGGAGGTGCCGCCTCCCCCCTGTTTCAGCTGCGTAGGCTTGCTGGAGCCCAGGGCAGCATGCAGCAGCATGGAGGTGCTGCCCCCCCCCTGTCTCAGCTGCCTAGGCCTGCTGGAGCCCAGGGCAGCATGCAGCAGCATGGAGGTGCCGCCTCCCCCCTGTTTCAGCTGCGTAGGCTTGCTGGAGCCCAGGGTAGCATGCAGCAGCTTGGAGGTGCCGCCCCCCCCTGTCTCAGCTGCCTAGGCCTGCTTGAGCCTAGGGCAGCATGCAGCAGCTTGGCGGTGCCACCTCCCCCCTGTTTCAGCTGCCTAGGCCTGCTGGAGCCCAGGGCAGCATGCAGCAGCTTGGAGGTGCCGCCTCCTCCCTGTCTCAGCTGCCCAGGCTGTTGGAGCCCAGGGCAGCATGCAGCAGCTTGGAGGTGCCGCCTCCTTCCTGTCTCAGCTGCCTAGGCATGCTGGAGCCCACAGCAACATGGGCCTTGTACCTGATGGCTAGGGCTGTTGGAGCTCTGGTCATGCTTCAAAGCCTGGTGCTGCTGCCACCCACCTTGGCTTGTCATCTTTGTTGGACAGCCTCGTCCATTTACATGTGTGCCCTAGGCTCAAAAGGCCTGCTCCTCAGGATAAGGCACCCAACAAGCAGGCCAAGGTGGGTGTGGTCAAGTCCAATCAGATGAAAGGGAGGTGGCTCAGGCAACATGTGGGGGCTAAGCGTGCTACATTGTCGTGAGCATGCACGCCTATGAGTACCCCATCAGAGATGGGGTACGAATCAGCTCTTCCCCAAGTTCTCCAGCAAAGGTCAGCGGGGGCCCAGGGCAACAGCCTCAGACCAAAGACCTCCAGGCAGCTGCTTGAATTCCAGAAGAGGGTCACAAATGAGCTATGTAGGAGGGACACAGCTGCCTTGAGTGAGGCACTGAGTTGCACATCCATGCAACCCCCTCCCTTCACTCCTGATGTGCAGACCGCCATCAACGCCATCAGCATGGTTCTGGATGCAGCCAAGGCCATCAAGAGGACCGACAGTGCTTCTCCAGCATCAGCTGCTGTTGTTGCTGTGCCCAGGAGGAAGTTTGCCAGCAAGGCCAAGGAGAACAAGGGCACATGGCAAGGGGAGGGACAGAAGAGGTGTGATGCTTGCAACACGATGCCTAAGGATGGCGTCGGGTTGTATCAGCACCGGGCCACTTGTGAGGCATACCAGGCAATTAGGCAAAGTATGGGAAGAAGTAGGGTGTGTTGGATGCACATGTTCTTCAATTCTGCAACATCTACTCATGCTTCAGAATCCTGACTGATGCATTTGGCATTTGAGATCAATTCTGGATTCAGACATGATTAAGAAGTGGATGCTTACCAGCATATTTGCTATTCTGTTTGCTTTATTCATTTAATTTTGAAGAAAGAACAACCAGAAACGTTGGCAGAAGTTTCCTGTACTTTTTGGAATGTGTGAATTGGATTTGTCTGATCAGGCCCTGTTGGAGCCTGAGTGTGGATGAGAAGCTTTGCATGAGGCAGGATGGCTTGTATACAAGCACGGCTCGTTATCTTGTTTCATGGCTGACCTGCAATTTAGTATGTGCATGCATGCTGCCTACAGAGTGAGAGGTGTGACTGTGTGGGAGGTGAGGCCGCTGCCACTTTTTGTCGTCTGATGACCGACAACTGGCATGCATAAGCAGAATATATTTAATAGCAAGTTCAATAATAATTGTGTTGCCCTCGAGGCCCACTGCAACTCGACAGTTGGTACATGCAGCTTCTTCCTCGAGGCAGATCACGTGCTGCAACTTCACCCATAGATGCGCCTACGGTCTAAGAAGCTGCTCTGTTGATATCTCCCTATTTCCCCCTACTTCCACACATTCTCTCCCTATGTAGTTGCTATTTTCCCGCTCCCCGGGGCCCGGGTGATTGGGTGAAGCCTCCAAAGGGGATCAGAGCCTCAGAAGCAGAGCTCAGAAGATGGCGATGCATCCAAGATTGGATATAGTAAATGAAAGAAAGACTCGTGGACCATTTTCCATGTCAAATGCTGTTAATCAGACTGGTAATAAAGGACGATACACCTCTGGGCCGAAATAAAGCTCGGCCACTCCGGCAAACTAAGTGTCAGCTAGGAAAGTCAAGGGAGAAGGCACAAGCAGGGGATACAATAATATAATCAGACTTTTTTCTTAATTTTGCATGGGATACCAGCACAACAGTGGCCAGTGAGGTTTGATTTAGCAATTTATGCTATCAGCAAGATTTTCTTGTTATATTTCCAGGGTCGGCTACCGTACAACAGGTCAATGACGTTACACCTCTGGGCCCTGCTCCAAAACAAGGCTCAGCCGCGTGGGCGCCTAAGTAAGAGGGGAAAGGGGTAAACAAGAGAAAGGGACAGACAAAAGGCAGCCGTACAACAGGTGACGCGGTCAAAGCGCCTCGCTGGCGCTCCTTAAAATCTCTTGCAACGCTTATCACCGCATGGGATATTCCCATGCGGAACGATCGTTGCTCATGTGGATGAAGCTAAAGCTAACATTTGCATCTGATCGAGCTTCGGATGCATTATCGGTTTGGCCAGGGCAGGCTGCTTAGCCAATGGAGACAAATAAAACTGAGCTGAAGCAAATTCATGTCAATAACCTAACACCTCTGGGCCTGCTCAAAGCTCGGCCGCAATTCATGTAAAATTGTCCGAAAAGAAGAGCCGTGCCTGATGGCAGACACCTAAATCTGGTCATATTTTTCGGTCCTTTGTTGCTTCATATAAACAACATATTTACTGATGTGCTGTCACAATTTTCAGGATTTCTCATGCTTCCATCTCAAACAATGACCTACTCACAGGAAATCGGTTACCCAGAGGCACAACGTCATTAATCACAGGAACTCGGGAGCACCTGCCTGAAACGATTCAGTCCTTGATTGCATCAGGGAAACTGCTAAGGATCTCTGCTTGAGTTCAAAACATGCCTTGAGCATGAAGCTTCTTCAACTTCAGATTGTCTTTCCCAGCTGACCTTTTGTTGGCCAACGTGGCCAAGCTTCTTTTCAGCATGGCCCAGAGGTGTTATGTCACTTACATAATCGGTACACATTATTTCCTCCCAATTGGGCGCCCACGCGGCGGAGCCTTTTTGAGCAGGGCCCAGAGGTGTAATGTCATTGACTACAGATGGTCGTCACTGGTGGAATCGAGCTCTTGGTAGGGAAGTCAAGCCCTCCGTGCCTCATGCATGCTGACAGCCAGCATTCCAGTGCTATGCGCATCATGCCATGCACCCATCACTGGATGGTGAGTGCCACAGGCCAATAACGTTACACCCCTGGGCTCTGCTCATGTCAATAACGTTACACCCCTGGGCTCTGCTCATGTCAATAACGTTACACCTCTGGGCCCGATCAAAGCTCGGCCGCATGGGCGCCCAACTGTTCAGAAGGGAGAAAAGAAGAAACTAAAAGGAAGAGGGGGGGGAAGGAACAAAAGGAGAGGCCGGGAAGGCAAAGAAGACCAAGTCCGACATCTGAGTTCCACTAGAGATTAGCCCCCAATAAAGCCTCTAAAAAAGAAAAGTCCACTGAAGCAAGCGTATCCCACCCCTGCTTGGCCGTGAGGGCGCCCGCTGATCAGAAGGGAGAAGAGAAGAAATAAAAAAGAGGGGAAACAACAACAACAACAAAAAAGACCAAAAGAGAAGGCCGGAAAGGCAATCGACACAGGCGCCTCAGAATCCCTAGAGACTAACCCTCAACAATGCCCACAGCACAGTCCACAAAAGCAAGTGCATCCCACCCCTGCTCAGCCTGGTACAGCTGGTGGAAGTTAGTGGCAGCGCCTGGAGGACCTGCCCACCCCCGCTCTCGCAACTGCTCCCTGACACGAGGGCAATGGAAGCATACATGTAGCGCAGCCTCCACCTGCTCGCTATCCCCCAGTGCCCGACACCGCTGGGCGCTGGCAGCAGCGTGCCTCTCGCCGCTGACCGTTGCATCGTCCTCTGGTATCGGCCGTGCTGATCGCGCCGAGCCGCAGTCGCGAATTTATGCGCACACAAGCACTCCCTCCGGCTAGTGCGGCTCTTGGCTTGCGCCAGCACGGCACCCGCCGCGGACTGGAACCAGGCGAGGTAGGTCGCCGCAGATCTGTGCTCGGTGGTAGGGTCCCTGGGGTCCCCACCGCCGCTTGCGTCCAGCCGTGCTTGCGTCCAGCCTTGCTTCCGCCCAACAATGAAGTTGGGAGAAGGACAGCGAGATGCTAGTGCCACAGGCGTGCAGTGCTGCACGCACCATACACTTTTTTAGGGTGTTGGGCTAGGGGCGCCGGCGAGCGTGTGGAAGATGCGTTGCATGAGTGCATGCTTTTAATGCCCCAGCATGCTGGATCAACTAAGGGAGCGGGGATGGGCAGGTCCTTCGGACGGTGCTAGAGACTTCTTCCAGTTGTCCTGGGGCAGGCCTGGGTGGGATGCCTTGGCTTTTATTGGAAGACGTACCGTAGTAGATATCATTAAGGCGTAGACGTGTTTCAGAGGCTGGAACTTCCTTTGTCCTTGTTTTCCATCCTTCTGTCTGTACCTTTACTTTATTTCCCACTTTCGGCACTTTTCCTCCTTTTTTTATTCTGCCCCCTGATCTTGTTTCATTCTTTCCTCCCAACCCTGTAGTTAGCGCCCACGCAGCCGGGCCTTTTTGAGCAGGGCCCAGAGGTGTAACGTCATTGACATAATTTTTAGGAGTGCAGAATCATGGCATTGGTAATGCTGGTTATACAACGTTGGCGATAGTGAGTGCATAATGAGAAAGCAACAGCACCCAATCTGATGAAATATTTCAATGCACCATTACACAATGATTGCACCCCCTGATTGTGCCAGCAAGCAGCACGCATGTATTATTCGTCTCACGTGCACTGTGCAGAAGGGAAGACAGAAGATAGGCTGCAACTTCAATGCATGCATTCAGAAAGGCACGATCTGTCTAGACAGGAGACACCTATCCAAATCTCCGACCTCAGCAGAACCCATATACTACTAGGTAGGGGCAAGCCTCTGAGTATGAACGGCCCGATGATGGACCTCTGTAGAGGACGCTGGTCTTGGGCAGAAAACCCTTGTCTCAACGATAATAAGGAGGATGATTGGTAACCGGCAACCGAAGTTTTCGAATGTAATCTAGCTTCATTCTCCCTCAAGGATCCCCCCGCTAATATCATCGACACGGATCTGCGGGTCTCCCCTCGCTTGCAACGGCTACCCTGGCTTCCCACCTTGGACTGCCCCTCCGTGGACTTCCAGGGATAATTTAAACAAGAACTTAGCGAGTGCTCATTAAATCTGCTCTACTGGATGTGATGAGTTCCCCAAAGAGACACAAGTCGGGGTAAGTGGCAAACGGGACCTTGATGACGCCGATTGGATCGGATCAGCGACCAGGCGTCGATATGTTCATGAGACATAGGTATATGAAAGATCATAACTGACGCTGGCTTCGCCTCATCATGGTCAGCGTGGAGCACCTGGCATCGCCCCGGGCCAGCATAGAGCATGCCTCGGTGAGCACGCCCAAACATGCTCAGCCCTGTCCATGCCATGCGATGCAACCTCACTGGATTGTCCTGTCCATGACATGCGATGCAACCTCACTGGATGGCCTGCTTTTGTTTAAGTACGTACAGTACCAGACTTGTATTGGAAGACCGCTGAGGACCAAACCTGACCAGCCAGCGGCTGTGTCACTGGGTGCCCAGGCAGCAGGGCATGCTGCAGCAGGCCCCCACGGCTACAGGCCATGATGAACCTGAACTGCAGCTGAAGTGCCATGAAATATCCAGTGCTGAGTGGGGTTCAGTCACAATCAATCCACAAGTCCCTTAACAAACACGAATCTGCGGCATCTGACTGCATACATCCCAAAGGCCAACGTTAAGCTGCCTCTTTTGAATGCTGCGTCCCAGGATGAACAGTCTGACTCACAGTCCAAGGTGGAGGCACAGGCTGGATTTGTGGCCCAGGTTTCGTCAGTCCTCTTCTGTGAGTGAAGGCTGGCGCCAGGCAGTGTTTATTTTTCGTGTCTCGGCTACGTGTCAGCTACACTCCGACCTCTGGCCAGCAGCCCCACCTGTGGCCAGCCATGCTGCTCTCGCCACCAGTCATAGGCCGGTCCAGGTTTGTTACAAATCTGGCTTTTGACAGCCGCAGTGGGGTTTGCCGAAGTTGGACTGGTAACCGGAAGGAAACAGTGGTGCTAGGAGGGGCAGGGTTGGGTCAGGAGAGGAAGCGAGGCTTGACTGGAGCCACATGCCTTTGTCTGTCTAGCTGGGCTGGGATGTCGTCAGTGGCCCCCCTCACTGTCGAATATGATATATCATATCATATGTGGATATATCATATATCATATGGGTCTTATGCATGCCATGCATATTACCATGTAGAGCCGCAAACTCGTGCGACCGGCCTCGCTGCATAAGGCCCAGTATTTTTGTTCTCTAGATAAGCAATTCATAAAAATGCCTGAGGTGAGAAAGTGTGGAGAGGGGTTGGGGGGATCCTCTCTCAGGCTGAGGACCCCCCCCCCCAACAGGAGCGCTGCATTATGAATGCCCCATTCCAAACAAACTAATCTTTGACTCCCGTCTGCCCTCCCTCTTCTCCCCCCGCGTGCAGACCTCCTTGTCTCCACTGCGATGTCCTTCATCAATAAATGGGCGCTGCAGCTGTTCCCCCTCCCGACCACGCTGCTGCTACTGCAGGTGACCTTGGCATTCGAATGCATACCTGCTGCTACTGCGACCGTTTCTGCTACTGCTGCTACTGCTACTACTGCTACTACTGCTGCCATATCTGGTGCTATTCATGTTGCTGCTGCTACTGCTGTTGTTGTTGCTACTGCTGTTGCCACTTCTGTTGCTACTACTGTTGCTGTTTATGCTACAGTTGCTTCTGTTTCTGCTACTTATGTTGCTACTGCTGTCTTTGTTTCTGATACTGTTGCTACAGTTGCTACTGCTGCTGGTACTGCTGCTGTTGTTGCTGCTGCTGCTTTCCTACTGCTGCTGCTGTTCTTACTCGTGCTGCTGCTGCCACTGCTGCCCGTCCCGCTTCCGACCCACTGCCGCTGCTGCAGATGACGGCTGCGGGGATCATTGTGATGATGCTGTCGGCGGCGGGGGTTGTCAAGTTTGAACTCTGGTCGTGGTACAGGTGAAAGACAAGAATCGGAGTTTGAATTCTGGCCACGAGACATAAGCAGTAAAGGAAAACGATTTTGAACCCTAATCGTGGTACAGGTGCAGTACCATAATTCGAATTAACTCTGGTTGGGGACTCGTGGTACAGGTACAGTCCAAACATTCGGATTTTACCTCTGGTCGCTGACTCGTGGTACACGTGCAGTACAAGTATGTGTGTTTGAACTCTGATCATGGACTCGTGGTTCAGATGCACTGGAGGAATACGAGTTAGAACTCTGGTCATCGTACAGGTACAGGGTGTGAAAACGAGTTTGAAGTCTGGTCGTGGTGCAGGTGCAGGTGGGTTTTTTGCACAAGGCCCACCCCTCCGGTCATCGCCATGATGTAGCTGAATAGTAGTTGAAGCTTTGTATACAAACACGGGTCCCAAACCTGAACACGGGATCCTGAATCCAGAGCAGCGCATCGCTGTTGGGTATTGCCAGGGCCTGCCTGCAGGTTTACGAGTTTACAAAACCCAAACGCTGAACATTAAACCCTGCTGGGAATCGCCAGGGCCTGTCTGCGGGTTAAAGATTTTAAAAACCCCCAACACTTAATCCTAAACCCTGTTGGGCATTGCCAAAGCCTACCTGCGGGTTAAAGAGTTTACAAAACCCCAACACTTAACCCTAAACCCTGTTGGACATTGCCAGGGCCTGTCTGCGGGTTTAATAGTCTATGCAAACCAAGCACGTACCCCTTAATGCTGTTAGACATTGCCAGGGCCTGCCTGTCGGCTGCATCTGCCTCTTCTTAGTCCAGTGCCACAGATAAAAACAGCAACAGATGCAGCTTGTCCCATGGCATGCGTTTCCTCGGTGCCCAGTACAAAGCAAGGCTCTGAAATCCCTATTTTGATGTGCTGGATTTGGCATGCACCACCACCATCGGATGCACGGCAGTTGTAACCCTAAAACCGGAACCCTAAACCCTAAATCTCCCTAGTGTGCGCAGGTGATGGCAGCTGCACCGCAACTACCACCTAATGGGCTGTAGTAATACTCTAGACCCTTAACCCTGCATTTGAAACCCTAAACCCTTAATCCCTCCTTGGGAGAACGTAGGGGTGGCAGCTACAGGGGAGTCGGGGGGACACCCCCTGATGGATTGTACTTACAACCCTCCACCCTTCCCCATCCCTCATTGGATGAGCAGGTGTCGGCAGCTGATGAGCATCACCGTCTTTTATGTGGCGAACACGGCGCTGTCCTTAGGTGGCCTTGCTAAGATCAATATCCCCATCTACACCACGCTCAAGCGCCTGACGCCCATCTTCGTGCTGTTGCTGAAGGTGAGCCTCGGGCAGAGTCTGGCCGTGCACATGCCCTTTTTACTTTTCAGGACAAAGGCAGGCCCCCCTTTAAGATGATGGGTGATGGGTTACACTTTTGAAGAGTACAGGGTTTCACTTCTTTAAGGTTGAAGAGTAACACTCCACATCTAGGGTGTGGGGTTAGGGATTACAATACCCAACTTTTGACTATCGCTTGGCCATCCCTTCCACACCTCAGGTCAAAATTGCATGCATGCATGGGAGGCATGTTTGAGGGGCATGCATAAGGGGCTTGAATGAGGCGCATGCATGGGGAGCATACGTGAGGAACATGCATCAGCAAGAGCGTTTGGAACAGATGTTAGGACTGTGCATGATGAACAAGTATAAGGTGCATGGGGAGCATACATGATGGGCGTGCATGAGCAGGAGCATTTCGAGCAGATATGAGGACTGTGCATGATGAGCGTGTATAAGGTGCATGCATGGGGAGCATACATGATGGGCGTGCATGCGTGGGGAGCATGCATGATAGGCGTGCATGAGGCTCATGCGGTGAGAGCACGTATGAGGTGCATCTATGGGGGGCATGCACAAGGACCCAGCTCCCCACCCCAGCCTCCCTGATCCCCCTACTGCCCCCCAATGCACAGCTCGTCATGACCCGGCGGGCCCCGCCCTGGCACGTCAGCGCGTCGGTGCTCATGGTGGTCTTCGGCTGCGTCATTGCCGGCGCTGGTGACCTGGCGTTCGACCTGACGGGCTACGTGTACTCAGTAGGCAGCTGTGCCATGCAGGTGTGACGCAAGCTCCCAAAGTCGGGACCTGGGTGTACTACAAGCCTGATGGCCATGCAGGTGTTTCAGCCTGCCATGCGCCATGCAGGTGTGATGGCATGCCCTGCACCATGCAGGTGTGATAGCATGCCCTGCACCATGCAGGTGTGATGGCATGCCCTGCACCATGCAGGTGTCATAGCATGCCCTGCACCATGCAGGTGTGATGGCATACCCTGCACCATGCAGGTGTAAAGGCATGCTCTGCACCATGCAGGTGTGACGGCAAGCCTTCCTAGACAGAACCTGGGATGCATCATATGCCTGATGGCCATGCAGGTGTCTTGGCATGCCCTGCGCCATGCAGGTGTCACGGCATGCCCTGCGCCATGCAGGTATCACGGCATGCCCTGCGCCATGCAGGTGGCACAGCATACCCTGCGCCATGCAGGTATCACGGCATGCCCTGCGCCATGCAGGTGGCACAGCATACCCTGCGCCATGCAGGTGTCACGGCATGCCCTGCGCCATGCAGGTGTCACGGCATGCCCTGCGCTATGCAGGTGGCACGGCATGCCCTGCGCCCTGCAGGTGACACGGCATGCCCTGCGCCATGCAGGTGTCACGGCATGCCCTGAGCCATGCAGGTGTCACGGCATGCCCTGGGCCATGCAGGTGTCACGGCATGCCCTGCGCCCTGCAGGTGTCACGGTATGCCCTGAGCCATGCAGGTGTCACAGCATACCCTGAGCCATGCAGGTGTCACAGCATGCCCTGGGCCATGCAGGTGTCACGGCATGCCCTGCGCCATGCAGGTGTGACGGCATGCCCTGAGCCATGCAGGTGTCACGGCATGCCCTGCGCCATGCAGGTGTCAAGGCATGCCCGGGGCCATGCAGGTGTCACGGCATGTCCTGCGCCATGCAGGTGTCAAGGCATGCCCTGGGCAATGCAGGTGTCACGGCATGCCCTGGGCCATGCAGGTGTCACGGCATGCCCTGCGCCATGCAGGTGTCACGGCATGCCCTGAGCCATGCAGGTGTCATGGCATGCCCTGCGCCATGCAGGTGACACGGCATGCCCTGCGCCATGCAGGTGTCACGGCATGCCCTGCGCCATGCAGGTGTCTCGGCATGCCCTGCGCCATGCAGGTTTCACGGCATGCCCTGAGCCATGCATGTGGCACGGCATACCCTGAGCCATGCAGGTGGCACGTCATGACCTGCGCCCTGACACGGCATGCCCTGAGCCATGCAGGTGTCTCGGCATGCCCTGCGCCATGCAGGTGTCACGGCATGCCCTGCGCTATGCAGGTGGCACGGCATGCCCTGAGCCATGCAGGTGGCACATCATGCCCTGCGCCCTGCAGGTGACACGGCATGCCCTGAGCCATGCAGGTGTCACGGCATGCCCTGCGCCCTGCAGGTGACACGGCATGCCCTGCGCCATGCAGGTGTTACGGCATGCCCGGGGCCATGCAGGTGTCACGGCATGCCCTGGGCCATGCAGGTGTCTCGGCATGCCCTGCGCCATGCAGGTTTCACGGCATGCCCTGAGCCATGCAGGTGGCACGGCATGCCCTGCGCCCTGACACGGCATGCCCTAAGCCATGCAGGTGTCTCGGCATGCCCAGCGCCATGCAGGTTTCACGGCATGCCCTGAGCCATGCAGGTTTCACGGCATGCCCTGAGCCATGCAGGTGGCACGGCATGCCCTGCGCCCTGCAGGTGACACGGCATGCCCTGAGCCATGCAGGTCTCACGGCCTGCCCTGCGCCCTGCAGGTGACACGGCATGCCCTGTGCCCTGCAGGTGTCGCGGCATGCCCTGCGCCATGCACGTGTCTCCGCATGCCCTTCGCCATGCAGGTGTCACGGCATGCCCTGCGCTATGCAGGTGGCACAGCATGCCCTGAGCCATGCAGGTTGCACGTCATGCCCTGCGCCCTGCAGGTGACACGGCATGCCCTGAGCCATGCAGGTGTCACGGCATGCCCTGCGCCATGCAGGTGTCACGGCATGCCCTGCGCCATGCAGGTGTCACGGCATGCCCTGCGCCATGCAGGTGTCACGGCATGCCCTGAGCCATGCAGGTGTCACGGCATGCCCTGAGCCATGCAGGTGTCATGGCATGCCCTGAGCCATGCAGGTGTCTCGGCATGCCCTGAGCCATGCAGGTGTCACGGCATGCCCTGAGCCATGCAGGTGTGACGGCATGCCCTGCGCCATGCAGATGTCACGGCATGCCCTGCGCCATGCAGGTGTCACGGCATGCCCTGCGCTATGCAGGTGGCACGGCATGATCTGAGCCATGCAGGTGTCACGGCATGCCCTGCGCCATGCAGGTGTCTTGGCATGCCCTGCGCTATGCAGGTGGCACGGCATGATCTGAGCCATGCAGGTGTCACGGCGTGCCCTGAGCCATGCGTGTGGCATGGCATGCCCTGAGCCATGCAGGTGTCACGGCATGCCCTGCGCCATGCAGGTGTCACGGCATGCCCTGAGCCATGCAGGTGTCACGGCATGCCCGGGGCCATGCAGGTGTCATGGCATGCCCTGCGCCATGCAGGTGTCAAGGCATGCCCTGGGCAATGCAGGTGTCACGGCATGCCCTGGGCCATGCAGGTGTCACGGCATGCCCTGCGCCATGCAGGTGTCACGGCATGCCCTGAGCCATGCAGGTGTCACGGCATGCCCTGCGCCATGCAGGTGACACGGCATGCCCTGCGCCATGCAGGTGTCACGGCATGCCCTGCGCCATGCAGGTGTCTCGGCATGCCCTGCGCCATGCAGGTTTCACAGCATGCCCTGAGCCATGCAGGTGGCACGGCATACCCTGAGCCATGCAGGTGGCACGTCATGACCTGCGCCCTGACACGGCATGCCCTGAGCCATGCAGGTGTCTCGGCATGCCCTGCGCCATGCAGGTTTCACGGCATGCCCTGCGCTATGCAGGTGGCACGGCATGCCCTGAGCCATGCAGGTGGCACATCATGCCCTGCGCCCTGCAGGTGACACGGCATGCCCTGAGCCATGCAGGTGTCACGGCATGCCCTGCGCCCTGCAGGTGACACGGCATGCCCTGCGCCATGCAGGTGTTACGGCATGCCCTGGGCCATGCAGGTGTCACGGCATGCCCTGGGCCATGCAGGTGTCTCGGCATGCCCTGCGCCATGCAGGTTTCACGGCATGCCCTGAGCCATGCAGGTGGCACGGCATGCCCTGAGCCATGCAGGTGTCACGGCATGCCCTGCGCCCTGACACGGCATGCCTCGAGCCATGCAGGTGTCTCGGCATGCCCTGCGCCATGCAGGTTTCACGGCATGCCCTGAGCCATGCAGGTTTCACGGCATGCCCTGAGCCATGCAGGTGGCACAGCATGCCCTGCGCCCTGCAGGTGACACGGCATGCCCTGAGCCATGCAGGTCTCACGGCCTGCCCTGCGCCCTGCAGGTGACACGGCATGCCCTGCGCCATGCAGGTGTCGCGGCATGCCCTGCGCCATGCACGTGTCTCCGCATGCCCTTCGCCATGCAGGTGTCTCGGCATGCCCTGCGCTATGCAGGTGGCACGGCATGCCCTGAGCCATGCAGGTGGCACGTCATGCCCTGCGCCCTGCAGGTGACACGGCATGCCCTGAGCCATGCAGGTGTCACGGCATGCCCTGCGCCATGCAGGTGTCACGGAATGCCCTGCGCCATGCAGGTGTCACGGCATGCCCTGCGCCATGCAGGTGTCACGGCATGCCCTGAGCCATGCAGGTGTCACGGCCTGCCCTGAGCCATGCAGGTGTCATGGCATGCCTTGAGCCATGCAGGTGTCTCGGCATGCCCTGAGCCATGCAGGTGTCACGGCATGCCCTGAGCCATGCAGGTGTGACGGCATGCCCTGCGCCATGCAGATGTCACGGCATGCCCTGCGCCATGCAGGTGTCACGGCATGCCCTGCGCTATGCAGGTGGCACGGCATGATCTGAGCCATGCAGGTGTCACGGCATGCCCTGCGCCATGCAGGTGTCTCGGCATGCCCTGCGCTATGCAGGTGGCACGGCATGATCTGAGCCATGCAGGTGTCACGGCGTGCCCTGAGCCATGCGTGTGGCATGGCATGCCCTGAGCCATGCAGGTTTCACGGCATGCCCTGCGCCATGCAGGTGTCACGGCATGCCCTGAGCCATGCAGGTGTCAAGGCATGCCCGGGGCCATGCAGGTGTCACGGCATGCCCTGCGCCATGCAGGTGTCAAGGCATGCCCTGGGCAATGCAGGTGTCAAGGCATGCCCTGGGCCATGCAGGTGTCACGGCATGCCCTGCGCCATGCAGGTGTCACGGCATGCCCTGAGCCATGCAGGTGTCACGGCATGCCCTGCGCCATGCAGGTGACACGGCATGCCCTGCGCCATGCAGGTGTCACGGCATGCCCTGCGCCATGCAGGTGTCTCGGCATGCCCTGCGCCATGCAGGTTTCACGGCATGCCCTGAGCCATGCAGGTGGCACGGCATACCCTGAGCCATGCAGGTGGCACGTCATGACCTGCGCCCTGACACGGCATGCCCTGAGCCATGCAGGTGTCTCGGCATGCCCTGCGCCATGCAGGTTTCACGGCATGCCTTGCGCTATACAGGTGGCACGGCATGCCCTGAGCCATGCAGGTGGCACATCATGCCCTGCGCCCTGCAGGTGACACGGCATGCCCTGAGCCATGCAGGTGTCACGGCATGCCCTGCGCCCTGCAGGTGACACGGCATGCCCTGCGCCATGCAGGTGTTACGGCATGCCCTGGGCCATGCAGGTGTCACGGCATGCCCTGGGCCATGCAGGTGTCTCGGCATGCCCTGCGCCATGCAGGTTTCACGGCATGCCCTGAGCCATGCAGGTGGCACGGCATGCCCTGAGCCATGCAGGTGGCACGGCATGCCCTGCGCCCTGACACGGCATGCCTCGAGCCATGCAGGTATCTCGGCATGCCCTGCGCCATGCAGGTTTCACGGCATGCCCTGAGCCATGCAGGTTTCACGGCATGCCCTGAGCCATGCAGGTGGCACGGCATGCCCTGCGCCCTGCAGGTGACACGGCATGCCCTGAGCCATGCAGGTCTCACGGCCTGCCCTGTGCCCTGCAGGTGACACGGCATGCCCTGCGCCATGCAGGTGTCGCGGCATGCCCTGCGCCATGCACGTGTCTCCGCATGCCCTTCGCCATGCAGGTGTCACGGCATGCCCTGCGCTATGCAGGTGGCACGGCATGCCCTGAGCCATGCAGGTTGCACGTCTTGCCTTGCGCCCTGCAGGTGACACGGCATGCCCTGAGCCATGCAGGTGTCACGGCATGCCCTGCGCCATGCAGGTGTCACGGAATGCCCTGCGCCATGCAGGTGTCACGGCATGCCCTGAGCCATGCAGGTGTCACGGCATGCCCTGAGCCATGCAGGTGTCACGGCATGCCCTGAGCCATGCAGGTGTCATGGCATGCCTTGAGCCATGCAGGTGTCTCGGCATGCCCTGAGCCATGCAGGTGTCACGGCATGCCCTGAGCCATGCAGGTGTGACGGCATGCCCTGCGCCATGCAGATGTCACGGCATACCCTGCGCCATGCAGGTGTCACGGCATGCCCTGCGCTATGCAGGTGGCACGGCATGATCTGAGCCATGCAGGTGTCACGGCATGCCCTGCGCCATGCAGGTGTCTCGGCATGCCCTGCGCTATGCAGGTGGCACGGCATGATCTGAGCCATGCAGGTGTCACGGCGTGCCCTGAGCCATGCGTGTGGCATGGCATGCCCTGAGCCATGCAGGTGTCACGGCATGCCCTGCGCCATGCAGGTGTCACGGCATGCCCTGAGCCATGCAGGTGTCATGGCATGCCCTGAGCCATGCAGGTGTCTCGGCATGCCCTGAGCCATGCAGGTGTCACGGCATGCCCTGAGCCATGCAGGTGTGACGGCATGCCCTGCGCCATGCAGGTGTCACGGCATGCCCTGCGCCATGCAGGTGTCTCGGCATGCCCTGCGCTATGCAGGTGGCACGGCATGATCTGAGCCATGCAGGTGTCACGGCATGCCCTGAGCCATGCGTGTGGCATGGCATGCCCTGAGCCATGCAGGTGTTACGGCATGCCCTGCGCCATGCAGGTGTCACGGCATGCCCTGCGCCATGCAGGTGTCACGGCATGCCCTGCGCCCTGCAGGTGTCACGGTATGCCCTGAGCCATGCAGGTGTCACAGCATGCCCTGAGCCATGCAGGTGTCACGGCATGCCCTGCGCCATGCAGGTCTCACGGCATGCCCTGAGCCATGCAGGTGTTACGGCATGCCCTGAGCCATGCAGGTGTCAAGGCATGCCCTGCGCCATGCAGGTGTCACGGCATGCCCTGAGCCATGCAGGTGTCACGGCATGCCCTGAGCCATGCAGGTGTCATGGCATGCCCTGCGCGATGCAGCTGTCATGGTATGCTCTGCGCCATGCAGGTGTCACGGCATGCCCTGCGCCCTGCAGGTGTCATGGCATGCCCTGCGCCGTGCAGGTGTCTCGGCATGCCCTGCGCCATGCAGCTGTCATGGTATGCCCTGAGCCATGCAGGTGTCACGGCATGCCCTGCGCCATGCAGTTGTCACGGCATGCCCTGAGCCATGCAGGTGTCATGGCATGCCCTGCGCCATGCAGTTGTCACAACATGCCCTGAGCCTTGCAGGTGTCACGGCATGCCCTGGGCCATGCAGGTGTCACGGCATGCCCTGCGCGATGCAGGTGTCACGGCATGCCCTGCGCCATGCAGGTGTCACGGCATGCCCTGAGCCATGCAGGTGTCATGGCATGCCCTGAGCCATGCAGGTGTCATGGCATGCCCTGCGCCATGCAGGTGTCACGGCATGCCCTGCGCCATGCAGGTGTCACGGCAATACGGCATGCTTTGGGATATAGAGGGTGTGGATGGCCATTACTGGCACATGTAACGGCCTCCTGGAGGGATGGAAGCCTGGAATTCACCTAAATTCCCCTCACCCAGTCATCATCACATATGAGGAGGCGGCCTGGATATGGGTGGGTAGCGGTGGGTCCCTGCGTGGATTTTGATCCTGGAGCCTGGGGGGCTCTGTGGTCCCTAGTTCTTATTTGGTGTATGCAAATATTGATTCTTGATGGCCGTGACCACTGAACTCTTGACCTCATGAACCTTGATATTGAAAACATTTCTTCCTGAACCCTTGTACCCCTGAAACCCTTGTACTGCGGGACCCTTGTAATCCTGACACTTGTACTCCTGATCACATGGACTGCTGAACCTTGAATTCCTTATCCCTGGACCCCTGAACCCTGAACACCGGATCCCTTGAACTTCTGAACTCTCGTACCCTTCCACTCCTGAACCCTTGAAATCCTGAACCCTAAAATTCTTAACCCTTGAAGTCCTGACCCCTGAACCCAGTACTGCTAATCCCTGAACTCCTCATTCTCTGTTCTGCTGAACCTTTACCCTACCGTATTAGTGAACCTTGAACCGTCAACCCTGTTTGCACAGGCTGCATATCTGGTGTTGGTGGAGACGCAGGGTGCAAAGGGTATCCCGGCCTCAGAGATGCTCTGGTATAATGCCGTGTCCTCGTTGCCGCTACTGCTGGCGGCGTCGTGGGCCTCGGGGGAGGGTATGGTGATCCGCTCCTCGTTCGCCGCAGCGGCGTCACGGCACGGCGCCCCGACAACCCTGCTGGCCATCGTGCTGTGCTCCTCGGGTGTGTGGGTGGGTGGGGGTGAGGCTTGGTGAGTGTGTGTGTGTGGGGGGGGGGGGTAGGGTGCTCCACGGGTTAAGAACGGTGCATACCTGCTGGGCCCTGCTTGACGCCCGGTCTTGTGGGGCGTCACGGATGCTCCACGAGTGAGTGTGACTGTGTGTGGAAGTGCGCTCCACGGGTGTGTGGCTGGAGCCTTCAGTTAAAAAAATGCTATAATTTCGCTGGTATGTGCGGTGTGTTTGTGTGTGCTGTGCAGAGCATGTCAGGGTACTCCATGCATGCATAAGCACGTGTATGTGCATGTGGCTGCAAGGGTGTTCTACATGTGCATAAGCACGTGTATGTGCATGTGGCTGCAAGGGTGTTCTACATGTGCATAAGCACGTGTATGTGCATGTGGGTGTCTGGGTGCTCCAGGGGTGCGTTTGCCCTTTGTGCCCCAACCTGTGCTTGTGTGGTTCTTTCCCCGATTATTCCATCCTGCCCCAACCTGTGCTCCCTACCCCTGTCCCTGGTCAGGTGGCATCATCCTCAACTTCTCCATGTTCCTGGCGACGGTGGTGGGATCGGTAAGGCCCTTGCCAGGGATCTATGAGGATCTAGCAGGATTCTGGATCGGGGATCGGGTACACTCTAGCCTGTGGATCCGGATCTGGGTTTTGTGTGGCGCTTGCCATGGATCTAGATCTGCGATTGGTGAGATGCTAGGAAGGGATTGTGATTTGGGAATGGCGAGGTGCCAGCAGGGGATCTAGATCTGGGATCGGTGAGGTGCTGGCAGTAATCTAGATCTGGGATCAATCAGGCGCTAGCAGGGATCTGGATCTGGGATCGGTGAGGTGCTAGCCTGGGGCTCTACATCCGTGATCGGTGAGGTGCTAGTAGAGATTAGATCTGGGATCAGGGAGGCACCAGCCAGGGATCTGGATCTGAGGTATGTGTTGCACTGGTCAGGGGAAATAGATCTGGGATCTGCCGTTGGTTTGAGGTATGGCGGGGAGAATAATTGGGGCAGCAAGATGCTGCGACCTATCCTGACATTGTACTTTGGCTGTGTACAAAACGCATTGGCTGTGTGCTCTTGCCTCCCCATGCGCCCCATGCCCTTCAGTTAGCTTGCACCCTCATGTCCACCCAAGCATCTTATGGTGCCTGGCTCCCGCCTTTTAAGCATTATGTTTGCTGGTTAGTGGCAGACACGGACCACCTTCCTTGCAGCTTCCTTGCAGCCAGACAGATATGGACCACCTGTCTTGCAGCTTCTTTCCAGGCATGTACCACCATCCTTGTAGCTTCCAGGCATATGCAACCTTCCTTGCAGCTTCCTTTCAGCCAGACAGACATGGACCACCTTCCTTGCAGCTCCCTTGCAGCCAGACAGACATGGACCACCTTCCTTGCAGCTGCCTTGCAGCCAGGCAGACATGGACCACCTTCCTTGCAGCTGCTTTGCAGCCCTCCAGGAATATGCCACCATCCTTGTAGCCTCCAGGCATATGCAACCTTCCTTGCAGCTTTCTTGCAGCTAGAAAGATATGGACCACCTTCTTTGCAGCTTCCAGATGCCCTCCCGTGTCGAGTCAAGTGCTGTTGGGTGCAACGTCAATGCAACCACACAGTGGCCTTTTTCGAAAGGGCCAGGCAGTGTGGACAGCAGGTACAGAGTCGGACCTATCCTGAACCCTGAACGCAGGCCCTATTCATGACCTTGGTGGGCAACATTAAGACGGTGCTGGTACTGGCGTTGGGCTTTGTGCTGTTAGGAGGCGCAAAGCTGACCCTGCTCATGGCTCTAGGTGAGCTGAGGGTGTTTTTAAGGTTGGGGAGGGGGGTAGTTTTTAAGTGTTCAACAGATATTTTTTGTATTTGTAAAAAACAAAAGGAGCTATGGATAAGATGAATTCGGACTGGTACTACAGTACTACAGTACTGGTACTACAGTACTACAGCACTGGTACTACAGTAGTCGAGTCTAGGGGGATGTGTATGTCAGGAGATGGGCTTGAGTTGAGATGGTGTGTCGTTCTTTGCATGAGGACTAGCCAGTTAGCAAACCAGTATGGAAGTGTGAACTATTGGCCTGCCCCAATACAGGACTTGGTTTTTTTGTTGACGAATATGAAGGGGAGCTAGAGCTTGGATTCTGCCACATCACGTCTGGGAAACAGTTTGAACATGCAATCCTGCTTTGTCTTTCTTTCCCAGCCAGTTGTCTGTCCCTTCACTTTATTTCCCACTTTTCCTCATTTCTACCTCCTGCCCCCCTTGTGTTTGTTTGTTCTTTTCTACCAAACCTTCAGTTAGGCGCCCACGCGGCCAAGCCTTGTCGACCAGGGCCCAGAGGTGTGACATCATTGACATGCATTCCTGCTTCAGACTTGCATTCCTGCTTCACACTTGCATTCCGCAGGTATTGCGGTGAACTTGTTGGGCGGTGTTTGGTACGGATCCCTCAAGTTCAAGCCGCCGCCGCTGCAGGCGGAGGAGGAGACTGCAACGCTACTAGGCAGCGCCCCCTCGGTGGGGAGCGGGGCGCAGGTGCACATCAACGTGGGGCACCACCGCCACCCGCCGTCAGCCCCCGTGTAGATGATGATGACTGGGCGGAGTTTTTCTTTTTGAATTTAGGGCTCCTTCATGCCCGACAGGTAGATGCCTGGCCGATACTTGTCATATCCTGGGGGAAGAAAAGAGGTCCGGATGGGTCAAATCCCAGGTAAGAATAGGGGCCTAGCTTGGGCGCCTAACTAGTAGGGGCAGGAAAAGGGGGAAATAAAGTGAAGGGACAGACAAAAGGCCGCGGCTGGGCGAATTGCGGGGACAAGGGCCCGACTGACATAGAGCTGGACAGCTGGTGGACCTAGCAAGAGGACTTGCTGCAACCTGCCGGCCTAGCCTGGTAACTGCCGACAGGGGTGATGCCCTGACAAGGGCAAATCCCGCAAAGTCGTGACTACGATCGGCTGGCTAAGGCCTTACACCCACAGCCAGTTATGTGCACATAATCGCCTGGCTAAGTCGTTTCAGAGGCCTGGGCTCCCTTCTTCTTTATTTGTTTTCGCCCAGCCTTTTAAAGTGCCCGTCAGCTTTATTTCCTCTTTCCAGGGTTTTCCTGGCTTTCTGTCCACTGGCTTTCTGTCTATCCCTTCCTCTGTGTTGAGGGCTAGGGTCTGGACGGCTTGGAGTTTCTCAAGACTTCCTTTCTTCGGGGGGAAGGTATATTTCCTTCTCCCTTTTCGGTCTGTTCCTTTCCCCTCTCCTTGAAGTTTCTTTTCCTCCCGACTAGTCGGGAACCCATGCGGCCGGGCTTTTTCAGCATGGACCAGAGGTGTTATGTCATTGGCATAATCACCGGCACTCATTCTCCGCCACGATTTGAAGGATTGCACAAATGGCAATGGCATCGTTTTTCAACATTGGCTAGTTGGGTGCAGACATCCACAAGTACAGAAGTACAAGATTGTTACCATCCTACCTTTTGTTCTCCCAACCAAGCTGTTGGGCGCCCACGCGGCTGTGCCATTTTAAGCTGGGCCCAGTTGTGTAATGACATCAACTTGTCGCGGTTGAGGACTGCACCTAATGAATGTCTGGGCTAACAAGCCACTCGTGAGAACTAGTGCATGAAGAGAGCCAGGCAGCGCACAAGTAAACAGTACAAGTGTGAAGACATCCACACCAGTGAATTCAGGTAAGTCATACAAGTCAAGAACCCGAACAATAAACCTCTTGTGCAGTCACACATGTTGTGCACCCATACGTCATGACCGACTTTCATGCGCACTATTCCACTTGTCAGAATTATGTGTTGTTTTTAGGACAGCAGTGCATCACATTTAACGCATGGGACATGTGCCCACAAACTGGAACGAGCTCTAAAATAAGCTAGGGAAGCGCGAGGGGGAAGCGAGCAAAAAAACATTGATCCCTCTGGACAATCAACCAACACAAAACCACAAACCGGTACGAGTTGCGTAAGAATTAACCCAAAACGCAGAAGATAAGCCCCAACCACGAAACATGACGTGGGTGCAAAGGATAAGTTGAACACCGCCTTCAAAATCAGAAGGACAGAAGAGAGTGTTGAAGTGAAATGTGCGAAATAAACAGTGCAATGAGTAGCCTATTTTGTGCTCGTACCCGTTTGTGGGCACCTGTCTTATGCATCAAATGTGATGCTCCGCTGGGCAGTACAAACTTCACAAAACTTAACCGGCAAGTGGAATTTCGGTACGGTGTTTAAGAGACTTGTTAAACGTACGCATTGTCTGTGCAAAACAGCGAGATAAGGGTGCGGACCTTCAATATGTAAGAATAGAAGTACGGTACTGTTTTCAAAAATGATGATACGTTGGCCAAATTGACATCTCAGTCATAACGGATGCACGTAGAACAAGAGGACAGTCGGCAAATACATTGCTCCCCTAAAACTGAGAAATGAAATCAGGCATCTCAAGCGGCACGGCAGAGACCTCTATCCCATCCACGAGGAGTGGAGCAAGCGGAGTGAGCATGTGGAGTGAGCACGAAGGGTCCAGCACGTGCGTGTAAAGTATGCCATCATCCTCTTCTCCTTGACAAACGTCGGCCATAGCTCGTGCTGTGCCATCAATTCCGTAGGAGACGTATTATTTTCAATTGTGACGCCCTTGCCCGCTACTGTAGTTCGCATGAAAACTATGCTCTCTGACTCACTGCAGTCGTCCACCAAGAACTTGATCTGGTGCAATCACTTGCCGTCGGGGATACGGTTTGATTGCCTGATCTTTGTGTCATTTTTGTTTGGTGGGTGAACTTGCTTTCCTCTTGTGCCTTCTCCCTTGAATTTCCTAGCTGGATTTTTGTCTGCCGACGTGTCCGAGCTTCATTTCAGCATGGCCCAGAGGTGTAACGTCATTAACTTGCTGTTGGGGTCCAGCTTGCCCATCCGGAAGCCCGGAAGGTGCTCTTGACACTGACGTTCACGCCCATGAGCTAGGACAGGGTCTCACTGACCAGAGCCGCATAATCTTCCCCTGGCCCACCCTCAAGAAGGCCTGGCATAATGAAGCTGGATTCCAAACTGTCGTGCATGGCTAGCGGCGCAACGCCGCTTCTTGCAGCCATGCTACTGCCGTTGCCGTTGCTGCCATTCATTCACCACTGGGCTGATGTGGATCAAAATTTGAACTGCCTACGGCCGTTCGTTGGACAGGGCTGGGCTTGCTAGTCGCTCCACCAGGTCCCCCCTGGCCTGGTCATACGCCGTAATGTAGCTGAATTGTAGCTACCGGTATGCACCTTCAATATAAACAGTGACACGCAGGGCAGTAGACCAACTAATAAGAAATCAGCAGGTCCCGATCTTTCCAGGTATCGATCTCCCTTAAAAACGTACTTTTACTCTCCAACGTTTCAGTCAAATGACATGGCATTACTTGCCAACGTTGGCAAGTGAGTGACGTCATTTTTTCCTAAGTCCGTCATCTTTGACGAGGAGCGCATGCCATTAAATACTTGTATTACTTATTATTTATCGACCTCGATTACGATCGTACCAAGTGCCCAGAGGGCCTCCATGGAAGCGAGGGTGTTGCAGGCGAGCGTCGACTAATCGCTGCTGCAGCCCATCCTGAGGCGCGATTATCTAAAGCTGCAGGTCCTACTTTTTCTGGTATGAAGCGTGCCTGTGCCTGCTACAAGAGCACTCACTGCATTTTGGTGTGCAGTTTCGGCCCACTTGCACAGCATTGAGCCAGCTAACACATCATCCCACCCTTTTGGGCAACATCTTGCATGCATGCGCAGCTTCCACCAGTACTGGCAGCCCCCGAATGCATGCCCAGCCCCCCGCATGCATGCACGTTACCCCGCCCGCTTGCATGCACTACCGAACTACCCCCCGGCCGCATGCGCACCGCTTGCATGCACAGCTCCCACCCTTATGCACACTGCCTACATGCACACACCCATGCCCACATGCACAGCATCCCGCCTGCTTGCAGAGCGCCCCACACGCATGCGCATTCCTTGCATGCACAGGTCCTTGCTTGCATTCACATCACGTAGCCGCGCTCGCGACCCTCCACCTGCATTCTCTGCTCCTTCCCACATGCAAACACCCCGCCCGCATACGCACTACCCCCCGCCTGCCAATATCGCAGCATCTCTCGTGACTGTATGTTAGAGAACCCAGCCAAGGATCCACGAGTCATGAACATTCTCACTGGCTGCAGTTCACGGGGGGATCTGGTCCGCATCTGCGAGAATACCGGCGATGATTTCACTGCGTGATCCGTGACAGAGGAGGGGCTAACGACTCACAGCTGCTCTGCAAAGAGGTGTGGCCAGACATGCGGCCATATCTTGTGGGGGGACCAGAAACTGCCTGACATGACATGTGGCGTATTCAGGTTGGGTGGACTGCTGAAGGTCAAGTTGCATACCCGTGAGCACCGTGCTTTAATCCCGCCTGGGCGTTTCGAGGCAGATGGATCAGAGTTCGCCTTGCTGAGGTAAATTTGCCATGGGCTAGACTGTAAATTCGGTAACCCCAAGCTTATCTATAAACAGGGGCAAATGTATTTAAACAGAGCATGCCATGGATCAAGCCTTTGTAATTTATCAATTTCTCTTTCCCTTACCCCGCTTAGGTACAGCCCCATGTGCTGCTTCTCGTATGAGGTCATGTGTGACTGGTCAGCGCAATGTATCGGCTGATGGAACTTCTACCGCAACTTGATGCTCACGTCAGTCAGATATCCTGAACTGCCACTTGCAAACAAAAAGGTGCAACCCAGGGTATGCTACACGTATTTATTTTAAAGAGCCTCTGCTGTGATTCAGCTATGGCCCGGGGACCCACGTGCATCAAGCCCTGTTTTGCCCGGGCCACCCGCCGTAGGATGGTCAAGGTTTGGCACATTGCACCTGCTCCACTTGCTCAGTTCCACAATTTATGCCATTCGGAGGTATCACATAGTGCCTATGACAGGCTCCATAGAGGTCACTGCGGCCGTTGTTGCAACAGCAAAGCAGCGCTTGCTCAGCAACGAGTCGCTGCTCTTTTAACGTGCCACGCTTGACGTCATCATGCAGCAGTATGATGGTATCACAATTGGCTTTCACCAGGACCGGTGTTGCATCGCGGTCCCTTGTTTGGCAGATCTTGAGGCGCCGCTTGTTTTGGGGTCAAGCTTAAAGGACTGATGCTTTGTCCAGGACCATAGCCACCGTATATCACGGCCAGCCCTCGTGCAAGACAGCAGCTACTCTGCTGGTATCTCTGAGGAGAAGCTTGATGACTTGAGGGCTGCTTTCGCTAGGATGCGCAGCGACCGCTCCGGGCATTCACCAAAACTAATCAGGAGTTTGGAGAGCAACTGCGGATACATATCTCATTTTGTTTTCCTTCTGTGCGTGCGATACTGTGTGCACCACATGAACACAGTTCAGAGGGAGAAGGAGTCAGGGGAGCGCTTCTTTGCGAAGTGACACAAAACTTCAGCCTGTCTTCAGTTGTCTATGCTAGGCTCGTATTTCCGCCAATATTGAGGTTTCCGTCATGTAATTTACAATGGCTTTGAACTTGACTCAACAGCCTTACCCAGTGAAAGTGGCTTAGCAACAGTATCCCTCAATGGCATAACAGTATCACAGGGATCCACACTCAAGATTTCAACCTTCGATCCAGCTTGGGTCTTCTATAGTGACATCTGGGGGTGCATCAGTGCATTTATGATTCCAGTCTACAGCCGTGCTTGGGTCTCCTTGAGTGGCAAGCCTGGGGGGCATCGACACAAATTAGATTTCAGTTTAACCCCGTGCTTGGGATTCCTCGAGTGTCATGCTTGTGGCTCATCAACATAATTAAGATTTCAGTCTACAGCATTGCTCACGTCTCCTAGAGTGGCATGTCTAGGGCGCATCAGCATAATTAAGATTCCAGTCTAAGACCCTGCTTGGGTCTCCTAAAGTGGCATGTCTGGGGCGCATCAACATGCTTAACGTTCAGTATTGAGCCCTGCTTGGTTCTCCTAGAGTGGCATGCCTGGGGCGCATCAGCATAATTAAGGTTCAGTGTGGAGCCATGCTTGGGTCTCTTAGAGTGGCATGCATGGGGCACATCAGCATAATTAAGATTTCAGTCTAAAGCCTTGTTCACGTCTCCTATGGTGCATACCTGGGCGCATCAGCATAATTAAGATTTCAGTCTAGAGACCTCCTCGGGTCTCCTAGAGTGGCATGTCTAGGGTGCATCAGCATAATTAAGATTTCAGTATACAGCCTTGCTTGGGTCTCCTAGAGTGGCATACCTGGGGCACATTAGCATAATTGTGATGAATAAAATCTGAAGCCGTAATACCGTCACATGAATCCTGAACTATACAATTTTCGAGGGGAAAACAGGAAACCAAGATTTGAGTCAGAAGCCCCGCCCAAAGCCTTGAGAGGCATGTCTCGTGCGTATCAAGCAAAATGAAGGTGCCTCAAACATCATGAAACAAAGGGCATGGCTAGGCAATATGGTTGCGCATCATGACGCGCGCAATGACACCCACTGCGAACTTGGTCGACTCCACTCCTAGGGGGTAGTCTGGTAGATGGCCCATGCCAAATTCCTTCCATCTAGGCCCAAAGGCTGCACAAAAGGTATCAAGATTTCTGGGCTAGTGCCAATGTAAAGAGCTGCCTCCTGGACTGATGCGGACATGCTCTCTTCAGATGAACCTGGGGGAGGAAGGCTGCTGGGGCTGCATGGGCTACATGGGTTGTAGGGGCAAAAAGGGTGGCCATGATAGCAGCTGGTTCTCTGGATGGCACACCCACGCACCGCAAGAACTCCGCTAGCCGCTCGCATATCCGTGACACATTCCAATGGAAGCTCCCAATGGAGCTTGCACCCATCTCGGCTAATGAATCAATGTACAACATGGCTTGTTGTTTCTAAAGGGTCTGCCTCACAACCTTCTGCCTCGCTAACAGCTTCGAGCAGGGGCATGAGCAATTGAGCATGCTCGCATGCGCTGCACGTGAGGACAGGTTGCTGTGATGCACATTCCCGCCCAAATGCAGTGACCCATGCATGCGCATGCAGGCTAGGGTCTGTGCATGCTGGCCATGGTCTATGCAATATGCATACGGGCTGTGCGCATACGGACGGGGGCTGTACATCCGGACAGGCTGTACAAACATACGGCCGTAGGGCAGTAAATGCAAATGGAGAGCTACACATACGGCAAGGCGCTGTTAGCAATTAATGTGGGTGGAGGACTGTGTGGTTGGGCGGGAATGTGCACGTGGACGGGAGTCTGCATATGTTGGCGGGGCGCATAGCTTACGGGTTGGGAATGCCGGTGGGGGGCTGTGCGTGCAAGCGTGGGGCTGCGCATACGGGCGGAGAGCCGCCCATTTGGGCGGGACTTGCGCATACAGATAAGGGCCTGTGCATACGGGCAGTGCCTACGGGTGGATAACAGTGTATGCCGATGGGGGATGGGGGACCGTGCGGGCGGATGGGGTAACATTGCATACAGGTGGGGGTCTGCAGAATGCGGAATGTGAATGGGGATGGGGGGCAGTACCAGCGGATGGGAGTAACAGTACATGCAAGTGGGGGCCTGTGCATACGGGCTGTGTCTATGGGTGGGTAACAGTGGAAGCCAATGGGGGACTGGGGGGCCTTGCGGGCGAGAGGGAAATGTGCATGGGGGTGTGGACTGTGTACACGGGTAGGGGATGGCTCATGTGGTTGAAAGACCGTTTATGAGGGCGAGGTGCAGAGCATATTGGCAGGCGCCAGGCGGCTGTGCGTGCAAGCGGGGGTAGTGTGCATGCGGGCGGGGTGTTTGCATGTGGGAAGGAGCTGAGAATGCAGGCATGGACATGTGCATGCAAGGAATGCGTAGGCGTGCGGGGCGCTCCGCAAGCAGGCGGGATGCTGTGCATGTGGGCATGGGTGTGTGCATGTAGGCAGAGTGTATGTAGGTGGGAGCTGTGCATGCAAGCGGTGAAGTTTTGTGAAGTTTTTACAGTCCATCAGAGCAAGCGGGCGGGGTACCGTGCATGCATGCGGGGGGCTGGGCATGCATTTGGGGACTATCAGTACTGGTGGAAGCTGCGCATGCATGCAAGATGTTGCCCAAAAGGGTGGGATGATGTGTTAGCTGGCTCAATGTTGTGCAAGTGGGTCGAAACTGCACACCAAAATGCAGTGAGTGCTCTTGTAGCAGGCACAGGCACACTTCATACCAATAAAAGTAGGACCTGCAGCTATAGATAATCGCGCCTCAGGATGGACTGCAGCAGCGATTAGTCCACGCTCGCCTGCAACACCCTCGCTTCCATGGAGGCCCTCTGGGCACTTGGTACGATCGTAATCGAGGTCGATAAATAACAAGTAATACAGTATTTAATGGCATGCGCTCCTCGTCAAAGATGACGGACTTAGGAAAATTTGACGTCACTCACTTGCCAACGTTGGCAAGTAATGCCATGTCATTTGACTGAAACGTTGGAGAGTAGTTTTTAAGGGATATCGATACCTCGATCTTTCTAAATGCCGTGTCCGAGTCTCCGACCTTTGCACCTGCCGATATTACGAGAGTGACAAGCCCCTGGCCTGCCTTGTACGGCGATCTTATCTTTTTTGAAGCGCCAAATGTCTTGTACCATCATCTCCCATCTCTCTCTCTCCTAGCTACAGCTCGAAACAATGCAGTGCATCGGCAGCAAGCAGAGCGTCTCCGCCTCGATGGCAACTCGCAGCGTCCCATGCCCTCGACCGAGCCGTGTTACCGCGCTGGTCTCGCGGTGCAGCGTTCAGCAGCCTAAGAGGAGCGTCATGCCCGCCCTGGTCTCTGCACCTGTCCTTTCCGCCGCGGCTGCCATCGGCCTGGCCATCGCACCCAGCATGGCGCGTGCCAGCGAGGTGATGACTACCACTGCCTCGACGGACCCGAGCTCGCTCACGTTAGCCGTGGGAGGCGGAGTTGCCATTGCTGGTCTTGCTGGAGCCCTGCTGGCTACCGACCCTCAAAAGAGGTGAGAGGGAGACCAGGCAGGGTACCCAAGGCCTGGCATGCAGGGGGGGGGATGTTGGCAACCGACCTTCAAAAGGGGATGGACGAGACAATGTGACCAGGGTGACCAGGCATGTAGTCTCCATACCTGGGGGGAATAACATCCACTGATCAGTCTCACTGGCGTCCCGCCGTTTGTCCGATCCAATCACCATGTCACCTTTTGCGTAGTTTGCGTCATGTTGGGTCTTGGGAGGCGATGAGGGAAGAGGGTCAGGCCTGACCTAGGGCCAATAAAAGGACAGCAGTGCTCAATTAAGGGAGCTCTGGCTGCTCCAAAGCTACAACCTGGCCTACGACCAGCAGGGCTTGAGGCTGTTCACAGCTCTGCGCCAAGCCCAGGAGGAGGAAGGCTGGAGCTCAGGCCTGGGGGACATGTTGGGACAGGAGTGACGTAGAAGCCATAGCAATACGGAGAGGAGGAGACGAGACAGTTGGGCCTCTCTCAACGCATGGGGGGCCTCTATCAACCAACGCTCCAACCCTTTTGGAGGAAATCTGTTCTGCTCCATTCTCTTTCGATACCTTCAACTTAAATCAACCGACTTTGCGACTCTGATACGTAATCAGCAGGACCTACGCTCCAACCCTTTTGGAGTTAATCTGTTCCGCTCCATAGACTCTGACACGTAATCAGCAGGCCTCATGGTCATATGGCAGCCATGCATCAGCGATATAGTCAGGGGTAGCAGTCAGACAGCAGTCTGGTAGCAGTCAGGTAGCGCGATCAGGTAGCACTGAATGGGATTGGCTCGAAACAATATGTGGCGCAGTCCTGCCTGAGCTCTCTGCACCATCAGAGTGGAAAGCGGACAGCTCAGCGGAAATCTGGGAGCGGGGATACCATGGGATTTTAACTGAACAATGATGTAAGAAAATAAAGAAGAAAGGAAGATACCTACGCCCCGTGGGGGGCGTGAGAGTTAAGGAAACAGCGCAGCCTGGGCCGAAGCCACATCCGCGCCGTTTCTGAGCAATTCTGTATGACATTTGAGGACGACGCTAAGCTATCCTGCCCAAGCATTTTAGCGGCAGCATCAGAGCGAATTTCATTGGGTCTCTGTCCGCTGGTCAGGCCCATACAATTTAAAAAGCTTCAGCTACGATTCAGCTATCTGACGGCCTTCGGCCAGGGGGGCCGTTGGCCCCTGTATAGCTGGCAGGTAGGGTCTGCTGCAGGAAGGTGCCTGCTTTATGGGCCACCAATTAGCGTAGGAAAGAACCGTGGCGGGATCCCGCTTTGCGGCAATTTGGGCCGCCGGCTGGAGGCTTGAAGGTTTCCCCCTCCAACGCAGTCCTGGCTGCCTGATGTCCTGCCAGTACTGTCCTACCAGTACTGCCTGTCCTGCCGGCACTGTCGTGCCAGTACTACCTGTCCTGCCAGTACTGCTGATGTCCTGCCAGTACATGGTCTGGTGCGCAATCAAAGAAACACAGTGAGGGAGCAGCGCGTGTGGCCCCGGTGTGTGAGCACTCACTGTGGACTTTCTCATGACAATTCACTGCAATCAAAAATGGCTGTGGGTCATCGGCACTACTGTCACGAGCTGTGTTTCTTACTTCTCGTCTCATCTACATGTCAGCTACACTCCAGCCTCCAGCCGGAGGCCCCGTTTGTGGCCAGCCTTGTTGCTTTGGCCACCAGCTACAGGCCGGTCCAGGTGTGGTCTTAATTGAGCCTTTGGCGGCCGCGGGACGGCCTGCCAAAGTTGGACTTGAAGCTAAAAAACAAGCACTGGTCACAAAGATGAGTTGCCCGCAACTGACATTCTGCTTGCAGCCGGCCCCCATGCGTGAAATATCCAAGGGGAGCCCCGCGCCTCCTCTCTTGTTGCGCAATCCACCCGGAGCATGCCCCCCCGCACTCCGTACTTATCTCACCTGCAGTAGGAGCAGTGTTCATTTTTTGGGCTTCATGTTCAACTTGGGCAGGCCGCCCAGCGTCCGCCAAAGACCTAACTAGGACCAAACCTGGACTGGCCTGCAACTGGTGACCAAAGCAGCAAGACTGGCCACGAATGAGGCCTCCGGCCAGCGGCCGGAGTGTACCTGACATGTAGCTGGCATGTAGCTGAGTCACGAAAAAAGAAACGCTGACTAGGAGAGTGCCTGGACAGTCTCTGATGTCTGTGCAGGGCATTTCCTGACAGTGGGGTATCAGTTGGTTGGGGTTTGCTTGGCCACAGGGCTCTGTGCCTAAGAGAGCATGTTCCTAAGAGAGAGCTTTCGTGTACAGCGTGGATCTGTCCCGCCTCGTTTACTAAGCAGCCATCGCCTGTGGGGCGACCCTGTGCAATGAGTCTATGGATCTAGTAGGCTTGTGTGCTCCGAGCTCATCTGCATTCCCACGCTTTCCTCAACAGGCGATCCGCTCAGATGGCGTCCACCGGCGGCGATGAGAATGAGGCGGTGAGCCACGGGGCGGGGCAACAAACGTTTTTTTTGGGGGGGGGGGGCTTGAATGCGGTGTGTATTTTGCATGGTACTTCGGCTTCGATTTAATTACATGACGGCCTTTGGCTCACAGCAGGGCTTGGTGCAGCAAGCCTGTTAGGCTTGGACCACCAGCTGTAGGCCGGTCAGGGTGTTTGGTCCACGTCAGCTCAGTGGTAGTTAAGGTCCGGGGCCCTGTAGGCCCTGCAGGTCCAAACCACCTTCTGGGGCTCGTAGGGGTTATGACCTTTAGGCCTAGGGTCAGTTGTCATGTTGAGCACTGGAAAATGTATTGCTGGCAGTTGCTGCAAGCTGTCTAGAGGTTGTGCCTGACCTCTACCATGTCTTGAAGAGCGCACTGCCGCGCTGCTTAAGCAGATCTAAAAGAGCGCAGTCCGCGGGTCAATCTAGACCTTCACCATTCATCTCCTTTTACTCCCTTCTTCTTATTTTTCTTTAATTACCGGGACTTGTGTATATTATTATCTTTATTATGTTCACTCCCTTTTTTTATGGTGCCTCTTATTGCTGTATTTCTTTGGATGCAGGTCAAGAATTACTTCAACACTGAGGGCTTTGAGCGCTGGCGCAAGATCTACGGCGAGACGGGCGAGGTCAACAAGGTCCAGATGGACATTCGAACGGTGAGGCCTAGATTTCACTTATGGACATTATCATGTTTTCTACCATCCAAGTTTAGCAGCTTCAAAAGTTCAACAAGTCCCAGAAGTACATCCGAACGATGGTGTCCAGACTCCATCCATTCACATCAGGATGTCATGAGCATTCAAGTGAAACAGCTGCATTGCGGAGGATCTGCACCAAGGATTTTTGGACAGACCCTCGAGCTGTGAAAGCCCCTAAACCCTAATACGTTGCGCCTAGGCACTGCAGCCCCAAGCAGCAAAAGTAAAAAAGAAACCCTGCAGACTGCAGTGTCAGAATGGGATCATGTCCCGCTACGCTGGCCACTGCTTCCAGCTTTTGGAAAAATGACGTCGCAGTCCCGTTCTCGACCCCTGACTTCTTCTGTTTATCTTCGGACTCTGTGTTTGAGTGTGTCCTAGGTTTGGGGTCTGAACCCGGCATGTGCTGTGCGGCTTCTCACCTGGTCCCCTGTCATTGGGCCCGCAGGGCCATGCCATGACCGATCTCGACCCTTATCCCATTAACCTGAACCTATAACCCTTCATTCTAAATCCAGCATGTGCTGCATGCCCTGTGGCCTCACACCTGGTCCCCTGTCATTGCGCAGGGCCACGCCATGACCGATCTCGACCCTTATCCCATTAACCTGAACCTATAACCCTTCATTCTAAATCCAGCATGTGCTGCATGCCCTGTGGCCTCACACCTGGTCCCCTGTCATTGCGCAGGGCCACGCCATGACCGATCTGAACCTGGATCTGTATCTGTGCTGTAAGCTGTACATGTGCCAGTGTTCAAGGTTTTGGTTCTGCACCCGGGATGTGCTGCGTTGCGTGCCCTGTGGCCTCACATCTGGTCCCCTGTCATTGCACAGGGCCATGTCATGAACGTACTAAAACCTGAACCTTTAATCCGAAATGTGCTGCGTGCCCTGTGGCCTCACACCTGGTCCCCTGTCATTGCACAGGGCCACGCCATGAGCGTTCTGAGCCCTGCACCCTGAACCCGGCATGTGCTGCGTGCCCTGCGGCCTCACATTTGTCCTCCTGTCGCTGCGCAGGGCCACGCCATGGCCGTTCTGAACCCTGAACCCATAACAAAAAACCCAGAACCCTTAACCCTGAACCCGGCATGTGCTGCATGACCTGTGGCCTCACACCTGTTCCCCTGTTGCTGCACAGGGCCACGCCATGACTGTTGACAAGGTGCTGCGATGGGTGGACGAGGAGGGGGGCGTCACGGGAATCACCGTCTGTGATGCCGGGTGTGGAACAGGTGGGATGGGGGGATGCCGGGTGTGGGACAGGGGGGGGGGGTGTAACAGGTGGGAGGGGGATACCGGGTGTGGAACAGGTGTGTGTGGGGGGGGTGTAACAGGTGGGAGGGGGGGAGGATGGGGAGGGTAAAGGGTTCCATCTGTTAAACCTAAAATGGAATGCTGGACAGGTGAGACCGGTGTTATGATGAGGGTTGAGTGTGTATTTTTAAGCCCTGGACCGGGGGTGGGGGGAGGCAAGCTAGCAGGGGCTGCTTGGATCTTCTGGAGATAGCTGATTCGGGCCTCTGCCTGGGCTTGGGGTGCACAGCAGTACATTTTGATTTCTGGCCCTGAGCTTTTGCTTGGGTCATGCCTCAGAAGCGATCGATGCCTCGAAGCTACCAAATCAGTCGCGGTTTGGAATGCTTCGGGCTGTTTGGTTTCGATGCTTAGCTTGGTTTGTTTTGGAAAGCAACCTTCGCGCCTGTTCTCGCGCCGTCACTCTTCCTCGCCCAACGCGCCCCTACGGACCCTGAAACCCTCTAACGCGTTAGACACTAACGCTGTCGCCTTACGACACTCACTTGTATGTATTCACCTGTATAGTATTATTAATTTATTATTGCATTATTGAGTGGTCGAGGCGCAGATGACACGTCGAGGCCGGATGCCATCAAGGCGGTATGTGGGGTACATGGTTTCCGACAGCGTGCATAGCCCCTTGTGCAAAGCTCACTCGAGCCTGCCTGGTTCAATTCTGAGTTCCCGAGAGTTTGCACAGCTCACTCGAGTCTGCATGGTTTAATTCAGCATGCACCAGTTGGGCTGATTATATCACCTGCGGCAGGTCACCGGGGCAATGGGGGAACGCACTGAGGATCCACCCTGACTAAAAACTGATGATCTTGCCTTGACGCGGTACGGACTTCTGTTTGCACTTTTGAGGTTTCGGATTGAAAATATAAAAGCATACCATGTCAACATGAACACATCAAGTCGACAGAACATGAGCGTGAGGAAAATTTCAGTTGCTGCCCATTTCCTGCCTTATGGTGCTGCATGTTGACGATGTCCACTGGTCCTGTCCATACTGTCGAGATGCAGCAAAGGGGTGCACCAAATAGGTTTATAACTCCATCTGAAGGCGATTGTGCGTATGTTTAAGTCTTGTCCAATTGTCCACTTGGCATGTCAACTTGGTATGTTTTAGATTTTCAATCTAAAACCTGGAAAGTGCAAACAAACTTCTGAACCGCTATCATGTATGTCCCTCAGATGTGTACGGGCATCTTCAGATCCTTTCCTAGGGCATCTTCAGATCCTTTCCTAGGGCATCTTCAGATCCTTTCCTTTTTGGGGTGTTACTTTCTTCTCCATTTTGTGTCTATTCAACCACGTACAGAGGACTGCGGTGTCCGCGTCTCCAATGCTCTCTCACTGCCCATATGAGGTTTTAGCATCGTTCTAAAACCCTGGCCCCATGCTGTAAGCATTTTTGTTAAGTCCCTGACCCCAGGGTATGATTTGCCTTCTTCACCCCTCCGACCCCTCGCCATGTCTGACCTGCAGGCAGCCTAGCTATCCCTCTGGCACTACGAGGTGCCTCGGTCTCTGCCAGTGACATCAGTGCGGCCATGGCAGGGGAGGCCAAGGCCAGGTAGGGTTTAGGGCTACAGGTTTAGGGCACAGGCGCAGGTGGGCAGCCCAGCCAGGTAGGTTTGGAATCAGTGGGGAGACTGGTTTGGATGCAGGCGAGTGGTCGTGGCCAGTGAGGGTGAAGGCTCTAGGTTAAGGGATCTAGGTTAAGGGATCTAGGTTAAGGGTTCCAGCTTTAAGGTTATGGCCTCTAGCTTGAGGGCTCTAGGTTTAGGGTGCGGGTGCTGCTGGGCAGCCCAGGCCAGGTAGGTGCAGGGGCAGTGGGGAGGCTAGACAGGAGTGGATGCAGTCGGGTGGTCAATGCCCAGTTTGATGCAAGGTGAGGCAGCAACTTAGATTTCGCTCTTAAACCGTCCACGCCCCCTGGTCCACGCACTGCACGGTTCTGAATGACTCCAATCGATTCCCGGCCTCACTAGTCCAGGGTCGCTGCCCACCGTCACGATCACGCGCCCCCAATATTTGTTTAACTTCTTCGGCTTGTTAGTCTGCACGGCTTGTTGCGCACCCCTCGTATACAAAGCTTTTGCGATTAGGCAGTCTTAATGTACGGCAATTTAGTAGAGAGCTCGGGTGCGCGTGCATCAGGGGGAATCATCCAACAGGCCGTAGCATTGGGAGGCTACCCTGGGAAACAAACCTCAACCATTTTATTTTATCTGCACACCGAACCTCAGCCTGTCCTATTTTCCTGCCCAACAAATGTTGTGTCTTTTTTTCCTTGTATCGTTGTACATCACACCCTGTCTGCTTGTTTTTGCTGCGCAGGTATGAGAAACAGGTCCAGGAGGGGGCTACGGCACCAGCAGTGGCGCCCAAGTTTGAGGCCTTGGACCTAGAGTGAGTGTTGGTGCTGTGGGGGGAGGGGGCGGTGGGAGCCACCTTAGATCTAGAGTTGGCCTTAGACCTAGTGTGAGTCAGTATCAGGGCTGGGACCTGAGTGGGGGGAACCACCCTGGATCTAGAGTGAGCATCAGGGCTGCGAGCCTGCGACCTTGAGTTAGACCTTTGGACCTAGATTGGGCTTTAGGGTTTGGAGATGGGTGGGGAGGACGGCTCTAGATCTAGAGTGAGACCTTGGATCTAGAGTGAGCATCAGGGCTGCGTCCTGAGTGGGGGCAGCCACCCTGGAGTCAGACCTTGGACCTAGATTGGGCTTAAGGGTTTGGAGAGGGGTGGGGAGGACGGCTCTAGATCTAGAGTGAGGCCTTGGATCTAGAGTGAGCATCACAGCCTGGAGCAGAGGGAGGAAACCATGCATTGCATCCAGTGCTGTGCTAATTGCGGTCCTTACAGTGGCTGAATCACATAGCTGAGTTCCAGTCGCCGTAATTTCAAGGCAAATTCAGCTACTTTTACCAGTAAGGGGCCGAAATTACCAACTCGAATTCTGAATTATGGCGCAACTGCACAGCACTGAATGCATCGTGGTAAGGAGGGGGGCTGGAGAGCATAAGAGAGGCAGTGAGGGTAAGGGATATCGTGCAGGCTTGTGTGAACGTCTGAAGGTCAGGAGCAAAGCTGCCACACTGCAAAAGTAAGCTGCCCACCCTCTGCCCCTTGTGCCCCCTCTGAACCTGATAATTCCTGCCCCTTGCCCCCTCTGCCCCCCTGCCCTCCCTGACCTGATGATCCCTGCCCCTCTGCCCCCTCGGACCTGAGTTCCCCCCCCTGCCCCCTCTGCCCCGAGTGCAGGTCAGTTACAGGCAGATACAACACCGTCACCTGTCTCGATGTGATGATCCACTACCCCCAGGTGTGAGGCGGGTGTGGACCAGTTGGGGGACAGTTGTCAGGCAGGCGTGAGGCAGGTGTGGGGCAGGTGTAAAACAGGTGTGGGACATACGATAGGAGTATATGACGTACGATATGACTCATATGAGCCAGCCCTAATCCCTTGCTCCTGCCTCCTCCTGACCCTACTCCCGGCACCTCTTGCTCCCAACCCCTCACAGGACCGCGTGGATGCCATGATCGGCCACCTGGCCTCCCTCTCAGACCAGAGGCTCATCATCAGCTTCGCCCCCTACACGCTGGCACTGTCGGTCCTCAAGCGCATCGGGGAGCTCTTCCCAGGGCCCTCAAAGGTACGGCCACATGCACACATCACTGACGAAACACGCATCGCTTACGTGACACTCAAGGGAGATGGGGAAATGATGCCGCGGCAGGCGTCAAGGGAAATGGGCAGAAGGCTCATTTTTGCACCCTTGGTTTTTGGACCCCTTCCCGGCAGACACTCCGGCATCAGCTGGATTTCTTTACCGCACACGCACGCTTGATTTGTTTTCCTTACTTCTTGTTAGACCAAACAGAGGGTGGGAGGCAATGTATTTGTGTTGCGGAGGTTCAGGAGGAACATCAAGAAATAAGAAAGCTGTGTGTGGGGAGGGGGGGGGGGAAGGGGGTCGAGGAACAAGTCGTTTGAAGCAGGTTAACAAATCGGATCGGGTAGCTGTGACGCCAAAGAAAATTGAAACCTCCAAAGCGAAAAAATCCCTTCGCGCGCTCCAGGTTTGCCCCACACTCTTATGCATCATCCCCGTCTGTCATGCTTGTCAGGTCATGAGCTGCTTGTATGTCCCCGTCCTTGCCTCCAAGCCACTCACAACATGTAAAGCTGTGAAACAAAGCTGGGCGTCACGGGCGTGAGCCGCACTGTCTGTGTCCCTGTTTTTCGGGGCCTCCCCCTGTCCCTGTCCCTCTCCCTTGTCTTTCGAAGCCTCACCCTGTCCCTGTCCCTCTCCCTTGTTTTTCGAGGCCTCACCCTGTCCAGGAGGTGGTCCCCTCCGCCCTGAAAGAGGGAACCTTGCACCTTCCTCATCGAGCCCCGTTATTGCCCACCTCGTTGCAGCCTAACCGCGCCTGCCTGCCTGCCCTGGAACCCTGAACCTTAACCCTGAACCCTACCCTAAACCCTGAACCCGAAGTCAGAACCCTGAACCCTGACGTGATACTTGCCCTGGACCTTGAACCTCCTCCCACTCTGCTGCAGGCCACCCGCGCCTACCTGCATGCCGAGGCCGACGTGGAGGCGGCCCTGACCCGCAACGGCTTCAAGGTGGTGAAGCGCGAGATGACGTCAACGAGCTTCTACTACTCGCGCCTGCTGGAGGCTGTCAGGACATAAGGAGGGAATCAACCGCAGCTGTAGGCTGTCAGGACGTAACGAGGGAGGCTTCTGCGTGGCTGGAGGCTGTCAGGACATGAGGAGGAACACCCACGCGCTGCATTGCTCGAAGGGGGTGACCGCCAGGAGGGCGTGAGGCATATGCGCTGCGCGTTATCGAGCCGGAGAGGGAGGGAGGAGGGGGATGTGCATGGGTCATGGAGGGGCTGGGCATGTGCAGCATAAGCATCGGGCCGTGTGTTTTGTACATCAATGAAGTTAAACTCAAGGCCCTGCTCTCGTCGGGCATATGGGCTTTGGGCCGCGTGTGTCTTGGATATGAGCGGGGCGGATTGGAATAGCTGCTGGCCTGTCTACTGTGCGAGGGAGTTTTTGAAGGGACTAAGCCGCTATCGCATCAGTGATCTCATTTATGAGTGGGGTCTCAGATGTGCGGTTGGGTTCCTCCAGTGGCCCCTGCCGATCCGCAGCAACCCCCCCCTCTGTCCCTGCTGGGAAGTATATTATTCAGCTGAGGTGCCTGGAATGCCGGGTATCTCACGCTGCTGACCTTATGCAAACTATTAGCTTGCCTTTCTTGGTATCAGCCAAAGGCTTTAGAGAGAGGAGACCAGGACACCTGACCAAGGTTGAGGGTGTGCTGTTTGGGAATTTAAGCTCATTACAGAACCGAGCCGAAAGGGTGGATCTGCATGGCTTCCATGTGATGTGAATCCATGCCTACGTACATGCCCTTGGATGGCAAACACACTGCAAATTGGGAGATTTGGTTTCCAAGGTCCATTAACCTACTCCTTTGTAATCGTATGGCAGAGGGCCTGTCGAGGAATCCCTGAGTAGGGAAGAGTCGTCTGAAAACAAACTGACGGGGCCTAGCCTGGTAGGGAGTCTGGGAGTGCCATTTATCTGAAGGTGTTTGGGGTCTGTAGAGACCTCAGCGTACACATGTAGATTGGATGGCGAGTCTCGACTAAAGCTGAGATGAGCTGAGACGGGTTACGACGCCACTGTATCCAGTTGACCATACCGCAAACATGGACCACTGGTGTGCCCGGTCCGTGACTCATTGACCCACATACATGGGGTGCTGGATGGGGATCCTATCTAGAATTCCAGATAGGCAGGGCAACAGGCGGAATCTTACTTCGCTAGAGGTGATATCCAGGGGAAGAATCCAAGGGATGGAGTTCAGGGGCATAATCGGGTGGCCGATGGCAATTTGACGAATCACAGAGGGGATCGGTGGAGGGGATGGAAATAAAGAAGCAGATAACGAATTTTGTACGTCCGCTCTCTGGGTGTTGAATATCCCTGAGTGTTGCCTGCAAGAGCCTGCCATGCTGAAATGTTTTTTACTTCGATGGCTGACATCGGTACTGTGTGTGAACTTCACTGTGATCGATGCCACACTTGTCACTAGTTGTGACCTGTCACGGCGCGGGATACTTGGTGCGACCGAGGTCAGCTTTCCATATTTTGAATTCCTCTTCTCTACGCGTAAGCAATTCCACCACCTTTGGGCATCGGGCATCACAGCTGTGTTAGCGACCGGTCGATCGATGCTGACCTGTCAATTGTCACCTATCATCGCAACGGACGGTGCGCAGGCCACAGGCTCAGTCCCTGGCTCCCTCAGCGCCCATGCTGGGGGCCCAGCGACTGGTGGTCTCCAGAGTCCACACGCTTTGCTCCACGGTTGGCAAAGAGTGTTGCATACACGTGTCAGCGACACAGAGAAGCCAAATGCTCCCCCCTAAGCGTCAGTCAGTCCGTCCGTCAGCCCGATGTTTCTATAACGTCCCGGAAACTTCATGCGCTACAGCTCAAATCAACCGACTGTATTTATTAAGGTTATTCCTGCCAGACCTCAAAGGCCGAGGTGCAGAAATGAGGAACTCAGCTACCAAGGGTGGATCTCACAGCGGATGACGTAAGTTGTCGTCACGCTGTCCCCTGTTGTCACGCGACAGGCCGACAGCTGTGGCTTCGCTTCTCTATGCGCAATTTGATGCGCATCATTAAAAACACACACTTAGCCAGCGATAGAGTTGTGACAAATATTTTGAATCCTGCAACATGGCGAGGGGGTTTGCATGGGGTCCAGGTGACCCCGTCCGCACCTGGCTGTGCCTGCCCTCTGAAAAGTCATAAACCCGACCGCTCTGCCGTTTTTTGTGCTGCGTAGCAGCACCTGTGATTACTTGTCGATGCCGAGCTCGCGGCCCCAGGTACCCTAGCCAACAATTGCATGCTTGGTGCAGACACGTGTCGCTCGAGGCCTGCAGCCCAGAAGCCACCGTCAAGTGTAGCAAACGCGACAAACCCCTCTCGTAGTTTGGGCCTCGGGGCCCGAAGCCCCATGCGGCCTCTGCGCGACGCATCCCTGCCGAGACCAACAGAGTGAAAACTTCGTCACTCGAACGCGGAAAACCTCTTTAGTAGCGGACGTAAGAAGCTGCTCGGCAGTAGCTGGCCAGCTGCTCTTATCGTACATCATGTGCAAGAACTAAAACCAGCCCCTGCCCCTCCGCCTTCACAACCCCTCAATCCAGAATCGTTCGACGTTAGCGGCAATAAAGATGGCGCCCGATTCTAGTTTGTTTAAATTCCCTCGCACGCAGCATGTGCGAAACCTCGGAGCGGCCACGCGTGACGACCTTGTTATGGATGCCAAAGATGCCATGTCCCTGCTCAACCAGGCAAGCCTTTCAACTGGTGAGTGCTCATGTATTGCATTATTTACAATAACCATGCATGTCAGGCTTCGCAACCTCGATGAGAAGCTGGGCATCCATGCCCAACTAACAGCCCAAGTTTGAAAACGAGCTGATGTCACGAGGGGCGTGATGTATAATTGTATAAAGCCAATGAGACAGGAGGAGCATGCAATGCGCCGGCCATGCGCCACCGAATTGGTTGCCATCTTTCCATGCCATTTCCGGCACAAGCAGTCGAAAATACGCAACGCGGAACCCAATGAACGATCATGCGTCAAACCTGTACCGGTGTTTACGATTTCCGCATGTAGATGGGGTTTGCAACTGCTGTTTCCACCCCTGGTTTCCACCCATACAGCACAAAAACGGAGGAACTCATTCCACTGCATCTGAAAATCCTCACGGTTGCAACCAATTCACAGAGGAGAAAGTTGACGGTGCGAACCTGGGCCTTTCCTTCGACGCTTCGACACGCTGCCTCCGCTTTCAGAAGCGCGGTCACTGGATCGTCCCCAACAGCGAGCCACAATATGCCAAGCTTGCAACTTGGGCGGCCAAGAACGACGATGCGCTGTTCAAAGCCTTAGGCGAGTCTCAACGATACCTGCCTTAGTTGAGAGAGACGAGGCTGTCATTTGAATTATTGCTCTGCAAAGCTTCACTGCAGCAGGTCGAATAGGTTGTTGAACCCTTGCACACGATCGACTGAGGCCAATTCAATGCATGGTATGAGAAACCTTGCACATCCAGAAGATAGAGGAAGCAAATTAGGAGGCCGGGACGAGACAGATCCCCTTGCATGGGGATCCCCATGCCTGGTTGGCCATGGCCAACCACTAGCCCACTGCAATCAAGCAAGGCATTGTCAAGCCCATAGCACTTGAATGATATACCAAGGGCACAGCCCCAACAATACATGGCAACGGTACCCTTCAAAAAGGGATGACATGGGGACCGAGGGAAACCCCAGACCACGCCAGACGATCCCAGGCAATGGGATGCTGCTGGAAGTACTCCTCTCCAAAGAGAGGATGTAACGATCCTAGTAACCTGAGCAAACCTAGTAGCTTTAGGAACGCTACAGAGGGGCACAGTCATGAGGGGCTGAGGTCAGTGGAAGTAACGCACCAGGCCTCATGCGCTGTTTGTCTTGGCGTAATTCATCAGCACCATCATGGCCTACGGCCATCCCTGGGGATCTGGTGCAGCAAGCCCTGCTCCTGGGACCATTAGACCTGCGCCGGCCAAGGTTTGGTCCCCATCGACCCTGTGGCAGCCTCCCGCCAGGCTTCCAAACGTGATCTGGTGTGGATACACGCTTTGCTTGCTTGGCACACACATCCTGCTAGCTTACTTGGCATGTATATACATACACACAGTCACACATACATGGCTTGCGTGGCTTCAGGCACTGGACATGTGCTATACGGCGAGTGGCTGGCCGCGCGCCACACTGTCCAGTACGACAAGCTGCCCGATTGGTTTGTCGCTTTTGACGTTTTTGACATTCAGGAGGCCAGGTTTCTGAGCAGGTGAGCCATGCAAGGCGTCATGACTCATGAGCAGGTGTGCCATGCAAGACTACAGAAGGGACTGAGCCATGCATGGCATCTTCAGCAGGTGTCATCATATGCAGGTGTCCCAATGTGCCATGCATGGCTACGAAAGGAAGTGACCCCTGCATGGTGAATGGACAGAAGGAGCACTTGCCTGATCATTGCAGGTCATCAATCTGATGATACACCGTGCATATAAATAAATTGGAATATTAGTGGATGCATGAGCAGGTGAGCCATGCATGGGCGAGCTATGGAAAATAAATAATATGGCAGCATGCGCGGGCGAGCTATGAAAAATAAATAAAAACGCCAACTGGGCGTGGGTAAAGGAAGCCACCCATTTGGCCCAAGCTTACGACACGGCTACCATAGCAAAGAAAGGAAGAAACAGAAATAGAATCAGAAAGGAAGACAGCAATGAGGTGAAACTGCTATGGATCTGTTAGGGATCTGTTATGATCCAGGGCTGCTAGCTGTTTTAAGTGTAAGACCTTAAGGATTAGGGCGCAGGAGGTAGGGTTTAATGTTAGAGCGTGGGCTGGAGCTTTGGGTGTAGGGCTTAGGATTTGTGGCTGAGGGCTCATTGTTTCGGGCAAGGTTTTATTGTTGCTTAGTCTCCCTTTTTCTCTCTAATTCCATCACCCATCCCTTTCCATCAACCGCCTGCCGCCTGCTTCACAAAACCACACCTGTCCGCCTGCTTTACACAACCTCACCTGTCTGCATGCTTCACACAATCACACTTGTATGCCTGCCTCACACTGTCAGCATGCTTCACACCTGTTCGCTTAAATGACACACAACATGCCTGCCTTCTTCACACCTGCCCACCTACTCCATCGTCCACACTTGTCCGCCAGCCTCAAACCTGAAGACGTGCCCCTCCTGAACTCAGGGCAAGGCGGGATGAGCTGCTGCGTGGCTCTGGAATAGTGACGGTGCGCTGCGTCCATCGCGGCCCACTGCCCTCGTTGGATAGCCTGGAGCGGCTGCTCAATGTCACGCGCAGCACGTACTGTACGGAGGAGGTGCAGGAAGGTGAGAGCCTGGGTGAGACAGAGCCTCAGAGGCTGGAGTTGATAACCTGTCAGGCCTGCGCCGAATGTATTTTCAGACTTGATAAATAATGAAATGGACATTTTGTGCCATCAAGTATTTCATGTGAAGTGTTTTTTGGCCAGCTCGAATTGGCTCGCGGTCGTCTTGAATGCTGAGATCTAGGTCACGGCTGGGGGTTATCATTGACACCGTGAGCTGAGTTGAATGTATTATCCCTGCTTGAGACTGAAGCAGGGATAAGCAGGGATAAGCATCGTTTTAAATATCACCAGTACCGGTACCGGTGTATGAGTAATTTATCGTGTGGCCAATCAGGGCGTGATTTAAAGTCACGCCCTCAGCGTCTGTCCACCTGCTGGTCAGATGTGTTGGACACGTCCTGGTCCCCGCAGTTGTGCCACGTTTTTGATCATGGGTACGGTTGAGCGTTTAAATTTGAATTTATTAGCTCTGAACGTTGAAGATCCATCGTCCAGGTATCATCATACTGGTTTCATCGTGGCTTTTAACGTGCATGCTTTGATGCGAGCAATCTGAGCAATGATGATTGGCTGGACGGGGGATAGTGCATCAACTAGTGCCACCATGCCATGGTGCCTCAAAGCTGGGGTGGGAGATTCATGAAAATGCGAATTCTCGATTGTGAAGGCCAGTTTCAGTCGGACGTGCAGACCTGTTATCACAATTAGTTTGCTGGAGGGAAGCATTCAATACAAACAATTAGAATAATTTATTCCCGAGGGAAGGCAATTTGAATATGCCGGTTTACCGAACATCCTGTCCCTTCGCTGTCATCAGAGGGCTTGTACCTGAGGGTGGATGAAGGCAGCTGGCTCAAGACTCGTGCAAAGCTGGTCCACCCAGACTTCATACAGGTGAGGTGGCACCGTGCTGCCCGACTTTTAAATTTTGAAGCCCAGGTCCAGGCCGCAGCACTGATTCACCCAGGCTTCATACAGGTGAGGTGGCACCCTCAATTCAATATTCCAGGTCCAGGCCGCAGCACTGGTTCACCCAGACTTCATACAGGTGAGGTATCACCAGGGGCTGGCACCCTGCCCAGCCTTTGAATTGTATATTCCAGGTCCAGACTCCAGCGCTGGTCCATCCAGACTTCATACAGGTGCGATAGGCGCCAAGGGGTGGCACCCTGCCCAGCTTCTGAATTTTATATTCCAGGTTTAGACCGCAGAACGGGTTCACCCATGCTTCATACAGTTTAGGCGGCACCCTGCCTGATCTTAATTTAAAATTCTTAGGTCCAGGCCGCAGCGCTGGTCCATCCTAATTCTATACAGGGAAGGTGGCACCCTGCCTAACCTTCATTGTGAATTCCAGATCCAGGCCGCAGCGCTGGTCCATCCTAATTATATACAGGGAGGGTGGCACCCTGCCTAACCTGAATTTTAAATTGCAGGTCCAGGTCACGGCGCTGGTCCACCCAGGCTTCATACAGGCAAAGCGTCTGGGTTCAAATGACATTTTCAAATTTCGAATTCGACCACGTAACTGGTCCACCCTGGCACCTTGGTGTCATGCAGACCTCTCTGATGCAGACTGTATACAACACGCCGAGATGCCCTCAAGATATATTTCAAATTTGAATTTAAAATCTGGCTCTGGGCACCTCTCCTGGTCCACATGGTCTCCCCATTTTGGTTCCATTTTGATCCCATTTTTTGTGTTGACCACAACCTCGAATAACACAAGATGCCATAGCGCTAGCGCTAGCACCAAACCCTAAACCCTTAACCCTTAACTAAGCTAGGGCGAACATTTAGCAGATTCACCGAGTCAGGAACACGAGGAATATGTCCTTCGTCCCTGGATCTCTGTATTTCTTGAGCTCTAGATCTCCGGATCCTTGATCCCTGGATCTTCTTGAGCTCTGGCTCCTTTGCCCCTTAGCTGCCTGGATCCTTGGGTTCCTAGATACCTGGCTCCCTAGATCTCTGGATCCTTGATCATTGGATCTTTCTATTGCTTATGCTTTGGATCTCTGGACCCTTGATCCCTGTATCTCTGGATCCCATAATCCTCGGGGCCCCCGATCTCTCAATTCCCGGATCATCTCGGTGTGGAGACGTCCCTCTGCTATTTTCTGTCTAGAATCACTTGTTTTCTCGCTTGTGGATCCTTTCACGACCAGGCCATTGAGGAGGGAGGCATGCCCTGGTCAGAGCGGGAAACCCTGAACCCCAAAACTGCAATCCTGAATCAGAACCTTCAATCCGAAAACCACACACAAAAATCATACACATGACAACCCTTCACTATTGACTAGGTCGTTGAGGAGGCAGGCCTGCACTGGTCAAAGCTCAAAACCCCTTACTCCCATCCTATACCCTGAACCCTGAACCCTGAACCCTGAACCCTGAACCCTGAACCCTGAACCCTGAACCCTGAACCCTGGACCCTGGACCCTAAACCATGAAACCTGAACCATGAAACCTGAAACCTGAAACCTGAACCATGAACCCTGAAACCTGAACCCTGGACCCTGGACCCTGGACCCTGACAAACTAATGTTGACCCTTAGCCCGTATCCTTGCACGCTACACCCCTAATTAGGCCATTGAGGAGGGAGGCACGCACTGGTCTAAGCGCAACTTGGTTTTCAATACCGTCCGACCCGACATGTGGGAGGAACATGAGCAGCAGCAACAGCAACAACAGCAACAGCCGGGCATGGACGAGGCTCAGGTGCAGCAGCCAGGACAACACCAGCAACAGCCAGGGGAACACCATCAGCAGCAGCAGGAGCAGCAGCACCCAGAGCAAGGAAAGCAACAGCCGGAACAAGATTCGGAGCAACCACAACCACAAAAGCAGCTGCCGCAGCAAAGACAGCAGCGTCTGCAACAACAGCCGATACGTCTGCAACAACAGCAGCAACAACAGCCGCTGCAGTGTCTGGCTACCAACAGGTTCGACCCGGTCGAGTCGGATGCGTTGTACGGCTGTCATGTCTGCAACAAGCACGGTGTCGTGTGTCTAGTGGGACCGGCACTGGAGAGGGTGGCCAGGCAGCTGCAGCCCCAGATCCCAGATCTATCCCGCAATATCAGGTGTGAAGGGTGTGAAGAGTGTGCCACTGCGCCTTACTTACTTGATGGCCGTTTTGTCACTTTGCCCTTGCATGCCATTTGAACTTTTAGCCCTGGTGCTAAATTGACTTATTTGCTTTGAAGCCTTTTTGTCCACCTTTGGTAACTGCGTTTTCACATTTCCTTTATTATTTTGGCCTATTTGGACAATTTTGGGACTTCATTCAACCTGTTATCCTTTTTATCTGTTTGCCCCATTGCCTACCAGGAACGGTATTTGCCCCCTTGCCTACTTGCCGGTATACCCCACTCGTCTACTCGCCTTCGAGTGCACATTTTTTAGCTTCTCCACTCTTTGGGGGGGGCTGCAGTCTTTCCCAAAAGTACACCTCCCCTTTCTGGCCCTTACCCAGTGGCGAGCGCTTTGGGCGTAAACCCTTGATCCTAGACCCCTCATACTTCTGCTTTCTGCCCTGATCCAGGGGTGAGCACTTTGGCCCCACCCACCACCTGACCCTCTTTGGGCCGGCAGAGGTGCAAGCCCTGCTGCTCCTGGGGGGCCGGGAGCGAGGAACGGACGCAAAGAAACCTTCCCAGGATCTACAGCCTGGCCTGAGTGGCGCCTTTGGCTGTACAACGGCCGCTGAGCTGGCAGCGGCCTGTCAAGATGAGGTATGGAGTAGTGTTGACCTGCTGTTGATCAGGTTGTGACATTGCCAGTCAAAAAAGTACCTGAGGTGTGGATTAGTGTGGAAATATAAATGTTCACACAGTCTCAGGGATGCTGGAGATGAACTATGTTGACATGCGCTGTATCCCCTTGGGTACATTCCCTCGTCCCGGCCCGCGTCAGACGTTTCATAGATATTCAGATGGCTGGCATGATTTTGGTTTTATTTTCTGTGTGGCGTGTGGGCGTGCTGAGGGACTCTGTCGCCAATGAGGGGATGGTCCCTGTAAACGCTTGTAGCTGCCTCTCGACGCTTTTTACACCAGCCGTCATGCTTCTCGATGAGGCAGCCTCAGGACAGCACGAGCAGACCCGCTCCCTGAACCCAAAACTCTCAGCCTCACAAATTAATTAGTAGATAAAAGTACTAAAGCGTGGAAAATATGCCCCCTCCCCCCCATCCAAAGCTCGCCTATGCCCCTTTTGCACTCCAACCCACCTCTCTCCCGATCCCTTCCCCCCTCCTGCTCCAGCTGGATCTGTCTTCGTGGCTGCCTTTGGGCCTCGGCACCTGCTCAGAGCCTCACGTCTGGAAATCCTCGGCCGCCACCTCATCAAAATCCTCGCTCCACACATCTTCCAACCCCTCCGCCTCCCCCTCATCAAAACCGTCGGCCTCCACCTCCACCCCCACCTCCGCCCCCACCCCCGCCCCCACCTCATTAAAACCGTCGGCCTTTACTTCCACCCCCACCCCCGCCCCCACCTCATTAAAACCGTCGGCCACCATCCCCGCCCCCACCCCCGCCTTGGCATCCGCTACCAAACCCTCGGTGTCCTGCAACATCACCCCAACGGCCCACTTCTGCGTTGTCAGCTGGCCAAGCGGGCAGGCCCTCAGCCAGCGCCTGTTGGCAGGCCTGCCTCAGCAGCATCCAGGCCAACGCGCCAATAAGCAGTTCCACATAACTCTGGGATTCAACCCGAGGGACGTACATGCAGCAGCAGCCAGCAAGGGGGTCCGATCGATGGGTGCTCAGCTGCTGGATCCTGCGACTGTGCGCCACCTTTCGAATCTTGGTGTGTGGGGGTTCAAGGGTGGTTGAGTGGGTGGGTTGTTGGGTGGGTATGTGGGTGGGTGAGTGGGTGGGTGGGTTTTGGGTGGGTTCCTGGGTGGGTGGGCTGTTCAGTGGGTGGGGGCTGTAGGAGGGGGCCATCACTCAGCAGCTAAAGCAGACCCCTCATATTCACCAACTTCCAGTTGTCAGATGTGTATGGGTGGGTGGGTGGGTAGGAAGGCGGGCGTCTCGGTGGGCGGGTGGGTGGGCGGGCGGGCAGACGGGCATACCGAACGGTGTGTGTCTATTCAAAGTTTAAACTTGGTTCAAACTCCTCCCTGCCTCCCTGCTCTCCCCACCCCATTCGGCTCATTTCAGCAACCAAGCTGCAGTCCAGCCAGCAGGCTTCGATCCTACTCCTTGAAGCCCTCAACGATCTCGAGGACACCAGACACGGCGCCACCGCCGGCGACCCCGCCCGATCCGACGCCCGTCGCCTGATGATCAACGTCGCGCTGCAGCTGCTGCTGCCGCTGCCCAGCCCCGAAACCGATGCAGGGGGCTGTCAGAGTGAGGAAGCTGGTGAGAAGCTGCAGGTTGCGATTGTCGCAGCCTGTGCAAACGCTGTGTTGGCGAGGCTTCTTGGCTGTGAGGGCAACCTGGAGGGTTGCTTGGCGCGTGTGCAGCTCGCGAGCAAGCTGCTGAGGGGAGCCACCAGGGCCACCAGGCAGGCGCGGCAGCAACAGCAACAGCAGCGACAGCAGCCGCAGCAGCAGCAGCTGCTGCAGCTGCTTGCGCACGTGCTGCTGCTGCAGGGCAAGGCCTTGTTTGGGTTCGAGGGCAGAGATGATGAGGCGGAGCAGGCGTTCCGGTCTGCCTCAGCAGCGGCGGAGGCAGCGGTGCGAACAGGGGAGTCAGAGCAGGGTCAGGCTGACGCGGGTATGTCCTCTTCCTCCTCTTCCTCTGTCGTCCCATCAGCGGCTGCCTACGGTCTGATGGGACAGCTGGTGGAGAGGCTGGCGGGACAGTGGGACGATCGGGCGGCGGGCCTGGCGCGGAGCGGAGCTGCTGCCAGTGCCTCCAGGTGAAGGAGGCTCGCGGAGGAGGGGAGGGGAAGGCTGCAGCTGGAGGCGCTGCTGGCTCCCGCTGCTGGCTCCTGCGGCAGTCAGAGTTGTGGCGGCGGCGGAGGAGGCGCAGGTGACGCGGGCACGAACCTGCTGCCGGCCGGCAGCAGCGGCAGCGGTGGCGGCGGCTGCAGCGCTGATGTCCAGAGCGCCTCTTTGCCGCCGCCTGCATTGGGCGGTGGCGGGGGTGAGGTCGGTGGGATCCTGACAGATCCTCGGGCGAGGTGCGTGGTCCGCAACGTGGTCCTCAAGGCGGGGGAGGTGGCGGATGTGACGCTGCCGCGCAACACGTCGTGGTTGGTCTCGGAGCAACTCATGGGGTCCAGCACGCCAAAAAATAGGTGGGTGGGTCCACCTTTGCGGTACACTTAACCCCAAACCCTGCAGGTACCAGGTTTTGACCCGGGGCTTGGTCTGAGCCTGCACCTGGTGCTGACGCTGACGGAGGAGACGCCGCCATTGTGTTGTAGCTTAATTGTAGCTGAAGTATAGCTTAGGTGTAGCTGAACAGTAGCTGATTACCCTGCAGGGACCAGGTTCTGGCTCTAGGAGCACTAGGCGTGCACCTGGTGCGAAGGACAGAGGGGGCGGTATCCGTTATGTAGCTGAGCGGTAGCTGGGTTTTAGCTGAGTTTGCCTTACGGGAACGAAGAGGTCACTCCAGGAGTGCTGGGCAGACACCTGGTCCTCACGCTGACAGAGGAGACACGGCATCCACATGAATGGTAGCTGAATGGTAGCTGAATTGCGGATACAGTGTAGCTGAGATGTAGCCGATTTGCACTGCAGAGACCAGGTGTTGGCGCTAGGAGTGCTGGGCGTGCGCCTGGTCCTCACGCTGACAGAGGAGACACCGCTGCCGGCGGCGTGGTTCACCGGGACATGCGTGCACAACCTTTATGAAGCGGTGCCCAACTATGAACCACCAAGCCTTGACCAGATGGAGCGTATCCTAGGTGAGAGGGAGGTTAAGGTATTATAGGTCTGAGGGAGGGAGGGCTGTGGTATTATAGGTCTGAGGGAGGGAGGGCTGTGGTATTATAGGTCTGAAGGAGGTAGGGCTGTGGTATTATAGGTCTGAGGGAGGGAGGGCTGAGGTATTATAGGTCTGAGGGAGGGAGGGCTGTGGTATTATAGGTCTGAGGGAGGGAGGGCTGTGGTATTATAGGTCTGAGGGAGGGAGGGCTGAGGTATTATAGGTCTGAGGGAGGGAGGGCTGTGGTATTATAGGTCTGAGGGAGGGAGGGCTGTGGTATTATAGGTCTGAGGGAGGGAGGGCTGTGGTATTATAGGTCTGAGGGAGGGAGGGCTGTGGTATTATAGGTCTGAGGGAGGGAGGGCTGTGGTATTATAGGTCTGAGGGAGGGAGGGCTGTGGTATTATAGGTCTGAGGGAGGGAGGGCTGTGGTATTATAGGTCTGAGGGAGGGAGGGCTGTGGTATTATAGGTCTGAGGGAGGGAGGGCTGTGGTATTATAGGTCTGAGGGAGGGAGGGCTGAGGTATTATAGGTCTGAGGGAGGGAGGGCTGAGGTATTATAGGTCTGAGGGAGGGAGGGCTGAGGTATTATAGGTCTGAGGGAGGGAGGGCTGTGGTATTATAGGTCTGAGGGAGGGAGGGCTGTGGTATTATAGGTCTGAGGGAGGGAGGGCTGTGGTATTATAGGTCTGAGGGAGGGAGGGCTGTGGTATTATAGGTCTGAGGGAGGGAGGGCTGTGGTATTATAGGTCTGAGGGAGGGAGGGCTGAGGTATTATAGGTCTGAGGGAGGGAGGGCTGTGGTATTATAGGTCTGAGGGAGGGAGGGCTGTGGTATTATAGGTCTGAGGGAGGGAGGGCTGTGGTATTATAGGTCTGAGGGAGGGAGGGCTGAGGTATTATAGGTCTGAGGGAGGGAGGGCTGAGGTATTATAGGTCTGAGGGAGGGAGGGCTGAGGTATTATAGGTCTGAGGGAGGGAGGGCTGTGGTATTATAGGTCTGAGGGAGGGAGGGCTGTGGTATTATAGGTCTGAGGGAGGGAGGGCTGTGGTATTATAGGTCTGAGGGAGGGAGGGCTGTGGTATTATAGGTCTGAGGGAGGGAGGGCTGAGGTATTATAGGTCTGAGGGAGGGAGGGCTGTGGTATTATAGGTCTGAGGGAGGGAGGGCTGTGGTATTATAGGTCTGAGGGAGGGAGGGCTGTGGTATTATAGGTCTGAGGGAGGGAGGGCTGTGGTATTATAGGTCTGAGGGAGGGAGTGCTGAGGTATTATAGGTCTGAGGGAGGGAGGGCTGTGGTATTATAGGTCTGAGGGAGGGAGGGCTGTGGTATTATAGGTCTGAGGGAGGGAGGGCTGTGGTATTATAGGTCTGAGGGAGGGAGGGCTGTGGTATTATAGGTCTGAGGGAGGGAGGGCTGTGGTATTATAGGTCTGAGGGAGGGAGGGCTGTGGTATTATAGGTCTGAGGGAGGGAGGGCTGTGGTATTATAGGTCTGAGGGAGGGAGGGCTGTGGTATTATAGGTCTGAGGGAGGGAGGGCTGTGGTATTCTAGGTCTGAGGGAGGGAGGGCTGTGGTATTATAGGTCTGAGGGAGGGAGGGCTGAGGTATTATAGGTCTGAGGGAGGGAGGGCTGTGGTATTATAGGTCTGAGGGAGGGAGGGCTGTGGTATTATAGGTCTGAGGGAGGGAGGGCTGTGGTATTATAGGTCTGAGGGAGGGAGGGCTGTGGTATTATAGGTCTGAGGGAGGGAGGGCTGTGGTATTATAGGTCTGAGGGAGGGAGGGCTGTGGTATTATAGGTCTGAGGGAGGGAGGGCTGTGGTATTATAGGTCTGAGGGAGGGAGGGCTGTGGTATTATAGGTCTGAGGGAGGGAGGGCTGAGGTATTATAGGTCTGAGGGAGGGAGGGCTGTGGTATTATAGGTCTGAGGGAGGGAGGGCTGTGGTATTATAGGTCTGAGGGAGGGAGGGCTGTGGTATTATAGGTCTGAGGGAGGGAGGGCTGTGGTATTATAGGTCTGAGGGAGGGAGGGCTGTGGTATTATAGGTCTGAGGTATTAAAGGTATTTAAGAGAGATATTTGAGAGGGAGGCCTGAGGAATTAAAGGGCTGAGGTATTATAGGTATTTTTTGGGGCCATTAGGGGGGGTCAACGCAACCTGTTTGAAGCGGTGCTAAGCCACGAGCGACTGACCCCCCATCAGATGGAACGTATTCTGTGCGAGAGGGAGGGTTGAGGTATTAAAATCTGTTAAGAGCAACCTGTTTGAACTGGTGCCGGACTGCAGGGGACTGACCTCCCATCTGATATAGCTAATCCTGGATGAGAGGGAGGTTTGAGGTCGTCAAGGGGGGGGTCGATGCAACCGGTTTGGAGCGGTGCTAAACCATGGGCAACTGACCACCCACTAGATGGAGTGTATTCTATGTGAGGGGAAGGGTTGAGGTATTGAAGGGGGGGTCAACGCAACTGCTTTCAAGCGGTGCTTAAGCACTAGCGAATGACCTCCCATCAGATAAAACGTATCCTAGGTGAGAGGGAGGGCTCAATGGGGCAGATGGATTTTACGGAGAGGAGAGGAAAAAGAATGCCCTCTGGGGTTTAGAACTAAGCGAGCTAATTATAAAGGCAAAAGGAGACGTAAGTGGCAATCCTCCACAAGGGAGCCGTCCCCTAACAATTTATAAATATGTCTGTCTACACCCTTCAGTTGTGCTGGAGGAATGCATATCAGCAGGCCATGCGGCCCTCGTGCACTGCGGGGGCGGGAAGGGACGAGCAGGGACAGTTTTGGCCTGCTACATGTGCAAGCATGGCCTCAGGCAGCGGGGCGCCGTGGGTGATGAGAGCGGGGCGCAGCGGGGCGAGGCCGGCGACGAGAGCGGGGCGCATCTGGGAGGAGTGGGCGACGGGAGCAGGTCCCCCCGGATGTCTGCCGAGGAAGCTGTCCGGCAGCTGCGCGTGCTGCGGCCGGGCAGCATTGAGACGCTGCAGCAGGAGCGCTTTGTCAGTGACTTCTCAAAGCTGCTGTGGAAGCGCTTTGCAGCCCATTCGGACCAGACGGATCCAGATCTGGTGGATCCGGGTCTGGCGGGGCGAGTGGTGGCTCACCAGGGGCATGAGCTGCCGGAGCATCGTAGGGAGCAGCTGCAAGGTGAGCGGCAGCAGCCACTTCAGCAACCTGAGCCTCAGCCTCCAGCTGCTGGGCGGGTCACACAGAAAGTGCCCATTGAACGACGTGGTGCTGGCAGGGGTGGAGGCAGCCCAGGCATTGCAGCAGAAGCCGCAATAACCGCAATAACAGCAAGGCATCCTCTGCAAAAGACTGACCGCTCTATATATATATATATTTTTTTTCATACCCGGCAGTGAATTTTATTATTTAAAAGGCAGGTCTCCATGAGCGACTACAATTTGAATAATTAGATATCTGTGCTGCACCTGCCAAAAAATAATCAACTGTACAGTATTAGTTAATCAATCATAAATAACGTATGTGCCATTGAATTAATCATTATCGGTGGTACCAGTCCATAAATAACCAATACCGGTAAGTATGCAGTAATTATCTTTACCAGTACCAGTAAATAAAATCAATAAAAATACATATATAAATACTGTAGTCACACTCTCATTTCAGCTCCGTATGGTGTGTGTGCTACATTGTGCCTGACCACCTGGCTTTGGCGGCAAAGGGCGTGCAAGGAAAGAAACAAAGTTACGCCCTATTAGGGCGTGGAGGTTAAGGAAACAACGCAGCTTGGGGCCGCAGGGTGTGCAAGGCATGCACTTGATACAGATCAGTGGATTCAAGGAACATCAAAGTGCATAAGCAAGTGCAGTGAGTGGTGGAGAGAATACAGGGAGTCCACAGTGGGTGGCAGGAGGAATGATTACCCCTGAGTCCTGGTACCCTCAACAAATGCATGAAATCCGGGGGATAATACGGAACAATCCGGGGAATCAAACACGGAGCAATACGGAAAATAAAACAAGGAATAATACGGGAAAGAACACGGGAAATAAAACACGGAATAATTAGGGAAATAAAGCACGGAATAATACGGGAAATCAAATACGGAATAATACATGAAATCTGGGAAATGTCACGGGTAATAACACAATATATTTTGGGGAATAAAACAAGGAATAATACGGGAATAATCCGCCTTGGGTTTAGGCTGATAAAAGCCTCTCGTTGAGCCGTAGCACTGGGAGGCTACCAAAACCCCGGACCCAAACAGTAGCGGAGAGCATGGAAGGCGTTTACCCCAGCGAAAATGAATTGCGAGTATGAGTCTGGCGAGTGTCCATCGCCAGACTCATACTGGCGAGTGTCCATCGCATGTCACTCGAACGAAACCGTCAACTCGGATCTTAAGACCCTGCATTTCAAACCCTACCCCCCCCTCCCTCCACCCTGGCCTCAGGTACACTGCCCCCCCCCTCCACCCTGGCCTCAGGTACACTGCCCCCCCCTCCACCCTGGCCTCAGGTACACTGCCCCCCCCCTCCACCCTACCCCCCCCCCTCCACCCTGGCCTCAAGTACACTGCCCCCCCCCCCTCCACCCTGGACTCAGGTACACTGCCCTCACCTCCCCGCTGTATGTCCTGGCGGTGTGGGACTGCAGCCAGGGGTGCTGGCAGTCCTGGGACGATGTGGCAGCCCTCGCTACCTTGCTGGGCCTGCCTACGGTCCCGATGCTTTTCGGTGGTGGGTGTCTGGTTTAGGGCTTAGAGTCTTTCGAACTGAAACCCTGGGCCCTTTCTCGAGGTTAGACTCCTGCTGACAAACAGGTATAGATTAGGATTGAGTCTTTGGAACTGAACCCCCAGGCCCTTTCTCGAGGTGGATACCATCAGATTCCTGCTAGCATACTGGCATACGGGAGCAGTCAGGGAAAATTTGGGAAAAGTCAGGGAACGGTTGGGAACGGTTGGGAACGGTTGGGAACGGTTGTCATTCGAATTCTTTAGTTTTGGGGGGCAGGTGAAGAGATGCCGAATATGGGACAAGCACCCCCTCTCTCTCAAGCAGCCTGTCGCCTCCCCGTTTGCAGCCCCAACCCCATACTAGCAACCCTACCCACGTGCTCCTGCCACACCTCCCCGCCTCTCTACCTCCTTGCTTCCCCCTCTCACACACATACTGCTCCCCCCCCCTACACAAACTGCTCCCCCCCCACACAAACTGCTCCCCCCCCCTACACAAACTGCTCCCCCCCCACACATACTGCTCCCCACAAACTGCTCCCCACCTCCTCTTCTCCCCACATCTCATATGCAGGGACTTTCAGCTCCTTGCCAGACATCCAGAAGTTCATGACCAGCCGTATGTCAGGCCAGCAGAGGTCTCTTGTTGGCGGCCGCTGTGTTGAGGGTTATGTCATTCGGAGGTCATGCACCATTGAGCCAGGTGGGTTGGGTTAGTTGAGCCTTGTTGGTTAGTGCAGTTGAGCCAGGTCTGTTTGGCCGGTTGAGCCATGTTGGTTAGTGCGGTTGAGCTATGTTGGTTAGTGCAGTTGAGCCATGTTGGTGAGTGCAGTCGAGCCATGTTGGTAAGTGCGGTTGAGCCATGTTGGTTAGTGTGGTTGAGCCATGTTGGTATGTGCAGTTGAGCCATGTTGGTAAGTGCAGTTGAGCCATGTTGGTATGTGCAGTTGAGCCATGTTGGTTAGTGCAGTTGATCCATGTTGATAAGTGCAGTTAAGCAAGGTTGGTTAGTTCAGTTAGGCCACGTTGGTTAGTGCGGTTGAGCCATGTTGGTTGATGCGGTTGAGCCATGTTGAAAAGGGTATGAACTCTCAACCTGGTGCATGGCCTTGCACACTGTGTTGTTGCAGCTTCAATGCCGCCTACGCCTTGACCCAGAAGCCATTGGCCGGCACACGCGCCATTTACTCCTTTGACCCTTTTGACGTCGAAAGACCTTGACCCATTGACCCTTCGAAAGACCTTGACTCACACGACCACTCGATACCCTCCTTTAAAAAGCCATGCAGATTTACCAGAAGAGGAACAGAGATCTCAGAATGGAGGTTTTGGAAACCTCGTGCCTCCTTCCTCTGCTTGTCGCCCCGCAGGATTGTTTGACCGCCTGGTTGCCAAGTACATCCGAAGCGGCCACATTCAGACGGACCCCTCGTGGACCCGAACCTGGTGCCAGGCTGCCATAGGCACAGATGCTGTGATGGGACAGGCAGGTATCAGCGGTGGTGGTGGCAGTACAAGTGACTGTGGCAATACAGGGGACAGCAGCAGTAAAAGTGGCAGTTGCAGTACAGGGGACAGCGGTTGTCACAGCACTGCAGACAGACCGGAAGATGCGGCGTCATCCTTGCTGGGACAAGGAGCGTTAGGAGAGAGCAGCGGGCGGGCCGCCAGCAGTCGGCAGCCACAGGAGAAGCAGAAGGGAGGGGGCGAGCAGGACCAGAAGCAGCAGCAGCAACAACTGCAGCTGCGGCAGCAGCAGCTGGAGCAGGAGGAACGGGTCCAACAGCAGCAGCAGCAGCAACAACAACAACAGCAGCAACAGCAGCAACATGAACAGATCCAACAGCAGCAGCAACAGCTGCAACAGCAGCAGGGGGGAGAGGGCGCCCAAGGAGGGTCTGTGGCTGGTGGGGAGGCGGGGCAGCCTTGTGGCCACGGCAACAGGCGCATGGGGGCTGTGGACGGGGGAGGCAGGGAGTGCCGCGGGAGGGGGGGAGCGAGGGGCGGCAGGGGCGGTGTCAGCGGAAGGGGAGAAGGAGGAGGTGGAGGTGGAGGTGGCCACGGCCAGAAGCTTCCAAAGCTCATACTGCTGGTTGGACTCCCGGGCAGTGGGAAGAGCACGTTCGCTGAAGCCCTGGTGGCATCAGGGCGCGGGTGAGTGGGGTTGCGGGTGAGTTGAGTTGTGTGGTGGGTTGGTGGGGTTGTGGGTGAGTGGAGTTGTGTGGTGGGTTGGTAAGGTTGCGGGTGAGTGGAGTTGCGGGTAAGTGGAGTTGTGTGGTGGGTTGGTGGGGTTGTGGGTGAGTGGAGTTGCGGGTGAGTGGAGTTGTGTGGTGGGTCGGTGAGGTTGTAGGTGAGTGGACTTGCGGGTGGGTGGACTTTTGGGTGAGTGGAGTTGAGTGGTAGGTCGGTGGGGTTGCGGGTGAGTGGACTTGCGGGTGAGTGGTCTTGTGGGTGAATGGAGTTGTGTGGTGGGCCGGTGGGGTTGCGGGTGAGTGGAGTTTTGTGGCGGGTCGGTAGCTTGTCCAAAAGTGCAGTTCCAAATCCAAGTGTGCAGTCGCTGCCCTCGCTGCTACCCCCACCCCGAGCCCTGCCCATCGCATCCCTGCCCATCGCATCCCTGCCCATCGCATCCCTGCCCATCGCATCCCTGCCCATCGCATCCCTGCCCATCGCATCCCTGCCCATCGCATCCCTGCCCATCGCATCCCTGCCCATCGCATCCCTGCCCATCGCATCCCTGCCCATCGCATCCCTGCCCATCGCATCCCTGCCCATCGCATCCCTGCCCATCGCATCCCTGCCCATCGCATCCCTGCCCATCGCATCCCTGCCCATCGCATCCCTGCCCATCGCATCCCTGCCCATCGCATCCCTGCCCATCGCATCCCTGCCCATCGCATCCCTGCCCATCGCATCCCTGCCCATCGCATCCCTGCCCATCGCATCCCTGCCCATCGCATCCCTGCCCATCGCATCCCTGCCCATCGCATCCCTTTTGCACCTGGATCAGGATCTGTCACAATGGATATTGGGGATGCAAGCACTGATCTTACCAAAGGTAACCCAACCCTCACATTTGTCCCCCATATTGTCTGCTCCATTACCCTTCCACCAACTCCTCCACTGCTGCTGCAGCTGGGTTAGGATCTGCCAGGATGAATGTGGCGGGTCCAGGCGTGCGACGGAGTCTGCATTCGGCATCGCAGCGCTCCGGGGCAGTGACCACGACTGCCATGTTATCCTGGACAGGTCAGAGGGGGGATCTTACTTTGCTCGGTTTGACGTGCTTCAGGTACAATAACGGACATATTCAATATATGTGGAAATAAAAGAGCATACGATTCGACTACAAGGAGCCTACAATTCAAGATTGGAGACATTGTAGCCCACTGCTTCCTCAACTCTCGCGCCCCTGTGGGGCCTAGCTTTCTTTCTTCCACACTTCCGGCGGGCTGGACTGCAGTTGCTACTTGCAACGCTACGGTGGAGGCAGTAAAAGCCCAAACCCTGCAGGTGCAACGCACCTATGGAGGCAGTAAACCCTTAACCCTAAACCCTGGACTGCAGGTGCAACGCAACTATGGAGGCAATAAACCCTAAACCCTAAACCTGGACTGCAGATGCAACGTGGCTGTGGAGGCAGTAAACCCTAAACCCGTAACCCTGGACTGCAGGTGCAACGCAACTATGGAGGCAGTAAACCCTAAACCCTTAACCCTGGACTGCAGGTGCAACGTGGCTGTGGAGGCAGTAAACTCTAAACCCTTAACCCTGGACTGCAGGTGCAACGCAACTATGGAGGCAGTAAACCCTAAACCCGTAACCCTGGACTGCAGGTGCAACGTGGCTGTGGAGGCAGTAAACCCTAAACCCGTAACCCTGGACTGCAGGTGTAACGTGGCTGTGGAGGCAGTAAACTCTAAACCCTTAACCCTGGACTGCAGGTGCAACGCACCTATGGAGGCAGTAAACCCTAAACCCTAAACCCTGGACTGCAGGTGCAACGCAACTATGGAGGCAGTAAACCCTAAACCCGTAACCCTGGACTGCAGGTGCAACGTGGCTGTGGAGGCAGTAAACTCTAAACCCTTAACCCTGGACTGCAGGTGCAACGTGGCTGTGGAGGCAGTAAACTCTAAACCCTTAACCCTGGACTGCAGGTGCAACGTGGCTGTGGAGGCAGTAAACTCTAAACCCTTAACCCTGGACTGCAGGTGCAACGTGGCTGTGGAGGCAGTAAACTCTAAACCCTTAACCCTGGACTGCAGGTGCAACGCACCTATGGAGGCAGTAAACCCTTAACCCTAAACCCTGGACTGCAGGTGCAACGCAACTATGGAGGCAATAAACCCTAAACCCTAAACCTGGACTGCAGGTGCAACGTGGCTGTGGAGGCAGTAAACCCTAAACCCGTAACCCTGGACTGCAGGTGCAACGCAACTATGGAGGCAGTAAACCCTAAACCCTTAACCCTGGACTGCAGGTGCAACGTGGCTGTGGAGGCAGTAAACTCTAAACCCTTAACCCTGGACTGCAGGTGCAACGTGGCTGTGGAGGCAGTAAACCCTAAACCCGTAACCCTGGACTGCAGGTGCAACGTGGCTGTGGAGGCAGTAAACCCTTAACCCTTAACCCTGGACTGCAGGTGTAACGTGGCTGTGGAGGCAGTAAACCCTAAACCCTTAACCCTGGACTGCAGGTGCAACGCACCTATGGAGGCAGTAAACCCTAAACCCTAAACCCTGGACTGCAGGTGCAACGCACCTATGGAGGCAGTAAACCCTGAACCCGTAACCCTGGACTGCAGGTGCAACGTGGCTGTGGAGGCAGTAAACTTTAAACCCTTAACCCTGGACTGCAGGTGCAACGTGGCTGTGGAGGCAGTAAACTCTAAACCCTTAACCCTGGACTGCAGGTGCAACGTGGCTGTGGAGGCAGTAAACTCTAAACCCTTAACCCTGGACTGCAGGTGCAACGTGGCTGTGGAGGCAGTAAACCCCAAACCCTTAACCCTGGACTGCAGGTGCAACGTGGCTGTGGAGGCAGTAAACCCCAAACCCTTAACCCTGGACTGCAGGTGCAACGTGGCTGTGGAGGCAGTAAACCCCAAACCCTTAACCCTGGACTGCAGGTGCAACGTGGCTGTGGAGGCAGTAAACCCCAAACCCTTAACCCTGGACTGCAGGTGCAACGTGGCTGTGGAGGCAGTAAACCCTAAACCCTTAACCCTGGACTGCAGGTGCAACGTGGCTGTGGAGGCAGTAAACTCTAAACCCTTAACCCTGGACTGCAGGTGCAACGCAACTGTGGAGGCAGTAAACTCTAAACCCTTAACCCTGGACTGCAGGTGTAACGTGGCTGTGGAGGCAGTAAACCCCAAACCCTTAACCCTGGACTGCAGGTGCAACGTGGCTGTGGAGGCAGTAAACCCTAAACCCTTAACCCTGGACTGCAGGTGCAACGCAACTGTGGAGGCAGTAAACCCTAAACCCTTAACCCTGGACTGCAGGTGCAACGCAACTGTGGAGGCAGTAAACTCTAAACCCGTAACCCTGGACTGCAGGTGCAACGCAACTGTGGAGGCAGTAAACCCTAAACCCTTAACCCTGGACTGCAGGTGTAACGTGGCTGTGGAGGCAGTAAACCCCAAACCCTTAACCCTGGACTGCAGGTGCAACGTGGCTGTGGAGGCAGTAAACCCTAAACCCTAAACCCTGGACTGCAGGTGCAACGTGGCTGTGGAGGCAGTAAACTCTAAACCCTTAACCCTGGACTGCAGGTGCAACGCACCTATGGAGGCAGTAAACCCTGAACCCTTAACCCTGGACTGCAGGTGCAACGTGGCTGTGGAGGCAGTAAACCCTAAACCCTTAACCCTGGACTGCAGGTGAAACGCGACCGTGGAGGCAGTAAACCCTAAACCTTTAACCTTAAACTCTGAACCCTAACCCTGGACCGCAGGTGTAACGCGACTGTGGAGGACCGGCGGGCATGGCTAGGCCTTGCACTCATCGGCAAGCGAGATAAAGGTGCGGGGTGTCTGATGGGAGGGAGGGGAGGCCATGGGGCTCAGGAGAGAGGAGAGAGGGGCAGTGGGGCAGGTGGGGGGGGGCGGGATAAGAGTGAGGGGGCCTGATGGGGGGGGCGGGATAAGAGTGAGGGGGCCTGATAGGGGGGGGGCGGGATAAGAGTGAGGGGGCCTGATAGGGGGGGGGCGGGATAAGAGTGAGGGGGCCTGGTGGGGGGGGGCGGGATAAGAGTGAGGGGGCCTGGTGGGGGGCAGGCAGGTTATAGAAAGAAAGAAAGTTACACCCAGTGTGTGGGGGGGTGGGGTCAGGAAACAGTGCAGCCTGGGCAGTGGTAGGCTATAGGGGGGAGGACAGGGCCCTCTTCCACCGCATGCATGCCATCCGCACATCAGCCATGCACCTCACACCTGCCCATCCGACCGCCGCCCGCCCGCCCACCGGCTTTCTCATTTCAAATACACCGGCCGCCCACTCCCCGGCACTTCGACGGTGGGCTGAGCCCTTGAATGTCACATGATTGAAACTCTGAAGTGTCACATGATTAAAGCCCTGAAGTGTCACATGATTAAAGCCCTGAAGTGTCACATGATTAAAACCCTGAAGTGTCACATGATTGAAGCCCTGAAGTGTCACATGATTAAAACCCTGAAGTGTCACATGATTAAAACCCTGAAGTGTCACATGATTAAAACCCTGAAGTGTCACATGATTAAAACCCTGAAGTGTCACATGATTAAAACCCTGAAGTGTCACATGATTGAAACCCTGAAGTGTCACATGATTAAAACCCTGAAGTGTCACATGATTAAAACCCTGAAGTGTCACATGATTAAAACCCTGAAGTGTCACATGATTAAAACCCTGAAGTGTCACATGATTAAAACCCTGAAGTGTCACATGATTGAAACCCTGAAGTGTCACATGATTAAAACCCTGAAGTGTCACATGATTAAAACCCTGAAGTGTCACATGATTAAAACCCTGAAGTGTCACATGATTAAAACCCTGAAGTGTCACATGATTAAAACCCTGAAGTGTCACATGATTAAAACCCTGAAGTGTCACATGATTAAAACCCTGAAGTGTCACATGATTAAAACCCTGATGAGTCACATGATTAAAACCCTGAAGTGTCACATGATTAAAACCCTGAAGTGTCACATGATTAAAACCCTGAAGTGTCACATGATTGAAACCCTGAAGTGTCACATGGTTGAAACCCTGAAGTGTCACATGATTGAAACCCTGAAGTGTCACATGATTAAAACCCTGAAGTGTCACATGATTAAAACCCTGAAGTGTCACATGATTAAAACCCTGAAGTGTCACATGATTAAAACCCTGAAGTGTCACATGATTAAAACCCTGAAGTGTCACATGATTAAAACCCTGAAGTGTCACATGATTAAAACCCTGAAGTGTCACATGATTAAAACCCTGATGAGTCACATGATTAGAAGCCTAGAGTGTCACATAGATGAAACCCTGAAACCCCGAATTTCAAAAGGCAAACAGGCGTGGTCGCGGTGCTCTTAAATGTGAAATTAAATCTCAACCTTATAATGGTACAAGCCTTGTGCCTGAAAATTTTGGTTTCTAACGCCTTACCCTCACCCCTAACCCTAACCCCTAATCACTAACCCTAAGCAATAACACGAACCCCTAACCCCTAACCCTGACCACTAACCCTAACCCTTAACCCTGACCCATAAGCCTGACCCCTACCCCTAACCCTAACCCTAACGGCAAGCAGGCGTGGTCGCTGTGCACTTTGACGTGGGCGCCGACGAGTGCGTCCGGCGTGTGGGCACCCGGACCGGCCACCCTACGCTGCCGCCGCGCCGTGGCGCCGTGGCCGTGGCCTCTTTTGCGAAGGTGCTCCAGCCGCCGAGCTGTGCCGAGGGCTTTGAGTGCGTACATGTGGTGAGAAACTTCGAGGAAGCGAACGCCGTGCTGGCGGCCCTGGGGGCAATGCCGCTGGAGGTGCAAGAGGTCCAAGAGGTGCAGGAGATGCTGGTTCAGGATGGGGAGGGGGGTGAATACCGGTATGAAGCGTACAGGAGTTAGGGTTCGAGCGTGTACACATCTTGAGCGTGTACACATCTTGAGCGTGTAAACATCTTGAGCGTGTAAACATCTTGAGCGTGTAAACAACTTGAGCGTGTAAACATCTTGAGCGTGTAAACATCTTGAGCGTGTAAACATCTGGAGCGTGTAAACATCTGGAGCGTGTAAACGTCTGGAGCGTATAAACATCTTGAGCGTGTAAACATCTTGAGCGTGTAAACATCTTGAGCGTGTAAACATCTTGAGCGTGTAAACATCTTGAGCGTGTAAACATCTTGAGCGTGTAAACATCTTGAGCGTGTAAACATCTTGAGCGTGTACACATCTTGAGCGTGTACACATCTTGGGATATCTGAGGAGGCGAACGCACTGCCGGCATCGCTGGGGGCTGTATAGCCTGGGGTGCAGGGGCAGGAGGGGGAGGGGGGTGAATACCGGTATCGAGGGTATAGGGGTTAGGTTTCGAGTGTGCACACATCTTGGGGAGCTTCGAGGAAGGGAAAGCTGAGCTGTTATCCCTGGGGGCATAGCCGGCGGTGGTGCAAGGGCCGGAGCTGGAGCTGGATGGGGTGGGTGGTGTATACCGGTATGTTGATATTTTCATGTACTAGTTACAAGATAACATCATGCTCCTCTTGCTTCCGTGAAAACATTGCCGGGGCTTGTACTGGTTCAGGTTTGTAGTTTAAGGGTTTTGATGCCTTCTTTGAGGCATTACGGTTCTCTGGGTCATCGACCACACTTCCATTTGTATACTACCTGCTCCCCTTTGGACAGGGCTTGTGGGCTGGCGCATTATGCTAGTTGCTTACCCAGGGGGGTCACTAGTCTTCGCTTACAGTTTTAGTGTATCAAGTGCCTGTACCGGTTTACGGGCGTATGTCCCATGCATCAAATGTGATGCTCTGCTAGACTGTAAAAACTTAATGCTACAATAAACGGCAAATAAGATGCAACTACCGTACATGGATGCTCCTTTTGAACAGCTGGCTCCGCCAGAGCAACTCCAAACCATCGAATGAGTCCAGCATCCGCATCCTTCCTCTCATTAAACCTGAGAGATGAGCATGGTCTTGGCGACCATACACAAACCCAAAGGATTGGGGGCCAAAAAGGCAAAAAGTGGAAATGCTTGATCGTACCCCTAAAACCCTAAACCGGTAAAGGAGATAGCTCATGACAGGAATTTGGGCGAAGAAGTTTTCCCTTCTCCTGTTGAGCGTTAATTTCCTTCCTACTTTCGAACTGTAGACCTCCAGATTGCCCTCTTCTTCACAAGAACATGTTTGGTGTCTATAGGATGATAACCGTGCGAATGCGGCCACGCGGCTTGAGCTCCACTGATTCCCGATCCCTCACACCCCTGCGGAAACTCGGTTTATACCATTTCTGTCTCCATGGAGAACACTGCTGCCTGTTAACATGTTTCGCCCCTTGAGTTCTACCACTGTCAATGACGTTACACCTCTGGGTCATGCTGAAAAAGGCTCAAAACAGTTGGCCACGGGAGCACCCAGCTGTTTGGTCGGGAGAAAAATAAATCAAGGCTCCCATTGACTGGCATTGAGGCTTGTTACTGAAAAGTTGTGTGGAGTTTTCTAGTGAAGTTTTCACTGAAAAACATCGAAGGCTCTGTGAACTTGGTAAAGTGCATGATGCGGTGCATGAGCATCGGAGTTGTTAAGCATGATGCACACCCGCTGGGCGATTGCTCGTGTGGAATTTCTTTTTTTTGAGGCTTTGTTGAGGGCTGGTCTCTAGTGGAACTCAGGTGTCGGACTTGATCTTCTTTGCCTTCCCGGCCTTTCCTTTCGTTCCTTCCCCCCCCCCTCCTTTCCTTTTAGTTACTTCTTTTCTCCCTTCTCATCAGTTGGGCGCTCGCGCGGCCGAGCTTTGAGCAGGCCCAGAAGTGTAACGTTATTGACTTGCTGGGCCCTGCTGAGTGCTCGGCCGCGTTGTGCTGGAAAGGGATGGGCAAGCTTCATCATAGCTGTCGTGCACAGCCAAGGCCATGGTGCAGCCATGTCAACCTCTTAAAGTCGTATGTGAGCCAATAAGTGTGGCTGACAATGCTTTGCGCCATGATGATCTGTATGCCTTTGAAAAAGGAAACCATAACTGGAAACAGGAATGCTGAGTATAGTATTAGGCATCTAATCTGCTGGAAAGCAGTGCCAGACCCCCCTTTTGGATCCAAGGGAAACACCTGCTGAATGCAGTGCAAGACACCCCTTGTGTGGCCAAGGGAAACCCCGGCTGTAAACAGTGCATGAAACAAACATGCTGGAGACAGGCGCTATCTGTGCCCGGCAGAAACTGCAAAACAGGTTGGAACCAGGAAGCAGTGCATGACGCCATGCATGTGCTGCTTGACAGAGATAAAGGCTGCAATCTGTGCACGGCGGTTGATGAAGGGTAAGCAGAACGGCAGTAAGCAATGCTCGCGTTATGTTGCCTAAGAGGTAGAAAACAGCCAGCGATGTACGGCGGATGCTATACAGAAAGAACTTGAACCACACCAAATGCCCCATGCTATCAGTATGTCAATGACATTACACCTCTGGGCCCTGCTTAGAAAAGCTCGGCCGCATGGGCGCCCAACTGTCCCGTTGGGAGAAAAGAAAAGGAACTTCAGGTGAGAGGGAAAGAAGGAGAAGGACCAGTATGCCCACCCTCACTCGCTCGCCAATATTGGTCAGTGCATGCTCCCTCCCTCACTTTCGTGGGGCCCTACAGGGGGCGTCATTGCTGTTGCATTGTTGTTGCATTGGGAGTCCTGTTCCAAAGTCGTACTTTATGTTTGTTGATTTATTATGTTCAGATGAACATTGGAGGGGGTCATCAAGGTGTATGTTCGAAGTATAACAGATCACTTGGGTAATGGACCGCGCAGCTCCTTACATAAGCCTCATGTACAGCGAGCGAAATAAAACAGACTGCTTCTGGTACTAACTGGTGCCGGACTACCGGTACCAAATAAATAAAGATGGTAACACAACAAACATTCAGACTCGAACATGATGAATAATAAGTGCCTCATAAGACGTGGTCACAATCTGAGAACTTTCAAAGACATCCTTTTGGAAGCTTCACGTGGTTTTTGACTTTTTGCATGGCACAAAAACATCACACGATGCACAAATTACGGCCTAGGAATGAACCCCATAGCGCAGACGATATTTGCCCCCAATCACAAAGCATGATGGAATTGCACAGGAGTGAAGCACCGCTTACAAAATTGGGAAGTAGACTGAATGTTTGGTTGTTTCACCACGTGTATTTATTTGGTTCGTTGCAGAAATAGATAATGGAAACATAAAATGGAAACAGATTTAGCTTCAGATTATTCTCCACTTCCATCATGCATACCGGTATGCAATTGAAGGATAAAGAACCCAGATGCCTCCAAAAGACAGGTGCACACAAATGTGTACATAGGTTGCGTCACTGCTGATATACATGTACCGTTTCAAGGGCCTATCCTCATCCTTAACCCACACCTCAGGGCGTATTGTTAACTTATTGAGGATATTTAGGAAATCATGACGGAACTCAAAGCGGAAGTCTGTAAAACTGGCAGAGTATCGTGTACAGCACATCCACCCTACAGTCATGTTTGCAACATTTGCAAAACCTCTGACTGCAAGGTATGCGACCTTCCCCGAGGCTTGCAACCTTCCCCCCCTAACGTTCAGCCAACATGACCCCATATGACAAAACGGGCAGAGTATCGTGCAAAGCACATCCACCCTACATTCATGATTGCAGCATTTCTCTCCCCGACATTCAGCCAATATGACCCACCCAACACCGGGCCACACCAAATATCATTTATTGCCACCTCAAATTGACCAGGAAATCTCCTTTGCATTGCATTGGAGGTAATGTGAATCCATGTGGATAAAGTGAGCAACGATACAAGTGATACCAGCTCCAGCTATCCTGGGGGAAACTTCGTAGGGGACCAGCTACTAGATGGTTTCCTAGATCGTGCATGTTCTGAGAAAGAAATGCCGCGTACAGCCTACGAGCGGTTCGCGGCATGTCCCTGGAAATCTTGGGAAGCCAATTCTTGATCGCGTAATTCCATGCTGGAGGGCTCCAAGGGAGTAAGGATCGCGGACGTCACGCCACCGAAGCTGGCTCATCAATTGGCCCGGCACCTACCTGGCAGTAGTCCGAAGAGACCCGGATGGCGGCGTGACACAGCCTAAATTTCAAATTTGAATTCTTGCTCCTGCTACGTGACCCACTCCCACAACCGGGCGGTCCTGTCCCACGCACATGTGCCCAGCTGCTTGCCGTCCGGGCTGAACGCGAGCCTCACGATCGCATTCGCATGACCCTGTAGCGTTCCGATGCACTTCACAGTGAGCTGACGCCCTCCGCCGCCGTCCTCATCCGCATTACGGCCATCTCTGCTGCCCGCTACCGCCGCCGCAGCAGCGGCAGCCGTTACCTCCTCTGCCGCGTCATCCACAATATCCCAGAGCTTTGCCGTGCCGTCGCCGCACCCCGTGGCCAGATGGCGGCCGTCCGGCGAGAAGGCCACGCACCACACCCTGTCTCGGTGATCGCGCAGCGTTGCCGCACATTCAAGCTCGATCACCACCGGTGCCGCGGCCGCGCTGCTGCCTGGCGACCAACCCGCAGCGGTGGAGGCGCCAGACGGCAGCCGCCACACGCGCACGGTACGGTCCTCGCTGGCTGTGGCCAGCAGCCCTCCGTCGGGGCTGAAGGCGACACAGGTGACGGCGTTGCTGTGCTGGCCGTGGGCCGCGGTCGTCGCGACGCAGCGGAACGACACAGTCATTGTTACATCGGGAGTCGGAGCGGGGGCGGCAGGTGGCTGCTCCGCGCTAGGCTTGGTGATCCTGAGCAGCCACCCTCCTCCGGCAACGGGCAAAGCGGCAGGACTCGGGGTAGCTGTCCTTGAAAGGTCTGTAGTCTGTTCCGACCCAGTCCACACTATATCCCACACCTACCAGACGCAGCACGAACAAAAAAGCCGCAAAGGGAGGGAGACATTGGTCCTTAAGTTGGCGAGGAGTTCAAATTCGAATTCAAACACAGACCGTGCTCGAATATCCAGAACATACGTTCAGGGAGACGGCTGGCATGCAGGCCTCTGAACATGCCGCAACAGTCCATACTCTGCCAAACCTGCCAGATGGGTGGAGAGAAGCAATGCAATTGCTACATCAGATTGCGGTTGCAAACTGCTCCGATCCCCCACATGTACTCCCCTCTCTCTATTCTCTTTATCCCCCCATCACTTTATTTTCCCACTCTTTCTCTCACTCCTCTCTCGTTCTCGCACACCTCAATCTTTCTCACACTCCCCACCCTTTCACCCACCCCTCTCTCTTTCTCCCACTCTCCACGTTTCCTCCCACTCCTCACTCTTTCTCCCACCCCCACTCGTTTTCTCACCCCTCTCTCTTTCTCTCACTCTTTCTCTCACTCCTCTCTCTTCCCCCCACTCTTTCTCTCCCCACCTTTGCTGTCTTGTCGTCGCTGGCAGTGGCCAGGCGGATTCCATCCGAGCTGAACGCAACGCTGCGCATCCGCGAGGACTCCTCGTGCCCAGTCAGCGTTGCGACACACTCGCAGGACGCCACACCCCACACCTGTCCACACATCAAAACATTCGAAGAAGGAGAGTTTGGGTATTGCATCGCGCGGCATCCACCCCCAAGGATGTGCTCAAATTCCTCTGATCCACCCTCTAAACCCTGATGGCCTGACTTATACCCCCCTTGAAGACCCTGACCTTCGATGCCCTAAACCCCTGACCTAAAATCCACTGGATCCCATGATCCCAGGACCACCGGTTAAAACCCTTATCCCACGGATCTCACCTTGTTGGTTAACTCGATCCAACCTGAACCCTAAGTCCTAACCCTCCTTGACCTTGACCTTAGCTTATACATCCCCCAATCCCTATAACATAGATCTCACCCTGATCCACCCGAAACCTCATTCCCTTGCCAAACCTGAACCCCAGCCTTTACATCCCCAATCCCTGGACCCTAGATCTTACCCACCCTAGATCTCACCTTGGTGACCCCAGTGTCGCAGCCGGTCGCCAACAGCCTTCCGTCCGGGCCCCGAACCCTACCCCCCCCCCCCCATGCCCCTAACTGTGAACTCTAGCTCACATATCCCACATCTCTGGACCCTAGATCTCACCCACCCTAGATCTCACCCACCCCAGATCTCACCCACCCTAGATCTTACCTTGGTCACCCCTGTGTCGCAGCCGGTCGCCAACAGCTTGCCGTCCGGGCTGAACGCAATGCACCTCACCCGCGACGTGTGGCCGGTCATGACGGCCTCGCATCTGCCGCTGTGGCCGCCCTCGTCCAACGCCCACAACCGCACGGAACGGTCCACGCCCGCGGTGGCCAACATGCCATTATCTGTCGGGCAGAAGTCCACGGCCCACACGCGCTCATTGTGCCCAAGCAACGTAGAGAGGCATCTGGGTCAGGGTTGAGGGTTCAGATTTTACGGTCCAGGTTCAGGGTTCAGGTCAGGGCTTATGATTAATGGTTCACGGTCCAGGTTTAGGATTCATCGTTCATGTTCATGGTTTTAGTCAGGGACCATGGTTCATGGTTTAGGTCAGGGTTAAGGGCTCATGGGCCAGATCCAGGTTCAGGCGGAGGTATGTTCTAAATTACAGACTCACAGAATAATCGTTGTACTTCAGGCTCAGTACTTCACTGTGGAGTTCACCAACGTATTCACAGTCGCATTCAGCTCTGGCCTCACTGAAACCCTACACACCTGAACCCTACCGTCTCAGGCTGACACTCACAAAACCGCGCTTGTTTTCGGATTTTTACCGGAACCTTGTTTGCTCGTGCATTATTTTTAAACGGTACCAGTAAATGCACTATCAAACAAGATGACAACCACACACGCACGCATGGCATACGCACGCATGACACACCTGCCGTTCGCCCGGTCCCAAATCTTGATTGCGCGATCATCGCCCACCGTGGCCAAGCACCGGCCGTCAGGGCTGAAGGCGAGGCCCGTCACCGCGTTGGAGTGGCCCTGATGGTTCCCCGTCACCTCCACATGCGCAGCGGCGCTGACGCCACCATCCCCGCTGACGGCGGCAGGCCCGGGGCCCACTGCCGGCGGCGGCGCGTCCCCCCACTCCCCTGTCAGCTTCTGTGTGTCCCACACGCGCGCCGTGTTGTCCCCGCCGCCGGTGGCGAGCTGCAGCCCGTCCGGCGAGAAGGCCAGCGCGACCACCCGCGCGCTGTGGCCAATCAGCTGCGAGATGCACAGCCATTCGTTTCCCTCCCCGCCACCGACACCCTCCCTCTCGCGCCCCGCCCGCCTCCACAGCCTGGCGGTGCCGTCCCCGCTGGCCGTCGCGATGCCCTCGCCGTCCGGGTGGAACTCCACACCCCAAACACTCTCCTTGTGACCACGAAGCGTCGCGACACACACGCAAGCCTCCTCACCCACCGCTTCCCCCCTGATTCGCCACACCCTGGCCAAGCCGTCGCCACCTGCCGTCGCGAGCTCGTGCCCATCCGGGCTGAACGCAACGCTCCAGATCGACTCACCACCGTGATCTGCCAGAGAGGCAATGCAACTCCAACCGCCCAAGGCGCGGTCCTGCTCCTTCTCGCGGCCACCGCCGTCGCTGCCCGCTGTGCCGCTGCATTCCACCTCGCTCCCACCAGCACCGCCATGATCTAACCTCCTAACACCAGCACCGCCCGATGCGGCATGATGCCCTTCATTGCCACCAACGCCGCCGCTGCCCGCTGTGCCACCATGCTCTGTCTTGTCGCCACTGCCCGCTGCGCCACCAGGCTCTGCCTCGTCGCCCACTGCTCCGTCACCTGTTGAGGCCGAGGCGGCTTCCGCTGCCGCCACCTTCTCCCACAGCCTAACGGTCTTGTCGGCACTCCCCGTCGCCATCCGCTTGCTGTCTGTGCTGAATGAAATCGACGTCACCTTGCTGCTGTGTCCGGACAGCGTTGCGACACACCTTCAGGAAGGGTTCAGGGATTAGGGTTTAGGGTTGAAGATTTGGGGTTGAGGGATGAAGGTTTAGGAATGAGGGTTCAGGGATTAGGGTTAAGGTATAAGGGTTCAGGGATTGGGATTTCAGAGTTTTCAGGGTAGCCTGACATGCCCCAACAGCATCGCGACTCTCATAGGGCTAGGTTTTAAATTTTTGGTTTTTTCGAGTCAACACGAAAGCTCCTAAACAGGTTACCCTGAGAGCACCCTTCACCGGCAGCATAGCCACACGCACCTGCCCGCCGCTGCTGGCAGTATCCCGATCCCTGCTCCTCGGCCGCCGCCGCCGCCACCACCGCGGGTGCTCCCAAGCTCCCACAAGCGCGCAGTGCAATCCTCGCTACCCGAAGCCAGGTAGCGCCCGTCCGCGCTGAACGCCACGGCCGTGATCGAGTCCGAGTGGCCCACCAGCGTCGCCTCGATCTGGCCGCTGGCCAGGTCCCACAGCTGCACGACCTCGTTCTCCCCACCGGTCGCCAGGCAGCGGCCGTTGGGGCTGAAAGCCACGCTCCGTATGCGGCCTGTGGCGCGGAAGATGGCGCGGCAATGCCCGCTCGCCGTCTCCCAGACTCGGACTGTGCAGTCTCCGCTGGCGGTCGCTAGCTGGCGGCCGTCGCTGCTGAACCCCAGGCTCCATATCGCGTCAGTGTGGCCCTTCCAGGGGGCAGCAGGCATCCGGGTTTTAGCATACAATGGATTAATGGTCTAGATTAGGGTTGGCCTGTCAGGGAGCTTAGCCGTAAACCCTAAACCAGGTGGCCCATGCGATTTCCCATGCAAGTACCCATGCAAGTGGACAGTGCTCTCCATAAAAATGCATGCAGTACGCGGAGTGCGTGTATCGTACGTGGGATGAATATGCCGTGCTTCATGGACACGAGGTCTCATATCTGCTTCTGGAATGACGATATGACAACGGAGGAGAGGAGCTAGCAAAAATGCGGGGATGTAGAGGGGGGAGGGGGGGAGGGGGGAGGGGCGAGGGCGAGGCAGGCCCTGCATTATTTGCACCCTGTCGGCAAGGTGAGGGGGGCAGGCCTTTCAATTGCACCCGTTGGGCACGTTAAGGGGCAGGCCCTGCTTTATGAGCACCCCATCCGGGACGTGCGGGGGGCAGCCCATGTTGTTACAAAGATCATGTCTCGTCTGTAGAAAACAGGAGAGCTGGGAGCCCGGAGCCGATCGGCTTCACAGCCCGCAGAG